>CM071600.1:47933545-49183545 GCA_036435485.1 Saposhnikovia divaricata
TAGAAAGCAAGTTGGAAGCGGCGGAAATGAGGATGTTAAGGTGGTCCTGTGGGCGCACGATGCTAGATAGAATCCCGAATAGGGTGTTTCGGAGCGAGCTTGAAATGGCACCTTATTCTGCGAAAGTGAGGGAAGGGAGGTTGAGATGGTTCGGTCACATCCGCAGGAGGCTGCCTCAAGCACCGGTGAGGAGGGTCGAGAGTCTGTCGGTTGTTGGGGTGAGGAGGAGGGACAGACCGAGGAGGTCGTGGGAAGAGCAACTAAAGTTGGATCTGAAGGCCTTGAACTTAAATGAGACCATGATAGCTGACAGGGGTTCCTGGAAACGGCAGATCAGAGTGGTGGATTCGCTTCTAGGGAGAGGTTCCGTGGTGGAGAGCCTCAAAGTTGGGTTATCTCGTTTAGCTTTATCTTAGAAGTGCGGTTTGGTTAGTGCTCATTTTATCATTTTTTTTTTTTTGCAGGGAGCTTAGCTCGGTGTGGGAGAAGAAATGGGCTCAGTTGCATTGGAGCGTAGCCTGGTTCATCAAGGGGGCGGGGAAGGTAAGGCCCGTGTGGAGAATGCCATGGGCTCAGGTATTCGTTGAACTTTCTCGCAGATCATTTCGATTCTTTAGTATTGATCACTCACCTTAATTGTCGTGCACATAGCCGAGGGTCTACACGGAAACAGCCTCCCTACCCTAAAAAGTAGGGGCATAGTCTGCGTACAACTTACCCTCCCCAGACCCTGCTCTGTGTGGGATATACTGGGTATGTTTGGTTTGGTTTGGTTTGGTATTTGCTATATCTGAGATATTGCGCCTTATTTATCCATAAATAAAAAAAAGAATGCTAAAATTACATGTTGTATATAAGCAACTAACTTGCATACAATAATATTATATTATCTTTTGCAAGGTTGCACTTATTGTTGTACCAATTTACTAAATATTTTTCACAATTAACAATGATTTTTTTAAAATTGAAAATTCTCTTTGACCATTCAAAATGTGTTTTATAGTTTTGAATGTATTTAAATATTGTTTTTCCTATAATTTATAATTTTCAACTAAATCCCATAAATTACATTGTACACGAAATGAAGTAAGGATATCATAACAAAATAAGTTAAAGAAAAACAAAGATGAATTACGTTATTACATCCGTATTTGGTACCTTCTAGAAAATAAGCCGTAACTTACACGGATTGTTATACTAGTTTTATAAATACAACAAAAATAGGAATTCATGTACATTTTTTACATCATGTGAAAATTTGGAAAATATAAAATCCCAATTTATAACTATTAATGTATGAAGTTAGTAGTCTACTTTCCAAAACATTTCAGAGAAAAAAAACCGGAAACAGTCTCTCTATCCTTGGGTAGAGGCATGGCTGCGTACAACCTACCCTCAGACCCTGCTCATGCGGAATATACTGAGTACGTTGAGTTGAGTTTTAAAGTAGAAACCCTAAAGAAGAAACAAAAATATTCGCGGGAGTGAGAGTGAGTGTCTCAGAAAACACTTGCACTCTGCCGCTTTCTCCTAAACCCTATCACAAAACCCTACCTCCATCTGCTACAAATAATCCAGATTTATCCCTACTTGGTTTCATCATTCATCTGCTTCTTGTAAGTTCTATGCGATTTTCTGATAATTTGATTTGCTCTGTTATTGTAGTTGATACTTGCTACCAGCTTAACTTCTTGCTTTTTAATTGACTGTTTTTATTGTATTTGAACTTCGGTTTAAGCTATATAAGCTGACCCTTTAAAGCTTTACCTGTTTTTGTGAAATCTTGTTTGAAAATTAAGGATAGGGCCATAGGGGTACTTGTAATTGTTGTTAATGATTGAACTTGTAGTTGGGAAAGTTGTGGTTAGCTATGTGGCATAAGGCTTCCAGCCTTGAGATTCTTGGAAACGGAACAAGTTTTTTTAGGATCTGATATTGGTGGTGTTAGAGTGTTTAGTTTGAGGCTCGTTGCGAGTTTTATTAGATAAGTAGGTTACTGTAGATTAATATCCTCTGCTTGGTTAAGTTATATTATATTTGTATTGCTTCTTTAGGTTGAAGAGTTCGAGACCGAAATTGATATTTCGTCGAATCTTCTATGCAGTGATGCATCCCATTGTTTTGCTTGATGGTGGTTTATAATATGATTGGATAGTAAGTGGCTCTCAATCATTTTGAGTAGTTCTCCTCCGTGCTTGGATGCGTGCAATATCCATCATGACTGAATCAGATGATTTACCAAAAACAAGGTTGAAGATCAAGTTTTCCCTCAAGAATGCTGATCTTTTGTTAAAATGTGGGTCTTGTGAAGTAAGACAGCAGCCACGTATAAATGAGGAATGTGCTCGGAATATTTCTCTTAATGGAAACAAGGAATCAATGAAGAAAAAATCACATGAAGTTGCCCCTTGCACTCCAGACAGCTTGAAATTATATGGTGCTGATAGCTCAAATCTTGCATCTCCTGTTAGAAGCTCTGGGAAGCGTGGCTCCCTAAGGGCGGTAGATTATGTTGCGAATAAAAGACAGAAGATGGATCGCAATTTAAAGCGGAATTGTGGTAGCATTCTGGAAGCATTGATTAAGCATCCTGCTGCACTTGGATTTAGTGAACCAGTTGATCCTGTAAAGTTGAGTATTCCTGATTACTTCTCAGTAGTCTCTCGTCCTATGGATTTGGGCACAGTAAAAGGCAAATTACAGGATAGTAAGTACTTCAGTATTGAGGAATTCAAGGATGACATCAGGCTGACCTTTTCTAATGCCATGCTATATAATCCTTCTGATAACATTTTTAATAGAAATGCAAAGAAACTAGATCGCATCTTTAGTACCAAATGGAAATCTCTGGACGCTAGATTGAAGCGCGAGAGCATGAATCATGAACAGGGTTGCCATTCTGGTGGAAGGGAAAGGAAAACCACAAAAACAAAGTATCTCTGCCATAGAAGATCACCTGTGCATAGTGGATTATCTCCTACGATAACTATGACTACTGAGGATAAGAGAAAGCTTACAAAGGAATTTGTTGAAGCAACGAGGCCGAAGATGACTGTGAACTTGAAAATGTTAGATGCAAGAGCTGCAAATGTAAGTTACTTTCATAATTTTATGGAAGTAGGGATTATTTATGCTCAAATTTTAGGAGGTTATCTCCAGAACGTAGATTGGTAATACTTGCTTTGTGCCTTGCTTAAACTTTAGATACTGGTTTAAATGTTTGGTTTTTGTATTATAAAATTCTTGAATCTCTGTATATGCATCATGTTTAAATATTCTTCGGTTTAATTTCTCTGGGATTTTCCTAATTCATATGTCTATGTTCCATGATCAGGAGGAGCCTGCTCAAAATGTACAAAGTAGCAGATTCCCAGTAGAGATCTTGCAAAAAGGTATGAATTGGCAGTTATTTTTGTACATCATGCCTGTTTATAGGCACTAACCGGAAATGTGTGTTATTGGCATAGCCACTGGTAATAGAAGCACTTGTCGCACTGTTAAAACCATGGCCTCAGTGAGCATGGTTGCAACTAGATGCCATTCTTGTGGTAGTTCGAAATGCCAGTGCAACCTGCAGAATGGTTATGCCTGTGTCACCTCCAGAGGTAAGTAAAAACTTAAAAGTGTCCTATGTTGCCTATTTCTTAATATTCTAAAGGGATAAAGATTTACCCTCTTGTATTCATTTTAGATTTGGCTTCTGAAAGATGTAGGGAACAAGATTATGATGGTTCCAAAATGGTAAAGTCAGCAATATTAATGTTGCTTGTGTGATGAATGTAACTCTGTTAATATGGTTTGTCTATATAATGAATGCATTTTATACGGTCCAGGAGCATGGAAGCAAGTTAATATCTGATACCTGTAGATCCGATCCAGAATCTGATGGTGCGGATTATCTCTTTTGTCTTCTGATGTTTCAAGTCCTTTACTCTAAATCAAAGATATTGTTAGCACTGATGGATTCGGCACTTACACATTGTAACATATGATTTGAAGGGGCTGTAAGTTTGTTGGTTGAAGAAAATATATGTTCCAGTCCTCAATCATCTAGCCTTGGTACATCTGGTGCTACTGCTGAAGGTTAGTTAGTATATATATGTCACAACAACGTCAATAAGTTTAAGCCTTTTCTTTTGTACAATATTACTATTATTAAATATACATATTACCCAATAGGTTGGTCGACTGCTAGTGATCTTCAGTTGTCGCCAAAGAAAGCTCTTCGTACTGCTATGCTAAAAGGCCGTTTTGCTGAAACTATATTGAAGGCAAAACAGAAGACACTTCTTGATCAGGTACTAGAATTGTTAGTTCTTTATTTATATCTGGTATGCATGCTCAGATTGGTAGTAATAAACTAATTGCCTTGGGAGCATGATAAATTTTGCGTATGGTGGCATCCAGGTTGAGAAGGTGGATCCTGTAAAATTGCGGCAACAAAAAGAAAAAATGGAGAGCCAACAGCAAGAGGGTGAGCAAAAACACTTTCAAAACCGCATCTTATCTATCTCTATCTTTACTTATCCTCTATACTATGTTGTTTCCTGCCTTGTTGTAGACATTGAGGTTTTAAGCTTCTGTATAATTTGTTTTTACCCTTGTTGTGATTGCATGCTTGCAAAAGAAGATATTGTGTGTGCGTTTTACATCATAACTGGTAAAATATGGAGACCTGGTCACCTGGGAGTAGTCGAATCTTTCATTTGTTACTTCTGCTATCTGTTTAGTCCATGTACTCTGTTAAGACAAATATCTCTTTGGTCCATACCCATTTGTGCCCGAGATCACCTGCTGTGTTTAGTTTGGCAGTAAAATTATTATATTCTCCCTCTTCATGATTTCTCAAAAGAAGTGCTTAACCATGAAATTTCTACCTATGTCAAGTGCTGAATTATGAACTTCATGCTCATACTTGGAATTTCCTCAACAGAGAAGGCCAGAATTGAAGCCGAAATTAGAGCTGCCGAAGTTGCCTCTTCGTTGAGGGCTCAAGAGGAACTGAGAATACGCCGGGAGAGAGAAAGAGATGCAGCACGTATTGCAATACAGAAGGTTGATTGTCTCCTTGTACTTGAAATTCAGATATTTTGTTGTTCTCTTGCTTGTCTGACACAATTAACTCACTCTTCAGATGAAAAAGACTGTTGAGATAGGGGACAGTCTGAATATTTTGAAAGAATTTGACATGTTTAGTCGGTCCATGCCCTCAAATCAACTTCTTGTTGGGTCAGATAAATCTTTAGTACTATTCAAAGCAAGTCAGGGTGGCCGATTAGGAAATATTTTGGAACAGCTCGGACTTTTTATGAAGGATGATCACATGGATTACGAAGATGAGGAAGATGGACTATCTTTGTATGATAGTGAGGAGGGACTAATGTGCTCCTAGCTTTGATCCTGGTTATTTTTCTGGGTTGTTCGGTTCGGGGTGAGGACTTGAGATTGTATACACAATTATTGACTATGCATGATAGGTGTTGTTTGTGGATATCTGGAAATACATTTCCGAAAACAGAATTATTTTACCTGAAGCTAAGATAGTGGCAGATACAACACTGGTGTGTGGAAAGTGTATGTGAGCAAAACTGCATACTTGGCTCGGGGATATTGAGAGCTGGCAAGCCTTTTTGTAGATTGATGTGTAATATACCAATATTTTTGTATATATTGTGTGTTGTATTATGAATATTGGTTTATTAATAATGTTATCTTTACTTGTTTTATATAGTTGGTGTTGTTTAAGCTCTAGTACCAGGTATGCCCAACACTATTTGCTTACCTAAACAAAATTTATGTTAAGAGACAAAAGATGTACGTATACACTGAGTTAAATTATTCTGCAAATTGCATTAAATTTAAACTTCTGATTAGAGTAAACTACATTAAACATTATATTTTATATGGATCTTAAAATGCATGTTAACCTCTCTATCCCAAATGTAAAGAATTGAGAGGGACAGAGGGTGAGGGAGTAGTTTGTAAGATATGTGGAGTTTTTAGTTTTACCTTTACTTGCATCATCTGAAAGATTCTGATGTATTATGTAAAAGATTCCAATGCTCAAATTCTGAAGCAAGCACATGTAGGGTGTAGTCCTGAGAATTCTTTTGTTATTTAATAATGGTCCTACAACTGTCAATATTTAACATAGAGATAAGTGATTGTAATTAAATGTGAACCATAATTTCTATGGAGTCATCAGCTGAAGAAGTAAACTTTGGGAGATCTCTGATAGTTCCCAGTGTTCAAGAATTAGCCAAACAACCACTCATCAAGATTCCACCTAGGTATGTGCACCATGATGATCATCAGGAAGATTCTTCTCACCATGATAGCAAGCTTCCTTTCCCAGCTGTACCAATCATCGATCTTCACAACTTGATTTATGGAGATTCCTTATATGATAATGAACTGGAAAAGCTTCATAAAGCTTGTCAGCAATGGGGTTTCTTCCAGGTAATTTGAGTTTACAGGGCTTTGACTGTCCATTATTGATTTTCATTTATTAGCATGATTCTCGAAAAAAAATTGTTTTGAAGATATATGATCCAGTTAAGCCCCTGGACCCCTAATATCACCTCAGCTCCTAATAGCATGTTAATGAAATCATGGATAGCACGTTGAGCTATGTAATCGGACTCTTTATTTCACTCCCCTGTTGAACACCAACACTCAGGCATAGGTGCTAACACTTTACCCTCAATTTTGAGCCAAAAAAAAAAAAACCTGGTTTTTTTGAAGATTTTGTCGAGCCTAACACTTGAACATGTTCGAGCTGAGTCTAGGTAGAATATGCTATGAGTGTTCAAATGAAGCATTTCATATACAAGAATGATTGTTCAAAGAAATAGTCAATGGCTATGATGCATTTTGTTCTATCTGTGCTTTATCGGAGTCTTTCTTTTAGGTTGTTAATCATGGAGTAAGTGCGACATTGCTAGAGGACTTGAAGAGAGAAATAGTTACTTTCTTTAAACTTCCTCTTGAGGAAAAAAAGCAGCTGTGGCAACAGCCAAACAACCATGAAGGCTTTGGACAACTCTTTGTTGTATCAGAAGACCAAAAGCTTGACTGGTCTGATATGTTTTACATTACTACTCTCCCTACGAGTTTAAGGAAGGCTCAATTATTCGACAATTTACCTCCAGTCCTCAGGTGTGTGTGTCTGTGAGTTTTTATATGTGTCGGTCTTAGGCAATATCAATGTGTGTGTGTTCTCCTCCAACACTGATCACTGAGCACATAATGTATGTACAATTTGACTAGTATAAAACAGAACTTATCTCAATTAGCATAGTAAAATAAAAAAACGAGAAGCAGAACTTGTATCTAAATTTCAAATAAATGTCTTCACATTCATCTAGCAACTTTTCCTATATACGAGTGCTTCAGTACATGAATGAACCTATATTTTTAACATGTAACTGGTCATGTGATGTAATTAGGGAGAAAGTGGAAGTTTACTCTTTAGAAGCAAAAAAACTGGCCATAAAAATACTAGGTCATATTGCAAAGGCATTAGAAATGGATGGTCAAGAGATGATAGAGCTGTTTAGTGATGGAGTGCAATCAATGAGGATGAATTATTATCCTCCCTGCCCCGAGCCAGAGAGGGCCATCGGATTCACTCCTCATTCTGATGCTGATGCCCTTACAATTCTGTTCCAGCTCAATGAGACCGAGGGGCTTGAAATTCGTAAAGATGGAAGATGGGTTCCTGTTAAACCTCTTCCAAATGCTTTTGTAGTAAACATTGGAGACATATTGGAGGTAATTTTGAAATTTTCATAGTATGGTGGTATATCCACATGTAAACATGTCGATTAACGAACATTATGATGGATTATGGTAGACAAAGCAAACAAGTTACACCATTACATTTGTTAGTACATCACTGATCAGATTTTTTTTTTGTTATGTTTATGTAAATCTTCTACTAAACCATATGTTTCCTTACCTCTATAGATTGTGAGCAATGGAGTGTATCGGAGCATTGAGCATAGAGCAACAGTTAACTCAACTAAAGAGAGATTGTCCATTGCAACATTCTACAGCTCCAATCTAGACTCTCAGTTAGGCCCTGCAAATAGCCTTGTAGGACCAGATAGGCCAGCAGTTTTTCGACGAGTACCCATTGACAAGTATTTCATGGAATTTTTTGCTCGAAAACTCGATGGGAAAGCATACCTGGATTTCATGAAAGTCGAGGTTAAAGGTGTAACAACTTGAACATCCGTTGTCGATACATTGATGCAATAGATAAAGGAGACAGTGGTTGTACACATGTACTATTGAGCAGGGAATTTTTTTATCATGTACAAGTTTCTGAACATCGAAAATTATTCATATAGTCACTAGACTATATATTCCATTTATGACTCAACATAGAATCTTTGTGAATTGCCAAAACTTCTCAGTCTTAAAACCATCTTTGTTCAATAATTGCCGTTGACAACCAATGACACAAATGGATGTATAGTTCAAAATACAGAAAAAAAAATTAGCAGTATACAATATACACATTAAGAAATGAAAGATAATACACGTTTGTTTTCGGTCAGATTTAAAAACAACATTGATAGCATATTAGCATGCAATACGAATGCGAAGAAGTCACATACTTGTTACCAGAGCCCAGAGACATGTAGTCATCACAAGTTTGTGGTATTATCCACAAAATTATAATAGGCATCACAAGTTTATGATCGATAAGATTAAATATAATATCATTTCTGGTTAGAGAAGTTAAAGTAAACAAAAGTTCCAAATCTAGTGGTGTGTGATGAATAAGATTTAGGTATACATCACTTCCAGTTCTAATGAGAAATTAGAGTAATCTAAAATTATAGTAGCAAAATAAATCATTAAATGTTATGAGGGCATCTAGTTCTGAGAAGCTATAGTTAAATCTGAAATAGTAGCTGTAAAAGAAAATGAAAGCTAATATGTGGTTTCCTACTAGAGAAAATCAAAGGAATGTAATATGGGACTATAGGATAAAATAGTATATAATTTAATACACATGAAAGATCAGAAAGAATTAACACATATTTACACATATGTATGTTTAAGCAGAATGGTTTCTGCATTATTTAAATATTAACTGCATGTTAATTGAGTCCGATAATATGACTTTAGACTCATCCCACTGCTTTAATCTTCATTATGCTTGAGCAACGATAATAACATGAACGAACAAATGCAGCAGATATAATAACGGTAAACAACTTTTTGGAATGACAGTGAACGAATTCATTGTACCTTTCTAGTCTGCAATATGAACTAGATCACATACTAATAATCATAGATACATTTCTACTCAGTAAGTTGTAACATAGAGACCTATCTGTCTATCACACCAGTAAGATGATTGTAGAGTAAGTTGTTGCAAATACTTGCACACCTTTAATTAGTATTGGCGATCTGAAAAATATCGCCTTCTAAAGTGCATGTTTAGTCTTACATCAATACTCTTGCATTTGTTCATATCAGAAGGGTGAAGGCCTTTACTAAGACCAAGCCCAATGCATAGCTATATTTAGCTACAATATAGAACAAAAATCTATTTCAATGCATATCAATTCATCGTCAGATAGATGCATAAATGGATACTTGGTTGTATATTTAGAACCAAAGATGGCTATATCATCCTTTCCACATCATTAGTTGACTAAAAATGGAGTGCAAGGTGGTCCACTTTAAATGAAAATAAAAGGTTAAATAAAATGTTAGTTAATTTTGGAATTTATTAGTTGCAAAATGGAACTAGCATTGGAGTGCAATTGATATTTTAGCATCAAAACATATTAGAGCAATGACTATAACCATTTTAGATTTAACGTTGGACTTGCTCCGAAGGTTTGCGGACAACACATTTCACCCTCCCGGACCAAACTCTACTGGTAATGCAGAATGAATTGTTAAGATTGCATTCAACACTAATTACCCAATAATATAAATAAACAAAAACTGCTATTACTTCAAAATGACTTAAAATTATGACTTGAATTGGCAACTTCCAATTAGATTAGAAAACAAAGGAAGGTGAGTGTACCTAACAAGGTATTACGATACAGGGTTTTCTTCATCATGGATGTAACGACGAGCAAGCTTCACTCGGGGAATGTCAGAAATGATAGGCCAATAGTATCCTTTACCCTTAGGTAGGCATTGGTTTTCCAGAACAGGACAGTCTCTGATTTCCAGAGACAATAAAGAGCTGACAAGATTTCCTTCAGGCAAAGACCGAAGCTTAGGACAAGCCCACAGAAGTAAATGTTCTAGAGAGGTACAATTTTGGAGGCCCTTAGCTATGCTTTCCAGATTTTGGAACCCTCCTATCCTGAGTTCTTTAAGAGATTGAGGAAGCAAAGCCTGATTGTTACTATCTGATATCGATATCAACCTGGAAAATCCACCAGAGATGGCGAAGCTTTCGAGAGAGGGTAGTCTGTGGAGGCCCCATTCTGAAAGTGGCTTCAATAATTCTCCACACTCTCTCATGGTAAGTTTGGTCAGCTTTGGAGGTAGATCCCCATCTGGAAAGGACTCCAGTTTCGGACAATACGATATATCAAGAGATTCAAGGCTCTGGATTTGATCTAATGGAATATTTCTGAGATTTTTACAAGAACCAATGAATAGCACTTTCAGATGAGGAATGGGAGGCCAGCTAGTTGCTCGGAATGATTCGATATTTTTACAGTTACGAATAACTAATTTAACTAGGCTTGCAAGCCTGTGCTGCTTAGAATTAAATATCTTTCCCAAGACTGCCCCACTATCATGTACATCAATTTCCAAGAGCGACGACATTCCACTATTCAACCATTGTAGCACCATCCCTATCTCTAAATTCCTGCAGTTTTTGCTAATAGAAAGCTTTTCCAAGGTTGTAGGTGACTTGTCCATTGGCCACCATCGCAAGGAGCGACAATTTGAAACATTGATCTCTTGAAGACAAGACATACCAGCCTCATAATCAGGCATAGACACCAAAGCCGTGCAATCTTTTATATCTAGTTGTTGAAGCATGGGTAATCTCACTGCAGCCAGGGACTGTAAACTTTGGCACTTTTCAATAGACAATTTTATGAGAGACGGCATATCTGAGAAACTCCTTAAATTTTCACATTGCAGTATACTCAGAAATTTGAGATTGTGCGGAAGAGCTTGCCCTGTTTCAGAGAATGATATGAGCTTGTGACAACTTTCAACCTTTATTTCTTTTAGGCAAGAAAACTCAGCTAATGCAACCCCCGCACTCCACAGAGTCACCAATTCATCACAATTTTTTATCTCTACATATTCAAGTGCTCCACAGGACTGCACATATTCTTCAGAGAGACAAGTTAGCTCTTTCATGCTGTTGATTGTGAACGTAGTCAGTGAAGTCAACTTGGTAAAACCATCTAATAAATTTACAGGACAATCTTCAAGCTTTAATATGCAAAGAGAGGGAAGTTGTAACTTCGGAATCCTGATTAACTTGGGACATTTTCGAAAAGTGAGCTCGCGAAGGCATGGGAATTGCGGGCTAATTTCCTTTCCACTGCTATCTAAACAACACCATTCGTTCCATTCTGGCATGCCATCAAATGTCAATTTCTCAAGTGATAAAAATACATATCCTGAAGAATGCTCACCCCTTGAGAAATCAGTACCAAGACTTCTCAATACAGGCATATCCTGGATGCTCAAGACTTTAAGCATGCGTAGTTGGCCAAGTGGGGGTAAAGATGTGCATCTCTCATATCCATTGAGATTCATCTCATATAATTTCGTGAATGATGGATCAGCAATCCAGTTTGGTAGTCTTATGCCTCCAAAGTAATAGATTGTGAGCTTCTCCAGATTTTTATGAGGTTCAAGAACTCCAAGTACATCCATATCAAGATTCCCACTGCGTGACTCGTCAAAGTTTGTACTCCATTCCAGAATTAGTTCATCAAGATCTTGTTTATCTCCCAATTTGGCTTCCTTTGCATCTTGGGTACCAACCACATTTTGTAATTCTGTAATGCAAAGATTCCCGCGCAGAAGCTTCAGGTCTCTCAGTTCTCTTAATTCTAGTCCATCGCCTTTCCCAACCACAATCTTTGACAGTGTCTGCAGATTTGTAAGTTTGCCAATACCATAGGACATCTCTCGTAATTTTCTAGTATTAGCATTATCAAGATGCCGGAGGCTAATTAAATTTCCAATGCCTACAGGCAACTTACAAAGATATCTACAACCATGTACCGATAGTGTTTGCAAATTGTAGAGAGCAGTAACAGATTCAGGCAATGTTTTGATGGATGTCCAAGACAAATCTAGGTACCGCAAGTGCTTCAGATCTCCAATGGAAGCTGGAAGAGCCACTATATTGTTTCCATTCAAAGATAACAACCTCAAGCACTTTAGCTTGGGCAGTAAGTTCTCTACAACTTGGTTTGATAAATGGGTTGTATACCTGTAGTGCATGTCTAAACGTATAAACGTTCGCAAGGATTTGAATTTATGCAAAATTTTAAACTTTTCGTAGTTGTTAAACCTTTGAGTAATGTATGAGAAGTAGCGCACCCTTTGAGGATCATCAGTATTGTCCCACTTATCCTCCAACCTGTAACATCTTTCTCCAGAAACATATACAGCTAAATCATTTATGAGATCATGCATCACAAATTTAGATTCACATGTAGCTGATTGTTGAAAGAATGACCTTGATAACAAGTCATCAAAATATTCGCAACCAAAGTCTTCACTCTGCTTTGATTTACTTGATCGGGGCAAAAGACCTAGAGCCATCCATAACTTAACCAACTTGTTCTTGTCAAATTCAAAATCCTTGGGATAGATTGCACAGAAAGCAAAACACTGCTTTAAATGAGGAAGCAGATGATGGTAGCTTAGGCGTAGTGCTGGGAGAATGCCACCTGATTGTTCCGGTAAGTCCAAAATCCTGCTTTTTAGTATATCTTCCCATTGATTTGGAAATTGTTTAGTGCGCAGGAGACCACCAAGCATTTTTACTGCCAGAGGACTTCCTTTACACTTCTTAAGTATTCCTTCACCAATCTCCTTGAGATCTAGATGTTCCTCGAAATTGTCCTTTCCAAGAGCATGACGAGCAAGTAAAGATAAGCAGTGGCTGGGTCCTAACTGAGTTAGATGGTGTTCATGAACATGACTTAACATCTTTGCAACGTCTAAAATGCGAGTTGTGACAATAATCTTGCTTCCAGGAGCCCCCACTAAGAAAGGGCGACGCAAGAGGTCCCATTCTTCATAGTTCTGATTCCAAATGTCATCTAACACAAGCAGAAACTTCTTTCCTGACAGCTTCTGCCTCAAGGTTACTTGAAGCGTGTTTAAATCATTCAAGTTACAAGATTGTGAAGTGAGTGACTCAAGTATTGCCCTGGTAATTCCAGGAATATCAAAATTATCAGAAACACAAGCCCAGGCTTTAAGTTCAAAGTTTTTATCCACTTTCTCATCATTATAAATGAGTTGAGCTAGTGTAGTTTTGCCAAGTCCTCCCATACCAACTATAGGAACCACAAATTTGTCACAGCCAGTTTCGTCATCTTTCAGTAACATGTCAAGAATGATCTCCTTATCTTTCTCCCTACCATAAACATGGGCTTCTACCAATGAAGTCGAAGGCCATCTTTTGAATGTTGTATATAACGGTGTTAATCCTGCATTCTCCTTCAAATCAAGACCATCTTTTTGTTTAATAATGTTATCCAGTCTGGTCGAGATGTCTTTTATCTTTGACCCTGCGTCGTGATTAGACAAAATATTCATGAGGCTGAAACTACTGTCTGATCCGGACACTAAACGTCGCAAAACTTCAGTTTCCAAGATGTCTAGTGTATCATCCAAATCATAACTAAAATGTTGCAGATCGAGCAGCCACAACTTCACTGATCTGCTAGTAAACTGTTTCTCCTCTGCATCAGCAAGAACAACCTGAATTCTTGAAAGAGTATTCTTCCACCGCTTGAGTTGGTCTTCTATTCGGATTTGTTTGGCCAGACTCAACAAATCAACTGAGGCCAGCCTATCGAAGAGCACAGTCACTGTAGCAGAAAGAAAGACATCTGCCATTGATTCTTTCTTTGTGAAAGAGAAGATATTTTGAAATGGAAACAGATTTCAGTCAAAGATGAAGCAGTAGAGGAAGACTCTAGGAAGCAATCAACTCTTATTATTTTTAACTTTTTTTTTTTATGGTGGGATCACCAAAGATGTAAATGGCATGCTGCAGGCCATACAACTACAAAAGTTGGATAACAGGTCAGGAAAGTGCTCTCGTTGTTACATTCAGTGGACCTTAGTTTTATCTATTTATGTGAATATTAGGACATTTTTAGTATAAAGGCATAAAAGCCCGTACAAGGCTCGAAGCTACCACTATATTATGTGAAATAAAGGAATCTCGCAACCTTTTCCTCCTAAATTTGGAAACTCATATTATTATCTCCTGACTGTGAAAACTTATGTGGTTCGCATAAATAACCCGTGCTTTGCACGGGTTATAAGCTAGTATATAATAAGTATAAAAGGGATCTTATCCAAAATTTTGGTTTGGTCGTTGTACTACCAAAATAATCTCAGCCGTTGAATCTATTATTTTTAAATACAGACGATCAAGATTATATTCATATTAAAAAGGAAATTATAATCTAAAAAGGATATAATTAAACAAGGTTGTATTAGAATTGAATTTTAAAAATAAAATTATAATATGAAAAGGATATAACTAAAAAAGGATACAATTCAATTCTATTTATTTTATTTTATTAATATTAAAGTTTTAATTGAAAAATAATTTTAAACCATCACTAAATTAAAGATTATTTTGTTAATTTCATGCGGGCTATAAAATCGTCAAAATCAAATTTTAATAATACAAGATAGAGCACAAATATTAAATTCAACGTGTAAAATCTTACATATATCAATTTTTTTAAAAAAATTGATATGTAAATTAATAACATATAAATATTAAAATAATTAAAATAATTAATATAATTATAGATATAAAAAAAGAACCGTGCGTTGCACTAGTTATAAGCTAGTATAAATTTAAAACATGTGATGCCCGTTCGTTATTTGTTATTGGGAAATTCTCAATGGTACACATGTAGAATTGGCTTTTCCCGATGGTAATCAAAATGTTTTTGGCTTCTCAGTGGTACCATCGAAGTATCAATTCGTTCCCAGCCATGCCACTACCGTTAACAAAACGTTAAACAAACGTTTATTAAGGCAATTATGACCATACAAACAACCAGAAATGACCATTACGAACCTTTGTAGCAACAATTGGTATTTTGTTTGTATGATGTTGTTAGCAACAATCAGTACATTAGATTTTTATGCCCGTTTTTGTATAAGACTGATTATCTATATATTATGACATTGTTATTAGTTCTCATTTGACTGTTATTTTTGTCATTTTTGGTTGTTTGTATGGTCATAATTGCCTGTTGGGTTTCAACCCAATATGGTATGGGTTTTGGTGATCCAAAACATATATGGATTGGGTAATAATTATATGTTTAGATAATTATTATAGATGGTATATTTAGATACCAAGTATGATAAGGATTGTAATTGGAAACCAAGTGTGAAAAGGATATCTTGGTGGCTAAGTTTGTGATGGCTATATATACATAGTCATATCGTATTTGTCTGTAGGGAGGTGAAAGTTTAAAAGATGTAGTCTTAAGTATTGTTTGGGGATGCTTGAGCATTGTTGGCTCAAGTATCGGGTTGGGACACCGTTAAGGTGTTATTGTCTTGATGTATTATTGATATTGTTAAGATTAATAATACAAGTTTGGGGTGTGGGTTTTTCCACATCAAATATTGTGTGTGTTCTTGTTTTGCGCTTTGGTAGATCTTGTCAACTAATCGATTGGTTATGTGTGTGCTCTGTATTGGTGTTTGTGAATCTCGGATTGTGTAAGTCCCCTAACCTAACAAGTGGTATCAGAGCCAAGGTTCGGGTTCGTGATGGATGAGGTTGAAGGAAAAGTTCGAGGTTCAATTGGTATGGCAGAGCATGATGAATGATTTGTTGATAAGAAGATTGCTACTAAAGCGGGTAGAGACAAAGTTACGTGCGGCATGGATTATTCGGTTGGCCTTGCACCGTCGATCAATCCTGTGTTCAGACTCGAGATGGAAGAAGATGGAAGAGGTCATCGCAACTATTTCAATGGCTTGATCAACCAGGTGAACTATTTGGATGATACTAGTGATTTTCTTCAAGAGACCGAAGGATTGTGAAAGCAAGGATCGGGTGACTCAACATGTGGAAGAGCACTCGTGGTGGTTGATGCACGTGATTTTGTAGATGGATACATCGTTATGGTCAAGAACGGTGGTTTGGAGGGTCACTATACGGGTTTTAGCGACACTCAATGATTGGAAGAACAAGAGGAGGTTCTTGTTCGAGGGGAGACGTTGGCAGATGGAAGTCGATGGCTTTGATGGTTACCGTTCAATCCGATGTAGGTATTGGTTTGAAGGGGAGGATTGTTGGGTTTCAACCCAATATGGTATGGGTTTTGGTGATCCAAAACATATATGGATTTGGTAATAATTATATGTTTAAATAATTATTATAGATGGTATATTTAGATACCAAGTATGATAAGGATTGTAATTGGAAACCAAGTGTGAAAAGGATATCTTGGTGGCTAAGGCTATATATACATAGTCATATCGTATTTGTCTGTAGGGAGGTGAAAGCTTAAGAGATGTAGTCTTAAGTATTGTTTGGGGATGCTTGAGCATTGTTGGCTCAAGTATCGGGTTGGGACACCGTTAAGGTGTTATTGTCTTGATGTATTATTGATATTGTTAAGATTAATAATACAAGTTTGGGGTGTGGGTTTTTCCACATCAAATATTGTGTGTGTTCTTGTTTTGCGCTTTGGTAGATCTTGTCAACTAATCGATTGGTTATGTGTGTGCTCTGTATTGGTGTTTGTGAATCTCGGATTGTGTAAGTCCCCTAACCTAACATTGCCTTCATAAATGTTTGTTTAACGTTTTATTATCGGTAGTGGCATGGCTGGGAACGAGTTGATACTTCGATGGTACCATTGAGAAGCCAAAAACATTTTGATTACCATCGGGAAAAGCCAATTCTACAGATGTACCCTTGAAAATTTTCCTTTGTTATTTCTGACTTGTGAGTACTCAGTACAGTATATATTAAGATGGTCCTAATACTATTCCTTGTGGCTCGGGAATAGGCTCACCTTGGAAGCCTTTATTGGATATCTCTTGTACCAACATTAGTATCTGATAAATTGTTCACGAGTCAGTACCGTTTCCAGATCATTTTAATTATTTAGGTTATACGTACTATTTTAATTCGTAAAAAGATAATTTAAAATTAATTATTTTCACTACATGGTCAAGACTCCTACAAATGTGTGTCAAGAGTCAAAATGATAAAATAGGAGTAAGCAACTATAGTTGTGGGTTGTGGCCGGCTGAGGATGAAAAACGCAAAGCAGATGCAGCACGATCTTTTTCTAAATATGAAGTCTGGCTTTGAAGCATAGAATAGGTCGATGGAATATGAACCAAGCTAGGTGCAAAATCAAGAAAATAAAGAAAGATTGTTTCTTACAAATCATGTTTACTTTTTACAAACTAGTATATTACACCTTTTAATGCATTAAATAGATGAAACTTAATAAATGTTTCTCACTGAGACCGAGTTGGACCACAAAAATTTTTGGGCTAACAAT
This sequence comes from Saposhnikovia divaricata, assembly GCA_036435485.1. Lineage (NCBI taxonomy): Eukaryota > Viridiplantae > Streptophyta > Magnoliopsida > Apiales > Apiaceae > Saposhnikovia > Saposhnikovia divaricata. The sequence goes on from CM071600.1 coordinate 47,951,314, forward strand.
TCTTTTCTACCAAAATCTCTAAATTTAAATTGAAATATAAATTAAGAGTTTGAGGTTTTTGTTATTATGAACAGAATTCTTATTAAATTAATCATTTTTATAATTATATATATAGGATAAATATAATTTCTTTTTATAACATTATTATATTTATCATATATTAGAAATATATAATTTTAGATTCATAAAAATATCAAAATATATTTTTAAATTTATGGTTAAAATTTGATTAATTTATTAACCAAATTTAAAATCTGATGATGTAAATGGAATGGATTTTTTTTTCAATCGCTTTTCTAAATGAAACTTTTATTCAAATTCAAATAGTTTATATTTTAATTTAATGTTACTTATTCAACCTCTTAATTTATAATTAGATTACATTACATGTTTTGGTATTTTAAAAAAAGGAAGACAACTGATATTTTTATCAACAATAATAATATTGTAATATTAAAATTGAAATACTAAGAATTTTGATCATGGACTATGGACCAAACTATATATATATATATATATATATATATATATATATATATATATAGGGTCTTGTTCTAATAGAAACTAACTTAGAATAGAAACTAGAAACTAAACCTAAATTAAATATTTCACGCTAATCTAATGACCAAATTAGGGGTACTCCAATAAAAAAAACGTTTAAAATTATTGTCTCTATTCAACAAAAATAAAAAAAAATTTTTAAAAAAAAGTTACTGTTCACGTGATGACGTGGCATGTGAACATTAACTTTTTTTAAAAAAATTTTTTATTTTTTTTATATTTTTGTTGAATAGAGACAATAATTTTAAACGTTTTTTTTAAAGGTGCCCCTAGCGGGGCCATTAAAATAAATGAAATATAATTTATTTAGTGTAGGTTTTTAGTTTCTATTCTAAGGTTGGTTTCTATTTGAACGCTAGCCTATATATATATATATATATATTAAAATTATTTCTATTATAACACAGATAAATTATGTGTATATCTACTATTCTTGATAATAAAAATGATTACAAATGTTTCCCGAGCAATCCAATCGACACCAATATCCCTGAAAATAGTAGCATCAGAATTGACTTGCGCACATAAAAAATCGGTGATAGTCCAGTATTTATACTCATCGGCTACACCAACTGAGATTAGAGGTACAAATGCCCCAATATATTGAACAATCTTTCGTTATGCAAGGTGTTAGGAATATGTTGTACTTGATGATAACTTCACAATCAATCAAATTGTCTAAGGTTTTGTAGCTGTCAACGGATGAGGATTTATAACTCTATCCGTTGACAGGTAGCTCATCAACGGATGAGGTTTTGTAGCATACTGCAAGTATCTCTATGTTATCAGTTGATAGTGTTTTTATCCACAGTCATGTTGACTATCAACGGATAGGCAGAATAGGGTAGCCAATTGTAAATAAGCTATGCTATGTAATTCTGTCTAAGTGAAAGTGTATCAACAGATGAAGACAAAACTCTATCAACGGATACAACTCAAATCCACTCTATCAACGGATACAGCTCAAGTCTCAATATCAACGGATACCGTTCAATACATCATCAACGGATGTCAGTGTACAATATCAACGGATAATCATTGACACTGTCTTCTATGATTAGCTGGGGATTAGCAGTTGATAAGGACATGTTTGACTGACAGATCACATGGGTTGATAGTAGATACAAAAAGCAGTATGGCAGCCATACTTTGGAAACACAGAAGAAAGAAGCATTCTATTTACACTATGAATACAAGAAAGGTGCAGGAGACATGTCTGAACACAAGGACAACCTTTCGGCTACATGTGTATTTGGAGTGTAGTAGCAAGTCAACTAGAATTAGATTAGTATTATCTTATTCTAGTAGTACTTGTAAAACTTGGGATTTATAACCAAGTGTAGCAACTCTTTGTAGGTTAAGAAAACAGATACATCTTGCTTAGGGTTTCTATTGAATATTCTTAGAAAGCAAAGAGTTGTAAAACCGAAGCTGTGTACTTTTGTATCACAGAGTTTTCTTCGAATAAAAGCTTCAGGTGGTGCATTTAACCACCTGATTTTTATGTGTTTGTGCATTTATCTTTTACAAGCAATTATCTAAGTATAGATTTCTGGAGTTCTTATCAGAAATTTATAAATATCAAGAATTGTGTTCAACCCCCCCTTCTACAATTATACAAGTGTGTAATCTAGGAATAACAATTGGTATCAGAGCTAGCTTCTAACATATTTGAAGTTTAAAGATCAACACACTTCCAACAAGTCTAAGAAGGATTATGGAGTAAAGATTCGAGTTCTTGATAGAGAAAATTACTTTCACTGGAAAGTAAAAATGCGTCTACATCTCTCGTCTATCGATGAGGGTTTTGTGGATTGCATTGACAAGGGTCCTCACGTTCCAATGAAGACAGCAATAAGAGTTGGCCTGGCTGATGATGTGCCTGACACTCTCATTCCCAAACCTGTTTCTGAGTGGAGTCTTGAAGATATTGCAGAAGTCCACAAAGACAAAAAGACCATGAATATTCTGTTCAATGGTCTAGAAACAGACATGGTTGACAATGTTATTAACTGTACTACCGCCAAGGAAGTATGGGACACTGTTCAAACCCTGTGTGAAGGAACAGAACAGGTAAGGGAAAACAAGATGCAACTACTAATCCAACAGTATGAACATTTTCACTTTAAGAGTGGAGAAACATTGAATGATATATTTAGTAGATTTCAAAAGCTACTAAATGGTTTGAAACTGTATGGAAGAATCTATCAAGTTAAAGATTCTAATCTCAAATTTCTGAGATCACTGCCCAAGGAATGGAAGCCAATGACTGTTTCTCTAAGAAACACTCAAGAGTACAAGACATTTACTCTTGAAAGGCTCTATGGAACTTTAAAGACCTATGAGCTGGAAATGGAGCAGGATGAAGAGATTGAGAAGTCTCAAAAGAAAAGTGGGTCAGTTGCACTTGTTGCCAACTTGGAGCAAAAGGAGGAAAGGACAGAAACTGCTAGTTCTACACCAAACAGGGAGGTTTGTAAAGGTAGAGCAGAATCAAGCAGGAGCAAGGAAAAGGTGTCTGAGGAATTGAATGCTCTTCAGCAGGATGAATTGGATGAGATAGATGAGCACTTAGCTTTTCTATCTAGGAGATTCTCTAAGCTGAAATTCAAGAGAAACTCTGGGGTGGCCAAGCCATTTAACAAGGATTTTCCACAAGCAACTATGTGGATAAATCCAAAATTAAATGCTACAATTGTGGAATTGTTGGTCACATGATAAGTGAATGCAGGAAAGCTAGATCTGAGAACAAGGGAAAGTCAACTGAGGCTGTTGACTATAAGAAGAAATATTTTGATCTTCTCAGGCAGAAAGGAAAGGCATTCTTGACCCAAGAGTATGACTGGGCTGTTGATGACAATCATTCTGATGATGATGTTGAGTTAGTCAACCTTGCTTTAATGGCTGATTCTAGAGAGCAGGAAGCAAGTTCAGCTAGCAATCAGGTATTTTCTACTAATCTCTCTGAGCTCACCAAAGAGGAATGCAATAGTGTTATAGATGAAATGTCTACTGAACTATATCACTTAAGTGTTACTCTTAAGTCACTTACTAAAGAGAACAATAGGATTAAAGAGTCTAATCTGTTTTTAAGTGATAGAAATGCTGCTCTAGAAACTCAATTTCTAGAATTTGAGAAAATGAGAGTTGATTGCAATAATGCTAAAAGTGAACTTGAAGCTGTGTTAAAAAGAGAACTGATTTTAAAAGACCAGCTTGAAAAAGAACAAGGGATAATTGCTAAATTTCAAAGTTGTAGGAATATTTCTCAAAACATAATAGAAGTTCAGGGAATAGAATCATTTGTGAAGGATACCTGGACTCAAAAGAAAAAGGAGCTAGAACCTGGCCTTGAGGATCTAGAGACTATTTGTGAATCAACGGATAGTGATCATCCGTTGACAGATGAACCGTCAACGGATGAGAGGTATCCGTCGACTAACAAAAAGTCTGTTAGTAAGAAGGAACTTAGGAAACTGGATATCAAGTATGGTCCAGTAAACAAGAATTTTGTTAGTGGTGAGTGCAGCAAAACCAAATCCAGTGGGAAGGCTAAGACAGGTGATTTACACAACAAAAAGGCTGTTGGTAAATCAGACAATGAAAAGGTAGAAATTTAGGGCAAAAAGAAAAAGAACAGAAATGGTAAGATAGGCATCAACAAGGAAAACAATTACTCTCCTGACAAGTTTGCTCCTAGGAAAACTTGTAGTAATTGTAATAGTGTCAATCATCTATCTTCTAATTGCAAGATTGTCAACAAGGCTCCTGTTCATGTACCTCAACCAATGCCATGTATGCCTGCAATGCCTGTTATGCCTGGTTTGTATCAAAATGCTAGTTTTTCAAATCCATATGTGAACATGCCATATATGTCTAATCCTTACTTTCAATCTATGAATGTGCCACAAATGTCATGGAACATACCTAACATGAATAATATGTATGCCAATTTTCCACACATGCATGCATCCAATATTCATGCAAATGAGCATTTGTCAAACCTCATCACTCAAGCATCTACACCTAAGTTGAAGAATGCTAAGAGTGCAAAGTCAAAGGCTAACAAGAAAGGACCCAAGGAAGCTTGGGTACCAAAATCAACTTGATTTGTTTTTGAAATGTGTGCAGGGAAACAGAAGGAATCTATGGTACCTAGACAGTGGATGCTCTAGGCACATGACAGGAGATTCAACCCTGCTCACAGAGTTCAAGGAAGGAGCTGGCCCTAGAATTACCTTTGGAGATGACAGCAAAGGATATACTAAGGGATATGGCCTGATTTCAAAAGACAATATCATCATTGAAGAAGTGGCTTTAGTTGAAGGTTTGAAGCACAATTTGTTGAGTATCAGTCAGATTTGTGACAAAGACTATGAAGTAAAGTTCACAAAAGAAGCCTGTGTTGTTTCTGCCAAGGAAGACAACAATGTGGTATTGACAGGCTTTAGAAAAGGAAATGTTTACATAGCTGACTTCAATTCAGCATGCTCAGAATCCATTACTTGTCTCTTCAGCAAAGCAAGTAAGGATGAGAGTTGGCTATGGCATAAGAAGCTGTCACATTTGAATTTTAAAGTTATGAATGATTTGGTAAGAAAGGATCTTGCTAGAGGAATCCCTCAATTGGAGTTTGTCAGAGATGGGCTGTGTGATGCCTGCCAATTAGGGAAACAAAAGAAATCATCCTTCAAAAGCAAGACAGAGTCATCCATTGTTAAGCCTCTTCAATTGCTGCATATGGATTTATTTGGTCCAGTAAATGTCATGTCTATTTCAAAGAAGAAATACTGTCTGGTGATTGTAGATTATTTTTCTAAGTTCACATGGACCTTCTTCCTGCACTCCAAGGATTGTGTAATTGAAATCATCATCAATCACCTCAGAATGCTAAACAATGGTTCTGAAGACAGAGTACAAAGAATCAGGAGTGACAATGGTACTGAATTCAAGAATTCCACAATGAAGATTTTCTGTGAAGAGAATGGAATTGTCCATGAGTTTTCTGCTGCCAGAACACCTCAACAAAATGGGGTTGTTGAAAGGAAAAACAGAACTCTCATTGAAGCAGCTAGAACAATGTTAAGTGAATCAAGGTTACCAACATATTTCTGGGCTGAAGCTGTCAACACTGCATGCTTTACTCAGAATATTTCCTTGATCAATCAAGCTAGAGGAATGACTCCTTATCAGTTATTAACCAACAAGAAACCAACTTTAGCTTTCCTACATGTCTTTGGATGTAAGTGTTTTGTGCTAAGGAATCATGGAGATAACTTGGGCAAATTTGAAGCAAAGGCAGATGAAGCTATTTTCGTTGGATATGTAGCAGGGAAAGCCTACAAGGTCTACAATCTAAGAACCAACATTGTTATGGAATCTGTACATGTTGTGTTTGATGATCAAAAGATTCTAGGCCTAAATGATGAAGGTTACCATGAAAAGTTGGAATTTGAAAATGAAAGTGAAGGAAGAATGTACTATGATGATGATGAGGAAAATGAAGATCATGACCACAGAGATCCACCTAGAGCTGTTATACCAACTAGAAGTGATGCTTACACTGAAAATGAAGCATCCGTTGACAGTCATTCTGCAACATCCGTTGACAGTCATTCTGTAACATCCGTTGACACTGTTAGAGATGCATCCGTTGACAGATATTCTCAAGCATCCGTTGACAGGCAAAATGATGCATCCATTGACAGTCAACTTCATAATTCAGCAAGGACAACAAACTCAGAGGGAGTTTCTCAAGGTCAAAATTCAATGCTAAATCAACATGATCATGGAAATGAAGCAACCTCATCAAGATCAAACCTTCCACCTGCAAGAAAATGGACTAGAAATCATCCATTTGAGTTAATCATTGGTGAATCAAATTCAAGAGTCCAAACTAGAAGGGTCACTCAAGCAGAATGTCTATACAGTAGCTTCCTGTCTCAAGAGGAACCTAAGAAAGTGGAAGATGCCCTTCTAGATCCAGATTGGGTGTTAGCAATGCAAGAAGAGCTAAACCAATTTGAAAGAAATAAAGTATGGAAACTTGTGCCCAAACCTGATGATAGAAGTGTCATAGGTACTAAATGGGTTCTCAAGAATAAGACAGATGAAAATGGCATAATTGTGAGGAATAAAGCTAGATTAGTGGAAAAGGGCTACTCTCAAGAAGAAGGAATAGATTTTGATGAAACTTTTGCTCCAGTGGCAAGACTTGAGGCAATAAGAATCTTTCTAGCCTATGCAGCACATGCCAATTTCAAAGTCTATCAGATGGATGTCAAAAGTGCCTTTCTAAATGGGGAACTGGAAGAAGAGGTCTATGTCCATCAACCTCCTGGTTTTGAGGATCCAGAATTTCCAGAATAAGTATATCTTCTCATGAAAGCACTTTATGGTTTGAAGCAAGCACCAAGAGCCTGGTATGACACTTTATCTCAATTTCTTTTGGAGAACCACTTCACTAGAGGTACAGTAGATAAAACCTTATTTCATAGGGATATTAATGGCTCTTCAATACTTGTTCAAATCTATGTAGATGATATTATTTTTGGGTCTACAGATGAGAAGCTTTGCAAAAAGTTTGCCAAACTTATGCAAAGTAGGTATGAAATGAGCATGATGGGTGAATTAACTTACTTTCTTGGCCTACAAGTAAAGCAAGTTAATGAGGGCATTTTCATAAGTCAAACAAAATATATTTATGATCTCTTAAAGAAATTTGACTTAATGGATTGTACATCTGCTAAAACACCTATGGCCACTGCAACTAAGCTTGAGTTGAATACTAAGGAAAAGTCTGTGGACATCTCAAGCTATAGAGGCATGGTAGGTTCACTTCTATACCTAACAGCTAGTAGACCTGATATAATGTTTTCTACTTGTCTTTGTGCTAGATTTCAAGCTGACCCTAGAGAGTCTCACTTAATAGCTATTAAAAGAATTTTCAGGTATCTCAAGGGAACACCAAACCTTGGCATTTGGTACCCAAGAGAATCTGGTTTTGATCTAACTGGCTATTCAGATGCAGATTATGCAGGTTGCAGAGTTGATAGAAAAAGTACTACAGGTTCCTGTCAATTTCTAGGAAACAGGCTTGTTTCATGGTTCAGTAAGAAACAAAACTCAGTCTCCACTTCTACAGCTGAAGCTGAGTACATTGCTGCTGGAAGCTGTTGTGCACAGATTCTATGGATGAGAAACCAACTCATTGACTATGGTCTAAAAGTTGAGAAGATTCCAATTTTCTGTGACAACACAAGTGCTATTGCCATCACAGGGAATCCAGTGCAACATTCGAGAACCAAGCACATTGACATCAAATACCACTTCATTAGAGAACATGTGATGAATGGTACAGTAGAAATGCACTTTGTGCCAAGTGAAATGCAGCTTGCAGATATCTTCACCAAGCCTCTTGATGAATCCACATTCACAAGATTGGTAGGTGAGCTAGGTATGCTTAACTTGTCATAATTCCTAGTGATATTTGATTTCACTACATTGAAGCTAGAAATGTGTTTTGATTTACTTGAAAGTTAAAACTTTCAGAAAAATTTTCTGCAGAAATTTTGTCTAAGGCAAAATTAGCTTATCAACGGATATCCTTTTATCCATTGATAGTATAAACACATTACTAGATTTTCGCATGTCAACGGGTAACAGGCTATCCACGTCATCAACGGATAAACTGTATCTCAACCGTTCATTCTATATCCGTTGATATACATTTTTTTTATATAACCGTTGGTAACCGTGTATATCTAATCATGGCTGTACTTATTTTCTTTTCATTTATTATCTGACAGTTACTTTTGACCAATGGAGTAATTACTTTTAATTATTTCATTTTTAATTCTTGAAAAATATAAAAGGCTGACTTGTACTCTCACATCTCACTTTTATTCATTTTCAAGCATATCAAAAGTTAACTGCATCTTCTTCTCTAAAACTCTCTGTAAACAAAGTTCAAACACTTCAATGGCGCCCATTGTTAAGATGATGTCCTCCACTGGGTTTACCTATGAGAAGAACAATTTCGCGGCCTTTGTTGACACAGTGAATGCTCCAGAAGCTTACCACACTTTGATGAGTTTCGTGAAGAAATGCAAACTGTCATATGCTATGACTGCCACCACTCCCTTAATCCACGAGGTAATTGAAGAAATGTGGACATCTGCTGAGTACAATGGCACAGACGGTACAATTGCTTTTTCTTTAAAGGGTAAAAACTATGTGGTTAATTCTGATGTAATAACTGCTTGTTTAAAATTGCCTGAGAATAACTGTCTGAAAGTACCCACTGATGCTGAAATTGTTGCCATGCTTAATTCTATTAATTATGCCCTTAGTACTGAAAACTTAGGGAAAATTGTTAGGAAATGAATGGTTAAAGAATGGAGCTATTTCTGTGATGCCTTCAATAAAACTTTTTCAGGCAAAATTAGTAATTTTGATGCTGTTACCCAGTCCATGCTAACTATGATGTGTATGCTCTTAAATGATAAATTCTATAATTTTGGCACATTAGTTATGTATGAGATAGCTGCAAAGTTGGGTAAAAAGGAAACTAGGAGCAAGAATATCTACTTTGCTAGATTTTTAATGCTCTTAGCACTGCATGTATCTGAGAATAAGCTATCCATTGCTAACCCGGATAGCAAGTTCCAATGTTTTGTTCAGGAGAAGAGAGTCTTAAGTGACCTAATTCGAATGAACCTCAATGCAGGAGTACAATTGGTATATCTACCAATTGTTCAGGTAACTATCTCTAACTCTGAAACCCCTATCTCCAACCCCCAAATTTCTTTGCCTTCTAATGTCACAATGGAGTCTGTAGTTGTGACCAAACAGGCTCCTACCAAAGTGACCAAATCCAGAGTTCCAAAACCACATTCTAAAAAGCAAACCTCAAGTGTATCTCAAAAGACACCTGTTGTAAAATCTACCAAAACTCTTGAGGGGAGTGTGAAGGTGGTAGTGAGTGGTGAGGGACAGGGTGAACATCAAAGAAGCCCTAAGGATAAGGAAGGAGAGATGAGTGCAACCACCATTTCAGTCTCTCAAAAGGCTGCTAATGTAACTTCAAGCCAAATTCCAGTTACACTCTCTCAACAGAGTGTGACTACTGAATCAAGTTCCCCACAAGGAACAAATGCCCCAATATATTGAACAATCTTTCGTTATGCAAGGTGTTAGGAATATGTTGTACTTGATGATAACTTCACAATCAATCAAATTGTCTAAGGTTTTGTAGCTGTCAACGGATGAGGATTTATAACTCTATCCGTTGACAGGTAGCTCATCAACGGATGAGGTTTTGTAGCATACTGCAAGTATCTCTATGTTATCAGTTGATAGTGTTTTTATCCACAATCATGTTGACTATCAACGGATAGGCAGAATAGGGTAGCCAATTGTAAATAAGCTATGCTATGTAATTCTGTCTAAGTGAAAGTGTATCAACAGATGAAGACAAAACTCTATCAACGGATACAACTCAAATCCACTCTATCAACGGATACAGCTCAAGTCTCAATATCAACGGATACCGTTCAATACATCATCAACGGATGTCAGTGTACAATATCAACGGATAATCATTGACACTGTCTTCTATGATTAGCTGGGGATTAGCAGTTGATAAGGACATGTTTGTCTGACAGATCACATGGGTTGATAGTAGATACAAAAAGCAGTATGGCAGCCATACTTTGGAAACACAGAAGAAAGAAGCATTCTATTTACACTATGAATACAAGAAAGGTGCAGGAGACATGTCTGAACACAAGGACAACCTTTCGGCTACATGTGTATTTGGAGTGTAGTAGCAAGTCAACTAGAATTAGATTAGTATTATCTTATTCTAGTAGTACTTGTAAAACTTGGGATTTATAACCAAGTGTAGCAACTCTTTGTAGGTTAAGAAAACAGATACATCTTGCTTAGGGTTTCTATTGAATATTCTTAGAAAGCAAAGAGTTGTAAAACAGAAGCTGTGTACTTTTGTATCACAGAGTTTTTTTCGAATAAAAGCTTCAGGTGGTGCATTTAACCACCTGATTTTTATGTGTTTGTGCATTTATCTTTTACAAGCAATTATCTAAGTATAGATTTCTGGAGTTCTTATCAGAAATTTATAAATATCAAGAATTGTATTCAACCCCCCCTTCTACAATTATACAAGTGTGTAATCTGGGAATAACACAAGGTGAGTCATCAGACTCACCACCGTTTCAGCTATGATGCGATCTTCCCAAATTTCCTAATAAATCATGGAAACAATTCTTAAGCAACATAATAAATCCACACATATAATTAAATAAAAACATAATAAACATCACAAAATGAGAGACAAACAAAACAACACACAGATACCTAAAAAAAAATTAGATTTTATTGAATGAAAATAAAAAACAAGCAGGAATTGAAGGGAAATATGAAATGATTGGTGGTAAAGAAAGTGAAAATGGGTAGGACATCCTAACAAATTTTCATTCAAGATAATTAAGGAGGTTAAGGAGAACAGAGATGATGGATGATGTGTGTGACAAAAAGAGGGAGGAGCCGAGGAGGGACAGACTCTTATCTAGGGTTTTCATGGTTATCTCAACACAAATTTTATTTACGTCTAAAATTAAATTTCGAACGCAGATTCAAATTCAAAAATTTTGAATTCAATTGAAATCATTTAAATCGAAACAGATTTGATATCCATCAAATCGAAATAAATTATCATCCCTATTGTATACGAAATTGCGGGTCTAACTTCCTCCCGTAGTTGTGTAGGCTATGGCTCTTTTGTTACGGTAGAAGTGATACTGATTTATCCTTAATCATGTACCACTAATCACAAATGGCCATCGTTAATATATGTACCACTATTCGTACACATTGTCAAACCTGTTATATCCGATAAAACAATTTGTGTTGCGGATTGTAATATCCCAATTTTTATAATTGGACAGATTTATGAAATGATTTTTTTTATATAAGAATATCTCGAATGAAACAAAATTCTTAGTTAAATAATTTATGTAGCATTTAAATGTAATTCTTTAGATAATATGTAAAAATTTGAGCAATATAACCATATAATTCTTAGTAAAAAAATATAAATATCATATTTGATGGGCTATATTTGTTGAATCAATGAACACCTATATATAATTTTACATAACAAGAAATATAATCTCTCTGTCCCAACCAATTGTTTACACTTTCCTTTTTGGACGTTCCAACAAATTCTTTACGTTTCCTAAAATAGTAAGTTTTAACACTATTACACTCACTACTTCACTTATTTTAACAATACTTTACACTATTACACCCACTACTTCACTTATTTTAATAATAAAATCACTATTACACCCACTACTTCATTTATTTTAACAATAAAATCACTATTACACTCACTACTTCACTTATTTTAATCTTAATTCTTGGTCTCCGTGTTAAAAGCAAACGATAACAAATCGTTGGGACGGAGGGAGTAGATAACATCATTATAATACATATCATTACCCTTAGTAATATATTACATAATCATTACTAACTTATAATCCGTGCTATTTACGATTACTTGTAATATATTACATATTTACTATCTTAAGTTTCTTAATTGCAAAAATATTATCTTTCCTTTTTCAACCCTTTTTTCTTTTTTTTTAAAAATAATTCGGATGAACAGTAACCTGTCGATGAACAGTACATGCCGCGTGACACTGCCACGTGGCAGGTACTGTTCATTGTTTTTTTTTTTAAAAGTGGGGTGATATTTTGGTTGCAACCGAATGCAACCACATTCAACTCTTTTTTTTTAAAGGTGGTGTGATATTTTGGTTGCAACTGAATGCAACCACGTGCAACCACATGCCTTTTTTTTCAAGTGAAGAGATTTTGGTGGATTTGGGTTGCATGGCCCCGCCAGGGGTAACTTTTTTTTTTAAGGTGGGGAGATTTTGGTGGATTTGGGTTGCAAGACCCCGGGGACAACATTCAACTGAATGCAACCACATTCAACTGATTTTAAGTTCCATTTTTCAGGTGTCATTTTCGACCTCTTTTTTGGACTCTATATCGAAAATGACAACTGAAAAATGGAACTTGAAATCAGAAATTTAGTTGCATGTGGTTGCATTCAGTTGAATGTGGTTGCATTCAGTTCAGTGTTCTAAAAATCGGTTGAGGCGGCGCCTAGGCGCTAGGCGCCTCCAAAATGCCCCGAGGCGGGGTTAGGCGGAGATTTAGGCGGTTTTTCGTATAAATCGACAAAAAAATGGATAAAATCGGCCTAGGCGGTCAAAAAGCGGCCTAGGCGGTCAAAAATCGGTTGAAAGGCGGTCAAAAAGCGGTCTAGGCGGTCAAAAATCGGTTAAAAATGTTGAAAACTTTAAAAATCGGCAAAAATATTTGGCAAAAATATTTAATAAATAAAATATTAAAAAAATATTTAAATAGAACCGATTAATCTATCCGATTAATCCCCGCCTACCCGATTAGGCGCTAGGCGGTACCCCGACCACCCTGGACCGCCTAGCGATTTCTGGAACACTGATTCGGTTGAATATGTTCTTGCGGGCCTTGGAACCCAAATAGCACCCCCCTTAAAAAAAAAAAGTTGAATGTGGTTGCACGGCTGGGCAGCTGGGCAGGGTTGCCCTAAAAGATAATATTTTTGCAATTTTGAAACTTAGGTTAGTAAAATTATAAATAACTTTTATTAACAAAAGTAAAATTGCAAAAATTTACTTTTTTATATATATATTTATGAAAAAAACCCTAATATATATGGTATAGATAGATAACCAACCAAGATCGTCAACTATTTTAACTATTCTAAGTAGGTACAATATGTGTTGTTAAATTAAAAAAATAATAAATAAATTTTGTCTTGGTTACAAGATCCATGAGAAATGACTAATGATCATTTTCTTCTTTTGGTTCACCAGGTTGAGGTGTACTTTCTTCATTATTTTTAAGATGACAAGTATTCGAATCTTACGAATGTGTATATGTATTTATTTATAAAATGAATTTTCAGGAGAAAAAGAATAACATTAAATGAAATATCAAATAATCAAGAAAGAAAATGAAAAAAATAGGGAAAGGGGAAAATGAGAAGAAAATGAAAATTGAAAGGCGCGGAAGAGACTAGTAGCAGTAGTATATTATTATACACACACTCCTCACCCTCTCACTCACACCAATCTCCTGCCTTTGTCTCTTTCTTTTCCAACTGTTAAAGAAAGTCTTAAAGACTCTCTGTGAGCACCCCTCTCTCTCTCTCTCTCTCTCTCTCTCTCTCTCTCCCTAAATTTCCAGAGAGAGAGAAAGTTGTGTCTTTCCTCGATTTGCAGACCACCCCACGATCCAAATACCCCCCTCCCTACACAAACTGTCTTGTTTTTAATTAATCTCTCAACTAATCATCAAATAATAATCAAACTCTAATAAAGAAAGAGTCGTCATGCCTTCAGGTGCTAAAAAGAGAAAAGCCGCTAAGAAGAAACAGGTCCAGCAATCTTCTTCTCTATCCCAAGGTACCCCTCTCTTTTCTTCACTTCTATCCCTTCTTTTTCTTTCTTGGACTATTACTTTATATATATGAACATACATACCCATCTCTTATTTTATCAAGATTTATGCTGTTTTACTCTTTAATTTCATTTCTATCTATAATTGACTTCATGGGTTTGGTGCCTTCAGGGTTCTTGATTTTTGACTTTATCTTAATTGTTGTGATTTATGTGTGTTTAAATTTATGGGTTTATGCTAAATTTCTGTTAATTATCTGAATTTGTGTTATGTAAAGTGGTTGAGTGGGTAACTGTTCTTTATTATTGTTGTCAAGAATTCACTTTTTCCCATCTCTATCTTAGCTGTTGTTGTTTGTATGTATCCGTTTATTAAGTTTGGAGTGTGTGATATTTTTGTCTGACTATGTGTTTGTATATGTGAAGTGGTTGAGTGGGTATGTCATTTGTGTTTGTTTATTCATAATTATTGTAATGAGCTTGTGGATTAGTTCTGTCAGATCCATTAATTTTGTTGTTGGATTCAATATTTAGCGTATATGTTCGGATTTCTTCGATGGGTATTTGTTGGTTTGTCTTCTTTGGTTTGATTTTGTATTGAATTTTCTTCGATGGATGAAACTATGCTAGGAACTGATGATGCACAACATTACGATGACAAAAAGAGTGATGGTGGTTCCCCTACATCGCAGGACCACCATAGCTCTGAGCACTCATTTGCTGAGGGAGATGGGAAAGAGGTAGAGAAAAGAGAAGGTGCTTCATCTGGTCAGTCGGTTGTTTTAGAGAAGAGTTCTCTACGAGGAGTTGATTCTGGAGAGAATGTGAAGACGGAAGGAGGTGTTGTTCAGATTGAATGGGAATTGAAGTCGGAGGAAGATTATGGAAGCAAGGAGGGAAGTACCGAGTCCAAGGAAGTTCACACTGGAGGTTCATCGGGGAGCTCTAGCAGTAGCAGTAATAGTAGCCGTAGCAGTTCAGATGACGAGTCTAATGTCAAGAAGAAAACGGAAGTGGTTGAAACTAGACAGCCTGTTCATTCTTCGTCTGAAGTGGCAAGTCAAGTTGGTACTAATATTCCAGCTGGGGAAAACAGTAATGAGGTAGCTGAAACCGTCTCCGTGGTAACTCCAGGTAAGGCTTTGTTGACCGAAGAGGTAGTTCAAGTAAATGGAAGTGCTTCGAGTGGTTATCCTATGACTTCTAGTGTGGGTTCTAAAGTGAAAATTCAAGAAAATTCTGATGAAGGGTTACCCAGCTCCGTTGAAAATACTGTAATTCCATCAGTTCCGATAGATTTGGGATCAAGCAAAAAGGAGGATAAGACAGTTTCAACATCAGAGGAAAATCCAGCCCAGGATTCCGCTACCGAGGACATAAATGATAAACTTTTGTTGTCCTTCAATGCTCCCAGTGTCCATACGAGTAACGGAGCAGATCACATTAAAGAATCTGAGAGTCCTGAATGTTCTGATAGTCAAGTAATGACTTTTGGGTTCTTGTTGGACAGTATTTGAATGTGTTTGCTAAGATTTTTTTTAAGTTTTGAATCAAGATCTGAAATTTGCTAAGTTTTAAAATCTGATAGATTTGAATGTACCTGATTCAGAAATTATGTTAACTTTTTTGAATATTTTGCAGCCTCTTGTAGCCTCAGCTCCACAAGTTGTGCAGAAAACGTCCTTCAAGAGTTGTTGTGGAATCTTTGACTTCTTTACAAGCTCTGACAGATGATTTCAGGTGGGTTTTTTAAATGTTTATGTACATCTGAGGCAGAAGTTTTGCACATGCATTGCTAGAATTGCTGTTTCCTAATTTCAGAATTATTTTTTACCTGCATATAGCATCTCACCTGCTGGTTTAATAAGAGCATCTCCAAAGGCATTGGCTAAAATGGTTGGCTAAAATATTATAAAATAATGATTGACTAAAATTTGCTGAACCTGTAAGGTGTTATGCTCCAATGGTATTGGCTACATTTTGACAATAATAATATTTTATTATAATTTCAAAAACAATTAATAAAAATAAAATTTTGATTAATTAATATTAACACTAATTATTGTTCAAAAGCTGGCATTTTTCATAGTTTTAAAATTAAAAATTCATTAAATTGTAGTGCATGAATATACTTGTAAAATTATAAATCTGTCAAGTAAAATTATATTTGGCAAATTAAAAAGAGCAAATTATGTTTAGCCAAAAAAAAAGAAGAAGAACAAATTAACTAAAAAACCTGCAAAGCTTATGACAGTCTTTCTTTACCACCAGCTTCGCACAATACTATCATAAATTGATTGGTTACGTGGCCTTCACTACAGCCTTCACTACAGATTTGTAGTGCTTGTCTAAATTTGGCTAATGAAACCTGGTTGGCTATAGTTTTAAACAAGGGGAATGAATGGTTGGAGAATTTTTTTTTTTGCTTGGTTATGTATTAATATGTACTGTGAAGTTGCCACCTGGACTGTTTTGCTAAGGGCTTGGGTTGGTTGGAGATGCTTATCAAGTGATATTTGTTTACAAGATATAATATATTCCTTGAAATGGTATAGGTTTTTTTGTCAGGTTGAAATGGTATAGGTTATATATTCTTTACTATAATAAATCCAAATATTGAAGAATAAAGTTTTACGAGTAGGAATTTATCGCCAGAGACATGTTCTGTTAAATTTTTTATGCTGTCATTTTATTTTCCATTCGCATCCCTCTTTGCTGCTCCTTTTCTCTTCAAATAGTCATTTATATATATATATGCTATTTCAGAACTGTGGACTGCTGTTTGTACAATTGTCTTAAAATATACCATATCAGTATAAAAGACAACTTCTTTTTAGCTTGATTGATATCAATAATTTATCCATTTGAGATCCAGATCACTTGACTGAGTTCTTTGACGTGTAAAAGTGTTAGATGAAAAGTTTTTGTCTTCTTTTCGGTTGAATGAAAAGTTTCTCCTTCTTGGTTCTTACTTGATTTAAGGAGGAGTTTCTTGGTAGCGAGGGTGGGGGGGGGGGGGTCTGCTTGTTCAATGCAAGTCTCTCCTACTAGTACACGATAAGAACTACAATGTGAGAAAAAAGAGTATTGATATGATAGTTTAGGTATCGGTTCCTGCACTGATGTATAAGGCCTTAATGCTGACATGGAATCTAATATATTGTCAATTTTGACATAACCAGCCAGCTTTTCAGAACCCAGATTCTAATTGGCAACATCTATGCCATTGACCTGCAGGAAAGATTCAGAACATAAGCAAAACATATTGATAATCTTCTGCACCCAATGGTGTTCCTGGTAGCAGCCTCATTCATGACTACCATTACTTTTGTCGAACAGTAACGGGCACAAAGTTGTCCTTGGGTTCAAGGTTTCTTTTGTATGTTTTTCCTTGAACACTTCAGACAACACATCTTTTTAACAGTCTGCAGTGTCGCTATTTTACACATGGTATGCTTCTTTTTATGAGAAGGATAACAAGACTCTGACCTCAAAACACGAGGCATCAGACATGAGACAACCCTATCACTTAGGAGAAGTGCATCGATACACACCATGCAATAAAATGCCTGGTCTTATCCTCCCCTCTATTCCTATAGAAAGAATTTGTATTCCTCCCCCCTGGTGTTAAAGTTTTTTTGTTTTGTTTTGTGCTATCTCTACAAGTGGGGTCTTACATGCCAAAACATAAAGTTGGGGTCTGTCCCCAGTTGTCTTTCTATATTATTATTCCTTCATATTAGAAATTCTGAGAAGAATCAGAATGCTTATGGATTTGTCATCTCGTTTATTCATTATTACTTTTGTCTGAATCTGTTGTCTTTATTTTACATGTTATTATGGAAAGTTTATGAAAAGAGAAAAGCTTATAAGCCTTGGACCTTTTCGACAGAAACATTGCATAGAGAAGCTTGACTGGGGCAATGAAGCATGTGAAGGAACAAGGAGAGGATCTTATTCTTAGCGGTATGTGCGCTTTGTTCTAGTCATCTCCATAAGTTTCCTCCAAAGATTAGAGGCAAGAGCCCGGCACTGTGATGAACTAGTCAGGTTTTCAGTTTATGGTAGTGCTATACCGGGAGGCGGTTCTAAATACCTGCTTAGTTGTACTGCTTTCTTCTTGATTTTTTCCTTACACTTTTTGTGTTTTTCCCCTTTCCATTTTTCTCTTTTAATCTTTATATATGATCTCGTTGTATTTCTCTGTTGATGACGTAATTCTTTAGAGTGAAAGTAGATAATTCCTGGCACATACTTCATCTAAAATATTAACAATGATATACTGGGTATATGTTTGCATTGGTTCTTATAAACTTTAAAGTTCTCAATTTGTTGTACCTGTGGCTGATTTTTATGCATAATCTCCTCAAAAGGGAAAGGAAAATGCATAGACCTGAAAATCTCTTGGCATAGTATTTCAGTTGTGGGGACAATAGTCGTTTATCTTTAGGGAACGCATGAGATGAGGTGGACATGTTAGAGCTTTGATATACACTTTCCTTGCAAGGCATCGATAAATATAGGCCTGTGCTCATAATGCTCTACATATTATTCTTAAAATTACATATTTAGCTCCTCATACAGAATACTAAGCTATATTGTGAGCTAAAACGGTTGGCTAACCTTTGAAGTCGGTAAAAGAAATGGCTGCAGTTATCTAAATCCTACAATTTCAGACAAGCCTAATTTTATCCAGACATTCAAATCTCCAAACACACTGAAACCATTGCCAAATACAACTCAACTCGACTATCTAATCTATTTCCTTACACCATGAATGGCAAATATGTATATAAATTGAGTGGTTGGAAGGATGATCATGAGTGCTTCCATTATTCTCTACAAATGGAAGGCAAATTGTAAGTTATAAAACATGTATATATAAATTGTTTCTTGGGTTGATAAATAAACGAAGAGTAAGTTTGTACTCACCAGTCTACCATTCTTGATGTGCAATTCAATTTCTTTGGTCGCAAAGCTACACACAGGTATATCATTCCAACAAAGAAAATTAAACATTGTAAATACTTATATCGATCAAGTATATAAAAAGAGGCCTGACCAAAAAAAGGTATATTAGAAGAGAGGTGAGGAGTTATTACCCCATGGCAAGAACGGTAAGAGCCCAGGCAGTTGTGGCAGCAAAAACAGCTGCTGGTAAGGTATCGTTCTTCCATAAACGAACATGGTTGAATCCAGAGAACAGTGATGCAACACCAACACCACCAGCTATTAAAGCAAATACTACAAAGAATCCAGTTGCAGCATTTTCCATCGGAAAATAAATAGACGAAAGTTGAGAAGGAAGATCAAATCCTTGACCTGTGTATCACATCCATTTACACCGACCATAAGCATTGCCATTGATAAGCATTATTAAAATGTGTGTGTATGTGACTATGTGTTACTATAAAGAAACATAAGAGATGCATACCGATGATGAATCCCTGACAAATAGATTCATTCATCTCCCAGCTACTAATTCCTAAGATTATAACATACATGCAGAAGTTCAGGACTAGAAGAAGTGATGCAACCAGCTTCATTTTTTGGAACAAAGATGGTGGATAGAAGTATGTTAACTGTGATGGGGGGTGGTCTTTTAAAGGGTCAGTCCACATGATATTTTTGGTTCTTTTCTTGCCAGAGATGTTTGTTTCAACTCTGCAAGAGCATTGCATAGGCTAGCTTTAACTCCAAGAGGGGTTTCCATCACGTTGGAACAAACAAAATTCATTGTTTTATTACCACATTATATTTAAATATCCATTTCGGA
Organism: Saposhnikovia divaricata; assembly: GCA_036435485.1. NCBI lineage: Eukaryota > Viridiplantae > Streptophyta > Magnoliopsida > Apiales > Apiaceae > Saposhnikovia > Saposhnikovia divaricata. Next base: position 47,971,186 of record CM071600.1, read on the forward strand.
ACCAACTATTCTGCAGAAATCTATCATCTTGATTATGATCGGATTCTATGAAAAACACATTTAAATGTTCTCGGTTCGTTCTTTATAATTTGAACAAAAAATTGCAAATCAAATAACCAATTTAAAGTGCCTCGCAGAGGGTAAAATTTTTAGACATTAGACTATTTTGTTGTAATATGGATGTCCCTAGAGCTTTCTAGAACAAAACTCTTGCCTTTCAAGTTCATATAACTCATGGTTTTTAGCCTTTCAAATTCTTGTAATTTACTTTTAGACATCATGTTCCAACTTGTAAGTACACACTTGAATGAAATACAAGTTCATAGTTTATTCTCTCATATATGTTCTACACATAATATTATACATACATATATATATATATATATATATATATATATATATATTTCTAATACGTTATCAGCACGATAGCATCAATAGTGGGGTAAGGAGTTGCAGCACGGTGACTTGCTGGTTAAGGAGTGGCAGAGCAATTGGGACATATACCGCACACCCAAAGGTTCTAAGATGAGAAATATCAGGTTCTCTTCCATGGACCAATTGTAAGGGAGAAAATTTTTGATAACTTGTAGGTCTGATGCGTACAAGTGCTGGTGCATGTAAAATAGCATGCCCCCAAACTGTAAGAGGGAGATTTGTTTTCATAATCAATGGTATAACAATTAATTAGAGTCTTTTAATATAGAGCTGTTAACGAAACTAGCTGTTCGTGAACAAGCTCGAGCTCGGCTCGTTAAGGGCTCGATTCGGCTCGGTTCGTTAAGAACTCGAGCTTGAACACAAAAAAGTGTTCGCTAAGCTAACGAGCACGAGCCGAGCTTTTAGCATGTGCGGCTCGAGCTCGGCTCGATTTTGTTCAGCTCAAGCTCGGCTCGTTAAAACTCGAAAAAATTGTATATATTTTATATTTTTATATATTATTTTATTATTTTATATATGATATATATTTTATATAGCTTGGGATGGGTTAAAAAATGATAGAATAATAGAATCATTTATTAAACAACTCCAATTAATTGCCAGACCATTGATTATGAAAACAAATCTCCCTCTTACAGTTTGGGAGCATGCTATTTTACATGCTGCAGCACTACGCATCAGACCTACAAGTTATCACAAATTTTCTCCTTTACAATTGGTCTCTGGAAGAGAACCTGATATTTCTCATCTTAGAACCTTTTGGTATGCGGTATATGCCCCAATTGCTCTGTCACAAAGTACAAAGATGGGTCCTCAAAGGAAATTAGGAATATACGTTGGTTTTGAATCCCCCTCAATAATTAAATATCTTGAACCAATGGCAGGCGATCTATTCACTACAAGGTTTGCAGATTGTCATTTTGATGAAAATATTTTCCTAAAATTAGGGGAAGAAAATAAAATATTCCCAAAATCAGGGGGAGAAAGTAAACAGCTGGAAAGAGAAATTTCATGGAATGCATCTTCATTGATTAATTTTGATCCTCGTACAAGTCAGTGTGACTTAGAAGTGCAAAAAATAATTCATCTACAAGGTATAGCAAATCAGTTGCCTGATGCATTCATCGACATCAATAGAGTAACAAAGTCACATATTCCAGCTGTAAATGCTCCTGCAAAAATAGAAGTCCTTGAAGGACAAATCGTCAAGGCAAATGAGTCAAAATCTCGCTTAAAGAGGGGTAGACCAATTTGTTCTAAAGATAAAAATCCTCAAAAAAGAAAAGGAGCAAACACTCAAGATGCCCAAGTAGAGGAAATAAAATCTCCAGCAGAAATTTAGAAGAGACCCGTGATATAATAGATAATACTCCTAAAGAGGAACAGGTACCTGCAAATGTTGACATTGAAGAGATCTCGATAAATTATGTTATCACGGGAAAAAGATGGAACCGAAATGATACTGCCATTGACGAATTTTTCGCGTATAACATAGCGCTTGATATAATGATGGATCCCGAAGATCTTGAACCAAAATCCGCCGATGAATGTCGACGTAGAAAAGATTGGCCACAATGGAAAGAAGCAATTGAAAAATAATTGAGCTCACTTAATAAGCATAATGTTTTTGGACCTATAGTCCAAACCCCTAAAGGGACTAAAACAGTAGGTTATAAATGGGTATTTGTAAGAAAAAGAAATGATAAAAATGAAGTTGTAAGATACAAAGCACGTTTGGTTGCTCAAGGTTTTTCACAAAGACCAGGCATTGATTAGGAGGAAACTTATTCTCCTGTGATGGATGCTACAACTTTTCGTTATCTTATTAGCCTGTCAGTCATTGAAAATTTAGAAATGCGATTGATGGATGTCGTGACAGCATATTTGTATGGTTCCCTTGAGAAAGATATATATATATATATATATATATATATATATATATATATATATATATATATATATATATATATATATATATATATATATATATATATAAGATTGGGGAGCTTGAGATGGATCTCATGTAAATTTCCTGAGATACATGGAATTTATATACAAATATGGTGTGGGCATTTTAGTAAAAACAGAATTTTTTAATTTGCCCTGCGGGCCCAATCAAATTTAAAGTGTATTTTGTGAGTATCTCAAGAAAAGTTCTCTGAGATCAATCTCAGGATCCTTTTTCTATATATATATATATATATATATATATATATATATATATATATATATATATATATATATATGAGGATCCCTGAAGGATTTCAAATGCTTGAAGCATCTAGATCACATTCTCGCCATATTTATTCGATTAAATTGCAAAGATATATGGATTAAAACAGTCTGGTCGAATGTGGTATAAAAGATTAAGTGAATATTTATTAAGGGAACAATATAAGAATGACACTATTTGTCCATGTGTTTTTATAAAGAAAACAAGATCTTCATTTGCTATAATTGCTGTGTATGTTGATGACATAAATATTATTGGAACTCCTGAAGAGCTTCAGAAAACAGTGGATTATCTCAAAGCAGAGTTTGAAATGAAAGATCTTGGAAAAACGAAGATTTGCCTTGGGCTACAAATAAAGCATCTACGAGATGGAGTTTTTGTACATCAGTCATCATATACCGAGAAAGTCTTAAAACGTTTTTACATTAATAATCACATCCATTTAGCTCTCCAATGGTTGTTCGATCACTAGATAAAGAGAAGGATATCTTCCGACCTAGAGAGAAAAATGAAGAAATTCTTGGTCCTGAAGTACCTTATCTTAGTGCTATCGGTGCATTGATGTATCTTGCTAATAATACAAGGTCCGATATAGCATTTTCAGTAAATTTATTATCAAGACATAGTTCTGCTCCTACTCAAAGACATTGGTCTGGAGTAAAACATATTTTTCGGTATCTTCGAGGTACAACTGATATGGGCTTATTTTATTCTAACAAATCCAAAGCAGTTTTAACTGGCTATGCAGATGCAGGTATTTACCTTATCTAGACAAAACTCGATCACAAACAGGTTATTTATTTACTTATAGAGATACGACCATCTCATGGCGCTCAGTGAAACAATCCCTCGCTGCTACTTCTTCTAATCACGCATAAATTCTTGCAATTCATGAAGCTAGCCGAGAATGTGTCTGGTTAAGGTCAATAATCCAGCACATTCGGGAATCATGTGGTATGTATCATGATAGGACAGTCCCAACAGTAATGTTTGAAGATAACATTGCGTGCATTCAACAATTAAAGGAAGGTTCTATTAAGGGTGACAAAACTAAGCACATATCACCAAAATTTTTCTTCACACCTGATCTTCAAGAAATGGAGATATTGAAGTTCAACAGATTCGTTCAAGTGACAATCTTGCAGATTTGTTTACAAAGACATTGCCGCCAACAATTTATGAAAAATTGGTACATAAGATTGGGATGCATCGACGGAAAGACCTCAAATAAATTTTCAAGATCGATGTACTCTTTTTCCTTTACTAGGTTTTCCCAAAAGGTTTTTTCCTAGATAGGTTTTAATGATGCACGATTATTGAAAATTGGACATCCAATGGGGAGTGTTGTAATATGGATGTCCCTAGAGCTTTCTAGAGTAAAACTCTTGGTTTTCAAGTTCATATAACTCATGGCTTTTAACCTTTCAAATTCTTGTAACTTATTGTTAATGAGCCTATAAAAGGACATCATGTTCTAACTTGTAAGTACACTAGAATGAAATACAAGTTCATAGTTAGAGCGGGCAATCGGGTCGTGTCGTGTACTTTCGCGTCGTGTACTTTCGTGTTTTCGTACACTCATACCTAAACCCAAAAACGACCCGAAATGATTTCGTGTACCCGATTACCTGAACCGAACACGAAACGAAAAATTTCATGTTTACACGAAACGAAACGAAAAGTACACGAAATAATTCCTGTACTTTCGTGTACCCGAAACAACCCGAAACGATATACACGAAATGTACCCAAAACATTGAAATTTAGCTTAAAAATAGAAACAGAGGCCAATTAAAAACAAACAAAGGTCTTAAAATTTAAGTTACAAATAGTCCAACATGATTCAAATAAAAATAACATATATATATATATAAATATCATAATATTAATATATATATATATATATATATATATATGTATATATATATATATATCGTGTACTTTCTTGTACCCAAAATGAAAACCCATATCCGACACTAAATTTATCGTGTAATTTCGTGTTCGTGTACTTTCGTGTTTCGTGCACTAAAAATCAAAACTCATATCCGTATTTTTTCATGTCATTTCGTGTCGTGTTCATGTGTCGTTTACCAAATTGCCAGGTCTATTCATAGTTTATTCTCTCTCAGACATGTTCTACACATAATATTATATATTTTTCTAATATATTTTTCTTTATAAATTATTAATATTATTTTGTTTTCAAGTACTCCTTCTGTCTATTAAAACTCTTCCCACTTTCCTTTTCAGGATATTCAAAATACTCTTCCCCTTTCTATTTTGGACCATAAAATAACTATATTCTATACACACTACTCCACCCACTACTCATTAAAATAATATAAAATACCCACTATTCCACCCACTAACTCTTAAAAACAATATTCAATACTCACTATTCCATCCACTACTCTTTAAAAACCACTATTCCATCCATTACTCTTTAAAAACCATTTTTTCTTAAAACCTGTGTTTTTTCCCAAACGAGAAGAGTTTAAAGAGACCGAGGGAATACTATTTAACAAGTACTCTGAGGAAAAACCCCGTGGAGTCTACCAATATCATGTTCCTATTTCCCGCCATCATTCGAAAAGTCAAACCCCCAACTTCTTTGACTTTTTCACAAGTTCTCATATGTATATCAAATCATTCTCATTTCAGCACTTACAATCACAACTCAGTGTTCTATGATCACCTAAGTAACAACAAATTAGACAAAGCCCTTTCAGTTTTCAATAAAATACCTTCTCCAAATGTATATATATGCACCAAGATGGTCTCTAGTTATATCGAAAATGGTAGATTCAGTGATGCCATTGACCTGTTTGACAAAGTGCCTGTTCGAGATACGGTAATGTGGAACCTGATGATTAAAGGGTGTTTAGATTATGGGAATTGGGATATGGGTTTGAAGCTGTTTGATGCAATGCCTGAAAGGAATGTGATTTCTTGGACTACGATGGTGAATGGGTTTTTGCGGGTTGGGAGAGTTGAATTGGCTGAGAAGCTGTTTTGTGAAATGCCTGTGAAAGATATAGCGGCTTGGAATTCTATGATTTATGGGTATTTTAGTAATGGGAGAGTGGAGGATGGTATGAGATTGTTTGAGGAGATGCCATGTGTTAACGTGATTTCTTGGACTTCGGTGATTAGTGGGCTTGATCAGCATGGGAGGAGCGATAAGGCGTTGTGTCTCTTTTGTGAGATGATGGATTCCGGTGTAAGACCTACTGCGAACACGTTTTCATGTGTGGTAACAGCTTGTGCAAATGCATTTGATTTGTGTTTTGGTCGTCAGATTCATGGTCATGTTGTAAAGCTTGGTTTTGGTTCTGATGTTTACATAATTGCTTCACTAATTACGTTTTATGCAAATTGCAAACAAATGGATAATTCGTGCAAGGTTTTTGACGAGAAAATGCATGTAAATGTGGTAGTATGGACAGCTTTATTGACAGGATATAGTCTCAATTGCCAGCATCAGATTGTATTAAAGATCTTTAGTGACATGTTGAAAATGAAGGTCCTCCCCAATCAATCTTCCTTTACCAGTGCCTTAAATTCGTGCTGCGAGTTAGAGGCCTCTGATCGAGGAAAAGAGATTCATGCTATGGCAATCGTGTTAGGGCTTGTCACTGATGCTTTTGTTGGTAATTCTCTTGTAGTTCTATATTCAAAATGTGGGAATGTACATGCTGGATTGTCCATCTTTAAAGATATTCAGAAAAAGAACCTTGTTTCCTGGAATACAAGTATTGTTGGATGTGCACAACATGGTTTTGGCATGGGAGCACTGACATTGTTCAGTGGAATGTTACGTTCTGGGATTGACCCAGACAATATCACGGTCACTGGACTGCTCTCTGCTTGCAGTCATTCTGGGATGTTAGAAAAAGGAAGGCGCTTGTACCAATACTTTTTCCAATACAGGTCCACTGAGATAAAGCTTGAGCACTATGCCTGCATGGTGGATATTTTAGGCCGCGGTGGGAAGTTGGTTGAAGCGGAGGAGTTAATTAACAGTATGAAAATCAAGCCAAATTTGTCCATATGGCTTTCTTTGCTTAATGGATGCAGAATGCATTCTAACTTAGAAATGGCTGAAAGGACAGCTGAAAACATCTTTAATCTCGACCCACATTGTAGTGCGGCATACATTCTGTTATCTAATTTATATGCTTTTGCGGGTAGATGGATTGATGTTGCAAGAGTAAGAGGTAACATGAAAAGGATGGGAATTGTTAAACAAACAGGAAGCAGTTGGATTACTCTAAAAGGATTGAAGCATACTTTTATATCTGGAGATAGATCACATCCTTTATGCGAAAAAATATATCAAAAACTTGAATGGTTGGGAGAAAAGTTGAAGGAATTTGGTTATGTGGCAGATCAAAGATTTGCCTTGCATGACGTCGAGGAAGAACAGAAGGAAGCAATGTTGTCTTATCACAGTGAGAGGCTTGCTATTGGTTTTGCACTGATTAGTACAGTAGAGGGCACTACAATAACCGTGATGAAGAATCTTCGCGTATGTGGGGATTGCCATTCTGCTATTAAGTTGATATCAAAGATAGTTAAGCGTGAGATTGTCTTGAGAGATTCAACTCGTTTCCATCATTTCAAGGATGGTGTTTGTTCTTGTGGGGATTATTGGTAGAACAAAGTTATTGATTCCCCGAACTGCATAATCCTCAGTTTGTTGTCATGTTATGGAATTATTACGAATTGCACAAAAGTAGAGCATACTAGTCCAAGTTAAATGATCAAGAAAGACCATGCACTTCTAAACAGGTGCATTTCTCATTTTACAAGTGGCGAGTTGGGCTCAATAGAGACCAGTTTTTTTTGGAGTCCCTAGAGACCATAATCACCACCATTGGATCAAATCTCATCCTGCGGTCTAAAACAAAACAGATTTAATGGCACTTTCGTAATATTAACACAATATGAGGGCAATAGAACATACGTAATACATATACAATATCTCAGACAGTTACTCAACCCAATTGACTCACACGATAATCTCACTATCATTGCAGTTACTGAGAGTTTGAGTTATCTACAAACGGATTCAGTCCCTCATCCAAAAGAGAGTGCAGTATTATAAACTACTTGAAATTGTATCGCCAAATGTGTATAAAAGAAGAAGAAAAGCAAGCGAATCAATTAGCAACGACGAACACCATTCAGTAACTGACGAAGAACAACAAAGAAGATGAGTGAAGGTATATAATTCCTAAACCTTCATCTTAAGCGCATTACAGTGATTCAATCAATTGATTCGATTAATTGAATTGTAATGTTGAATTTAACTGTTCTACATATTTAGGGGTTTCTAATGTAGTTTGTTTTTTGGTTTTGCATGTGCTTTGATATATAGGTGTAAATGTCCTGCTAAAATGGTTGCAATGTAGAGTATTTTCTGATGTTTTTTTATTAATTTTAGAGAAGTTAGTTCTCCGTTAATGGAGAATCATATGAACAATTTTGTTTGGAGAATTATATTTATTCATATAGATTGTTCTGTATATGATTTTCAAACAAATGGATATAATTGATTAAAGATTATGTGCTTCATGATTTATGACAAATAGAAATGGTCTGTAAAAATTATTTTAAAAGAAAAAAAAAATTCAATGATTTGCTTGTAATTGAGATTACATGTGTACAGTATAATATTGTTGTGACTTAAAAGTACCTCTAAAGTCTTTAAAATTTTCTAATGCAGACCGTAGACGTAGTGGAAGATTAATTGCTAATCCTTGGCTTTTCAATTGGCCGAAAAAACCTCCTGTGTACATTGACTTGTGTGAAAGTACAGAGAATCATAGCAATCTGTTGGATGGTTCAAATAAAAGGACTAAAATGAGTAAGCGCAAAACGGTGGTAAAAACGTTTTCTAGTGATGAAGATGACGATTTTGTAACTCCAAAAGAGAATTTTGAGGAGAGTAATAAAGTTTTGGGCAGAAAGTACAGTACTGAGAAAAAAAGACTGAGGTTTACAAGAGAGTTAGCTATCAATGAAAATGATAGCAGTGCAATTGTGGAATTTGGGGGAATATCAGAAATTGTTTCAAATGAGATGATACTGAGCATGGAAAATGTTGTAAGATTTCAATAAATTGTATTTTTAATTTTGTGTTATAATTGGGATTGTTGTCATATTGCGTAATATATTTCTTGTCCATTGTTTTCGTCTTGCAGGCTACGCAAAAAAGGAGTTTGAGTGCTAAGAATAAAAAAGAGAATCCTTTAAAAAGTAAACAAGCATGTTCCTGGAAGAAGAAAGAAAAGGTTAATTGAGTATTCATTTAAGCATTCAAGTTTGTGGTTAAAAATATTGCAGAATGTAAAAAATTAAGTTAATATGTGATTATAATTTTTTTTATGGACTACTCGTCGCGTATTATACTTGTAATTTACTATTTTGCTCACTTGATTATGCACAGATTTCAACAGAAGCTGGTCCAAAGAACGAAAAGATGGCTCTAAAAAAGAAAATAACATCAGTTAGAAAGGGGTTGAAGGATGGCACCCCTGGAAGCAGGACAAAGAAGAAACCAGTGAGAACCTATCATCGTTACATCCAAAAGAAATTCTCACCCTCAATTATGTCGGATGTCATTCTCAATTTGTCTGAATCACAAATTGAATGGGTAAGATCCACTGGGTTTGGGCCATTGCTGAATTTTAGGATGGTGTGCTACACTCACAACTTAGGTTATAACATTGTTGAAGCATTCGATGGGGCAACTTGTTCAGTTGTGTTACAAGCAGGGACTATTAAGATTACTGAAAGTATTGTGCACAGTGTAATGGGTTTGCCAATTGGGAATGCAGTGGTCGAGTGTAATGAAGACCGGTCTGCTTATTCAAAATGGGTAAAACAATTCCCCGGTTGTGCTAGTTGTGAAATAAGACCCTCAATGGTGAGGAACAAGATTCTTGAGAATCCAAGGGCAGATGATAATTTCAAGTGGAATTTTTTAATTCTGATGTATAATTTCTTCATTGAATCAAATCAGAATAGTTTCCTTACTCGGGAGATACTGAGATTTTCCGGTGATATTGAAACGTGCAACAACTATAACTGGTGTCAACTGTTGATTGAAAAACTTAAAAAAACTCATGTTTATTGGGCTGAAGATACAAAAAGAAACTTTGCAGGACCACTGCCTTTCCTTATTGTAAGTTATATTTTAATTAAAGTTTTTACATATATCAGAAAAGATGACAAAGACTACTAATGTCCTTTATTTTTTGGGTGCAGTACTTGTATGTCAGCAAAGTTAAGAGTAGGGGAACAACATTCATTCAGGCAAATTACCCAACGTTCCGTGGTTGGTCAGATATGTTATTGCGAGAACGACAAAAATATGATTTGAAACAGAAAAGTTTTGGAGAAGGTGAAATAGTGAAATTTCATGATGTGATTGTGGTAAGGGAACAATAATTGTTTTAACAAAATCTTGCTGTGCTTTATCTTCATATATGTTTAATTTTGATTAATTTATACATGTGTAGGATGGTGTCTTAGAGATAAAGGGCGAAGAGGAGGTAAAATTACCCAATTTTTAATAAATGTCGAATATTTTGGAATCTAGATTAATTTTAATCTGTGTATCATTTATAGGAAGAAAGCCAGGAGGAAAACGCCGATGATACTGAAAGCCAGGAGGAAAACGCCGATGATACCAATGATGCTGAGTTGACAATGCTTGATTTAGTAGTTAAAAAATATATACTGAACGAGAATGAAGCTGGAGCCATTTCTCAAGAAATGGATGGTGAAGAAGATTTGGATGTGTGTATTACTTATCATCTTAATCTTTATTTTAAAATTAGTTTTTTTTTCATACTGGAATGTAGCTGCTAATTAATTCAGAAATTTATTTTAAAACAATTATTTTCAGGAGTACGGGGCGAATGCTTTTATAACACAAGACAAAGTTCTGTGCAATGACACAAACAATCTGGATGTCTTGAACAAAATTCTTGTCGTCACTGCTGGAGAAGAAACAGATGTATGTAATGCAACCCAACTTACTTAATCATGCTCTAATTGTTCTCTGGTCTACACTTAAAAATAGAACTACATTTTTAAAATTTACATTGCAGTCTAAATTCACAAACAAAGGAAATATGGGTGCGCTTCAAATAGAAGAATTGGATATAAATCAGCTGCATGAGGTAGATATGCATACTCCAACGTTAAAATATGAAGAAAGTATGGAACCCAAGGTAAATGATCTGATGAACGTTATTTACTAATGCACAAACAGCTGTTATTCATTATTTGACAATGTTCTGTATAACCATTTTTTTGTTAACAAAAATAATAACTAAATGCTTCCATGTGAAAAACAGTTCTGCATGTGGAGAGCATATTCAATTTAGTAAAATTTAGTTCTGCATGTGAATGGAATGGAGACCCATTCCATTCTATTCTGAAGGCCATAGAGAAATATTCTCATATAACCAATAAATAATATATGTCCTGCATTTTGTTTTCGTTATATACGTACAGAGTATCACAGGCTTACAGAATCCTATCCATCCAATTACTTTCTAACTCTTTCAGGCTGTTAAAGATGCTATCAATTTGTTTGAGGAAGTTGCTTCTTCTGAGGGAAAACAAGAAAATAGGAAGCAAAAGAACGACTCTGCAGAGGTATATATTGAGTATTGTAGAGACTAAATATACCTATCCTCCTGTGATCGTTAAATTAGAATACATGTCCTGCCTGTTGTACTTTAATTAACTATGGTAAACTCAAATTTAATTTATTTATAATTAAAGTATATAAAAAATGACCTGCACTAGTCTAGGGGTTAAATTTATAACGTTACACAGATGTAAACACCATCTCATATGTAGTACTCATGACAAGTATAAATCAGTATTAAAATATAAAATGATTAATGCCTAATAGGCAATTCAATCTTGCAATACATTTATAACTTTCAACAAGATTAAATTAGATTTTACGTCTTTCTTTTTTCAATGTACTGCATAATACTAATCTACATGCTATACTCCCATATTTAGGTTTGTCAGTACTTGACACACAAATTATTGGTGGGACTTTTTATTGAAAAAATAAAAATAGTTATAAAGTTAACATTACACTATGCTCATATAAATGATCAATATTATGTACTCCATTTCTCCACAAAAAAAAAAGGTTTTTGCAGTACTTTGTTTGTATTTAAGTACATATTGCAATTTTTTTCCTTTTTCTTTTTAATCTGGAATTTCCATAGTATTTACTTGGAATTAGCTAGTTGGATGTTAACATTACTAATCGCAGATATGTGGCGATGGAGTTAATGAAGTGCAGAACACGCAATCACATGTTGATGTAGAAATTGATAAGCATTTTGACGAAAACGTATGTAAACTTTCCTTTTAATTTTGTTTGTTAAAATGAGACATGAGATTAGCATATGCAGTTTAACTTATTAATTATTGTACTATGTGTTACATTGTGTTCTACCAGGCGTACATGAAATCTTTTGAAAAAAATTTGAAGGAATTTGAAGAAGTTTATGGAAGGTGCTTGAATAATTTTGAAGTAACATTAGCACTCTATCCTCAAAATTCAAGGCTAGCAGAACTGAAAAGTGAATATAGCCAATATTTCAAACTGTTCGAAGCTGCAAGTCCAATAGCGAAGAATTTACTATCTGGTAGTGTAGCTGGAAATGAAGGAAAAAAGCCAGTTGTAGTAAATGAAGATGATTTCATACCTAGCAACTCTTCGGAGCTGTCACATTTGATGCCTAAAAACCTCTGTAGTGATCTAGATGACACCAGTAAGATGCAGATGGAAGGATGTCCACGATTGTTAAGTATTCCAGGTACAAGACAGCTTATGGCCAACAAATTTATTGGGGAGAAGGATGTGAATGGAAATGTCGGAGAAAAGGATAAAACAACTGCAGAATTGGGAAGACCACGACGAGAAATAAAAGCATCAGCTCTTTGTAGGTCTCCATATGTCAGCAGGGTGGTTGATGTGGGTAGTCATGACTTAACAACAGAGGAGAGGAATGTCTGGCATTGGCTTTTCCAAAACAGGAGGAATAGAAAGTTTGTTTATTACATAATTGTGTCATATGTTCTGCATTAGTTGTTTCCAATTTAAAGGGTGCTGTGTGTACTAATCGATTTATTTGAATTTTTTAGGGATAACTTGTTTGAATGGAATGAGAGAATGTGTACAAAAGCACATTTTCAATCACTACAGGAGAATAAAATGGTTATGTCGACACTGATTGACACATGGACCTACCTGCTGAACGAGAATGAGATAATTAAAGCTGATTCTTCACCTCTGCGTCTGTTCATGACTACAGAAACCACTGTAAGTGATTTACATTTTAATAAAAGTACTTAAAAGTCTAGATTATATGCTAGTAGTGTTTAAAAGGGGAAAATTAATTATGTTTATTATATTTTGATGCAGTACGGGCCCTTACAGATTAAAGTCGGAGAGGATGAATTTGAAAAGACGAATCGTTATGCTCCTTTTGATGATAACATGGACAATGTCATGAAGATGATTAACGAGATGCATAACAAGCAATACGAAGTAAAGGATTTCGATATGGTAAGAAAGATAAAATTGTACATATATTCTTTCCATTTGTTTTTTATGCATCATACCATATAATAAAATTATACATTTAATTGTTTAATCTACAGTTTGTTTTTCCCATTTACGATATGGGACATTACTATATCATATGCTATAACATGAAGAAAACTCGACTGGAGATCATAGATAACAGAGTCCAAACAGCTGGATGGGAGGAAATTTATGGTGATTTGCCAGCACGCTTGGTATGTGATCTTCGAAGCATTTTTTATAAGTTAATTTAGTTTGAGGAACTGAGTGTGAAAAAATCTGATCAATACATTGTATTAATCAACTCAGCATGATTGCTTTTGCCAATGGATCTCAATATATAACTTGCCAAAAGAAAGTGAGATAAAAAATTTGATACCACGAGTTCATAGAATGGGTTGGCAAACCGAAATGAACGGGGTTGACTGCGGAATATTTGTAATGAGGCACATGGAGACATATATTGGTAATTTGTGTGGATGGAAAGTCGGGCTCGGTATTGAAAAGGTAAATTTAATGTATATATAAGTGTACTCAAATGTTCATGCATTTACAGAAACTAATTGATTTAAAAAATGACTAATATGCAGGACAACCAACAAGCACTGCTGAACAAGTTGCGGATAATCTATTGCCACAAAATATTGACGTGGAGAGGAAATAGCAAAAGAACCCTCATATTGGAAGGTGCTGCGAATTTGGCAAAGAGCAAGAACTTGGTTACTAGAAAAAGTATATGTCAGTGAGGTTGATTCATTTACCACATTGTAATTTGACTATATCTGTTTTCCTGGAACGCACTGAATTTGTTGTTTCAATGCTTTTAAATTGTCAAGCTCAAGTTGATCATTCTTATGACTTTACTGGACAAGTTAAGTAATGCTTTATGCAAGTTAAGTTGATCATTCTTATGATTGTACTGGACAAGTTATGTAATGATTTCTTGCCAATATCCACCCAATTTACTTGACATCTTTGATATCTCCAAAACCTCCAAACTAAGAAAAATAAAAAAAAAAGTCTTTTTTTATTAAATTTCTCTGTGATAAACTATCACTTTTGTTATTTGCAACAGTAAGTGGTTTGACAATGAAAGATCTCTAACTTGTAAGAGATCCTAAAATCCTAAAATCCCTTCCAAACCAATAGGTACCAAAGTCTAAGTTGCAAGCTATTTATTCTGTGATAAATCCCAATTATCCTGTGATAAAGTTCATTTTTTTTGTTATTAAATTTAAGTTCTGCAAGAGTGTCGAGTATCAAAAATTGTAAGATGAAGGATCAACACCTAATGAGGAGCATTCTGAACCAAGAACAGACTAAAATCAAGTGTTAAACTTAGACTTAAAAAATTAAAAAAAAAATTCAGGGAATAAGACGCGTGCAACATTTATTATATGACAATTCATGAAACAGAAATTGTAAGATGCTCGCCAAGTGTGTTATGCACAAACAGTGTTCAGATTTTGATCAGCACATGAAAAAAACATAATGTTCAAGTTGAACAGGCATTGTCAACAAATGCAACTAAATATTACACAATTTCTACTAAAGAATTGCTCCATTGCATCACTAATACAGCAAATTTCACTTACCCATAGAAGGTACAAAATGAACTAGATGATTGCAAATGTCGCATTAACCATTTGAACAATATGATAGCCATAGCATCCAACAAAATACAGTGTGCCCAAAAAGAAAAAAATCTGGATGCTCTCCAGAATATAAATACAAAAATAAAATAGATAATGTGCACAAATAACAAAATATCCAATACACTTGTGGAAATTAAAAACATAAAAATAAAGACATGAGTTTAACAAAATCTATTTAACCAGATTTTGGGATACCCTTGCAAGTTCGTGTATTGTGACCTATATCTTTACAGCGGCTACACTGTCTTCCCTTCCCCGTTTCGATAGCCAACTCTCGACTGGTCTTTATCCGGCTCCCACATCCCTTGTTTCTACTTTGATTTGGATTAAGAACAGAAATTTCAGATTCTGGAACAGGAGGAATAAACTTATCTGCTCTGTGAACTCCTTGTAAAGGCGTGTTATCTGTGCTTTGAGTTAACGCAGCATTGATCGACTGAACTCCAGTGATTACAGAATCCAACTTGTCCTCATCTTCTCCGGCAAAATTCATACAGTTATGAAATTCAAACCATGCCCTTGTCCTTTTCAACTTCTTTCTATCTCGTGCTTCACAAATTTCCGTTACTTTAGAAGACCCAAGGAACGAGTGACGCTTGACAGCATTCTTGGACCAACGCGGCTTAACAAATTCCTTCGGAATCTGTTTTATGCTACACTGATGCAAAGCAGCAAATGCATGTCTACATAAGTAACCTTTTCTGAAAAACAATTTACAGCTGCATTGTACATAATTGTCGCTTAGTCTGACAGAAACCTGGCAAAAGTCAATATTAACAAAAAATTAAAGACGATAACGTGAAACTTTGTATAACTAAAAAATAAGAGATGTGTAAAATGGATTACAAAACCTGTTAATTTGTATAATTTGCTGAATATAGAAATAAATAAATAAAAGCAGTTAATTAATAATTCAACAACTAATCAACACTTAATATACTCTACCTCAAAAACCTTATCATGCAGTAGCTCGTCTTTACATTTGAATAGCCTAGTATCATTTTCCCTTGACATATCTGACATACTAGTATGAAAACAAGCTGTTTTAATTTCTTCCCTGACGAGGTAATAAAGTTTTAGGGTATACCACTTAGATGCATCCTTTTCAATGGGCATTGTGGTGTCCATTTGTGGAATTTGTTGCGACTTTTTTTCATCTTCTGCATACCTGAGACGTTGCTTGTCCATAGCACTCTCAAAACTAGAATAAAACTCCACCAGAGTGTCACCACTTTCATGAAAGTGTTGAAAGAAAAAATTGGAACTTTCTGACCTTGAAGTAGTTCTCAGTAAACCAGCCATCTCAATATCTGAAAAATAAGCAGGAATCCATTGATGCCTTATATTAAACAACTCAGTCAACCAGCTATTGTTCTCCAAATTATATTCTGAAATGACAGCATGCCAACTTTCTTCAAACTCAGTTGGCGAAAAGTGATCAGAATAAACGACTGACTTTAATTTTTCCACGAATTTCTTGTTTGACGACAACACAGGTCCGACCTGAAAAAAAATTAAAAGTGCATAACAATTAAAACGTGATTAACAAAATAATAAAAAAACACTAAACAATCTGTAATATTTACCTTTGATGGTAACTTGTTCATAATATGCCACATGCACAGACGATGCTTTGCTTTAGACCACCATTTATCTAAAGCTTTTTTAATTGCAGGACATTGATCAGTTATAACACAAGGGGGGACACTACCCATTGCTTTCTTGAATGCTAGAAGTAGCCATTTAAAATTTTTATAATTTTCCTTCGCCAAAAGCCCCGCAGCAAACGTTACATTCTTCCAATGATTATCAACACCGGTGAATGGAACAAAAACCATGTTGTATCTGAGAAAGGATTGAAAAAATTGCAAAAAAAAAAAAACAGATGCATCAGTTTATGCTGAAAGTCAAGATAAATATCTGCCCTGTGCTTAAATTCTACTAAGCCTTACATAAAAATCTTGTTCAATTTAAATAAGTTGCCGAATCAGAAAATGAAAAATGTTTGCATAACCACCAATAAAAATGCAGAATGACAACTGTTATGCAGACCAAACAAATTCCATATACAAAATTATGCAGAAAATTCACTAGAATATGAACAAGCTAAACATAAAACCTGTATAAATTAAAGAAATCTAATCGAATTTTATTGTTCAATTTATCTATTTATTATGCCAGAAAAACGTTCTATTCTAATTTGTTTGGACTTACAATAAATTTGAAGCTTTCATCTAGCAAGCTCATATGTCCAAAAAAAGTAACAACAAACACATACCTATTGGTCCGAAAAGTGGGGTCAAATGAAACTATGTCGCCGAATACATCAAAAGTTGCTTGACCAATAGCATCCGTCCAGAAAAGGCCGGTCAAATGACCATCTTTATCAACCTTGTAGTCATAATAAAATGTATTATTAGACGTCTCCTTCTTCAACTTGAATTTTTCCAAAATCATGTCAGCATCTTTATCTCCAATTCGAACTTTCACGTCCCTCGCAAAATTCTTAAAATCAGTAACAGTTGCACCTATATCTTCGTAGGATCCCACCATTTCCTTAGCTAAAGCATGTGATCTCGTTGCACCAACATTTGCTCTTGCACAATCCATTATAAAATTCTGATTAGCAACTGACAGATTCCTATTACATCTTAAAAACATTTTAGCAGCTCCAGTCGCTAGGGGATGATTATGTTCCTCAATAAAACTCATAACCACAAAACCTTTAAGTCCTGCAGGTTTCATAACAATCTTTGCTTTACAATTGCATCTGCGAGACGTAGTTTTCCTTTGAGCTCCCTCACCACCATTTTCATCCAGACGCTTCGATTTGCCCTGATAGGGGGAACCACCCCTATTACATTGTATATATTTAGCCGACAATTCACCTTTCGCATCAGATTTTTCAGTTGATTTACGCACATCAAAGTTGCAGATTTGCCCATATTTCCAATAAAAACCATATGCATCTTGCAAAGTTGTAAAGTATTGATTTGTATATGGTTTCACCTTCTCATCACATATTGGTACCCAATTTTTAATACCAGTCGCATCAACATATGTTGTAAACTCTGATTCATTTTCATTATTTAAATCCTCAACATCAGCATCAGATTCAGAACTTTCATTTTCTGATTCTGCACTTGGTTGTTCAGAATCCGAGCTCTCAACATGGGGATAAGACCAAACACCTAAAAACAAACCACACAATTACAAATATTTAAACAAATTACGACAATAAAAACATGGACTAATTTTATAAAAAAAACATCCAGATCAAATACAAACAATGTAGAATTTCGAAAAGGGGAAGAAACGCAATCCTATTTTTACTGCTTGTACAATTTTTGTTAAAAAACATATGTACCCCAAGAAGATCCAACATAATTGTACTGCATCTTACACAAACACTATATCATTTGTATTGTACTAAAAACAACATAAACAAAACAAACCTGAAGACTCTTCTGGATTGAACATAATTGTGAATTGTTATTTAAGCAAATCCTCAAAAACAAAAAACGAAAATGAAACCTGTAGAACATAAGAAAGGCAAAGTGTTGATCGTGCAAAAACCATTGTGATAAATCTGTAAAAACCATTCTCCTATTGTTCCGGTTGAGAGAAACTGCCGCTAAAGTCGTTACCAGCAACACAAAACTTTAGATATAAAAGATAACAGATATACACGATCTTGGAAATGACACAAATAACCTTAGGACCAGTTAATTAGTTTTTAAATTGAAAAAAAAACTGACCGTAGGATTAAACTAAAATGAAGGGTCAAGATTTAGGACTCCAAGACTCCACAAAAATGTAGGACTCCACTGAACTTTATTCTACAAGTGGCAAAGAAGCAAATTCAAACCCCGTGAAACAATTGGGTCATATAATTCGATCGAATTGATAACTAGTCCATTAGTGTAAATTTGTGTAATCCACTATTATGGGCTAATGTTTAAATTAAAAAAAAAAAAAAAAAAGCAAATTCATCTTTAACACAAAAAAAAAGTCCCATCCACCATCTTGCCGTATTGAAAAATAAAAAAAATCATATTTAGCACAAACAAAAGTATTAAATATTATTTCATCGATTAGCTCAAAATTTTCTACTAAAATTTATATACCCTTGTGTGATACTATTTTTGACATATTTTAAAATGCATGGAAAGTATTATTTGCATTTTTTTATGAATAATAACGTCTTCTAAAAAAAATAAAAATATGTTGGATTAACAAATACTCGTTGAATGGGCTATCTTTCGAATATGCTGATTATTTTTACATCAACCTCTTTTGAATAAACCAATACATCACCCATCCTTGGACTTTGATTTTCTAAGATAAATATTTATATTTATAGACAACTCATCTTCTATTTTTCTTTTTGTTTATTTTTTTTTTACTTCCAAGTACATTCCCCTTGAATCAGCTAGGACTTTGTGTTGGGTTTCAAGCAATCAAACGCAGCGAAAAAACATGAAAAAATAAAATAAAATTGAAATTCACCGTAAGGATTCATGCGAGAATTGTATATTTAATTTGTAGTTCATAGAAATCAGTACCTTAAAGAGCTTTCCGATGTTTGAGAGTGATGAATAGATTGTTCGATCACCACGTTTCCCGCACGAGCGATGTACGTCTCTATGGTATCCACACGAACGCTTTCTTGAAGAATTTGCAGTGTACTAGCACCAAGAACTCGAATTTTCTCCTCTCTTGCTCTCTCCTCTTTTGTTGTTAGGGTTTTAGTGTTTTATCACAATAAAAACGTAACCACTAGCAGCCACAAGAAAAGAGTTATATAGCTGAAGATAAAAACGAAAATCAACTCTAATCTCTTTTAGAGTTTTGTATAAATCTAAATTCTGTTAATTCTCATTTTATTAAGTCTTACTTAATAAGCAAGATACTGAATATTGAATTTATAATAATTTGAATTTTGTTTATTTAATTAATCAAGTCAATACTTAATTAATTAATTAACAATTCGATTTATCATCTTAATTTAAATCCGACTATTTAAATTAAATTATCCTTCAAGCGCTCTTGTGTGTGACCCAATAGGTTATTATTATATTGACAACAATTTTATTTAATAAATAAAATCGTAAACAATGAGCGGGATCTAGTAATACATCATTGTTACCAAATAATAATAATTAAATCGGTGAATCGATTTCTCCTTTCGTGAACAATGTTCTATGTAATATAATCCCTTAACCATGATATTATAGATTAAACTGGAGGCATGGAATGTGTCATCCTCGTCATAATTTAATCTTTATTTTCTTGATCGATGAGTAAACTATTCAAACAAATCACTATTTGAACACGGCCATGCATTTCATAGTCTCACTTAAACAAGAGACCAAAAATATCACTCTTATATATTTATATATATTAAGGAGGGTTAAATTCCATCTAGATCATTCACATTTCTCATACGATTCATAATATACCCAAGACCACCTTTATCATTACCCGATTAAAGATAACTTTTGATAGAATCAAAATATATTAATTCTCATATAGAAATGTAATGACTTCAGGTCTAAGGATCATTACATTACTATCACATTGAGATTCATAATGACACATTTATTCATTCCATGTCGAATCTCATAGTGGGTCTATCCAGTACATCGTACTCATACATGTACCTATGCATTGACTTTAGTAACACAATACTTACGATCAATGAGAAGTGATCATCAGTCAATCAACATACTAGTCTCGATGTATTAATATTGTCTCAATAACAATAATACTTGACTAGGGATATTTAAGATTATTATATTGTATATTATCTCATATTAATGTAGTTCGTATCAATGATCTAGAAACATTTATTATACTAACAATTATATCGCAAAAAATACAAAACATAATAAAACATCAATATAATCAAAACAGAACATAAATATCAATATCATAGTTTAACTAAACTGAAATGTATTGGCTCTAGTGCACCTACACTAACACTTTGTACACGTTATCTATAAATAACGTCATATGCTAATGTAAGTTTCGTATCTGCACACTAATCATATCATAAAGAAGTTTTAAAAAAAAATCATATCATAAAGAAAATCTTTCAAAAATAATAAACGAAAAATTAGTCAACAATTGCCATTTTAAGTATTTGTCTATAAAGTGATAATAATTTTAAAATCATTATTATATTTTAAAATTAACTTTATAAAATAAACATTAGTCCTTTTCATATACATAACTAATTTATTTTTTCATATTTTTTAAATTTTTGTTGTGAATAAAGTATGTGAATCAACGATAATTTATAAGAGAAATATTCATTATCATAAATAAATTTTTATCGAATGTCTCCGAAAGTTGAGTATTTTTAAAAAAGTGATCTTTCTTTATTTTTCTAATTTTTGTTTTTCATTATATTCCTCCTGGACCCACCTAGGACCCACCTAGGATATTGTAGTTATCTATGAGTAACGTGAAATGCCAAGTAGTAATATAGGTGTAAGTTTCTTATCTGTAACCTCTAATCATGGTATTTTGGGTTGAGAGACATGTCCACATCCTTGAGGCACATTTTTGTTTGAATTTATATCAAAATATTCTTCTCATATATAATGATAATTTGAAATTGAAGACATATATGAAACTAATTTAATCTAAATTTAAGTACAAGATATACACATATCAGGTCCGTCATAATCTACACAAAATCTTGCAAAATAAATATGTCTTTAAGACACCGAATATTGTGTTCGTTTGACAAAATTTATTTTAAGGACTTATTGACTTATTTTCGGGTAAAAATTTTATATTTCAATAATTTTTTTTATACAAGTATTTAATGTATGTTTGAGATTCAATAAGTTGCAAAAATAAGTTGGAAAATAAGTTGGAAAATCAGGAATCTTAACTTTTAACTTAAAATAAGTTGATTTATTTTAGAAAATAAGTTCCCAAACACCCCCATTATTTAAATTATCGTTTTAAAAAAGAAACATTCATGTACACTTTTCTTATAGAAAATTTATAATTACACACTATGGTCGGGGCCCAGTATTTCTTTTGTAATCTATAAAATATTACTGCACTGTAATCTGTAATATCTATATAAATGATACACACATGTGGGTGTTTTAGAGAGGGACTAGAGTAAAAGTGTGATTGAGTGAAAAACACAAAAAAATTCTCTCTTAGAGTTTATAAAAATTCTCGATCATTGTGATGTTGGTGTAAAATCTTGGAAGGTTTAATTTCAAGTTTTCCAATTTGGGTTTTAATTTATCAGGGTTTTCTAGGGTTTGCTTAAGGACTGAAAGCTTTGATCTTTATTGGTAATACTTCTATCCCTTGATTCTTTGCTATGTGTACATGCATTTTTATTAATTTTAGCCTTTTGGGCTGTTGAATTTCACTTTGATTTGTTTGAATTACTTGTAAAGATGTGATTTTTATGTGTATTGAAGGGTGTAGTTGGTTAATTGGGGTTTCAGTATATACATATAGTTGTATGGCCTGGTTTTACACTGATCTTTATGGTGTTTATTAGAAGTATTTTGCTGATTATTAATCACTTTGAATGACTACACATTTAAAGTTTGTATCTTGATTGATGACTTCTTTGCATGGTTATACGAAATTTAAAGTTTGTATCTTGATTTTTAATTTCCTTAAATGGCTCGAAAAGTGTAAAGTTTGTATCTTGATTGGTAACTTCCTCTTTATCTCCAATGGTGATACAAAGTAAAGATTTTGATCATGGTATGACATGGATACATGTCATATACATGTGCTTGTAATAAACTGGTTCATTTCAATAAGAAACTAAAAGAGTGATCGAGTAAAAGATAAATTATTCTCAATCTAGAGTATATATAACTTCTTGATCATATGGCGGTGTTGTGAAATCTTGTAAAGGTTTTTTAAAGTTTTTCAATTTGGGTTTTTGATTTTCAGGGTTTCCTAGGGTTTGGTGAAGGACTTTGAGCTTTGATCTTTATTGGTATTACTTCTATCTCTCATCTTGCTTTTGTTTCTTTCTACATGCAGTTTTGATAATTTTAGCCTTCGGGGTTGTTGAATTTCACTTTATTTTTGAATCTGTTGTGAAGATGTGATTTTTGTGTGTAGGCTAATGATTGAAGTGTGACTTGGTTTTATACTGATATGTATGGTGTTTATTATATGTCATACTGATTATGAGAATCACTTTAAATGACTTCACAATTTAAAGTTTGTATATTGGTAGATGATTTATTTACATGGTCACACAAAATTTAAGTTATTATCTTTAATCAAACTTCTTTGTGTGGCTCTAAAAAATTTGAACTTTTTATCTTGATCTTTAATTTCCTAATATTGCTCTACAAGATTTAAAGTGTGAATGTTGATTGGTAACTTCCTCTTTATATCCAATGGTGATACTATAAGTAAAAAATTTGATCCTCGTATGGTACGGAGAATGACTTTTGGACTAATTTTTCTCCTTTAATTTGTTTAACAGAGTTGTTTTGTGTATGGGCTATGTTGTTATTGGTTACACACAGTCTCTTGTGCTTAACGAAAATGCTTTTATCTACTAGAATTTGTCTTGAGGTTTTTGAAGTTACTGACTTGATTACCAGGAACTCTACTTGTGTCTAATACTTGATGGTGTTAGATTTAATATTTGTATTTGTACTGTGTACAGATATTCTTTTTACATTATCAGAGTTTGGTCAAAGATTTTTGTTCTTAAAATAGTGTTTATTATAAAATCTTCTATTGACTGCGGGATGGGAAGTTTCTCCAATTTTGGATGTTTGATCATTACAATGATATTGTTGACAAAGTGTGTTATGTTGAGTCATGGTTTTAGCATGTCTATTTTACTAAAATATGATTTAAGCTCATTTCTACCCTATCTTCGTGTACGTAGATGAGCTTTTGTACTTTCAGTACTTGTTTTTGGTCCTTGCATGCATATTCAGTTCAATGTATTCCACGTGAACAATTAGCTTGGTCAGTGAGCCACCTTATCACGGTACCTAAATTACTTGATAAATGAGAATTTTTCTATATGTAAGAAATTCTTGATTACTTCTCTCGAAGTAAAAATCTAGAGGCTGAATTGGTTTCATCTTTTACATAAAATTCCAAAGAAGCGTCTTTCTAATTTTTCTCACAGACCCCACCATCTATTTTCCCCTTTTATAAGATAAACTGTCACAATACTCTTCTCATTTTCCTGTGAATATTAACGAACTAGCATCTATATGGTTACCATTGTGTTTTTAATGGCTAGCAATTTTTTGTTCGGTTTTGTAATTGACAGGAAGGTGATGCGATGCAGCACTCTTCGGGCAACTCTAGTGGTATTTATTCAATTACCAGTAGCGTGACTTGTAATGCTTATTGAAATGTGTATAATGGTCCATAATGCAACTGAAAATATGCTGGCAGGTCCTTTAAAGACCAAGTCAATAGAAGTGTCTAGCAAGGAAGGTAGGCATGGAGCACGTGGACTCTTGCCAGGGTCTCATGGTCACAATGCCTTGAGTGACACCACTCTTTTCTCAAGCTCATTACCTGTTCTTCCGCATGGAAAATGTAAGCTTAAGTTGATGAATTATGACAAAATTTTCGGAATCGCTGTGACATATATCTAGTAGTTTTAATTTTTCTTTTCTTGATGCACATGCAGTGAAAATAAATTGTGTAGATGGTGGTTTTCAATCTGTTGATGATTTATCTTCACCCTTGAACAAAGTCAGCACAGATGGGGATGCAGAATTGCTTGGAAATGTTGAAGATCATGCGATAAACAACTTGCTTCCTGATGACGAGGATGAGCTTTTAGCTGGTATAATTGATAGTTATGACCGCTCTGGCTTTCCCAATCAGTTAGAAGATTCAGAAGAATATGATCTTTTCGGAAGTGGAGGAGGTTTAGAGCTGGAATCTGATGCACCAGATAATTTGAGTCGTGGAGTATCAAGAATTGGTTTGTCTGATAGTCTTGGTGGCAATGGGGTGGCTCAGTACACTGTCTCAAATGGTGTGGGAGTTATTGCTGGAGAACATCCATATGGCGAGCACCCTTCCAGAACTCTATTTGTTCGCAACATAAATAGTAATGTGGAAGATTCAGAGCTGAGAACAATGTTTGAGGTAATTTCCATTAAGGAGCTAGCTCCAACTACTGTATATTCTTTCTCTTTTGCTAATAAGTCATTCTAATACTGCTTAATCGTAATTTGAAACTGATTTGTAACTTTTGATATATATATGACTTGTACATTATTTGTCAAAGAGTACTTACTAGGGTTTAAAAGAAAGATATGTGTTCTATGCTTGGCAGCATCAGGACTAAATAATATAAAAAGGCTAAAATCAATGCTTAAGGAAAGCAATTAAATTAATTGTGATTGTGCTGTGCTGTGGTGTATTATGTTTACTATATATCTAACCCATTGTTTTTTTACAAGTTCTTGGCATGCTGTTCTTGTAGTTTGCATTATCTGAGAGTCTTGCAGACTTGCAGTTATGCGGTTTACATTTAGAAAATATACATTATTTATTTTTCATGTGGAAAAAGCTTGAAATATATTGGATCCATGGCTAAAATCACCTTTTTCATTATATTTAGTTTGATGGTTACTTAATTTATATCTTTATACCAGTTTGGGAACTTTTGATTCGCTGAAGTCTGATTTAGGTTCATTCATACCCATGAAATGCACTTAAATGTGTCATTGACAATATAACAAGATTTTAAACAGTCTTTTAATACATCAATATTTCTGTTTTTTAATCATATATAGATGTCAACATAAAAGGAGCATTAAAGGCTTCTTTTTTTCATCTATATATCATATGTTGCTTAGATTGCGTATTAAATTGTCGGGTACATTAGTATTAAATGTGTGTCATAGCTGTTGCGACGCTAATTTTATAAATTAATATTCAATCTTAATATCCAGATGATAAAATGTGTGTCCCACGTATATTTTTTTTTTTTAGTGTTGGGGTTATGTGCTCAAATCATGCAAAGTGGTCTGTACATTATCAGCATGTAGGAAATTGCACTCTACAGTTTATAAGGACTGCTATTAAATCAATATTATTTACACTTTACTGTGTCCTACATTCTTGTGAAATAAATTACTTCCGCCTCTGTGTTATTTCTTACTTAGCTAATTTTATATGTGTTATTTGAGAATTGTTATAATTATAATTAATATTGATATCATTATTCTTTTTACTACATATGAACTTTTTCTTTTTCCTGACTTAAGTTTTCATTTGCAATGCTAGCAATATGGCAATATAAGGACTCTATACACTGCGTGCAAACACAGGGGTTTTGTGATGATATCTTACTATGACATTCGTGCTGCTCGTAGTGCTATGCGGGCATTACAAAACAAGCCACTACGGGGAAGGAAGCTGGATATTCACTTTTCAATCCCAAAGGTTAAAACAACTCTTCTCTTCAAAAATTTGCCCCACATTAAATTCAATTACTGACTCATGACTGAACTTAAATTTAAATACTAGGATAACCCTTCAGACAAAGACATGAATCAAGGGACTTTGGTAGTTTTTAATCTGGACCCATCAGTTTCAAATGATGACCTTCTTCAAATATTTGGGGCTTACGGAGAAGTTAAAGAGGTCGTCAATTTTTTCACCAACTCCTTTTCAACTCATGCTACACATATATACTTGGTCTCTAAGATTTGTTTTCATTTTCTAATATGAATAACAGATCAGGGAAACACCACACAAGAGGCACCATAAGTTTGTTGAGTACTATGATGTTAGAGCCTCTGAAGCAGCACTGAGATCCTTAAACAGGAGTGACATTGCTGGAAAGCGCATAAAGCTTGAACCTAGTCGACCAGGGGGAGCTCGTCGAAAGTGCGTATGATTGTCATGCATATGAATATTTTCCTATCTTTTTCTTGCATTCCTAAAGTTTGTATATACACTTCTTATGATATAATTGCTTTATATATGTTTCACATACACAAATATTGATCTCCTCATATTGATAATTTTCATACCCCTGTAAATCCTAACAATATTGTAGGTGGACATACAGAATATTGACTTGTTAAAGTTTGTAGGGACTTGTTTTCTGACTCCTTTAAACCCAAAAATGTTCTGTTAAATTATAACACTGTCATATATATATATATATGTGTGTGTGTGTGTGTGTGTGTGTGTGTGTGTGTGTGTGTAAATAGGCAAGTGTGTGTGTGTGTGTGTATACCTATGTGTGTATGTTTACAAACAGTTGTAGTATTACAGCCATAGATGGTTGTGATATATAGCCCATTAGCCCCCTAGAAGCATTTTCTTCAAAACACATCATGATGTCTGGCTTTGAAGATCACTCTACTACTATTCGTATTTTTTTTCTTAAGGTTGTAACGTGTTACCATCTTTGTATGTTTTATTCATTCATTTTGCATTCCTGTTCCTACATTAATAAACTGATTAAATTTCTTTCTTAATTGATTGTACCTTTTTCCTTAGCCTTATGTTGCAACTAAGTCAAGATCCTGAACAAGATGGTTCTCGGAGTTTTCGACTTCAAGTGGGCTCCTCGATAACTAACTCTCCTCCAGGTGATGCCTTCACTTTCCGTTATAACAATATTCTAGCCCTTTAGCCCTTCTCTATGATATATGCAGATGTATTTTACTATCTGTCAATTTGTTTTTTTTATTTTTTGTCAGGTAACTGGTCCCTCTACAACAACCCAGTCGAAAACTCTTCTCTGCAGTCTCTTAGTAGATCACCTGTTATTGGGTCAATGAGCCCTGCTGTTGGCAGTTTGCCTGGATTAGCTTCGATTCTACCTCCTCAATTGTCAAACCCCAGAAAGATTGCACCAATAGGCAAAGATCTTGGAAGGGGTAGCCTTGGAGATCGGATTTATATGAATGGGAATCTAAATCAAGGAGTTGATTTTCAACATTCGCATTCACTTCCAGAGCCGAATATGAATCAGTTTTCAGCCACATCTGCTTTTGGTGCTTCAAATGGATCTGGCATCGAAAGATTATCAGGTCCACAGTTTCTTTGGGGAAGTCCTAACGTAGATGCAGAGCAGTCTAATTCATCCGTGAGGCCAGCACCACCAGTAAAGCAACCGTTTAATTCTAATGGACTGTATCCTGGATTTACATATGCTGGCAATCATGGTTCTATCATTGGTTCATCTCAGCCCCCTCATCAACATCATTTTCATCATGTTGGATCAGCTCCATCTAATATTCCTTTTGAAAGGCATTTTGGTCACTACCAGGAGTCCTCAGACGCGTTATTTAGGAATCGTCCTGCTTTTGGAGGCATGGGTTTGAGTCACAATAATAAGAATTTTATGGGTCCTCGTAGTTCTGGGAACACCTTCATGCCAGAAAACGGTTCCCCAAGTTTCAGCATGGTGTCTTCTGCAAGGCCAAATCCTATGTTCCTTGGAAATGGTCATTACCCGGGGGTATTACCAATCAACATGGAGGTTTCGAATGAACGTGGCAGGAGCAGGCGTGTCGAGCAAAACACAAGCCAGGTAGACAATAAAAAACAGTTTCAGTTGGACCTGGAAAAGATTTTAAATGGAGAGGATACAAGGACTACTCTCATGATTAAAAATATCCCTAACAAGTAAGAGTGTCATACCTATGAGCTATGAATACAATTATATAAGAAATGTCAATTAATTTTTATATGTTCACCCATTGTATTCCCTTCAGGTACACCTCAAAGATGATGTTAGCTGCTATTGATGAAAATCACAGTTGTACTTATGATTTTTTCTATCTGCCCATTGATTTTAAGGTTAGTTTACTCATGCCATAGTTGTAAGTTTCTACTTCGAGCTTTCAAATTTGATTCGCTGATAGCAGTCTTTCCTTCAATTATGTGCAGAACAAATGTAATGTTGGCTATGCATTTATCAACATGCTGTCCCCAGCGCATATTATTCCATTCTACCAGGTGAGTAATTATGTGTGAGATTTCGATAATCAGGACTCCCATAATTATTCTGGTGAACCTACCTTATTGATGCATATTGATTTATAATAAAATACATGTACATTTTAGAAAACAACTTCCTTTTTACCAATAGTGAAAGACCATAGAGAGAAGGCATTGTGACAAAGTAGAGCAATTCTTTGTCAGTGTTTTTGAATACATGTGAAATGCTCCACTATAATACTTGTAGAGAAGGAGAACTTGGCAAGTAGGGGCAGTGGGTGGCTGTTTCTATCTAATTTGATTTATAGGGGATTTTGTCCCCTAAACTTAGATCTTCATGGAAACAGGAGGTGGTATATTTTGGTTTTGTTTTGGGATTTCTATTGTTGGTTTTGGGATTGTCCTCAAAGAGTTGAATGCTCAGGGGAAAATTGGCACTGCCGAAACCACTTGGATAATTAATAGATTAAAAACATTTATGAGGATTCAAGAAGTACTTTTTTAAAGTACATACGTTCACTTTTAATTTCAGGCATTTAACGGGAAGAAGTGGGAAAAGTTTAATAGCGAGAAGGTTGCTTTTTTGGCATATGCTCGAATCCAAGGCAAGACTGCCCTTGCAACCCACTTTAATAACTCCAGCTTGATGAATGAAGATAAGCGCTGCCGGCCTATACTTTTTCATCCAGACGGCACAGAGGTTGGGGATCAGGTAATATAGTTGATTATGTTTTATTTAAGGGTCTTGGCACAATGCTTTTATGCTGCTATATTCTTTTTGACTATGACATCAAGTAACTTTGCATAGTCTTTTTATTTTATGCTTTTATGCTGCCATATTCTTTGTGAATAACGTTATTTTATATATGGAATATGATATTTCATGGAAGGAGTTTGTTTTTCCACAAGTTAAATACAATAATGTATGAAGTATGTTGTAGTTCACTAGTTTCTTGTCGAGTCAGAGCCGGCTCCGGGGGGAGTTGCCCTAGGCTCTAGCCTAGGGCCTCCAAAAATGTTGAGGCCACATTTTTTTCCTATACTATATAAAATATTTAATATAAATAAAATATCAGTAAAATAATTATTGTTAAATTTTTATTTTTCATTTAATATAAAAATTTTAAATGTTTCGTATAGAATAAATTGGAGGCCAAGAAAATATGTACTAGATACACTATTAAAAATATTAATTATTCTTCGTTGTTTCTAAGAGTTAGTATTAAAAATTTTAATTGTTTGGTGTAATTTGATTTTTATAATTTAAATTTACATAATATTTAAAAAAAACTATTTTATTAATGAAAATGAACTATATCTACTATATTAAGAATTGATTATTGTTTCATTTGATTCCAGAAATTAATATTCTACACTTTAGTTGATTAGTTGATTTGGTTGCCTACCTTTTTTTTTCCGAATATTTTTCAAAAAATCTATTTTAGAAAGAAAAGAAAAATTCTTGTTTGTAAAAAAATAAAAAAAAAATCCAAATCCAATTTCTAAAATTTATAGTAAATTGATTGATATTGAGGAAAGTTTCTAAAAAATCAATCTTAGGCTCTGTTTGGGATTGCTATTAAAATTTTCCGTGCTGGTAAAAAAAATGTTGTAGTAAAAAGCTGAAGACTATTTGGTAATATTTTTGATAAATGCTATTTTGCTGTAAAAATATAATAAAAATAATGTTTTTGGTGAGGTTCGATGTTGAAATTAGCAACTGCTTTACGCAAAAGCTGAAAAACAACTTTTTTCAAAAGCATGGGGGAGCCAAAACACTTTTCAAAAAAGCACCTTTTAAATTTTACCAAACAGATTTCCAGTTGCTTTTGCTGCTGTTGCTGTTTGCAACAGCAATTCCAAATACACCCTTAATCCATTCCCAACCAGAACAAGCTAAAGATAATATTAGCTAGGGCCTCCAAATGACTAGAGACGGCCCTGTGTCGAGTAGCGTTTTTCCTTAAGTATAAGGGTGTAGAATGAGCATCATCCTGCAGTCTGCTAATGTTGTAGTTGATTAGGTTAACCATATTGTGCAGGTTACTGAAGAATCTCTTTCTTCAAGTAGCTTAAATGTTCAAATAGCTCAGTCAAAGTGGTCAGGGTCAGACCCGAGAGAATCTCCTGGAAGTGCTGCAAAGGATGGTGCAGGTGAGAGGAACTCTTCTGTAGAAAAATAGTAACGAGAATGCATGGAAGCAGCTAGCAATCATATGTGAAATGGTGAATACTGCAAGCTGCTGTCCTGTATATATATATATTATATGTATCACATAGGAGGCAAGCATAGTTAATGGCTGCAGATTTTGTACAAGTACAGTGAAAAGGAGGGAGGTTTATTTAAACAAAAAAAACAAAAGCTTTTGATCGATGCAGAGATGATAACCGGGCTTTGACAGAAATAGTTGAGAATAAATCTGATTTTATGTAATGTTGTTTCTGTAGTATTTCATAGATGTCTCTGCGAAGTCGGAATTTTGGGTTGGTGGTCATTTAGAACCGGGGTGCTTTAGAGATTTGATAACTGAGAATTACCAGCTTAACTGGCTTTTGTATATTATATTTCAAGTGACTTGTTTTATATCTGCATCTTTTTTTTTTCTTTCTTTTGCCTGCACTACAAATGAAGCTAAGTGATAATCATATATGAAGGCTTCATTCTGTTTGACTTCTTACATAAAAATATAAGTAATTATACAGGCATCGGAGATTACAGTGAAAAATTCCTTGTCATGTATTGCATTTCTGCAGCTGAAGTGTATTGCATTTACAGTGCAAAAAGAACTGAACTTGGTGGATTTGCATGTTTGCTTGATTTACAAATGTCTTCTTGGTGTATGTTAGATCATGTTCGAATATGATATAAGCTAGGTTACATGTTCGGATCTAATATTGGTCGATATACATTTCCGAGTATGGAGATATTTTAGGGCAGGCGCTGGCCTATTTTTACATGGAAACATACTCTTCATGTACAATTAGCGGTCATGTAATTGTTATCCTTGATATTTACTTAGGATCTCAAATTTGATTGTTAAAACGGACCTAATAATCGACAAGCAGTGGTAAATTAGAGTTCAAAGTTAGGGTACTCAATAAGAGCTTGAAATACAGGAAAAGGAAGGGATCGATTGCAGACAAATGAGAAGGAACGAGGAACTCGTATCTCCATCGTCACCTTCATGAGTACTTCAACTTCTGCTTTCACCTGAAATCAGAGAAGCTAGAACTGAAAAACTATAAATAGCAAGTAGGCAACCTTAAAATACGCGAAATAACAAAATGAAAGGTTCCTAGTTTAGACACGTTTGGCCAAAGCTGAAAACAAAAGTTCAATTATGGGTTTTATAAATTAAGAAATCACTTTCTTATTACCACTGCCAAGGGCATCCCAAGTTTGTGATTGTAATAACCATGTAATAAATAAGGTAGCTTTCCTTTATGTAATGCTAAACATTTATGTCACCGTCTCCATCAAAATCCCACCATTTAATTATTTTAGTATGAATTTGTCTTTGAGATATTAGCGTGAACTAAAATTGTAACATTATAATAGTAAACGGAGTATAGTTTGGTGATGTTTTCCAAACTTTTTGAAGGGGCTTTCTTATAACCTGCAGTTTGTGCCTGAATTATAGGATATAATATTTCAAGAAGCGAGCCAGGATCCTCTGTACCCTTCTCCATGCTTTCTTCTGTCTGTATTAAAAAGTGCCCCTGGCGGGACCCATTTTAAGAAAATGACACAAAAGGGAACAGTGGATACTCACTCTCAAGAAGCTGGTTGTTACATGTTACCGTGTTTGGAATACATGTAATGAGCAACGAGAGAAGAAAACTAATCAAAATTAAAGCCATAGTTTGTTTGTTAAATCCATTAGAGCAAGGAAACAGATATATATAGTGAAATTTGTGAGTGAGTTAGAGGAATTTGCTGAGAATTGACAAAGTGCATGAATAACAAATACTCCCTCTATCCCAATAGGTTCTTTACATTGTTATATAAAGTATATTTCCATTATTTATTTTTAAAATTTTCTTTTTATGTATAAAAATATAACAATCCTATTTTTATACAAAAAAATAAAATTTTAAAAATAAGTTATGGAACCATACTTTATATGCATCTCAAAATGCATGTCAGACACTCTGAAAACAACATAAAGAATCCAACGGGACGGAGGTAGTACACAAAAACTTTCGATGACACACGGTTAGTTTGTTGAGCATCCACAATTAATGTATGAATTTTACAAATCAAAACAAATTTCCGAGCACAATTAGTGTACACATCCAAAATAGGTTCTTGGACCAACTATCCTTGTTTTCAAGCACATTAATAACTACAGGATATAATCTTTTGATTAAAAATAAAATTAGTAAGAATCAAGTATACAACTTCTATCATTCTTTCCTACATAGACTATAGTAAAATATAATTTAATGATATATGTTACATTGGTGCAAGCGATCAGAAATCCTCTCAAAATGGTCTCATTGATCCATGAATGTAAAAAATTATTAGATTCACCAAAAGGTGTTCTATTAATTACTGCTGAGGATGTTCCTGGAATAAGGTGATATATAATGAATTTTTTTTCTTTTTAAAAAATTAAAAATATTCAAAACTTTCCAAATTGGCTGTGCTGGCAGCAACAATTAAAGTTATCATCGGCTAACATTTTAACCTTTAATTAAGCTTCCGTAGCATTATTGAATATTGCATATAATTACACAATGATCTCTCCTTCATGCAAAAAAAAAAACATTGATCTTTCTTATAAGTATGTATGTTATAAAAAAGAGAAATAATGATCCGTAGTACCAGGCATATGTAAAAGAGCACAATATGTCGTAGCTGATTGAAAGAGCTGAAAGATTGAGCAATGTTATTCGTCCAAAAGGAATAAACTTTGGGATGGGCCATTTTGTTGGACCAACCAAAACAGCAACTTTTATATTGGACGATTGCATGAGAACATTCCTTTCCCCTTAAATCCAAATCTAAATCAAGATTTGAAGCCCTCTTCTCTCTAAATCTAAATCTAAATCTGTTACTATGTATAATAGTCGTAAATTGAGGCAATAAAATGGTTGTAAAATTATTGGTATACCCATATTTTATAAAAACAAAATAACAAAAATGTCAATGTTAGCTAAAATAATAATTAAAATTTATAAACAAATTATGTAATATAATAAAAACTAAGTCTTAAGTTACAGGTTGGGCTGCACAATGATTCAAAACCGGACCGGATCGACCCGGACCGGACTGAAGACCAGAATTTTCCAATTTTTTGGACCGAGGACCGGACCTGTTATAATCGGTCTTGGGACTGTACCGAAAAAACCAGGAACCGGACCGGTATGGACCGATTAGTTAATTTTTATATAGAAAATAATTTTTTATAATTTAATATTTATTTTTTTAAAAGTTTAAATACATAAAATAAATAAATTACTTTGCAAGTTCATATAAGTTTAAAAATGAAGTCCTTATCTTACTTTTTGTGAACTAATCGTAATTTCTAAATATGTGAGTGTCAAGTACGTATATAGTATGACATTTAATCATTTAGATTGTAATGTTGATCGTTACTATTTCATCAATTTATTTATCTACTAATTTGGCTTGTCAAATTATGATATATTTAAATATTTAATCTCTATATTAGATATTTGAAGAAGTAAAATAATATAAAAATAGTTATATACATAAAATTCGGTGCGGTCCGGGTTTTTTCAGGGTTTGAACAGGACCGGATCAAAGATCTGATTTTTTGGATTTTGCAGACCGGGGACCAAACCGATACACGGTCCGGTCCGGGTCGGTCCGGGTCGTGGACCGGTAAACTCGGTCCGATCTAATTTATCGGTCCAGACCAGAATATTATGTAACCCTAGCAGTGGTTGTTGTAAACGGTAGGAGTTGTTCTATACGTTTAGCAAGAGCCCAATTTCTTTCTCAACTATTTTCTTTGCGAAACTTTTGTTAGTAATTTTGACTCGATTTTATGGATGTTGGTCCTTTATATCACAATTTTAATAAAAATGGTCCAAAATATCACAATTAAAAAAAAGGCCCTTTTTATCACACAGAAATGCTATTGTAAAATGCGTTTTCTAAAAACGCAACGGCGTCTTGCGTTTCTCCATAGTTTCTAATATCTTTTCTTGAAAATCGTAATTGCAACTTGCGTTTCTAAAGGAAAAAAAAAAAATTAGAAAACCCTAGACGCATGATGAAATTGCATGTCCTGAGAAATTAAATATGTACATTAGCCCACAAAGGCCCAGTTGCTGTTGGCCCAACAAAAGTGATATAAAAACCAAAACCAAAACCAAACATACCCAGTATATCCCGCTCAGAGCAGGGTCTGGGGAGGGTAGGATGTACGCAGACCATACCCCCACTTTATGAGTGGGGAGGCTGTTTCCGTGAAGACCCTCGGCTGAGTGCACAACATACATGAAGTGTGGAAAATAGAACGGAAATGATACGGAAATGGATAGAGACATACCTGCAGCCCATGGCGTTCTCCACATGGGACCTACCTATCTGCGAGGATTTATGATACTCTTAGCTTGTTGCGAGCCAACCGCACGGGAAGTCCCGCACAGAAATAACACCGGGCCAAGCTCCCTGTAACTGCAAAACCAGAAAACAGAAAACAGAAAACACTCAAGACGAACAGTGAGAACGCTAAAGCCGAACTTCTAAAAAATCGCTAACCGTGACAAGGCACCTCTGAGGCTCTCGACAACAGAGCCACAACCTAAAAGGGAATCCACCACTCTGATACGCCGCCTCCAAGAACACCTATCCGCGAGCATGGTCTCATTTAAGTCTAAGGCCTTCAAATCCATCCGGAGCTGCTCTTCCCACGACCTCCTCGGCCTGCCTCTCCTCCTCGCCCCAACAACCGCCAAACTCTCGACCCTCCTAACTGGGGCTTCAGCCAGCCTCCTACGAACGTGGCCGAACCATCTCAGCCTCCCTTCCCTAAGTTTCGCAGAAAAAGGCGCCACTTCGAGCTCGCTCCTAAACACCGAGTTCGGGATTCTGTCCAACATCGTGCGC
This sequence comes from Saposhnikovia divaricata, assembly GCA_036435485.1. NCBI lineage: Eukaryota > Viridiplantae > Streptophyta > Magnoliopsida > Apiales > Apiaceae > Saposhnikovia > Saposhnikovia divaricata. The sequence goes on from CM071600.1 coordinate 48,007,191, forward strand.
CCACAAGACCACCGCAGCATCCTCATTTCTGCCCCTTCCAACTTGCTTACGAGGGCCTTCTTCTCCGCCCAACACTCGGAGCCATACAACATCGCAGGACGGATAGCAGCTCTATAGAATTTCCCTTTCAACCTTAAAGGGACTTTCTTATCGCACATTACCCCTGACGCTGCCCTCCACCTAAGCCACCCAGCCTTGATACGATGCGTGACATCTGCTTCAATCTCACCTTCATTCTGGATGATCGAACCCAAATACTTGAATTTATCCGTCTGCGGGACGATCTGGTCTTCAAGCCTAACCTCCACCCCTTCTTCGTTGGCCTCTCCACTGAAGTTACACCAGAGATACTCGGTTTTAGACCGGCTCAAAAGTGATATGGGTTTTCAAAATTTTAACAGAAACGTGTTATGATCTTGCGTTATAGTGTGATAGTAAGGGCAACTCTTTCTAATAGTGATATTTTGGGCATTTTAACTTAAAATTGTGATTTAAAGCGCCATTTCTCCGATTTTATTAGGTCCAATCGGCTATAAAACATTATTAAGTTTAATTACAATTATACATATTGTTACAAAAGAAATTTATTTCCTTTATTTAAAACGTTTGTTCTACCTTCTTTTTTTTTAAAAAAATATTGTCATAATTACTCATAATCATATTTCTCTAAATAATACATACATATGGCTTTTGGCTTTTGATTTTTTTTGAAGAAAAACAAACTCTACGTCACAAGTATTTTCCTAAAAAGAACAATATTAATTACTACATAATTTTTTAGAAAAACTAGTAATATTGCCCGTCCTTCGCACATGAGAATTATTTTCTATCTTTTCATTTTTTAAATTTGATAAGCTCGTTGCAATTGATACAAACATTGTCAATAGCCATGAATAAATACTAAGCGATTCATGTCTAAAACGTAAAGTATATATAGTCATTTAACGACGACATTTTAAAAGCGATAACGAAAACATAGAGGGACGATTAAGTGTTGAACTGACTATAAATGGAGATGAATCAATTTTTCATATGTTTAAAACACATCCAACATGGTTTAAAACCAGGGAAAAAACATTAAGAAAGTCTTGGAAGTAGAATATAAATTCAGAAGTAATTCAAACAAAACGGTTGTTGTAAGCTAACAACAAATTATTCCTTAACAAAATGATAAACAAATTCTCAGAATGAAATTCTGGCCAAATTCTTTCTCACTGACTCCATAACTGCACTGCTTCTTATAGCTAACTTTCTTTTAAATTTTCCTGCAAATATAAAACGATTTATCAAACTAAAGAAATGTTTTGCTGAAGCAATTAGTATAATAATGATAATGAAAAATATATGTAACCATTTTAATTTTCTTTGTGCATGATATGGCTGGCGTATTCACAGAATCTTGAACCTCAATGATATTAGTTTACATATAACATATAATAACTAATCAATACACAGGGTGTTTATATAATAACATATAAAAAGAACAATATTAATTACTACATAATTTTTGAGAAAAATAGGGTGTTCAATGACAAAGCTACCCCTGATAGAAGCTAGTCTGCCAGTGCTTAATCTATAGCGCCCACTTTAAAATCGTACACTACACGCGTTAAAGAGGCACGTAAAGCCGTCTTTCTCCCGCGACATCTATCTGTCTCCAGACAGCACGTGTCAGAAAGCTACGGTGACCTGCTTTAAACACCACGTGGTACAATCTTACTAGCTAAGTTCATCCCATTACATTCAATCCCAGCCGTTAAATTCTTTCAATGCATAATAACATATTCCCTCTCTCCCATCCATTTGTTTACACTTTCCTTTTTGGGATGTCCCATCCAATTCTTTACATTTCTAAATTTTCCTAAAATAGTAAAGTTTTATAATATAAAAATCAACTACATCCACTACTTTCCTCCACTAACTCATTTTATACATTATATAGTGATGGGTCCTACCACTTTACTCATTTTTTCTACTTTTCTCCTCCTTCTTTATATTTTTCCTTGGTCTCCGTGTCCAAACCAAATGTAAACATTTGGTTGGGACGGAGGGAGTATATAAATACACAACATTACATGTATGATTAAACTAGACGAGGACAGAAACAAATAGAAGACTTTGATGATTCACACACTGGTATGTTTCTTTGTAATAAATTCTTACTTTATGTATCTATATGTAGCTATAAATTACTTTTATTTGTATAATTGTTGATTTTGTATAGTTTATCTTGGATTTTACAAGTCTTAGTGTAGGTTTTGATGTTTTAAGGGTTTAATTATGGGTTTATTGCTTTTGATTTTGAATTAGTTGGTTAAAGTTTGAATCTTTATTAATTGGGTTGGTTTCACTTTTGATTAAAGATAAGTTTAGTTGTATTGGTGTTGGCTCTTTTGGGGTTCAATTTTTTTGATCTGGGTTTTGTGGACTTCATTTTGGTTCTTTTTGTTGTGTATTAATTGGAAATTACTAGTTTTGTAATAGTCCTTATGTAACTAGTTTCTCTGCTAGTTGTAGAGTAGGGGTAAGTTCGGCGTACATTTAATTTAATTATGTCTGAATGCTGTTTCCGAGTGTGACATATGGAGTATGCTTGATTTGATTAGCTTCAGTTCGATGCATCTATGATTGAATATAGGTTTCTTCAAGTGGAGACAAGAGAAGTTGAAGTGAGGTTAAGAGTGACTGAGTTGCTTGCAAAAAATTTGACTTATATAGCTTAAGAATTATGATATGATTTAATTGAGATTTTGGTTCGTGGGTTGAGTTACTTGTGTAGTTATGTGACTAGTCAATGCTCTATGTTGCGGTGATGTTAATATGATGCATGGAGCACAGACCCAGTATAGAAAGAGTCAGATCCTAGAGAATAAGAAGTATAGGTTGTGTCTAGATACTAGATAGCATAGCGGAAAGGTTGATAAAATGGAAACTGAATCTAAGGATGTTTACCGAAGAACCTAGATTGTTGGAACTTGGAATCAGCATATTGCGTGCACATATAGTTGCATTGTATGTTGTGATATCTGTTTTGTCCTAAAATCCCTAAGAGTCGTGACACGTGACTTATGACTCATTCAGTCGAAAGTCCAGGTCATCATATTGAATTAAGAGCATATTTAAAAAGTCTGGTCATTACTGATATGCCTTATCAGCTTTGGACCACCATTTTGAAGCTATAGTAAATTTCTAATTATGAAAATAATAAATTTATAACTGCTATAAGAACTTAAATGACAAATTACGGACTCCTAAAAGTAATAGTATCATGTATTCATGTGCATTCACTATATTGTCACCAACTTTAGATTATGTACCTGCTTTATAGTCTCCGACTCTCCGGTGGTGTGATTATGGCAACATATTAGTAAATAGTGGAAACTGAAACCAAGTATTCTAGCAAAAATCTTAATATGTGCATCATGGATCCCATTGTCAATTTATTAAATGTTAAGTGCTCGGAGCCACTTGCCTAAGCTAATTTACTTGCAAGTCATTAGATCCCACCTAAATGAAATATGTTCCCAAAATAACCTATCATTAGGTAATTTTTTGCGACTTATAAATAAAGCTTGACCAAACACACTCTGTTTGTGCCCTAGAAAACCCGAACTAACGTGCCAGGAATTAACCATATCACTGCTCGCCTGTCACTTAAAATCCCTATCTGATATTCATTTCATGCTAAAAGGTTCTGAATTATTATATCAGTACCCTCTCCTGGCTATCAGTGACACAACCCCATCAAGAGTCTGTTTGGGTGAGACTGAAAAAAGTTACCTACAACTTAAAGATGCTTAAAGGGGAAGTAAAATTATAACTTTGAGTTATTATGTGTTTGTATAATTTTATTATTAATGTGTAACTTATGAGTCATTACAAAATAGAAAAAACAAAAATTAAAACCTAAGTTGTAAATGTGGATGATGATATTAACTTTTATAAACAAAAAAAAAATTACAAAACAAAAATAATTAGTCCAATAAAGTGCCTCATATCAACTTGTAACTTATAAGCTGTTCTTTTAACATTTAATTAATTATTTTACTTGTTACACAAACACAGATTTTTTTATTTAAATTCAAAAGGCCTAAGCTAAGCCAAACAGCCTCTAAGACCTAACATGGAATAATGACAAAGAAATTTTCGTACATGTGAGTACCTGTAGTATTTAACTAGCTGTGCAACTTCCTTTCCTGCAATGGATTTGCACCAGTCAGGTATTTGGTACATTACTCATTTTAATTATTTTTTTGTCTTTACAATGAAAATGAATAGGTGTCCAGTTACTCAGTTGATTGCTGAAAGGAATCTGGCTTCAGTCTGATGCTCAGAATTAGCGATTGTTGTATACATTTTGAGTGTTGTTCAGATGCCATCATTGAAAATGAAAAGCAAGTCTATTGCAGGATGTCAACGAGGTAAAAATGGTTTACACATTTGTCCGACATCCATGATATCAAAGAATTCTCTCTCCCATTCCCACAATTCTCAACAGGAGTTAGATTTGGAGACGTGTATTCAGAATAAACAAGATGGTGAGTGTTGAGTGTATCTGCAAGTGCTACCTGATTTATTTTCAGGAGAATTTGGATGTCATTCCCTGAATTTTTAGTTTTATTACCAGGTCCTGTATTTAAGTTGTGTATTGATCTTGTAGTTCTCTCCAACAATACAAATCCCCTACGTGACGTTGGTGAAGCTAGATGCATTGGAATACCCAATGAAGGGAATTTACAGGTTCAAAAGCAGTTGTCTGCTTCAGATGACATGGAGACTAATTTGGGAATGGTAAATACTTAATATTCTGTACGTTTACAAAGTTAATATTTTTACTTGTATGGTAAATATATGTATGGAAAAGTTATCCTCCCTCTCTTTCAATTTCATGTATTATCTATTGATCTCGTCAATAAAAAAAGTAAATGCAACTGATGCTACAATTTACGCCGGATTCTGGGTGCAGCATTAGTTCCTTTCACATCGGACCTAGGAACGATCTTCTCGCTCAATATGCAGTCCACTGATGAACATAAGGAACCAGATTTTCTTTGTGTTGGAGGTAAAATTAATATTCACCCATTTTCATGCCTTCAATAGCAACGAGATAATTAGATAGTTAATTTGACCTAAAACGGGAACTCCTTGCCTCACTTTCTGTAGGAAGTGATAAAGAGCTTGGCATTTCACCACTGACAGCGGATGATAGTGATGATTATGGCAGAAGTTCATGTGAAAATCAAACTTGCAATATATCAGATTTCAATATTGCAGACTTTATTTTTTCTGAATCACCTGCCATAAACAACTGTCCATATAGTCTGAATGGAGGTGGTACATATCATGATTACCAATGTGATGTACGGAGCTCATGTTCAGACGAAGAGGTCATGATACTACCATTCCTTGAGGATTCCTTGGAAACTAACAATGCGCAGGATAACTCATTATGCCAAGACAGCGTCGGCGACTCAGTTGATTCAAGCTTGTATTCGGCAAACCATCAGTTGAAAACTTGCAATCAGGAAGATACTAATCAAGATTTGGATCAACCAGAGTGCTTAGATACTGACATTTTTTCCAGAACAAGTCCATGGCCGACCAACACAACATCAAAAGAACTGTTAAAAAAGAAGTCCAACACATTAGTACTTGACTTGGATGGTATGGAAATTAAGCCCTTTGGATCTTTTTAGTGGTTCAACACAACTACATTATTACTTTTCACACTAGCACATGTTTACGGGTAAACCTACATGGGTGCTTTAAGTGCATGATAATATATTTGGTAGTTAATGTTTATAATATAACGTTCAACTAGAACATGTTATACATATCGTTACAAAGATGTAGACAATTTAAACTTGAAAAAAGTTTAATGAAGTTGATATATATATATATATATATATCTCCACTCAGATGTTGGTCTCCATAGAACTTAACTCAATATATATATATATATATATATATATATATATATATATATGAGGTTTGGTCCACAACCACCGTTGGTTGGACCAGCCACCAGCAGTACCGCAACCGTTTATTGCGGCAGTACTAGCCGCAACCTTACCGCAACCGTTCATTGCGGCAGTAAGTCTTACCGCAATGGTTCATTGCGGCAGTATTTATTAGTTGTTTAATTAAAAATACATAGCATTAGTTTGGGGAGTCGAACTCTTGACCTTTTAGAAATTATACAAAACTTTTCTCACTCCACCAACTTGTACTATAGCAATGTAAATAGTATTATCTTATTTATTATTTAAAATTATTAATTTGAAATATATTGATTTATAAATTTAATAAAAAATACAAAATTAAAACCATTCATTTGGATTCAAACTCTTGACCTTTTCCAAATGATACAAACATTTTGCCGCACCACCAACTTCCACTCTTGCAAGTTTAAGCAAAATTATCTTACATATTATTTTACATTATTGTAATTTGATATATATATTTATAAATTAATAAAAAATAGTAAATTAATAGATAATAACATATGAAATATGTATAGACGGGTTAATGAACATGGGAACAACTTCCAACCACGTGACATTTAAATTATTAATTAATTAATTTTTGAAACAAATTTAGGAAAAAAATGTTATGTAAAGTCAAAACTTGAAAATAATGAAATATATATTATTATAATCTAAAAAATGAAAAAAATAGCATAAAACATTAATGTAAGTTAAAATGAATGAAAGTGTTAAGAAAAAATTTATATTGAATATTTTAAATAGAAAAAATAACAAAAAATGTTACCATCCTGATTCATTTTTCAACAGTTATCTAAGATTGAGATGTACATGTCATTCCATCAATATTTAAACTACGTAACATGTAAAAAGTATCCATAATACATTATTAAAGATACTTTTAAGTTAAAATTAATATAGTTTATTATTTTGATGCATATTTGAAGATTTAAAAATAAAACAAAAAAAATAAAAAATCATAAATTACTACCGCAATGACTCATTGCGGTAGTTTTTCCTGCCGCAATGTTTCATTGTGGCTCTGAAAAATTTTACGGCATTAATTATGGTTGGTGGTTGGTAATAAATGAACCACCTGCCGCAATGAAACAATGCGGCAGGCGTGAAATCTGTTTTCTTTAAGGTAACAGAATTGTCTTCTTCTTCAATTTATTTTTTTCAAACAGCAGAAAAAACCAACGATTTTCAAGGTTTTGGAGCTCAAAAATTCATCCAAAATTAAGGTTAGTGCTCTATTCAATGGCTTCATTTTTATTTAGCTCTTCTAGTTCATCTAGTGAACATAATGGTGATGATTATGTTACGCCGCCCGTTAAAAAAAATCATGTTTCTCGTAAATTATTTCTTGATGATGTAGATATTGATAATTATTATAGTACTGTTCGTAAACGTAGAGTGAATTACAATGTTCATAAAGATAAAATGAATGTTGATGATGTTGGTGGGAAAAAAATGATGGTGGAAAGGGTAAAAACAAGATAATTATTAGTGATGGTGATGTTGAAAAAGATGAGAAATTTGGGATGGGAAAAAATGATGTTGAAGGAGATGAGGATATTAGGATGGAAAAAATTGATGATGAGGAGGATGTTAGGATGGGAAAAAATGTTGATGAGGATGTTAGGATGGGAAAAAATTTTGATGATGAGGATGTTAGGATGGGAAAAAATCATGATGATAAGGATATTGGAAACGAAAATTGTGATTTTACATTTGCGGATGTTAATAAGATTGTGCCTTGTGTTGGAATGATTTTCGATACATTAGATGAGGCAGAAAGTTTTTATAGAAATTATGGTCGAAATGTCGGATTCGAGATAATAATTAGGAATACTCATAAACATCAACGGAGTCATGATCCATCATCCCGTTTGTTTATTTGCAAGAAGGGTGGAAGAGTAGCACCGGAATCGGATTATCTTGATAAAGGAAAACGACGCATTAGGGATGTAGATCCACGAACGAATTGTCGTGCTCGAATGTACGTATGTCACCTAGTAAATGTAAACAAATGGAAGGTAACTTTGGTTGATTTGAAACACAATCATGCCATGGTAACACCGGATAAGAGACAATTTTTTCAAACATCACGCAATATCGATCCGATCACCCGATCATTAATTGAGTTGTTTAACAAATCGGGGATCGAGACGAGTAAAGTGATGAAATATCTAGGTGAGACATGTGGAGGAATTGAAAATTTAGGGTTTTCTAATCAAGATGTACGCAATGTCATACGGGATATTCGGCACCGAGTGTTTGATTCCGGTGATGCGGAGTGTGGCTTGGTCTTATTACGAAAGTTACAACAAGAGAATGCGTTTGGTCATTTCTTCTATCGAGTGGATGTGGATAACGAGAATCGTGTTAAAGGTTTGGTGTGGGTTGATCCTCGATGCATGAATGCTTACAAGAATTTTGGTGATGTGGTGACGTTCGATTCAACTTATCGAACGAATAGGTATTGTATGCCTTTCATACCTATTACGGGAGTGAACCACCATTACCAAAATATTTTGTTTGGATTTGCACTCATGAGAGATGAGACCGAGACTTCTTATCAATGGGTTTTAGAAACTTGGTTGGAAGCCGTTGACAACAAACCTCCCACTACAATAATTACCGATCAAGATATTGCTTTGGGAAATGCTATTGCCACGGTTATGCCCGAAACAAAACACTTATATTGTACATGGCATATAAGTAGTAAATTTCCCGAGAAGTTATCTAGTTTGTACACCATATATCCGGAATTCAAAACGGATTTTAATGCATGTGTGTACAAGTCGTTGTCACCCACGGAATTTGAAGGTAGATGGGTGGAATTGGTCGAGAAGTACAAACTTGAGGATCATGTTTGGTTAAATGAAATGTATCGCATTAGACATCAATGGATTGGTGTTTACACAAAGTCGCATTTTGCCGCCGGTATGACCACTACCTCTAGAAGCGAATCAATGAATGCCTTTTTTGATGAATATGTGCAAGCATCTACCGGTTTGAAAGAATTCATTGAGAATTCCCAAAAGGCTTTGGAGGCACAATATCTTAGGGAGGTTAAAAGTGACTACGAGAGCGAAGAAAGGGAAAGGAGACTAGTATTGCAATCATCCTTGGAAATTCATGCATCCGAAATTTACACGAAAGAGATGTTTAGGCGTTTTCAAAAGGAGCTTCTGAAAAGTACATCTTATGTCGTGACGAAAGCTAAAGGTGGGTGTCATTTATTTAAAATGTTCTTGGTTGAGAAGTCTACCATGTCGGAGGATCGTAGAAGAAGCTATCGGTTGACGGCCCATATTGATGGAAAGATTGAATGTGTTTGTAGGCAATTTGAACATTCCGGGATGATTTGTAAACACATGATCCGTTACCTAGACAAGAAACAAAAAATACGTATTCCGAATGATTACATCATGTCTAGGTGGACAAAAAATGGCAACAAAATTGCCGGACCTCTACCTTATACCCCTCCCGTTCTTGGTAATGTTGGTGAATCACAAGCATCAAGGTATAGTGCACTGTGCAAAGCATTTCAAAATTTAGGCGCTGTTGGTAGTTGTTCGGTCCCACGTTTCAATTACGTGATGAACTTGATTGAGCGAGAGAGGTGTCACGTGGAAAATGCTTTTCCACAAGAAGATAAGACCGAAAAAATGAACGAGTCGTTTCCTCAAGAAGATTGGGATCATGATCCGATATTCGATCCTCCAATGTCACAAACTAAGGGACGAAAGAAGGCGGCAAGATATAAAAGTGGTATTGAAACGTCAACTTCAACAACAAAACAACGAAAGTGCGGAAAATGTGGGTTGGTAGGAGCAAACCATGATAGAAGAAATTGTCCTGGCAATTAGTTTCAATTTTATTATGTAATATTTGATCAATGCAATTGTAATCTTAATTTTCAATGTAAGGTACAAATATGCAATCCATGCAATTGTAATAATAATAATTAAAAATATTGAAATATATGATATGATAAAATATTGAGTCTTTAATTTTCATTAAAAATGAATTATTTTATATGAAAAAAAAATCGAATTTCTCTCAACTACTGCATTTCCAAAAAAAAATTAAAAAACAGAACAGGGGAAAACAGGGGAGGAAAGAGAAAAGCTACTGCATTATCTCTATCCGCAACGTCTCATTGTGGATAGCCGCAACCCCTCATTGCGGCTATCCGCAATGAGGCGTTGCGGATAGAAATAATGCAGTAGCTTTTCTCTCTCCTCCCCTGTTTTCCCCTGTTCTGTTTTTTAATTTTTTTTTTGGAAATGCAGTAGTTGAGAGAAAATCAATTTTTTTTTCTTTTTAGAAATGAAAAATAATATTTTTCTATTTTTCTGGAATTTTAGGATGAAACTATATTTTATTCGTTTTTTTCGAATTTTTAAGAGGAATATTTGGAAAAAGAGATATATTAATTATTATGTTTGACAATTTTAAATTCAAAATTTGGAAAAATATTTTTTTTTCATTTTTTTCGAATTTTAAATTAAATATTACGAATAAAAATTAATTTTTCGTTTTTAAGATTTGCACATAAAATATTATGAAATTGAAAAAAAATAAAATAAAATAAAATAATATTTTATGTGCAAATCTTAAAAACGAAAATGTAATTTTTATTCGTAATATTTAATTTAAAATTCGAACAAATTGAAAAAAATTATTTTTCCAAATTTTGAATTTAAAATTGTCAAACATAATAATTAATTTATTTCTTTTTCCAAATATTCGAAAAAAACGAATAAAATATAGTTTAATCCTAAAATTCCTGAAAAAAATATTTTTCATTTTTAAAAATAATAAAATAGAGTTTAATCCTAAAATTTCCGAAAAATAGAAAAACACTATTTTTATTTCCAAAAAGAAAAAAAATTTGAATTTTATGAGCAAAAGATAAAAAAAAAATGCAATCGAGGAAAAAAAATGGGGTTCCCGGAAGGTCACCCATCCTAAGATTACTGCAGCTCAAGCACGTTTAACTACAGAGTATCAACAAGCTCAAATCCACCCGGCCAGGAATGCCACATCTGACGATTAAGTTACAGAAAATTATATGAAAACTAAATCTACACTGCCGCAATGACTCATTGCGGATAGGATGCAGAATGTTTTTTTATTTATTTTAATTTCATAATATTTTATGTGCAAATCTTAAAAACGAAAATGTAATTTTTATTCGTAATATTTAATTTAAAATTTGAACAAATTGAAAAAAAACATTTTTCCAAATTTTGAATTTAAAATTGTCAAACATAATAATTAATTTATTTCTTTTTCCAAATATTCGGAAAAAACGAATAAAATATAGTTTAATCCTAAAATTCCTGAAAAAAATATTTTTCATTTTTAAAAATAATAAAATAGAGTTTAATCCTAAAATTTCCGAAAAATAGAAAAACACTATTTTTATTTGCAAAAAGAAAAAAAATTTGAATTTTATGAGCAAAAGATAAAAAAAAAAAAGAATGGAGGAAAAAAAATGGGCTTCCCGGAAGGTCACCCATCCTAAGATTACTCCAGCTCAAGCACGTTTAACTACAGAGTTCCAATAAGCTCAAACCCACCCGGCCAGGAATGCCACATCTGCCGATTAAGTTACAGAAAGCAATATATAAACTAAATCAACACTGCCGCAATGACTCATTGCGGATAGGATCCTCTCCGCAACGCCTCATTGCGGCAGGAGGGAATGCAGGAGCCTTTCTCTCTCCTCCCTGTTTTCCCCTGTTTTTTTCCTAATATTCGAAAAACTGGAATAAACTAAGAAACATACAGCAAAATAAACTGCAATATGGAGTTTGTTTTTACTGCTTTCCTTACATATTTAAAACCTGTTTCAACCACATAAACACAGCAATACCATATCAACACAATCCCAACCAATATAAATACAACAATACAACTAACTACTTTCAGAGCAAAATTAACAAAATAATAATACAATCAAATAAACAAGATCAAAATTAACTAAAGTCCTAGATTCCTCTGTTGTAACCCGGCATTAGTCATTCTCCGCGCTTCCCCTTTAAAAAGCTCCCAAGCTATGCGATATCGGAAAGTCATAACATCATATACAGGGTCCCACCGTGCATCTTTCAATGATATGCCGCCAAGTATAGCATCCATATACTTGCAAACGTACACACCACAATCAGAGCCGCCTTGTTGCTTCGGTCGATCCGTAATGAACTTCACATCCATGAAACCGTCTTCAGCAAATCTCAAAGGTTCCAAGAAATGAAGCATGCACGGCAATAATTTTTCCTACAAATTTACCACAAAAAATTAAAAACATATTCAAAAAAGAACAAAGAAATAAGTAGGAAAGAAATAGATAACTATGAAGAGCATAGATTACCATGACATAAATCTCCTTGGCGTATGCCTTTCGTAAGTCACAATGTCGAGCATGGTCCCGGAGAGGATCAATTAAAAGCAATTTCATTCTTTCAAGGTTCACAACAAACAAAAACCAATGACTACCTGTGCATACGGGGAACAAAGCAACATCACACATGTGTATTGGTGGCCCAAAGTGCTGGTCTTGGTAGGTAAGATAGAACTGTTCCTGGTCTTTCATTTTCTCCGGAGTTTTACAAGTTGGATGCATCTGCAAATAGGAGAAAATTAGTTATGAAATGCAAGAATTATTTCAATTTCTATATTTCTTGCATTTTAGAACCTCATTTCTATAATTTTGCATTTTAGACCTTCATTTCTCTATTTCTTGCATTTTATATCCTTATTTCTATAATTTTGCATTTTAGACCTTCATTTCTCTATTTCTTGCATTTTAGACCTTCATTTCTATATTTCTTGCATTTTAGAACCTCATTTCTATAATTTTGCATTTTAGACCTTCATTTCTCTATTTCTTGCATTTTATATCCTTATTTCTATAATTTTGCATTTTAGACCTTCATTTCTCTATTTCTTGCATTTTAGACATTCATTTCTATATTTCTTGCATTTTAGAACCTCATTTCTATAATTTTGCATTTTAGAACCTCATTTCTATAATCTTGCATTTTAGACCTTCATTTCTCCACAAGTGACTCGAATTAAACCAGGCATTAAGAAGGGAATCACTATAAGTTGGCAAATTACACATCATGCACATAAAATGGCATTATATTATATTTATAGAAATACAAACCTCGGTATTTCGAGGTATGATCCATTCCTTAGGCCATGCGACATGAGATCCAATTGCTTGCTTGACCATCTCCATCTCACCAACTACCGGAACTGGAATCAAGGCTTCTAGTTTAATTCCTCCATCCACCGACACTCTCAGACATCCAGTAGGCATAGGCTTGCCATGTATTTTCATACTCATTTCTCCTCCATCTTGATAAGCCATGCCAAAGGCAACCTTGTTGTCTATGCTATCCACTGCCAACTCACATGGTATTGGAGCCTACAATTATGATAACAAAAGTCAAATTACAACTACAATTATCAATGGTAAATAAGAAGAAAATCACAAATAGGAGAGATTAGTACCACAATATGAGCATGAGGGGGGACAGATACCGGGGTCGACTCTGTCACAGGAGGAATAGTACTAACCTACAACCACAATGTGATAAAAACATGAAGAACATATTCAAAGTTGGTATATAAGAAGGAAATCACAATAAGGAGAGATTAGTACCTCAATATGAGCATGAGGGGGGACAGATACCGGGGTAGGCTGTGAAGGAGAAGGAGCAGTATTACTAACCTACCATTACATTAAAATACAAAATGAGTAACTAAACGCAAGATATAAAATATTCAGGAACATATTCATGCTAATATAGTGTTGATCCCAACATTAAAGATTAGTACCTCAATATGAACATGAGGAGAGCTAGAGACTGGGATAGGCTGTGTAGCAAGAGCTTCTGTAGTCTCAACCTGCAATTATATGTCAATGCACCGATCATATAGTTATATATATAATTCCTCCTAAGTGACTCGAATTAAACCTAGCATTAAGGATTACTACCTGACGAGGACGTTTATAAGAGACATGAGGTGTGGCATCGTGCGTAAGTGAAGCATGACAGTCAACAATCTCAACCTACAATAACATATACAACAATCATACATATATTCAATCCACTACATTCAAAGATAACAAGTATCAAAAGATTACTACCTCACGCAAACGTTTCTGAGAGACGGCTAGTGGAGGCTGCTGTGAAGATGAAGGACCGCTGGGATCAATATACATATCATGTGCACGAGAGGGTCTATCAAAACTAGGTCTGATAAATCCTGGACCCCTCCACTCAGTGTTGATCCGATCATAACGACCCAAAAACTCAGTGATCAAATCAAAGAACCACTCGGGGGGATCACGCTTGTAAATGGCATGTAATGTCCTCATTCCACAATCCAGCTGCATTGAAGTATTAAGATGCAGGAATTAGAGAAATAAAGGTCTAAAGTGCAAAAGTATATAAATAAATGTCTAAAATGCATGAATTGGAGAAATAAAGGTCTAAAATGCATGAATTAGAGAAATAACGGTATAAAATGCATACCGCATCAGCCATGTCCTGCTGGGGACACCAGTCACGAGGCACAATCTTAGCGCGATGCTCAGCCACAAATGGAGCAATCCTTAACTTACTGACGCGCCTGTACCAATACATGTACTCCTCTGTAGACACGTAATTACCCTCCTCAACAATGGGTATCATGCCATCATTAAAAGCATGCCACTCCTCAACGTAATCTGCCAAGGTCACGGTATGATTGTCCCGCACCCAACGAGATGCTCTCTCCGTCCGCAGTGAAGTCATGTCAACCGGGTCCTGTGGGATATGCTGTAGAATCCCAAACTGTCTCAAGACTCTGTCTGGCATGACATACTCAACAATATCCATGGAAATGAGAGGGACACGACCGAGGGCCATATAGTGAGCATCCATCAGATCGATATTATAATCCACAGAAACATCCTGGATGTCATAAAATCTCTGATAAGGCTGCCATGTCAGCCAACCAAGCTGAAAGCTGTCAAAGTCCCCCCGATAAAGACCTGTATGGTGGTGGGGGTTAACCCTCCTCTCAGCTATCGGCTCAGCCCATGCCATGGGCCAATGCCCTCGGCCAAACAAAATCCGTACGAGGTGCTATCTTCGGTGCCCCAGGCAACAACCTCTCGTAAGACCAAAGCTGCAAAAGCATGGTGCATCCATTAATAGCTTTGGCACCCTTCTGAGCAGCATTGGCCAAACCCCTGAACAAATAACTCAACACCGCAGCTCCCCAGGCATAGTCCTTAATCTCATGCACATTCTGGATTAACTGTAAATACCTGTAAAAAATTCAGGAAATGCAAATTAAGGTAAGAATTCAATAATTGGAGAAATTAAGGATGAACATGCAAGAAATGTGAAATTTAAGGTATAAATTTAAGGTATAAATTCAAGCATAAATTGCAAGGACTAGAGAGAGAAATGAAGTTAAGAAGTACCTAAGATGCACGACGTCTCTGTTCGATGAAGGAAAGAGCACACCCCCAATGATGTAAAAAAGATAAGCCCGGGTGTACACAAGGTCATCATGCTCGATAAACTCGGGA
The DNA here is from genome assembly GCA_036435485.1 of Saposhnikovia divaricata. NCBI lineage: Eukaryota > Viridiplantae > Streptophyta > Magnoliopsida > Apiales > Apiaceae > Saposhnikovia > Saposhnikovia divaricata. Next base: position 48,022,788 of record CM071600.1, read on the forward strand.
GAAGGATTCTCCGGTTTCTTTTTATAGATTTCCCTCAACCTATGAAGCTTCACCCCACCTAAATTGCAAAGAAATGAAAATTTAAGGTATAACATGCAAAAATTAAACAAATAAAGGATTAAAATGCAAGAAATTAGAATTTATGGATTAAAATGCAAACCTTTTTTATACATATCTTTGCGTTCCTTCTCATTCAACCTCAAATCATGCCACTGTCTTAGCCAATATGGCTTCGGTGTGGAAAGCTCTGTATGAGTAACAGCACGACCACGAACAGGCAAACCCAATATCATGTAAACATCTTCTAGAGTGATGGTAATCTCACCAAATGGGAAATGAAAGGTGTTGGTCTCTGGCCTAAACCTCTCCACCAATGCTGTGATCATTCGGATGTCGTTCTGGGGAATCGAGCGTGGGTTAGTAAACGCTCGGAAACCCCAGTCTGACATCAAACTAACCTGGGTGTCATCAAATACCCAATCGTCGAGGTTGGCTGTCAACTGGCGGACATCCAACTTCTCCCGCTCACCCCCCTGCCATATGTGACTGCTAATATGATCATCCTGCATGGTCAAGAGGGACCTATCGAGAGGCCCGCACTGCATATCCATAGCATCTGCAATGTGCAAAATCAAAGAAATAAGGCACATTTCATAAACATGTACCAAATTTGGCTAAAATTATCATTCCATGAAGACATATTTAAAACAAGAATAAATTAACAATGAATATCATTTATCAAATAAAATGCAGTACTAATAACACTAATTAATCAAAATTCGAATTAATAAATCATATTAATTCATAAATTTGAATTTTAAACTCAAAAATTCAAATTAATAATTCAAAAATTCGAATTAAAATTTCCACAACTCATAAAAAAATTTATAATTATAATTTCATAATTATAAGCCCTAATAATTCGAATTAATTCATAGTTTTAATAAAAATTTGGATAATAATTCGAAACCTAATTCTAAATTGGGCATTTCGAGCTAATTCAACCTAATTAAAGATGAGAAACCCTAATTTCAACTCAATTGAGGGTAAAAGCCCTAATTTCAAACTAATTCAAACCAAAAATGGGTAAAATTCGAACTATGAACCCTAATAATTCGATTTAATTCATGATTTCAACTAAAATGAAGTAAATAAACACCACCCACAGTTAAAAATGAATCAAACCATGTATATAGTAGTGCGTGTGTGTATGTATAACTACATGCGTATGTGTGTAAGTGTCAATTAGAAGATACCTTGAGGAGGAAGATCGCCTGACATTCGCAGCTCTTTGTGTAAATCGCCTGAAATCGCCTGAAATCTCCCGGAGTCGCCTGAAATCGCCTGAGCTCTGTGCTTAATTAGGGTTAGTTCATGTCGCGGAAGCCGCAATGGGTGGTTGTATACCTCTCGTATCCGCATTGTATCATTGCGGCAGCAGATTTAAGGGTAAAAAAGTAATTCCGTATTTTAATATATCCGCAATGATTCATTGCGGCATTAATAAGGGTAAAAACGTAATTTCAGATTTTATTTCATCCGCTATGTATCATTGCGGCAGCAATTTGGAGGGTGAAAACGTAATTTCATTCTTTTACTTGTTTCTATATTTCAAATTAACAGCTTTTATTAATTTATTATTATTTATTACTTTTATTAAATATAAAACTATAATAATTTATTTAAAATTTTATATAATAATTCAAATTTTATAAACATTTTTTATTTTATAATGTATTAATTTACCATTTTTTATTAATTTTAAATTAAAACGCTGCCGCAACCCTTCATTGCGGCAGGTGTCTTTTTCCCTGCCGCAATGAACACTTGCGGCAGTGTACGAGTTGGTGGTTCTGGGCCTTTTTTCAACCAACGGTGACTGTGGAAGGGCACCCTATATATATATATATATATATATATATATATATATATATATATATATATATATATATATATATATATATATATATATATATATATATATTCTATTTTATGGTTCATGTTTATTGTTTTTTGTATGTATTTCTTTTCCATTGGAGTTTCAGTGAGAAACTAGTGTAACTGTGAGTACAAATACATCATATAATGATGTTCATACACCTATGTGAATAGTGACATGTAAATGTATTTGAATATTATGTGTATATTTGACATCTTTTTGGCTACTCTGAGATCTTTGTTTTCTGATATTGACCTGCTATCAACTTTACATGCTTGAAAAATTAGGTGCATAACATTAATTAGAATTTGTTCTTTGCAACATTTAACTATACTTGCTTTATGTATACAGAAACACTTGTCCACTCTACATTGGATCATTGTGATGATGTGGATTTTACCTTTCCAGTCTCCTTACATGAAAGAACACATTGTGTATGTAAAAAAGAGGCCTCATCTCCATGCATTCTTAAAGAAAGTGGCCGAGATGTTTAAAATTGTAGTCTTTACGGCCAGTCAAAGCATCTATGCAGAACAACTTCTTGATATATTGGATCCAGATCGCAACGTAATTTCGCATCGAGCTTATCGTGAATCATGCATATTTGCAGATGGAAGTTACACCAAAGACTTGACAGTCTTGGGTATTGATCTTGCAAAGATTGCCATAATTGATAATTCTCCGTAGGTAATTTTGCTAACTTTGCATTGATAGTTTCCTTTAATAGTAACTTTGTTTTTCTTTTCCCCTTATGTATCAATATTTCTATAACCTTTTCTAGTTTTCTACATCTACTGATTGGTCATGTCCTTTATTTGTTGCATATTTGAGGATCAGAAACAAGTACTGTGAGTTGATTAACATACTTGAAAACTATCTTGTCCATATCAATTGTCGAAGTGTTCAGATTCTGATTTCCTAATTCAGTTATTGCTGTCTGATGCAACCGCTGGAAGCAAGGTTATCACGGCGCAAGTCGAGCCTCGACGCTCGAGTACCTTCGAGAAGACTAGTCAACAAGTCGCCCGACTAGTCGTAAAAAGTCGACAAAGTGCTAATTATACATGTATTTACTAGATTAATATATAATATAACTAAACACATCAATTCCAATTTAAATCAAAAGTAATAACAGTCTAACTATATAAGAGTATAAGTTTTGAATATGTTAAGAAGTCGGACTTCGAGGTTTGAGGTTCTCAGCGCCCGAGTACAAAAGTACTCGTAGCTTTGAGTAAAAGTTGTAAAAAGTCGGGCTTCGAGGTTTTCGGCGCCCGAGTACCTTCGTGTCGACTAGTCGTTGACTAGTCGTCTTCGTGATAACAGTGGCTGGAAGCATTTTGAAGAATAATTAATGAGCAAACTATATTAAATTGTCTGTTTAGATATCTTTGCATTTGTAATAGAACTAAATTTTGTAGGAAACACATCTAATCAACAGACTAAGGCTTCTTGTGATTGTTTCAGGTTTTCCGTTTGCAAGTAAATAATGGAATTCCAATAAAGAGTTGGTTTGGTGACCCATCAGACTCTGCATTAATGTCGTTACATTCCTTCCTAGAGACCCTGGTTGACGCTGAAGATGTACGCCCAATTATTGCAAAGAAATTCGGTAACATGGCATAAGAATCATTAGCCATTACTAGAATCTCGTTGTTTCAACTTAACTGGTCCTTCCGGCCGTCTCCTTACTAGATAAAAGATCTCAAATCTTTAACACTTGATCTTCTACCTCATTGAGCTATTATATTATGTGCAATAAAAGGTTGATATATAAACTCTGGGTCAGCTCGAAGTACTTGGCTCCAGTTTAGAGTCTTAGACTTTAGACAATCCCATTAGGCATTTAATGTAACAAAGTGAGCAGTATCTCAAAGGGATTATATATAATATGGCATTGTACAGTTATAGAAACTTGATTATTTTTAAGGTGTGTATACAGACCAGTTTGGTGTGTAGTTAAATTGTTTTACTGATTACTCTACAAATTTCACTGTCTAGTAACTTTCACTCATTAGATATTACTTACAATGCTGTTCATGATTCAGTGTGAAATCATACACATGAATGTACATGCCGTTTCTTATATAGATTTATGTAGAAGATGTTATAATATTTAATAATCTAAAATGGGTGACTAATAGAAATGATGTAACGAAAGATGGTTAATAATCAAAGTAAAGAAGAGATGCAGTGATTGTCTTATATGTTGTGTATCAAATGAATTCATTACATGTCCTATTTATAGGACATTCAACAGGGACTACTTTGGTATGAATAGTCGCTCATACTCCCTCAAAAGTGATGAAGTGCAAATCTCATAGTAAATTTCATCGCACTGAAACATGCAAGAATTTGATTTCTGAACTTCATCTGGGTGGTCTTAAACCTTCAGATATTACAAGGGTGGTTAATGTTAGTGGCTCTAGTGGTTAATGTTTTTCTAGTTTTGTTTGATGTTGTGGTTGTGTTGGGACTGTTATTGTTGATCTTAGTTGGTTTTGCGGAACATGGATTTAGCTTGTATCGAGCTGGCAGCAGGTCGAGCAGGGATGTTTTGTGGGATTTTGTTGGGTGCAATGGGAGTTTTTGTGGATGGTCTTATCGAGGTGATGTTGATGTGCTATCCAGTCCATATTTGAGGTGGTTGGGCATTAACGTAGCTGTGTTGAAGAGGATTTTTTGGGGCCCAAGAGTTGGGTTCTGTTTTTAGGTGAGTATGGTGAATTTGTAGGTTTTTGTTGGCTTAGTTCATGCTGGTGCATTGGTTTTGTCGAGGCCTAGTTCGGGACTCTGAGCTAGTTGCAGACCGTAGTGTTTTATGCCTGCATTTTTCTGGTGGGATGCTGCAGTTTTTGTGGTGTTCAGGTAGATATTGCAAGGGCCTGGGTATCGGGGCAGTTTTTGTGGTGTTCAGGTAGATATTGCAAGGGCCTGGGTATCGGGGATCTAAACTGCAATTTGAGTATTTTCAGCTTGGTTGAGTGTAATGTATTGTTGGTTTTGGTTGCTAGCAGTATGGTTAATTTGTCTTGGTTTTTTCAATGGAGATGGTAAGGTAGCAGCTTGGTTACTGTGTTCGAGTATGGCTGTAGCTTGGTTTTGGTTGCTAGCAGTTTTAGTTGCAAAATAAAAAAAGGATAATAAATATATTATAATTTATACATAGTATGCAAAATTACGTCGTTTTGGGTCCGTTGGAGAGTTTTTCTAAAGTGAAAATTCATAATAGTTATTCAACACATTAGAAAATTATAAAAAAAATACCATACAATCTACAACAATTGTAGAACCCAGATCAACACTCAAATATCATAAAAAATTTATTTCGAAATAATTCATAATTAAATCAAAATAAACTTGTAAAATTTATAATAAATTCATACATGATCTAAAAATTCTGAAAATTTACAGATGAATCTATATGCATACAACCTATGCTCTGATACCATTGAAGAAATTTATGGCATATACGGAAGCGTAAATCACAATTTATATCACATATATAACGCATACGATTCATGTATAAAGTTGTCGGATCCATTTCTAACCTTTAAAATTGATCCAAGGATGATGTATATAGCCTCCTAGCAACTGCTCCTCAATGTGTGAAACACTCCACAAGTATCCACTAAGAGAGACTCGTTAATGGTGGAAGGAAGAGGGTTAGAGAGAGAATTTGGGTTGCCTCTTTTTTTTACGTGTTGTAAAATATGGTTGAGGCTTTGAGGGTTTATAACGATATATTTATAGGCAAAAATTTCAGTTATAATTATTAACCCCATAAATCAATTAATCCTATTAATTAATTAATCAATAATTAAAAAGTCTTTTAAGCATTAATTCTTTTTTTTCTAAACTCTTAATTAATAATATTAAGAACTCTTCTTAATTGATTTATAATCAATTAGATCTTATTTAATCAATTATAAAATTGCTAATAAATTATTTATTTCACAAATAAATAATTTCTACCATTATTAATTAATTCCTCCACCAATAAATCAGTTTCTTTTATTGTGTGACCCGATAGGTTCAATATTAAGCTGGTAGTAGAAATAAATAATAATAAAACTAATTTATTATCATTTATATGAATTCTTCTAATTTATTAAATATAATTAATTAAATAATTAATCATATTTATTCTATATCGTGAGGGATACTTCTCAGCATATCGCGACTATCCGGATAATATGAATTCACTGCTTAGAATAACTAAAACCTAGTCAGTGAATGGTTTCCATATAATCAATTCCTTCTGCCCTACAATGTCCCGATTAAATACATGGCATGGAACTTGTGTCAAGCCTATTTAATCTAATCATATGATTTCCCTATTCATTATGCATAGTTCCTTTTAAGGTAAATTAGAAACTTTTTTTTTAATTTCATTCACTCTTGCCAGAGATTCATGAACTAGCATTAGTGGAATAACATAGGACATTCTCTTCCTTCACTAGAAGGGGCAGATCCTCTATTGATCAATCACTATCTTCGTGTACAAATTCCAATGTTGTAAAAATCGCTAGGCGGGTCTAAGCGGTGAGCCTATCTTCTAGCGATTAATCAGAATGATTAATCGAAACATTAATCGGATGTATTAAAATATTATTTTTTATATAATTTAATTTTAATATTTAAAAATATATTTTATACAAGTAAAAATATAAATATCTAAATTTTTTATTATTAAATATGATGAGTGAATTTATCCTTTCATGTGTAAATTATATTTTTTATTAAAAAAAAAATATATTTTAAAGTTTTATTCTTAATTTGACTGTTTTTTTTAAAATTTGACCGATTAATCCTGATTAAATCCGATTAATCACTGCCTAATCGAGTATTCCCGCCTTACTCATTAGACTGCCTAATCTCGTCTAATCCCGCCTAGGCGCCGCCTAATTCTGCCTAGGTGCCGCATAATTCCACCTAGGACCGCATAGGCGCCGCCTAATCAAAAAATGCCTAATCACTACACCAAATATGGCCTATTGCAACACCAATATGTATTTGTGTTACAAAAAGTGTTACAATAGACACAAAACTTGGTAACTATTGCAATATTATTAAAAATGTTGCAAGAAATACGAAAAGTGTTGCAAGCAAAAGAATCATTTTGAAATTTTAGAACAATTGCAATACATTAGCAAAAGCGTTACAATAGACGAAACACTTTTGATCAACTTGACTGAAAATTGTAAGCGGGAACTTAAATTTTCGTTGGGCGGGCTGAGAATTGGTACCTAAAACAAAAACTTTTCTTACACAAATAATAGTAACAAAAACTTTTCTTAAACAAAATTACACTATTCTTACATCTCCCTCGTCTTTGGCCTTGCCCCCCTTATCCTTAAATAAGGAGGTCTTGCTTTTTAGTTACATATTCAAGGAATTCCCTTGTTTTCAATACCCGACTTCAAGTCTAGGATATTTTGGTTGGGTTTTGATCCCTGATTTTGACTCAAGGACCTTAAATCTCCTACCTTGTTTGTAGGACCTTGCTTTGGTTTGAATTTAACCAATGGTTCCTGATTCAAGTTGTTGAATTCAAACAACAAGCTTGATTTGAGGCGGACAGCCTTGTTGGCCATCAAGGCTTAAATTTTGTATTAGGATTTGAAATTCAAAACTTTAAGTATGGAAATACAAAGGACCTCGTGTAGAGAGACCTTCGATCAATGCATATCTCAATGCTCTCACTAACAGTTTTCGTGCCTCCAAGGCATTACCAGGGAGCCAACCAGTCTCAGGATGAGATTTGATGGGGATCTATCTAGCAACTTCCAATGTCGATGGGTACCAACAACTTGTGCTCTATAGTGGGGGTCTCCAAGACCTGATAGTAAACACTCATAGCGCAATTCTCGATTTTAGACGAGGCGAACTTAGATAAGGCATTGGCCGTTATACCAGGAAGCATTCCTCGAATCATACGAACTGTGATTTTACAATCCTCAGGTATTTCACCATCATTTTATCTTTGGCTTCAAAATCTTCATTCACTTATCTCCATTAACTTGGGCTATCACCAGCCTTGAGTCTCCACAGACTTTAAGATTTTTGGACCTCATGGCTATAGTCGAGCCTAGTCCGGCTATCAAGTCTTTATACCCTGCTTCGTTATTAGTCGTTGAAAACTTCAACCTCAAGGCATATTCAATCGTGAGTTCCACTTATTTTTGTTTTTGATAACCCATCAAAATAGGGCACCCAATATTTCTTCTAAACTTCATCCTTCTCTCCCTCTTGGGGTGTCTCATCTTGCCTTTGCTGGGGTGTTGTGCCTTCCTGCCCCCCTGACTTCTTGGTTGTCAGTTGTACATTCAACCACGAAGTCAGCGAGTGCCTATGCCTTGATGTCCATTCGAGGCTTGTACGTAATATCAAACTCCCCAAGTTCGATCGCCCAATTAATTAGCCTTCCCTTGGCCTTCGGGCTTTGCAATATGCTTCTTAACTACTGGTTCGTCAGGACTTCAATTTTGTGTGCTTGGAAGTATGGTGTAGCTTCCTTGGGGCTGTTACCAGTGCCAAAGCAAAATTTTCAATGGGAGAGTAATTCAACTCAGCTCCGTGCAACATCTTGCTCACGTAGTAGATAGGCTTTTGAACCTTGTTTTCCTCTCGAATGAGAATGACACTTAGTGCTTGTTCGGATATCGCTAGATATAAATATAGGGTCTCTCCGGGACTAGGTTTGGCCAACAACGGGGCTTTAGCCATGTACTTTTTCAATTGTTCAAAGGCCTCTTGGCTTTATGAAGTCCATTAAAAAATTTTCACCTTCTTCAAAGCCTGAAAGAAAGGCAAGCACTTGTTTCCAGACTTGGAGATGAATCTACCTAAGGCTGTAATTCTTCCAGTCAATTTCTGTACGTCCTTTATGGAACGTGGTGATTCCATATCTCGGATTGCCTTGATCTTATTAGGGTTGGCTTCTGTGCCTCGCTTTAAAACCATCAGACCCAAAAATTTTCCAGATCTCATGCCAAAGGCACACTTGGCTGGATTCAACATCATCTTGTGGTGCCTCAGCACTTCAAATGCCTCTCTGAGGTTCTTAATATGGCATGCCTTGATTAGGCTCCTGACTAACATGTCATCCCCGTAGACCTCCTTGGTCTTCCCAGTCAAGGGTGCAAAAATCTTGCTTGTTTATTAGCCTATGGTAAGTGGCTCTTGCAGACTCCTCATCTTGGGTTGACATCAACCTAGAGTTTTTAAAACAACCTTCCTTGGCTCGATTGGCCATAATGGCTTCAATGTTTGTCTTGATTCCTGGGGCTTCTCTAGCAGCCTCTCGGCTGGCATGTGCTTGGCCTTAGGGCTGTTCGAGTGTTGAACGTCGATGCTCAAAATTAAGGGTTTTCAACCTCAAGGAAGTTCTTTAAACTCGAACCTTAAAGTTTTGATGAAAGAGTGCATATTGGACTACCTTCACATGGTTTCAAGCCAAGTTGTGGGTGTTTTAAACCACCAAAACATCAGAGCCTCTGGTCAGCTCCTTAAGGTCGGCTGGAGGCCTCCTTGGCTTCTGGTCGATCCCATGAGGTCTTGAACCTTCCCTAGGACGTTTTCAATCTCCATTTCAGGGTTAATATTCAAGTGTTCAACGCTGGTGTTAGATGTTCAATGTTGGCATTTTGGATCGAGAATCCAAAATATCAGATTGGTTTTCAAGTTTTGACTTGAAGCTTCAACCTTTGGATCTTGATTGGAGGTTCATGACCCCCTCAAGTTTGACCTTCTTGGCCTTCATGGCTAATATCTCGTGTTTCTCCACCTAGAATTCGAGGTTGATATTCACATGTTCAACGTTGGTGTTCATATGTCGACTACCAAGTATTCACGACCTTTCTTTTGGATTGATGTCAAACTAAAGTTCTCTAGGATCCCTTACTTGACTTCATGTCTTTCATGGCTTGTCTTAAACCTTTTTTCAGATTTCAGGGTTTTCAAACCTATCTTTGCTTCTCATTTTTCTTGATTCTAGGTCAAGGATTTAAGGTTGATCCTCGATTTAGATTTCGAGAAATACAATACCGTGGGCTTCTTGCCTTTTAAACTTCCGAGACGAAAACTTGCTTGAACTTCTTAATCCTTGTTCAAGGATATTCTTATATCCCTTGACCTTAGGACTATAATTCAAGGTTCTTTATTTGCTTCATCCTTGTATCCTCACTCCAGGTACTTAAAAAATATTGAAGAGTAGCTAGTTCTTAGCCTCCACAGCCTTACATGGCTTTAATTGCTAGACGTGGCTTTTTAATCATCTTGTCTTTTATCCAGGGTCCTTCAAGGACTTAAACTCTTATTTGGTTGTATTATAACCTAACTCTCGACCCTTCAGGGTTTTTATTTATGGTTTGTTTGTTTCCATTCGTGTATTCTTTTATTTTCGGTACTTGGTCATCTTTGACTTACACACATCAGGTGCTTGGCACATAAATAAAATCACAGAATAGAGAACGAAAAACAAACTTGCATTAATAACTTGAAATGGGTTCAACCCTTACATAGAGTACTAGTGTCCTACTTGGAGCAACATGCTCTGCAATGGTTTCATCGAACCTTATTTCTACTTCTACTAGATAAATATGAAGCTAAGTCCTATTAAGATAGTTTGAACCCATCGGGGCTCTTGCAAGACTAGGCCTGCATCGCTTGATTTTGTTTTTGATGCTCCATCAAAATAGAGCACCCATTACTCCTTCTGATCTCCTCATTCTTATTTTGAAGTTCACTTGCTTGGGGTACTATCTCCTGCCCCCCAACTTCTTGGTTGCCGATGGTACATTCAACCACGAAGTCAGTTGATGCCATAGCCTTAATGGCTGTTCGAGGCTCTTGTGTGATGTCCTCTGCCGACCTTTCTAGGTCTTCCTTATCACTGTGGACATCCACGTCTTCAATCGGAAGGACCTGCCCCCCGACTCCATCAGGCCATAACGCAGCTACATAGCAGCTCCTAGAAATTTTTTGATCACCTTTTTGTTCTCCTACACCATTCCTGGTTGGAAACTTGATCTTCATGTGATAGGTTGAGGCCACAGCCTTAAAAGCATGAAGTCCAGTCCTCCCAAGGATGACATTGTAAGTAGAAGATGCTTTGATAACCAAAAAGTTCAGCATCTGCGTGGCCTCCATTGGCTTCTGTCCAATCGTGACGGGTAACTGAATAGTTCCCTCAATTTTGGATTCTACTCCATTAAATCCATATATAGGCATGTTATTGGGGGTCAACTAAGAATCATTGTACCCCATCTTCACAAACGCATCATGAAACAGAATGTCGACGGAAGCTCCACTGTCTATCAAGACTCGCTTCACCTCTGAGTTTCCAATCATAGGAGTTATGACCAGTGGGTCATCGTGGGGGAACTTCACCCCTTCAAGGTCTGAATCATCAAATTCAATTGTTACTTCGGTTCTTGCACGCTTTGGTGCCTCTCCTACAATATTCATCACCTCTCGGGCATAAGCCTTCCGAGAGTTCTTTGTTGTCCCGGCCGCGGTCGGGCCTCCTAAGATCATGTTGATTACTGGCCCTCGGGGTTGTGGGTTGCGATCTTGATCATCGTCGCTCCTATCATACTCTCTTCTCTGATTACCACGATCTTCACCCTTAGTGAAGTGACTCAGTTTCCCTCTACGGATCAAAAACTCGATCTCATCTTTGAGTTGCTTACAATCATCAGTGTCATGCCCCACATCTCTGTGGAATCTGCAATACTGATTCTTGTTTCTCTTTTCAGGATCACCCCTGAGTGGCTTCGGCCATCGGAAATCCTTATCCTTCTTAATGTCCAACAAGATTCGACTCCTAGGAGTATTCAACCTTGCATACTCAGTGAACCTTGGTCCTTGGTTCTTAGAGGCAAAGTCAGAGTCCTCTCTATTTCGGGAATATTTATCCCTAGCATCGTACTCTTGTTCTTGCTTCCGCTTTCGGGAACTTCCTTTTCCTCCATTTGTTGTAGGGGCTTCTGCCTTCCTCATGCTCTCTTCTGCTTTTATGTATTTACTCGCCCTTCTTTGGAGCTCAGTCATGCTCTCAGGGGGATGTTTTGCCAACGACATCTGAAAGTAGGTGTTCGTTGTTCCATTCTCCAGGGCTATCATAGCTACCTTGTTCTCCAGGTCTGGGACGTTCAATGTCTCCTTAGTGAAACGCTTAAGATAATCCCTCAGGTTCTCATTCTTCCCTTGTTTCACTTGCATGAGAGATGCAGAGCTTTTTTCATGGACTTTTCCACTAACAAACTGATTGATGAAAGCAGTGCTCAACTCCTTGAAGGAGCCAATTGAGTTGCGGGCAACCGGCTATACCATCTTTGAGCCATGCCTGCCAGGGTTTGAGGGAACGCCCTACACTTAAGAGCATCGCTGGCGGGTTGTAACAAAAGCGCGTTTGAGAACGTCCTGACATGATTCGAGGGATCACCCGTTCCATCGTATGGTTTTATCGTGGGCATCTTAAATTTTCGGGAAACACGAGCGTTCATCACCTCCTCAGTTAACGGGGGTGTGGGATCGTCAGGGTCTCCGAGCGGCATCAGGTCTTTGGGATCACCCCTGGGGGTTTCCACCCTTGTAGATCCTCTAGTTGGGGCATCAGCCCTTCTTTGTCTCATTGATGATCTTTCCAAATCAATAAAGGGAATCTCCCTCGAAGTTGGAGGGGGCCTATTCTGATTCTGCCTTGCTTGCTCCCTGGCTATATCGTCCTTCAGCCTTTAGATCTCAGCCTCATGGGCCTTGATTCTCTCAGCGGCTGTTTGAGGAGGTCCATCATGGATTCTTCAAGTCCTTCCCATAGGATCCTTGCTTGCACGTCACCTCCTCGGGGCTTCATCACGATCATCGTCCTCAGACGAGGAATCATCAGTGTAAGGTCTGGAGTAATCATAATACCCTTGCTCAGGAGGGGCTAAACCTCTAACATAGGGAGGCTGATACGACTCAGGTATCTGTAGAGCGTGACCACTTGGTCCAAGATCCCTACAATTTGGAGGGTAGTTAGGCAATCCGTATAACGGATCGGTGCTCACGGGGAGTGTAGTGGTGGAGATCTGAACTCCTGAGAGTGGGGGATGGCTATTTAATGGTGAGACCACCATCTGAAGCTGATTGGTCTCACGTCCCGGATGGACGTCCACTGGTAAGGTTCTCTCAACATGGAGATTCGTCCCTATGGGTTGAGAAACTTGAGGCTGAGTGGTTGTCTCTGTTAATGGGGGTACATACCCTTGCTCCGTAACAACGGGTGGAGCGGTGGAGATGGCTGGTGGATCAGAAGTAACAGGAACGTTCTCGGTTGTCGTTCTTCGTGTGTTAACCATGGTTGATGTTGTCTTCCTACAGACGGTGCCAAATGTTGTGGAATAAAAAGTAGGGTTATCAAAGTGCGGCTAGGGTTCGTGAGCTTCGTGCTTTAACGGCTGCGCTTGCGTTATCGTGACCTAGTTCGGGTCCTCACAAGATGCCTACTTATCTCAGAGTTGAATCAAGCCAAGACGTAGTTCTAGGTGATGGTGCCCTCGAGGCTATGGCGACGAGAGCTCACCTAGGACGCAGTGGCTTGTATGTCCTTATTCGAGGATTAAGCCAAAACGTGGTGGGTAACGTATGGAGCTGTGTCCAAAATGTCGTTCTGAGATGAGGGGTCTGGCCCTTTATATAGGCTGTAGGAGCCTTAGAATCGTAATAGGGTTTGAAGACTTGGTGGACAAGTCACCGTTATTGAGGAAGGTTCTGACTCCTTCCTTATAGGAATTAGTTTCCATGTTGAATTAGGTGCCTTGGAGGCTACACAATATCCCTGGGATATTCTAGAACGTTCCTGGTTTCTAGAACGTTCCCGATTTGTGGATCAGGACCATGTTAGAAACAAGCTTATACCGGGCGTCCCCGGTTTGGGCTGTTCTTTTGGGTTTAGTCATTAACTACGAATTTAATGCCCAACTAGGGTTTCGGGCCTTATTTACAAGCCAATAAATACTATATTAATTATGTCTTTAGGGATTATTCTTTACCCATATCAGCAACATTGATGCTCCAATAGGTGGGCAACCAAGGGTGCCATGCCACATAGGACTTGGCAACCTCTTGGCAACCCCTATTGGAGATGCTCTTAGGGCATCTCCAATAGAGGTTGCCAATATAGTTGCCAACTTCTACCACATCATCATATATATTACTTTTTTATTTCTTCTCTCCTCCATCTCATTGTTGTCAACTTTTGTTACAAATCTACTCCAATAGGTGGCAACTTTAAAAGTTGCCAATGTGGTCCCATACATTAATTTTGTATTGTCTTATAAATACATTTAAAATATGAGAGATATAAAAAAGGATAAAGTTAAATACATTTTTGAGGAGTTGTATGTGTTTTAACTAAATAGGGAAGTTGCCAACTTTTGGCAACTTTGGTAGGAAACTTCTTGGAAACATTGACACTCCAATAGGTGGGCAACCAAGGGTGCTATGCCACATAGGACTTGGCAACCTCTATTGGAGATGCTCTTAGTGCCCTCCAATTGGAGCATCACCCGTATTTGCATAAAGCGGGTCCAATATATATATATATATATATATATATATATATATATATATATATATATATATTAGTTTGAACTAAATTCTCATTTTAAGAAAGTTCTCATTTGAGCACCTCCCGATATATATAAATATGTGTTAAATTTAAATAATTAATAATATTAAGTTATGTTCCATTATTATATCGATTAATTTTTAATTAGTAACCAGACGGTACTTTCATCGACTAAATCCGAAATTTTCAAAACAATGATCATAGATGATGCCGTGTATATTAAAAATTATAAATAAAGATATTTTTTAGTTATTTTGTTCATGTGTTGGATCCATAATTAAAAAACTCTTTTTTATTTTTTAAAAATAAGCATCAAAGAAATAAAGAAGATTAAAAAAATGAAGGATAATAGTAGAGGTTTAGATTTGGATCGATCCAATCTAAATTTGGTCGCTCCAAATGCTGTGTAATGACAAAAAAGGACATCAAAGAAATAAAAAATATTAAAAAAATGAAGGACAATAGTAGTAATTTTTGAAATGTAATATGTATATTGAAAATTATAAATAAAGATATTTTTTAGTTATTTTGTTCATGTTTTGGCTCCATAATTAAAAAAACTCTTGTTTATTTTTTAAAAATAAGCATAAAAAAATGAATGAGATAAAAAAAATGAAGGATAATAGTAGAGGTTTAGATTTGGGTCAATCCAATTTAAATTAGGTCGCTGCAAATGCTGTGTGATGAAAAAAAAGGACATCAAAGAAATAAAAAAGATTAAAAAAATGAAGGACAATAGTAGTAATTTTCGAAATATAATATGTATATTGAAAATTATAAATAAAGATATTTTTTAGTTATTTTGTTCATGTTTTGGCTCCATAATTAAAAAAACTCTTGTTTATTTTTTTAAAAATAAGCATAAAAAAATGAATGAGATAAAAAAAATGAAGGATAATAGTAGAGGTTTAGATTTGGGTCAATCCAATTTAAATTAGGTCGCTGCAAATGCTGTGTGATGAAAAAAGTAGAGGTTTTGATTTGGATCGACCAACGCTCTAAATGATGTGTAATGACAAAAAAAGACATCAAAGAAATATAGAAGATAAAAAAATGAAGGACAATAGTAGTAATTTTTGGCTCCATAATTAAAAAACTCTTGTTTATTTTTTAAAAATAAGCATAAAAAAAATGAAGGAGATAAAAAAATGAAGGATAATAGTAGAGGTTTAGATTTGGATCGATCCAATCTAAATTGGGTCATTGCAAATGTCGTGTAATGAAAAAAAAGTAGAGTGTTAAATTTAAATAATTATTAATATTAAGTTATCTTCCATTATTATATCGATTAATTTTTTATTAGTAACCAGACGGTACTTTCATCGATTAAATCTGAAATTTTCAAAACAATGATCATAGATGATGCCATGTATATTGAAAATTATAAATAAAGATATTTTTTAGTTATTTTGTTCATGTGTTGAGTCCATAATTAAAAAACTCTTTTTTATTTTTTAAAAATAAGCATCAAAAAAATAAAGAAGATAAAAATGAAGGATAACAGTAGAGGTTTAGATTTGGGTCGATCCAATCTAAATTGGGTCGCTCCAAATGTTGTGTAATGACAAAAAATAGTAGAGGTTTTGATTTGGGTCGACCCAATCTAAATTGGGTCGCTCCAAATGCTGTGTAATGACAGAAAAGGACATCAAAGAAATAAAGAAGATTAAAAAAATGAAGGACAATAGTAGTAATTTTCAAAATTTAATATGTATATTGAAAATTATAAATAAAGATATTTTTTAGTTATTTTGTTCATGTTTTGGCTCCATAATTAAAAAACTCTTGTTTATTTTTTTAAAAATAAGCATAAAAAAATGAAGGAGATAAAAAAAATGAAGGATAATAGTAGGGGTTTAGATTTGGGTTGATCCAATCTAAATTGGGCCGCTGCATATGCTTTGTAATGAAAAAAAAGTAGAAGTT
Source organism: Saposhnikovia divaricata (assembly GCA_036435485.1). Classification (NCBI taxonomy): domain Eukaryota; kingdom Viridiplantae; phylum Streptophyta; class Magnoliopsida; order Apiales; family Apiaceae; genus Saposhnikovia; species Saposhnikovia divaricata. Next base: position 48,039,272 of record CM071600.1, read on the forward strand.
TTGATTTGTATCGATCCAATCTAAATTGGGTCGCTCCAAATGCTGTGTAATGACATAAAAGGACATCAAAGAAATATAGAAGATAAAAAAATGAAGGACAATAGTAGTAATTTTTGGCTCCATAATTAAAAAACTCTTGTTTATTTTTTAAAAATAAGCATAAAAAAATGAAAGAGATAAAAAAAATGAAGGATAATAGTAGAGGTTTAGATTTGGGCCGATCCAATCTAAATTGGGTCGTTGCAAATGCCGTGTAATGAAAAAAAGTAGAGGTTTTGATTTGGGTCGATCCAATCTAAATTGGGTCGCTCCAAATGCTGTGTAATGACAAAAAGGACATCAAAGAAATATAGAAGATAAAAAAAATGAAGGACAATAGTAGTAATTTTTGGCTTCATAATTAAAAAACTCTTGTTTATTTTTTAAAAATAAGCATAAAAATATGAAGGAGATAAAAAAAATGAAGGATAATAGTAGAGGTTTAGATTTGGGTCGATCCAATCTAAATTGGGTCGCTGCAAATGCCGTGTAATGAAAAAAAAAGTAGAGGTTTTGATTTGGGTCGATCCAATCTAAATTGGGTCGCTCCAAATGCTGTGTGATGACAAAAAAAAGACATCAAAGAAATATAGAAGATTAAAAAAATGAAGGACAATAGTAGTAATTTTACAGTGTAATGACAAAAAAAGAAATCAAAGAAATATAGAAGATTAAAAAAATGAAGGACAATAGTAGTAATTTTCGAAATATAATACTAGAAGACATTAAGATTATATTGGTAATAGGGTGGTCGAAACGGTTTTGCCAAACCCAAATCCGAGCCCGAACCCGAAAATACCCGAAATTATAAACCCGAACCCTTTGGATAATAAACAAATATTTTTTATATTAAAAATAATGTAAAACATAAATATATAAAATATTTTAATTTTTATTACATATTAAATGTTAAATATATATAATTATAGATAATATATATTAAATGTTAAATATTATGTATAAAATAAAAGAAATAATAATATATATTAATTCGGGTTTCAGGTTCGGATCAGGTTTGATACCGGTTTCGGGTTTTTGGGTCGGGTTCGGGTCGGTATTGTCAAAACCCAAACCCGACCCGAAATTGATTCGGATTTAAAAATCAAATCCAAACCCGAAAAGTTCGGATTCGGTTGAACCCATTCAGGTCGAAATGGATCGGGTAGTCATGGGTTCTGTATAAATTGCCATCCCTAGTCTTTAGAGAAAGAAAGAACAACTTTATTATCGCAATAAATTAAAAATTTTCAGTCGTCAACCTACAAATTTTGTAAATAAAGATGAGGAAGAAGAATAAGAAGTTTAGATAGAGTTGCAAAACCCTATATCCAAATCTACAAGTTATCCGTATTCAAATCCGATCCATATTTTAGGCCCAATTAAACTAAATCAATTTTAAATCCTATTTATTATCTAATTTTAATATTTTTTTCTATTTTTCTTTATTATAAATTAATTACGGGACATGTGACAAAATTCCTCAACCATAAACCTTGCTTTCTTGCCTTTGTATAAGAGGTATGCCGTTAACGCTTTTCCATGATATACCTCCTCCAGAAAACATGCATAATCCAAGGTTATCCGTCTTAGGGCTGTCAAAAAAATTCGAAAAATCCGATATCCGACCGACAAATTCGATACCGAATTCGAAAAAAATGGATAATATCCGTATTCGAAAGAAAACGGATATTATTCGTATCCGAATTCGTATTCGAAAATAGCGGATACGGATATAGGCACATCCGTATTCGAAATATCCGATATATGAAATTATATATATATATATATATATATATAATTTTTAGAATATTTAATTTATAATTAATAATTTAATATTTATAATATATTATTTATGTATTTATGTAATAGGAAAAATTGTTATTTTTTAATTTTTTTGAATGATTCGGATATTCGAATTTTCAGATTTTCGGATATATTCGGATTTTTTAAAATCTCAAAATTCGGATGTTCGGATTCGGATATTATCCGTATCCGGATAATATCCGTCGGATTCGAATTCGGATATAATTTTCTAATATCCGTCGGATTCGGATAGTGATTTCGGATTTCGGATTCGGATATAGGCAGATCCGTATCCCAAATATCCGTGTGACGAGTATGCACTGTGCAACCTAACATCTCTGAGTAAATGATTATATCAGTTATTGGACTTGTCTATAGAGTAAAGCTAATATCTTTGTACATCTTACCCTCACTAGATCCTCTACACCGTGCAAGCAGCGCCATGTATTGGATATGCTTTGTTGAGCCAAACAAATTAAAAATACCATATAACTTTTTTTTAAATAATCTTCTAGCCGGCATCAACTTTTAATATTTATTTACACTATGGGATATTTTATTGTCAAATTGGTGGTTAAATTTATTTGGTTGGATCTAGCTTCATGACATCTTGTTTAAAAATGTGTACACATGTACATTTGCAGTACCAAAGTGGATGTGGATGGTGCCCATCTATTTGGTCACATTAGTGAAACCAATTTTGTTTTCAGAGAAATAAATGAGAATTTATAGGTCCTACTCGGCCAGATATAAGAATAGGAGTAATTTTTGGAGGACTATACTGTATATTTTTTAATCTTCTTCCCAGCCTCTATTGAGTTGAATAAAGACTAGGTAAATTGACTACCATAGAATTGTGTGGTTTCTTTTCATTGATTGTAGACAGGAGTCTATGAAGGTGTCGTTCATCTGGAAGAGCTGAACATTTTCTTTATAAGTAGAAGGTAAGTATTTGTTTGATTTGTATTTGTATAATTGTCTAATCTATTTAATTTATAAAGCCTGAAGGCTATTTGCATTGTATTTTACCATAATACCCTCCTCAATTCTACCGTATTTACTGAAATATTCCACAGCTGTCTTATACGATTTAGTTAGTAATACTTTTTATTATTCAGAAGCACGTGAAGCTTCTTTCAGAAGCTGCATCCTCCCCATACGTTGCTTCTTCCCCATACCTTTTCCTAAACGATGCCATTCAATTTCAAATTGAAATTGAAATTCAAATCTCTCTCTTCTCTCTCATACATCGACCTACCTATTTCTCCATCTCTCTAAAATCCTCTCGGCTCTCCACTCTATACATACATACTTTCAGTCCCTTCACACAAATATGTTCGATCTATCTTTTGATGAATGATTAGTTTCGATGCTTTGGTTTTTTGATTGTTTCTGATGAATGGAATTAAGAATTGAAAGCAATCCAAATTTTGGAGAGATGAGCTTGGGTTTGTCTAAATTTCCCCAAATGTTTGATGTAATGCTTAAAAGAGTTTATGTAGTTTAAACGTATATGTTTTTTACTCCCTCGATATAGAATATTTGTGTGAAGGGTTTATGGATTTGTATGTCCCATACCGAGTTTATGCAACTTCTTAAGTTTATTTAAAAGTTATGATGTAGGGATGAATGAGTTTGTTATTTTGTGTTGTGTATCAAATTTTAATTTTTTCCACTTCTTTTTTTTATATTCCTATAATATGATTTGTTGTTGGTTTTGCTAGATTGGTTAATGATGGTGGTTTTGAGATCTTCAGATTCGACACATCAATGGTATTCTTCTTTCATAATTTTTTTATTGCTAATAGTGATATGTGATTGATTGTTTCAGATTGTATATCAAATATGCTTCACTTCGTAATTTTTAGTAATTACCTAAACTTAATGAATGTTGAAAATTCACGAGGTGATTAATATTTCAATACTTAAATCAGGTTAAATGTTTATGATAATATCAATAAAGTACATGCCTCCATTTTATCAACTTACAACAACTTTTTGGCTTTAAAATTATATGTAGGTACCCTTTTACAAAAGCACGGGAACAATATGTTTCTTACAAATGCAATGCCCTACTATATCTGAACAAAAAATAGATGGACAGTACTATGTTTTCTCTTAACTCTGCCAATCTCATAAATTCGTTTCAAAGTCATAAATATATGGTTTCCTGACGTTTTTTAATTATGATTTGCTGTGATTCTTTGTACAGAGTTCATCCTTACAGATTTTTATTCCATTATGGACGATTCCGGAGGTGCAGAGCCTCTAACAGAGCGTTTAGTGGCAAATGTTTGTAAGTTTTTTTTTAAAGAAAATGATATAACTCATAGTCCTTTTTGTTAGCCGCTATAAAACTCATAGTCATGGTTCACATGTAGTTAATTATGATGTGCCAATGAAGAAAGAGTATTTACATCCTCCCAAAGATAATAGCTTCATTCATCAATTAATTGACGATTGTAAGCACCCTTAATAAGTATTTCCAATTCTTAATTTGTTGTAAAAACTGCGCTTATTACATAACTGAGTTTTCATACCAGATTACAGTGAGAAAAGTACACGAAACCAAGAAGAAGAAATGGTAAACAACAAAATTCCGGATGGTGGTATGTTTTAAAACATTAGTACACTTATTCATTTATGTCAACAACCCAACTTTGTATCATTAAAAGGTTCATTTATATTGTTTGAAGGGATTCTGAAAAATGAACCGTGTACGTCAAAGCAGATTTCTCAACGTGTCAGGAGAACTAAGCAATTTGTTAATCATGATATATCTATTAAGCCTTTACTGTCTCATGTTTGTGAGTTAAAAGCATACAACCTTGTACTTAAAATGCCATGCTTATGTGTCTCCCACAATGTTATACCCTAATGTGATTTGTTTTTCATCTTTCATTAAGTCAATTTTGAGACAGGCTTCATGACAAAGCACTTTCATCCACCCAAAAAATATTTAGCACCTCTTCAAATGCAACAAAAATGTAAGCTCAATCATTTATCCAATACAGTATTTGTACTACGATATCAAAACTAAATCCAACTACAATATTTAAATGATATCTTCAAGTGAATGAGAAGATTAGTGGAGCTTATCTCTGAAAAATTCAAGTAAATCAATTATCAAAGACAAAGTTCGTAAATTGCCGTGATAAATAAGCAGTACTCTCACTCCTCTCACTCCAAATACAGTGGATGGTAATGCCTATAAACCATAAACTCATTCAGTGCTTATTAATTTGATGAATATAATAATGTCGTCTGACTTTGAGTATTATTGTTCTAGCACTTTGTAGGTTTACAACACAAATGATCAATACCAAATTCAAGCATTAGTCCATCTCTCCCTCTATACTACAAGCAGAGTGAGTATTTGCTTTCTGTATATGACTGTCCTTAAAATAAAAAAATTGTAATTTGAAGGGAATAAAGAGATACATGTGCCAAAAATCCAAGCAGGGAAAAAATATGACAGCAAGACAAAGACAACTATGATGATGATGGCTGATGCTAAAACTGTACAGGAAATAGAGACAACTCCTCTCGCTCCAAATACACCAGATGGTAAGGCCTCTAACATGATCATGCTAATGTTAATTTCAGATTTAAAATTTAATCTTCTGCCAATTTTACCTTTAGGCCGATCCTTAAGGCTGGACAACAAAGAAGATGGATCCTACATATCAAGTCCCAGTTCATAAAGATGTATGAATTAATTGGATTTTTTTGGAAAAGTATTGGAACCGTTGACTTGCTTTTGATTTCATACTTAACATCACAATGATAACACATGTGTTGCTGTGCTAAAAAGTAAAGGGTATGTGCGAGTTCATGGAAAGATTATTAAGAAGGTTATAGGATGTAAAGATTCTAGCTCCTGACTGCAACCTATATTTTGCATTTTCTTTTTGATTTTTTATCTATCCTAATTTAATCGATCTACACTATTTTGATTGTTTCAGGTAGACATAGAATTGGTGATTTTTTTTATAGTGATTGGTTCTACATTTATATGCCTACTCAACGGAATGGGTAAATTACTCAAGCAAACTAATTAATTACTCAATCAAACTAATTAGTCACAGTACTATTTATAAAAAAGGTCCCTGACTGTAGTTACTAACCGATGTAGTCTACAATCAGACGTTCATCACCAACGCGACTAGCAACTTTATGGAAAAAATCCTGGCTATTTGGGGCTGGAATTGGCAGGAAAGTGCAGAAATTCCACCAATATCTAGATTAGAGTCACCGAAGTTGTATATTGGAGGAAATCATGTACATACAAGCGGGCTACAATTTTCTGTTTAACTTCATTTTTAAAGATGACTACATGCATTATGTTGATGTATGTTACTTGCTATACAATGATTCATATTAATACAATGATTTCTTTCGATATACTATAGAATGAACTAGAAATAAGGTCATATATTCATATTCGTAATTCGTGTATTGGTGCAATACGCAGATAAGTTGGAGCCTGTCAAAATTAAATGTCTAAGCCACTGATTCTGCGTTTAGTAGATCTGCACTCACATTTTGGTATCTGATCTCGCAATTCTAGGTAACTTTAAATCTTCCTAATAGTTGGGCTTCCCCCTCTCCAAGTAAATAAAATAATAAAGATAAGAAAAGAAATAAAATTCCATTATTTTATCAATCATGGATAAATATGTAGTAGTAATAGCAAGAAGCCTGTGTTTGTATCGATGATTGTCCAATTCTCTAGGTGTTAACATGCTTCCTTTGTGTTATCTATATGTTGATTATGAGCATGCTGTCAATTATAGACAATGTAGTCTGGATCAATATTTCTTCAGCTATTAATGTTTGTTGAATCCAGCATGGGAGCTATAGGTATAAGATTTGAAGACGTCAACGCCACGCTCAACCAAAATTTTTCAGAGACCCGGGTTTTATCTCCTCTGCAAGATAATGATATACTAGCTTTTCAAGCTCACCTTGTGACAGCCATTTACCTGCTCATTCAACTAAATTCACTGTTTCCCTTGGCTGTGATCAATAACAGGACTCCCTGAAAGGATTTCAAGCATAAAAACACCAAAAGAGTAAACATCTGATTTCTCGGTTGCTGTTGTATCAAATACTCTGGATAAAGATAGTGAAACCCTCTAATTTTGATGATCATACCTAGGTAGCAAGCTGGGAATATGTTCTGGATAAACTTTGTTGTTGCAGGTTAATTACTCAGCAGAAAACAGGGCATCTCAGCTAGCTGGCAAGGTATCTAAGCTAGCTGACTCAGTATCTCAGTTAGCTGGCTGTCTGTCCAGAATAACAGGGAAGTTCGACTATATGACTTTTTAATTAAGTCATAATTAATCAAGAGTGGTCTGAACATTCATGATAGAAATATTCATATTTTAAAAACACTTTTCATTCAAGAGCTTTTTCTCAAAAACATATTTCCTTAGCAAGGGAATCTTTGTATTATTTAATGTTCTTCTAAAAGCAACCCATGTGCTTACTTTTCAAGCATGCACTTTTTAATACTCAAACTTTCCTTAATCCTACACCTCCACCACTGATTGTCAAGTAGAAAGTATGAGAAGAAAACACATGTACTAATTATCAAATTCCTTATGCTCCTCATTTTCTATCTAACGGTTTTCTTCAAGCATTAATCACACTTTCTTCTCTCTTTTCTCTGGTTTATTCTCTCAAATAAGAATCATTATAATCTTCAGTTTAATACTCATAAAACCTGCAGGTGAACGTTAGTAGGGCAGTTAAATTGAACAAAGCCACACGTGAGAAGATATCTTCAAGACCGTTGCAAAGATTGTTCAAAATCTCATCTCCTACAACTCACTATAAAAGGCTGCGTGATTATTCATGAACAAGACACACCAGAGAATAAGAACCTTCAAGCTATATTCAAGAATACAAGAAACAACTCTGCACATCATTTCAAAAGAGCTCCTGTACTATATTATATACATCGAGTTTTTATAGAGTTCATATCCTTGAGTTGTAATTATTTTTATTCATTGTATTGTTCAACTTGTAAAGTTGGTAGTTGCTGAATTGTTGAGCTTGTGGAACAAGGATTCAAGGAGCATTAGGCTAGAGAAGTTTATACTTGGTTTAAGTATAGAACTTAGAGAGCTGTGTTCAGGAAACAAGAGGTTCCAGCTAGCTGCAGTTAGTAACTGGGTGATAAGGGAGATATATTATTGAGTCTTGTAATTGGTTTTTCTTGTGATCAATAATATATTCTCTTACCAAGTTGGTAAGGGACTAGGACGTAGACCATAGACGATTAGGGTTCGAACCTAGCTAAAAGTCTTGGTGTTCTTTACTTACTGCAATTTTGTCCTTCTGCATTGCATATCACAGCTAGCTGCCTATTCATTAATCTATCTCTTTTGGTGAACCCAGTTAGCTGCCTATCGTACCCAGCTAACTGCCAGTATATATTTTCTTAGGCAGAATAATTTTTATTTGGTCATTGTTAGTCATAACACCTATTCACCCCCCCTCTAGGTGTATTTTCATTTGGTATCAGAGCTTTGGTATACTAATATTTCTGTAACAGGAAAAGTATCGATCAAATGGCTGACAATTATCTAGAAGGCAGGTCGGATTATAAGGCTCCACTTCTCACTGGATCAGAGAACTACAGTTGGTGGAAATGCAGAATGGAGACTTATTTGTCCAAGAAACCTCTGGTTCTAAAAGTTGTGCAGAAAGGGAACTATGAATTTCTCAACGACAAAAACGAACCAAAAGATGTTGATGATCTCACTCTCGATGAGATTATCAAGTGTGGCTATAATGGAGAAGCAAGAAACTCCATAATGAATGCACTTGATCAATCTGAATATGACAAGGTATCCTCTCTAAAAACAGCAAAAGAAATGTGGGATGCTTTGGAATCCTATCATGAAGGTTCGAAAACTTTGAGAAAAGTTAAACTTAGCAAATTGATGAATGACTTCGGAAATTTCAAGCTCAAGAATGGTGAAACTATCAAAGAGAGCCAAGCAAGGTTTCAAATTACTATCAACACTCTGAAGAGACTTGGAAAAACCATTCCTCAAGATGAAATCAACATGAAAATTCTAAGTGCAGTTCCATTTATATTCGAAGCTAAAGTCACTGCATTAGAATCAAGTCCCTTCATTGATTCTATGGATCATTTGGCCGTATTTGCAGAATTGGAACAATTTGAAAGCAAAATCAATAGTAGCAAGATGGAATCAGTCAAGGCTCCAGTTGAAAAGATGAAGAATTTAGCTTTGCACTCCAGTAGCAGCAAGCTGGATTCAGAATCAGAATCAGATTCTGATGAAGAATTAGCACTTTTATCCAGAAAAATCAAGAAGATGCTTGACTTAAGGAACAAGCTAAAGAAGGAAAAAGGTAGAGCTTCTGGAACAAAGAAAGATGTCAAAGATGAAGCATGTTTTGAATGTGGCAAGAAAGGACACTACAAAAGAGACTGCTATAAGCTGAAAAATAAGCAGAAGCAGCTAGCTGCCTCTAAAGACAAAAGGAAAGCTAAGGCATTTTTGACATGGAGTGATGATGAAAATTCGGATTCTGATAATGAATCAAGTGATGAGATGGTGAACCTAGCTCTTGTTGGTCTTGATGATGAGAATAATGCTCAAAGAATTTTTCAAGATGGCCTTGTAGATAGTGATGTCTCGGATTCGGATGACAACAATAGTGAGGTAAATTATTTTTATGATATGTATTCTCATTCCTCAAAGTTAGATGGATTAACCATGCAGGATCATTGTAATCTATCAAATGAAGTGGTTGAAGAATTAAGATATGAGAATGATAAACTCAAGAAGAAAAATATTCAACTTAAGAAGATCATATCTGAGTTAATGGATGAGAAGACACCTGCTACAAATCATACTCAAAAGCTTACTGATCTTAAGGCTGAGATATCCCAGCTTGAAGGTGTAAACAAAGTGCTTATCAAGAGAAATGATACACTTATGAAGGAACTCAGCGAGCTGAGAACAGAAATAGAAGCTCAAGATGCATGTTTAGAGGCATTTAGTCCAAGGGAATCATGCTCAAAGGAAATATCTCAACAAGCTGAAAGAATCAAAGAATTGGAAACGGAAATCAAGGACCTCCAGGAAGGAATGGGAAAATTCATTCAAGGAGAAGATACTCTCAAAACAATGATGAGATATGCAAAAGTTCCAATCGAAAGAGAAGGAGTTGGATCGGCTTCCAAAACACCTCTAAAGTATGATGGCAAACATGGAATCCCCTATGACTATGCCATGCCATGGAGAATTTGCCATAAATGTGGAAATAAAGGCCATTTGGCAAATCATTGCAAAATTCAGAATGCCAACCCAGCTAGCTGGAACAAACAGACAGGTCACAGGCAGCTAGCTGACAGAACAGATGGAACAAGAAATAAAGCTTCTAAAGTGATCCAAATGTGGATCAAGAAATCTGATTTAAATGTTTTATATGTTCTATCAACTAACCATTCTGGACCCAAGCAAATATGGGTACCAAAACGTTGGGTTGGCTCTTTATTTGTTTTGTAGGTATGTCTTGTTGTCAAAGTGAGATCAAATCAATGGATTCTGGATAGTGGATGCACAAGACATATGAGTGGTGATAAATCACAATTCCTGTCTCTCAGTAAGAAAAAGGGTGGAAATGTCACCATTGGTGATAGCAAAACACTCCAGATTCTTGGGAAAGGGAAAATTGGTAATAGTGTCATTTCTATTGATAAAGTTCAATATGTTCAAGGTCTTAAATATAATTTGCTTAGTGTAAGTCAGTTATATGATGATGGACATTCTGTTCTTTTTGATAAAGAAAAGTGTACTATTATTGTTGGCACTAACAAAGTCCCCCTAGTTGCTAGAAGGGAAGGAAATATATATATATATATATTTTGGACTTTGAAATGCAGGATTCATCTTGTTGTCTAGCTGCTGTTGATTCAAATCCAGAAATTTGGCATAGAAGGCTTGGACATGCTCATATGGACTTACTCAGCAAGCTGTCTTCGAAGAAGCTAGTTAGAGGATTGCCAAAATTGAAGTATGTCAAAATGGAAACTTGTTCGGCTTGCCAATTAGGCAAACAAATCAGGACTCCACATAAATCAAAGAAGATGGTATCAACTTCTAAACCTTTAGAACTACTTCATTTAGATTTATTTGGTCCGGAAGCATATAAAAGCATTGGAGGTAAACAATATGCATTTGTTATAGTAGATGATTATTCTAGATATACTTGGGTATTGTTTCTTCGTACTAAAGATTGTGCTTTCAGTGAATTTGAAAAACTAATTAAGTTACTTGAGAACAAGTTTAAGTTAAGACTTGTGAGAATAAGGAGTGATCGAGGTGGTGAATTCCAAGAGGACTTTATCTCATATTATGAAGATAGAGGCATTTCACATGAATTCTCTGCTCCAAGAACCCCACAACAAAATGGAGTTGTGGAGAGAAAGAACAGTTCATTGCAAGAAACAGCTAGAACATTGCTGCAAGAGAGCAAGCTGCCAAGGAGTTTTTGGGCAGAAGCAGTGAACACAGCTAGCTATGTTCTTAACAGAGTACTAATCAGACCTATTCTCAACAAGACTCCTTATGAATTGCTAAAGAACAAGAAGCCAAACATAGGCTACTTCAAGGTCTTTGGATCCAGGTGCTTTGTACTCAAATCCATTGATAGAGATGGTAAATTTGATGCCAAATCATATGAAGCTATATTTTTGGGTTATTCTACAACAAGTCGTGCATATAGAGTTTATAATATATCTAAACGTACTGTTGAAGAGTCAATTGATGTCTCATTTCAAGAATCTAATGTTGATCTGTCAAGAGATGAGGAAGATATTGCAGGTTCAGATGATGCCAGCGAGCTGCCAAGGTCAGATACAGCAACTCAGCTAGCTGACAAAGAAGCAGATTCCAAAAATACAGCAACTCAGCGAGCTGCCAATGAAGCAGACTCAGGAAATGCAGCAACCCAGCGAGCTGCAGTAGAAACTGAATCAAGTTCAGCTAAGAATAATCAAGCTGAAATCTCTCCTCCAGTAGATGAAACTTGTGATAAGGTGTCAAAACTCACCTTGGAAGATTCCAGAGGCCAGAGATCACAAGAAAAGATGCCAATTTATAATGGGGATGAATCCCCTCCTCCATCCAAGAGAATTAGAGCCAATGAAGAAGTTATGGCTCATCATCATTTTCCTAAGTCAACAAGGATAGTAAAGAATCATCCTCCAGAGTTGATTATTGGTGATAAATCAGAAGGCATCAAGACAAGGAGAAGCCAAGCTAACTTTTGTGCATTTTCTGCCTTCCTAGCTCAAGAGGAACCAAAGAATGTCAATGAAGCACTGAAAGATGAAAATTGGATCATGGCAATGCAAGAAGAACTTAATCAATTTGAAAGATGTGATGTTTGGGAACTTGTAGAGCCACCTAAAGATGCTTCAATCATTGGAACTAAATGGGTGTTCAAGAATAAAGTTGATGAAGAAGGAACGGTTACTAGAAATAAAGCAAGGCTTGTTGCTCAAGGATATAATCAACAAGAGGGAATCGATTTTGATGAAACTTATGCCCCGGTTGCAAGGCTAGAGTCAATAAGAATGCTACTCTCATTTGCATGCTTCAAGAAGTTCAAGCTATATCAAATGGACGTGAAAAGTGCATTTCTTAATGGATACTTGAAAGAAGAAGTATTTGTCAAGCAACCTCCTGGATTTGAGAGTGACAAATTTCCTAATTATGTTTACAAATTGAAGAAGGCATTATATGGATTACGACAAGCTCCTAGATCTTGGTATGAAAGGCTAAGTAAGTTTTTGATAAAGAATGGGTTCATTCGAGGTAAAATCGATCCTACATTGTTTACTAAACTTACTGGTAATGATATTCTAGTTGTGCAAATATATGTAGATGATATTATATTTGGATCAACTAATGATAAGATGTGCAAGTGGTTTTCTAAGTGTATGCATAGTGAGTTTGACATGAGTATGATGGGTGAGCTCAACTACTTTTTGGGGCTCCAAATCAAGCAAACTCAAGATGGAATATATGTACATCAGTCCAAATACATCAAGAACTTGCTAAAGAAGTTTGGATATGAGAATATCAAGGCAAAATCTACACCTATGGGTTCTGCCAGCAAGCTGGCTGCAGATGAAAAAGGTAAAGATGTAGATGTTCGAAAGTATAGAGGTATGATTGGTAGTTTATTATATCTTACAGCCTCTAGACCTGATATTATGTATAGTGTATGTGTTTGTGCTAGGTTTCAAGCTCAACCAAAAGAATCTCACTTGAATGCTATTAAAAGAATTTTTAAATATTTAAGTGGAACTACTACTCTTGGTTTATTTTATCCAATCACAAATGCATTTGATCTTGTTGGGTATAGTGATGCAGATTATGCAGGTTGTCAAACTGATCGAAAGAGTACAAGTGGTGTTTGTGCATTCTTAGGACAGAGTTTAGTATCTTGGCAAAGCAAGAAGCAAACCTCTGTTGCATTATCCACAGCTGAAGGGGAATACTTAGCAGCTGGAAGTTGTTGCTCGCAAATGCTATGGATGAGACAAACACTTCAAGATTTTGGAATTAAATGTGGCAAAGTCCCCATTTATTGTGACAATACAAGCACTATCAACATATCAAAGAATCCAGTGAATCACTCAAGAACAAAGCATATTGATGTTCGACATCATTTCTTGAGAGACAATGTTGCAAAGGGAAAAATTGAGCTAATCTTTGTAAGTACAGAGTACCAGCTAGCTGACATCTTCACAAAGCCACTAGCTGAGGAGCGTTTCTCTGTGCTGCGTAGAGAATTAGGCATGCGTAATGTCTAGCCAGCCAGCTGCTATGGAAGGATGGAATTTTTATGTCCAGCCAGCTAGCTGCCATGGAAAGTCGGTACATTTTTATGATATTATGTACAATTTCATGCTCAAAATTTTGTGCTAATTGTTTATATTTCTTAAGTGTTGATATTAAAATTGATTTTCTATATGATATTATTTCAATATTCTATCTTGCTTATCTATATAAAATTATGCATATGTGTTGTCTCTATTTTATTATTGGGTCAAATCATATTGGTTTTAATTTAGAAAAATTGATTTTACCCCTTAATTAATAAAAGAGGGTCACTTAGTGTCTGACTCTTATTATCACTTAACCTCCCCTCAATTAAGATTAGGGTTTCAAGCCGCACCCACTCGACAAACAAAGATCTCTCTCACAACCCTTCACCTGCTTAACAATCAACAATGGGAAAAACTCGAGCTTCCAAGAAAACCCCAGTTACTGTCTCCAAAACTCAAAAGGGGAAGAACAAGAGGCTATTCGATGAAGATGATGACCTAGAAATCACACGGGTTCAAGTGGACAGTGGCGATGAAATGTCGGAAATTCAGAAATCAGGACAACGAGATGGTGTGTCTGCAAAACGAACAAAGTATGGGATCTCGTTCACGACTGAGGAATTGGAATCACGTTTCAAGCAACTTGATTTGGGCAATCGACGTATTGTGTTTGGTCGGCCGCTTGCAGGTAACTCCTATGTTAAATGTGGAGCTATTAGTTGTTTTACTAAATTAGGGTTTGAGTCATTCATCAAAGACCTACCCCGAGAATGCTATCCCTCGTGTGTCTATGAGTTTTATGCGAACTTAGTCATTGAACAACCTGCTCTATTTGTCTCCTATGTTCGTGGTCAAAGAATTTCTTTAAATGCTCCTGTGCTTAGCTCTATTTTAAGCATTGAACAACCCTCTAATGTGTCTATTGGAACTAAAAAGGGTCCTACTGAATTAGAAAATTTTTCTGAATTGGACCAACTGAAAATTATTCGTGGGATGGATGATTTGACGGAATACACTCCTCCAACAACTAACACTGTGACTCCCTTGGCTCATGTGCTGTTTAAAGTGTGCATTGATAATGTTAACCCTCGTACTGGCACTCGTTCGAATTTTTCTGGTCAAGATGTATCTGTTGTGTCTATGCTATTATCTGAGAAACCTTTTAACTTGGCTGGTCTCATATTGAAAAATATGATGGATGTGTTTGAAACAAACACTGCACCACTACCCTATGGTTGTCTATTGACAAGGGTGTTTCAGTGGTATGGACTTAATCTCAAGGATGAAGACTGTGAGTTGGCTAGAGAGTTTTTGGATGCTAAAAGTCTATTGCAATCCCATCTCAAACTTGATTCTGATGGTAAGGTTATTCGCATGGATCCTCTCCCTCCTCCACCTGTTACCCCTCTTTCGTCTGCTCATGTTATTGCTGGAAATGTTAATGTGGCTGGTATGGATCATTCTGAGGATTTCAAGCATCTCAAAGCTGCAATTCAGAAGCTATCTGATCAGGTTTCAGACATGGCTGAGGAAATGTCATCTCTCCGAGAGGCAATTACTGGTTCTCGCACTTCTGCCTCCACTAGGACAGGAGTTCACTCTGCAGACATCTCTGTTCTTCATGATTTTGCCAATATTGCTGCTAGAACTGCTGCAACTGTGCCAGTGGTTAGTGTTGCTGATCCTTCTCTGGATGCATCTGGTTCAAAGAATGCTGCTAAGCCGTCTGAAGCAAAGGATAATGAAGTTGATGATGAGTCCTAAATGTCCTCTTTTTAATGATTAAGGGGGAGAATCATTTTAGGATTAAAAAATGCTTATGTTGCTTTGCTGATTAAAACTGCTTATGTTGCTTTGTTATGTGTGTTTTTTAACTTTGGTTTTCTGAACTTGGCCTATGTGTGCTCAACTAATTTGCCTATGATGTTGGTTTAAGTTTTAAACTCTAATGAATGTGGTTTCTATGTCTAAATCTATGACATTTTAGCTGGTACTTATTTGTCTTTAATATGGTTGCTAGATTTAGGGGGAGTTTTTGTATTTCTCCTAAAATTGGTGTATAATCATCAAAAAGGGGGAGATTGAAACCCTCTAATTTTGATGATCATACCTAGGTAGCAAGCTGGGAATATGTTCTGGATAAACTTTGTTGTTGCAGGTTAATTACTCAGCAGAAAACAGGGCATCTCAGCTAGCTGGCAAGGTATCTAAGCTAGCTGACTCAGTATCTCAGTTAGCTGGCTGTCTGTCCAGAATAACAGGGAAGTTCGACTATATGACTTTTTAATTAAGTCATAATTAATCAAGAGTGGTCTGAACATTCATGATAGAAATATTCATATTTTAAAAACACTTTTCATTCAAGAGCTTTTTCTCAAAAACATATTTCCTTAGCAAGGGAATCTTTGTATTATTTAATGTTCTTCTAAAAGCAACCCATGTGCTTACTTTTCAAGCATGCACTTTTTAATACTCAAACTTTCCTTAATCCTACACCTCCACCACTGATTGTCTAGTAGAAAGTATGAGAAGAAAACACATGTACTAATTATCAAATTCCTTATGCTCCTCATTTTCTATCTAACGGTTTTCTTCAAGCATTAATCACACTTTCTTCTCTCTTTTCTCTGGTTTATTCTCTCAAATAAGAATCATTATAATCTTCAGTTTAATACTCATAAAACCTGTAGGTGAACGTTAGTAGGGCAGTTAAATTGAACAAAGCCACACGTGAGAAGATATCTTCAAGACCGTTGCAAAGATTGTTCAAAATCTCATCTCCTACAACTCACTATAAAAGGCTGCATGATTATTCATGAACAAGACACACCAGAGAATAAGAACCTTCAAGCTATATTCAAGAATACAAGAAACAACTCTGCACATCATTTCAAAAGAGCTCCTGTACTATATTATATACATCAAGTTTTTATAGAGTTCATATCCTTGAGTTGTAATTATTTTTATTCATTGTATTGTTCAACTTGTAAAGTTGGTAGTTGCTGAATTGTTGAGCTTGTGGAACAAGGATTCAAGGAGCATTAGGCTAGAGAAGTTTATACTTGGTTTAAGTATAGAACTTAGAGAGTTGTGTTCAGGAAACAAGAGGTTCCAGCTAGCTGCAGTTAGTAACTAGGTGATAAGGGAGATATATTATTGAGTCTTGTAATTGGTTTTTCTTGTGATCAATAATATATTCTCTTACCAAGTTGGTAAGGGACTAGGACGTAGACCATAGACGATTAGGGGTCGAACCTAGCTAAAAGTCTTGGTGTTCTTTACTTACTGCAATTTTGTCCTTCTGCATTGCATATCACAGCTAGCTGCCTATTCATTAATCTGTCTCTTTTGGTGAACCCAGTTAGCTGCCTATCGTACCCAGCTAACTGCCAGTATATATTTTCTTAGGCAGAATAATTTTTATTTGGTCATTGTTAGTCATAACACCTATTCACCCCCCCCCTCTAGGTGTATTTTCAGATAGCCAAAACTTCCTTTCACTGCAGTACTAATATGAGTATGATCCATCTCAGGACCATTCTTTGAAACCCCAAAATCAACAACTTTAGCCATGAGATCCTCATCAAGTAGTATATTTGCAGCCTTGACATCACGATGGATGATTGCTTTTGAGGAACCTGTGTGAAGATAGTGTAGTCCTTTGGCAGACCCTATGCAAATCTCAAGCCTCTTTCTCCATTTAAATTTGGGAATATCACAGCCATCAAGTAGTGCATTGGATTCACTTTATTAAATATCAATTTGCATAAGATTTGTACTCATCCTATATCCATTGGATTGAAACAATGTGATTGTTGCATTTTCGTTAATATGGAAAAAATGTTGTGGTTTGATGCCGTCTATGAAAGACATCTTACACACATAATTAGTTTCACCATAGAAATCATTTCCGGTAGTTGCAAATGTTTTATGAAGTGTTATAATAATGGTGCTCATTTTTCAGGGTTCCCATGGTGATTTGACACCAAATGAAAGCAAAATTTTGTTGGACAATCTGCGATAAATACAAACAATATAATAATCGTGCGTCTGTGAGCAACAATAACGTGTATAATCAAAACAAAACAGAAAAGGAGACAAGAACGAAAAACCCGAGTCCAGTGCTTGAATGTGTCCTTAAAGCGTATTTACCCTCACCGTATGTGCGAGCGAAACGCCTCCCAGGATAAAACGGATTGCATTGAAACTATAAAAGCGTCACTCTCAGCGAGCTTGAAACGAGCAAGAATATCACCGAAGAAGAGAAGAGGCTGTGTTTGAGAAGAGGATGTGTTTTTCGAATAAAAAATCCTAAGGCTCTACACGAGTATATATAGGATAGGAAAACTTGTGCGCTACACAATTGCCTTAATTAATTAGCGCTAATCAATTAAATCGGTGGCAAATTCCTTAACATAATTGCCTTAATTAATTAGTCGAGCTAATCAATAAAATCAGTGGCAATTTCCTTAATTAAGTAACCATGTTAATTAATTTTGTTAAGGCGGTGGCAAAAAATCCGTAGTAAAAACGGAATTGATTTTACCGAATCAATGAATTCAAATTATAATCGAATCCATATTCCAACAATCCCCCACATGGATGAGATTGATATCGTAGTAGCACACACCAGACAGACAGACACGGAATTTTGATGTGGTGATAATTCTTCGATCAGATATAGCATATGATAGGTAGAGGTTTGCTCGTTGAACCTTCGCTTGAGTAAGCATAACGACCTTACTGGTAGATAGTAGAGGTTTTCTCTTTGAACTGTTCAACCGTTTATGTTAGCGATGATATACTTATCACTATATCCTTTCTAACTCGTTCAGCTCTCATAATTATGTCCATTTTGGCGATGGAACATCGTCCTGGTTCTGCAGGAGTTTCTAAAGAGTTGTGCCTCACAACTCTCCTTTGAAGCGGCCCCACTTCTTTCCCACATAGGTGATTTTTATCTTATAGAGTAACCCGCGTTTTACTCAACTGAATTCCATGCGTTCGAACCTTGAACTCCATGTATTCATCGAAAGATCATTAAAAGCTCGAAAGCTTACCCTCGTACCTTACGGGCTCACTATTTCTCATCATAGGAACATGCCAGAGGTTACCCCCACAGTGATTTGGTCATCATGATTTAGTTGGACAATTGAACCAAGTTCTTGGGACCTCCAGTCAGCAATGGTTGGGTGTCCACCATGATGCCGTTAAGCAATAGGCTTACGGCCCATCCCTCTCGATGATTTTACAACTATCTCTCAGTATAACCAGATTCTCTTGGTTATTATCTAAGTTTAACCATCTGGTAAGTGGATCCACAACATTATCATTTGACTGTACTTTACCAAGTCAATCTTGATAATTTTCGTTGAGAGTAATTGTTTTATTGATATTCTGTCCTTGTCATAGAGGCGAGACATACCATTTCATATACAACTATGTGATCTCCCAATTTGCAAATTATTTACCCAATAAATGCATATTGAAGACACATTTTCTTGTCATTTAGGAATATCCTTTACAAAGTGACTACCAATTCACCCTCTTACATGCATACAATTATACAATAGACTCGCATTCCATCGTGAATCGATCAATGTTTAATCGTCTATCTAGGATTCCATGACATGGCTACTTTCGTTAATGCGAACTATATTCATAAATGACCTTTAAGTTCTTAAAGTCAAACATCTAGCATCCATACTATATCCACATAGTACAATTAGATGTCTTTTACAATACAGCCCAAACTCACGAGTATATCTCAAATACCTTAGTCTCATTGCAATCACATTCAAGAGACTTCCATTGACTCGTGCATCTACTCGGTTTATCCACTGTGTAGCCTATGTCTAATTTTGTACAATTTTAAAATGTACAAAAGACTTTCAATCATTCTTGAGAGATCCTTGTTCATCTATACTTGGATAGATGCATTATACATATTCATTCTAGCTATACTAGATTTAGTTACATTGATCTCTTCAAGATTCACATCACCAACGTGTCACATGTATCCTTTACGACTTTAAAGTTATTAATATTTTAATCTCCAAAATCAAAACTTTAACCCTCATCCAAATTGCTAGAGATGATCATCTTGTCATTACTTCTCGTAATGATCAGATCACTCACGTGCAATTACAATAATTTTATCATCTCATGTGTAAAGACCATATACACACTTGTCAATTCACTGATTTTCAATCAATTTGATATCTCAAAATTGGCATATGTCACATTTTGGTAATTACTTTACCAGTCACCAGCTACAGCTTCAATTCGTCATTGACATTACCAATTTTTAGCATCCCAAAAATTAGTAATTTCAATTTATCTCATTACCAAGTTTAAGCGTCCCTAAACTGGTAATACTCATTCACTCAGTTACCAAATTTGAGCGTCCTCAAAGTGGCAACTATATCGTTTATTATGAAGTCATAGCATATCGCAATAATATCAAATTTTATACGCCAATTTTTGTATCTATGTTGTTTCAATCAATCACCAAAATACAGACTTTCCATTCTTGCCTTAGCCAGAGAAAACAAGAAAGACTGTTCCAAAGTTCATTGATGTACTTTAAAATTTCACAATGCCAACAATTTAAGTATCATCTTGATGATCCATATTCTCGTAACTCAAGAATATATCATAAAGTAAGTTGGTCTTCACTTTTGACTGTAATCTTTTAATTATCAGTCTGACCTTTTACTTTTCTTTAACCCATATATTTATTTTCTAATTTGAAAATTCTTCCCAAATGGCATCTATCTCGCAAGAAGAGCCATGCGTTATTAAACACGATTCTGTCACATCATACATTATCAAACACGATTCTATTACATAGAATCACTTCTCTCTATTTCTTAACATCCTTATTTCCCCCACAAAGGATATAGAGAGATCATATTAATTTTCTAACATACGTGTTAAAAATCTTGATTTATTGACTTCTTAATCTAGTCAATTTCTCTACTGATATCCTCTTTCTCGTAGGATCATCAGAGAATTCTCTCAAGCTTTGAGGTTTACCTTCAAGCAAAATTTTAATTTTTTCAAGTCTTTTGCTTTGTCTAGGTTCAATCTCACATTCATCCAATAACTCAAAAATTTATTCGGATAAATTTTAATTACAGATTTACAAGGAACTACTAACTCATCGTAGAAGCATTCCTAGATTCCGTAATTACATTCTTATGAATCTCACAAATAAGATTCATCTGCAGACTATAGGATATCGTTAGACTCCATCGTTGTCTATATATCCATCCAAAAAATTTCAATTGGTTTTGGAACTTCTTATAACCTTATAGGTATATGCATCAAGACATTTTCAAGATACCCCCACATTTCAAATATATCTAAGAATTTTTCTCTACATTCTAGAATTCAAAGAAAATTTTTATTATTTTCGCTTCAAGATACCCCCACATTTTTTATATTTCTAAGAATGTCAAAATACATTCCAGAATTAATAGGAAATTTTAAATATTTCTTTTCATGGTATCTTGTTTAAGGAATGATTAGTCCCTTCATAACTAATATCCTCAGATTCGGTGATAGACCGAACCGATCACAATCATTATGCATCTCCAGTTAGAGCGTAATTCGAGCCTGCAACTACTCCATCTATCTTATGCGAGTAAGGTACAGAGACCTCATGAATATTCACGTTATGAAACAAAATTCACCCAGTGATTATTCACCATCAAAATCATTCTTTACCATCTTAATTTTCCGTAGTAAGTTGGTTTTCAGTCTTATAGACTATATTCTACTCTATAAAGCTTCATTTTTACTATTTAACGAGTACACGTTATCAATGTATTACTATAAAGTAATCACAAAACTTATTACCATCTCTCACTAGAGCAGGTTTCACGTTGATCATTAAAACCTCTCAGGTTTTAATATCGCGTACAAAGAACTTTCCTGTTCTTGTCACTGAAAAATTCAGTTGTTCAATTTCTCTTAAATTTCAATTTGGTTCACAAGAGAACCTAATTTTCTGGCTCATCACTGGTACAACCAAAAAAAAAGTCCAAGGAAGAACATAAACTTCCAATAAACCCACATTTAGTGATCAGTGATCCTTGATCAATTGATGCGTTAGGGTTAACAAGATTCTAGATTTCTCTAAAATTTCATCATACAAAGCTGACTGCAATGCCGTATTAGGTATCACATGGATCACCATAATAGGCTTGTGTGTAACTGCCATAGCAAACCGACACCAACAAGAGATTATATAATATAACCAGAGGAACGAATCTAACTAGAAAATTATAAATCTCGTGCCGACCCGCATCCTGTACTTATTAAGTAACAGGCCTGTTTAGGTTTTTCAACATCTCGAAACATCCGACCAAGATTGATATTTCAAAAGAAATTTTCTTGCGCTTGTGCTTAAGATAGTTCTTGAAATCTTTTCATCCAGGTGGCAGCTTTTCAATTATAGCAGCAACATGGAAAAATTCACTTATAATCATCCCTTCAGCATAAAAATCATGGATGATCATGACTTGCAGCTCTTGCACCTTACTGTACACGTTATACAACGATTCAGCCAAATAATTTAGCACATAATTCCGACAGATATAGTCGGCGTGCTTCCAAGAATCAACAATATAAACTGTATGCGTGTTACTCTAAGCAGTGAGCAACGGTGGATCCTCTTTGAGGTAGCTATCCAGATGCATCGTGATTAGATAGAACAACATCTTTTGTTGCCAACGTTTGAAGTTCGTTCCATTGAACTTCTCAGGTTTCTCAGCATGTGCAGCAGAAACAGCAGGCACATCAGGTGCAATATGTGCACTAGGCACCACAGGCATAACAGGCGTCTGTACTACCTGTAACACCCCCAGATCCGGGGTCAGGGATCTGGTGGTTACGGTCTTACATCCATTCATAATACTTGACTTGAGTCCACAATAAATAAATCACATGCTGTGACCCCACAATAATTACCACTCACACACACAACAGTTATAGTCCCAGAGATGAAATTGAAATAAGTCTTACATTAAAGGGTTACGAATAAAAGTTATTACAATCCCAAAAGGATAACATCATAGGTTTAAAAGTTTTGCCGTTGATTACATTAATTATACATATAGTTAAACAGGAAACAAAAGCTGTCTAACTATGCTACCTCAGCAATGGCGGCTAGCATCTCAGCGGGTAGTCCGGTGGGTCGGGTAACCTGCTTGCGCCGAGTGCGCCTGACGCGAGCCATCTGTCCTAGCTGTTGTTGTGACATAATATAAACAAAGCAAGGGTGAGCGAAAGCCCACCAACAAATATATAATTGAACGATAATTTAAAACAGTTCAAAGCTATCTTTTAAACCATATGCCATGCATTTACGGAAATGATGCCAGTATAATATGAACGATGAAGTTACAAGGTAACTTAAAGTATTTGTTTGAAGAAATATCTGCTACATCGAAGTAAGCGAGATATTATTATCGTTATTAAGAAGAGGAACTTGCAAGAAAGGGTTGCAATTCCAGTTATGACTCTTTTCCAACTCTGCCAACTGTAATCATGTTGCAGGAAATAAATGAATTTGGATGATGAACCAATGATGGAGTATTCACCGCGCCCGCTGTTCCAATCTTGATGATCAGTCGAGATCGTACAGCTCAATTTAGATTTACTACCGGTAGAAGGAAGAACTGACGGCTTTACTTGTATACCGCCATGCTAGCTCTCCCCGGCCAACGGTTGGGCCAAGGGGATGGACCGGCGCTACTCGGCCTCTTACACGACTCCTAGTTCAAATAGAGTTCATGATTCTGAATATAACGTTCGTCCCCCTTTCCCCAAGTATAATACTTGTTGATAAGACTCCACAAAGTAGTCGTATCTAGTTGGAAAGGAAAATTTACCAATAACTCCCAAGCTATTACTTGGTAACGGATATCAACTTGTTCCAGTAATCTTACCCCTCGAAAGATGAGAAGGTAAACAACGACTTAATAAGTCAACAGCACCCGAGTTGCGGGTGAAGGGAATACTTTATGACCGGGAAGTCGACAAGATAAATAACATTTTTCCAAGTAAGGTTCCCTTATTATTAAGAAGATAGACTCAAAGATGAATGATGTCTGGGAACCTTTCTTGATATAAGATTAATAATAATATGACTTCGAAATATTTTCTGTAATAATCGAAGAAGATTAACCTTATCGAGATTATTCTAAGTATGGAATAAATATTCAGAGAATATTTATTGAGTTAAAATATTGAAAGAATATTTGGGAATATGAAAGAATATTTTTTAATCAGAGTATTTCTCAAAATAATCCCTGAAGAAATATCAGGAGAATATTTATTGAATAAATAAATATTTAAATGAATATACAAAACAATATTCATTAATTAATAAGACCTGAAAAGAATATTTAAGGTAATATTCATGATTAATTAGGAATTTAAATGAATATTCAAAAGTAATATTCATTTAATAAATAATATCCTAAATGAATATCAAGTAATATTCATTTAGTAATCCAAGCCTTAAGGAATATTCGAAATAATATTCGATAATTAAATCAAGCTTCAGATGAATATTAAAATAATATTCATCAAGTATTTAATATCTTAAATGAATATTCAAAAGTAATATTGATTTAATAAAATAATAATCTAAAAGAATATCCAAAATAATATTCATTTAATAGTCTCATCTTTAGAAGAATATTCGAAATAATAGTCGATAATCAATTCGACTCTGAATGAATATTGAGAAATATTATTCGTTGAATAGTTACGTTCAAATAATTATTTGAAGTAAGGATCGTTAAAATAATTAGTCTCGAACGAATATTCAAATAATATTCGTCGCCCAAATAATAGAAAATATTTACTTAAATATTTTCTTCCGAGGTAATCTCGATATATCAAGGAATATTGACTCCCGGTCTATTTTTGATTAATAAGATATATACGCCCTTCTATGAGGGTCTTACAATAACCGGCTTATAACTGATATATAACTATCTAGCTTATAAGCCAACAATAACATTTAGGGAACAAGTATATCAATTCAACTTGAAAGTAGGCGTGCATGCAATGGCATATGTATATCAGCAATCATATATATATATTTATTCAATCACAACAACAGCCTAAAAGAAGGGAATTGAAACTTGCCTGGTAGTCGAGTACGGTAAGGGGTAGTGGTAGCGGGTCCCGGTTCAGCCTGGTGATCTATAAATAGCCAAGGCATTCGGGATTAATCACTTAACATATTAAAAGTTAAGTTATACTTAAATCGAAACACGTTCTCGAGTTATCTCGTTATACCCCTATTAGTGGATTACTTATTATCACTGATCCGACCCGACATTCGTTCGTTAATACGACATGTCACTGCACTTATACTTGGGACATACTTGAGTCATACGAGTTCTAAGGTTGATCGTTACGAACCAATATTATACTCCGAGTTTTATCGCCCGTTTTCTAAGTGTTTTACCAAAGTTACAAAAGAGTCGTCTTTTAGGGGTTCGTTCGCGTTTAACCTTTACTCGAACATTTTTAATAAATCGAAAAATGCTCTTTTTGACATACGGTTTTCTTTCACACCTTCCTTCTTACCCCTAGTATTTATTTACCAAGATTCGCCATGACGTTACATAGCTTACGAGGGTTCAATTTCAGTTACGAACTTTCGATTACGGATTCGAACTACTTTTAGTAATTTGGTCATAAATCCTAAACCGTAAGTCCGTTTCACGTGATCTTTATATCAAAACAAAGCTTAGAACATTACCTATCCTATCATGGCAGATAAGGTCTCTGGACAGTAGGGTTTTGACATGGAAAATGGCATACAAAACATGGTATTGTAAAATCGGGCATTATAACGGCTGTAAATCGAATATCTATCAATTTCGAATCTTCCCTTACACATAGCATCCAACCCAAACAACATATACATGACTTATATACATGAACTGAGGCCAAGCAATGCCTTTCCGTTCATCTAAACTATTTTTAACATTTATCAAAACTACATCATATACATGCTCATAATCATGCTAATATCACATCTTATACTAAAACCCATCAAGAGCATGCAAAATCTCAAGGTAAAGCCTAGGGTTTAAAGTTGTTATACCTTCCTTGGAGTATGATCTAGCCTCACTATGCTTGGTATGATCCTTAGAAGTGCTTAAGCTTGCTAAATCAACCAAAGAAATCAAGGAAAAACAAGATTAGTTCATGAAAACACTATTCACCCTCCTCTTAAATCATTTTTTTGAAAATGGAAAAAGAAGAGATTGAAGCTAGTATTTTGAGGAGATCATTTATATGAAATGTAAGTCTCACCATAAAAGTTTCAAGATCAACAAATGGTTGGAAGTTGGATTTTGAATTTGGAATTTCTTGTTTGGTCGAATGGAATGAAAAGGAGAGAGATGATGGTTTGCTTGCTTTGTTCTCTTGGTTGGCTAGGCTAAATGAATTATTTGTGATGTTAAGATAATATCTTGGGTCATAAAGTAGCTTTATTAAAGTTATGATGCACTAGATGATGTAATTAGCAAGCCATGTGTTGATATTTTGGTGGTTTAAGGCTAACCAAGTGGTTTGTGTGCTAAGTACTTGGTTGCATTCTAATTGATCTAGTTCCTTGCTAGTTACTAGATATTTATCACTTGCATGTGCATGCATCTTGCTTCCTCTGCTTGATTCTTTGTTTGTTTATTGCTCAATTCCTTGATCGTTCGAGGGAATAACTCATTCGTTTCTAGTTAGGGTTTTACCGAAAACCTTTTTAATATTTATACTACCATTCTCCCCTTTCTTACTAACTTTCCATTTTATATTCCTTTAATCCATTCGTTAATTACTTAAGGCTATCAGTGTCCAGGGAACTCTCGGAGAAAATAAAAGTGCGGTTTTTCAGAATCCGACAGCTTTTACATACACTTATTTTCCCCCTGGATCACTAATACGAACTCAGAAATCCGTTCCGAATACCGGGTATATCATTATTATAATAATATTCCAAATTCCACCAAAATCACTATTCATCACTTATTTTTATTTAATTCCTATAATTAGGAAAATGAACCTGGTTCACTCTCGAGTGCTTCTTAACCTTTTTACGGAACCGCTGGACTTATAATAGATATTGATTGGGATGACATAAGAATAATCTTACTTGAAGTAATATACGTATATTCTTAGGAGATAGATCATTCTTATCTATGCCGTCAACCAAAAGTATTCTGCATGACATATAAGTAATTGAATTCAAATCCGTTCCATTTATTTAATAGATCTTCGTTACATCGCAGTCATAACCACTATTCATTCTTACATCATTAAATACATAAAAGTTTTAATCCCACCCAAAATCTGGGTTCTTACAGTCTCCCCTCCTTAAAAGGATTCCGTCCCGGAATCAGTTTGAAAACAAGTGGGGGTACTTTTCTTGCATTGCGCTTTCAAGTTCCGAGGTGGATTCTTCTACATTGTGGTTCTGCCACAAAACTCTGACTAGCTGAATGACCTTGTTTCGGAGCACTTGCTCTTTCCGGTCTATGATTTCCACAGGTTGCTCCACATAGGTCAGGTCTGGTTGCATATCCACTTGCTCATACTCTACAATATGCTTTGCATCCGGATTATACTTCCTCAGCATCGAAACATGAAACACATTGTGCACCTGCTGTAGATTCGGGGGCAATGCGAGTTCATAAGCTAGTTCCCCAATCCGTCTCAAGATCTCAAATGGTCCAATGTATCTGGGACTCAGCTTTCCTTTCTTCCCAAATCTCATTAAACCTTTCCAAGGTGACACTTTCAAGAACACTAGGTCCCCTACCTCGTATTCCTTGCCTTTCCGAGCTAAGTCGGCATATTTCTTTTGTCGATCCTGGGCTGCTACCAACCGTCCTCTGATTAGATCTACTGCATCTTTAGTTCGTTGGACCACTTCGGGCCCGAGCATCTTTCGCTCTCCAACTTCATCCCAATACAAGGGAGATCGACATTTTCTTCCATAAAGGGCCTCATAAGGTGGCATCCCAATGCTTGAATGATAACTGTTATTATAGGAGAACTCAACCAATGGCAAGTGATCATCCCAACTCCCCTTGAAGTCTATCGCGCAGACTCTCAACATATCCTCTAGTGTTTGGATGGTCCTTTCACTTTGCCCATCTGTCTGGGGGTGGTAGGCCGTGCTCATGTTCAGCCGGGTCCCTACACATTCTTGAAAACTTCTCCAAAACCTGGAGTTAAATCTAGGATCTCGATCGGATACTATTGCGACTGGGACTCCATGTCGCGCCACTATCTCTTTTAAGTAGATGTCCACTAGTCTATCGACCGTGTACCTTTCGTTGATCGGGAGAAAGTGAGCCGATTTCGTCAGTCGATCTACAATTACCCATATGGTGTCATGATTAGCCTTGGTCCTGGGTAAACCTACTACGAAATCCATGGCTATATGTTCCCATTTCCATTCTGGAATCTCTAAGGGATGTAGAAGTCCGCTGGGTCTCTGGTGCTCTGCCTTCACTCGTTGGCAGGTCAAGCATCTGCTTACCCACTCTGCTACGTCCTTTTTCATATTGGGCCACCAGTAATACTCCTTCAAATCCCTATACATTTTAGTGCTACCGGGGTGCACTGAGTATCTTGAGTTGTGTGCCTCATTTAAAATCTCATCCTTGAGCTCCTGAACATTTGGGATCCATATCCTGTACGTGTACCTCATGATCCCTTCCTTGTCTCTTTCGCACTTAATTTCCTCCCCGGTCATTAGCTCTTCTGTGGAGTTCTTTTCTTCCTCCATCATCCGTTCCTGGCACAGTCTAATCTTTTCTAGCAATGGAGGTTGGATTCTAATTTCCATCAACTTTTCTTGGCCCTCTTCAGGTAACTTAACCTCGATTTCCAACTTCTCAAAATCCTTCACTAGCTCTTTCTCTGAAGTTATCATCTTGAGCTTCTCTTTCCGACTAAGTGCGTCAGCCACCACATTGGCTTTACCCGGGTGATATCGAATTTCACAGTCGTAATCCTTGATTAACTCTAACCACCTCCTCTGGCGCATGTTAAGCTCTTTCTGAGTGAAAATGTATTTGAGGCTCTTATGGTCTGTGTAAATCTCGCATTTTTCCCCATACAGGTAGTGTCTCCAAATCTTTAAAGCGAAGACTATGGCTGCTAGTTCTAGATCATGCGTGGGATATCTGACTTCATAATCCTTCAATTGCCTAGACGCATACGCTATTACCTTGCCGTGCTGCATAAGCACGCATCCCAGTCCTTTATGCGAAGCGTCACTGTAAATCACGAAATCTCCTTTTCCATCAGGTAATGCCAGCACTGGGGCTGTCACCAGCCTCTTCTTTAACTCCTGGAAACTCTTCTCGCATTTCTCAGTCCATTCAAATTTCTCGGTTTTACGGGTAAGTCGAGTTAATGGAGCTGCGAGTTTCGCAAAGTCTTGGACAAATCTCCTGTAATATCCGGCTAGTCCAATGAAACTCCTCACCTCGGTTGGAGTAGTTGGCCGTTCCCAGTTTGAAACTGCTTCTATCTTGGAGGGGTCAACCAACACTCCTTCTCTATTGATCACGTGCCCTAAGAATTGTACCTCATTTTTCCAAAACTCACACTTGGAGAACTTGGCATATAACTGCTCCTTCCTGAGTATTTCTAAGGTTATCCTTAAATGTTCAGCGTGTTCTGCCTCTGTCTTTGAGTAGATGAGAATATCATCAATGAAAACTATCACGAATTTGTCCAAATATTCCTTGAACACCCTATTCATTAGGTCCATGAAGGCTGCTGGGGCGTTGGTCAATCCAAACGACATAACTAAGAACTCATAATGTCCATATCTGGTACGGAATGCAGTCTTCGGGATATCTTCAGGTTTGATCTTCAGTTGGTGATATCCCGTTCTCAAATCAATCTTAGAGAAGTATTCAGCTCCTCTTAGCTGGTCAAACAAATCGTCTATCCTGGGCAATGGATACTTATTCTTTATGGTTAGCTTGTTCAATTCTCTGTAGTCGATGCATAACCTCATACTTCCATTCTTTTTCTTAACAAACAACACTGGTGCGCCCCAAGGCGACACACTGGGCCTTATCATGCCCTTATCCAACAATTCCTGTAATTGTTTAGCTAGCTCCTTCATTTCTACTGGGGCTAGTCGGTACGGGGCCTTCGAAACTGGCGCCGTCCCCGGGGCTAATTCGATGGAAAACTCAATTACCCTATCAGGTGGTAGTCCAGGAAGATCTTGTGGGAACACGTCCTCGAACTCATTAACTACCAGAATGTCCTGCAATCTTGGCACTTCCTTCTGAGTATCTATAACGTAGGCTAAATAAGCCTCGTTCCCTTTTCGTAACAATCTCTTGGTTTGCGCCATGGTCAGAATTTTCTGGGTCTGTCGCATCCCTTTAAACACTATTTCTTTCTTCCCTGGGGTTTTCAACTTAATCTTTTTCCCTTTACAATCTATCTGCGCATCATTGCGAGACAACCAATCCATACCCAAAATGACATCGAATTCCCCTAGCTTAAAAGGAATTAAATCGACATAGAAGGATCGTCCTCCTATTTCTAGCTTACAATCGGGGTGAATTTGATTAACCGGTACGATTTCCTGATTAGCTATTTCTACTTGTAAGGAATCTCTTAGTTGCTGGGTTTTAAGTTTCAAGTTATGCGCAAAATCTCTAGATATAAAAGACTTAGTTGCTCCTGAATCAAATAAGACATTTGCACTGACTGAATTAAGAGAAAAAGTACCTGCTATCACATCTGTGTCCCTCACGGCATCTTGTACTGACATATTGAAAGTCCTAGCAGTTGGTGGCCTATTTGAGGCAACCTTGCTTGCTCCTGATGCTGCTGGTTTGCTCTTTGGGCAATCCTTCCTCATGTGCCCTCGCTGTCCACACTGGAAACAGGTTGTGCTGTTAGGGATGACCGTGGTGCAAGCGGTAGCATAATGCCCAGCTCGCCCACACTTATAACAGTTTATCTGCTTCAGGTTGCACACCCCGGAGTGCCTCTTCCCACAAGTAGCACACAATGGCAATGGAGGTCGAGAAGGGTTGGAACGGGACATTCCTGATTGGTGGCCGCCCTGGCTCACACTCACACTCGCAGACGGTTTAAACCCTACACTCCTCCCTGGTAGGGAAACCGCTCCTCGATTAAACTTGGTTGGGGGTTTTCCTCCAGCGGATCTTCCGCCCATACTAACATGCTTTCTCTTTATCCCCCCTTTCTCTCTCTCTCTCTGCATCTGATCACTACCAGCCTCCACAATGGTTGCCTTCTGCACCAAGGTGGCATAATCTGTAATCTCTAAAACAGCCACCCTATTCTGGATCCACTGTTTCAGCCCTTGTTGAAACCTGTTAGCTTTCTTCTCTTCTGTGTCTACAAACTCTGGCACAAATCTTGATAGCTCAGTAAATTTAGCCTCATAGTCAGCCACTGACATATTGTTCTGTTTCAGTTCCAAGAACTTAAGTTCCATCTGGGTTTTCATGAACTTCGGGAAGTACTTTCCCAGGAATAATTGTTTGAACCTTTCCCAGGCTATGACAGCATCAGTCTCCATGTTTTTCTTGGCTTCCCACCAATAATTGGCCTCTCCCTTTAGTAGGTAAGTAGCAAAAACAGTCTTCTGAGCCTCATTGATACTCAGAATCTCAAAAGACTTTTCCATTTCTTTGATCCAGGCCCTCGCCTCAACGGGATCAGCCGATCCGTGGAACTCTGGGGGCTTAAGGGACTTAAAGGCCCTAAAGGAATTTGCCACTGAAGTGTTGTTGCTTGGTGGTGGTTGGGGGTATTGGTTTAAATTCTGCCTAAGTAGATCCATAAACTGGCCCATGGGGTTTCCGCCCTGGTTCTCCCCTTCCTGTTCTACTTCAGTTTCTCCACCCTCTATTTCCCTTTCAAATTCTTCAGAGTACAGGGGTTCATCCTCTGCTCCATACTGGGAATCTTCTTGCTCATTATAGTCCTGATCTTGTTCCTCACTACTTTCACGGTGTTCCTCGTGTTGGTTGTGACTTTCTTGGTCAGTAGATTCGCGGGGGTTAGCCCTAGTGCCCATTCGTCTTGGAGGCATTTTACTGAAAATTTGGAAAGTTATACATTAGGTTCACTGATCTGTTTTAGAGGATTTTTCCTTGCACATTTCTTTACATGATTGGGTTTAAAATCCCACAGTTTTATATCTCATGGCAACTTAATCGAAAAGTAATACATATGCTAATAAACTCGTGATCACATCCCAACAAAATTGTAATGACTGAAATGGAAACAAATATATACCAGGTACCGAAAAGGTACAACATCCGAGTTACAACGATAGTTTAAAGTACAACCATCCTAACAACAACAACAAGTCAAAAGTGAAATATGCTGTCTATCTGTCTAGTCTGCAAAAAGGGAAAACAAGTACAAGAAAACCATCCCTACAAAAGCCGGAACTACTATGTCCGTACATGACTAGACAACTAGACCACTGCATCACTACATCTGAAATCAGCCGTCACGACGAAACATCCTCCGAACCCTCCCCATGGCGATGCGGAAAACCTCCTCAGCCGCTGCTCTGTCTACCCTGCCATGCCCATCAGTAGGCAACTGTCGCACCCTCACCCGAGCCCTCAGCTCGATGCGGGTCACAGCCCTATACCCAACTCTGTCACTGATAGTCCTCCTGCCCTGCACCCTCATCCGGGCGGCTCTCTCTGCTGCTAACTCACTCCTAGACTCTGCCAACCTGGCATCTGCCACAGACAACTCTCTATAAAGCCCGTTCACAATCAAGTTGTGAACACATACTGGGACTCCTCCTATCGGGGCATGAGGTGGGGTGGATGGCTCAGCTGGAGCGGCAGTCTCTGTCTGCTGGGGCTCTGGGGTAAGCTCCTCAAACTCGTCGGGGTAGGGGCTCACAGGTAGTGGTGGTGGGGTAGGGGCTCTCTCAACAGGGAGGAGTGGCACAAAAAGTCCAGAACTCCCTACAGCACCAACTACTGGCTCATCTATATCTCCCTCAACACCCTCATCCACCGGCACCACCTGATCCGTGGTCATGTCAGTGTCATCTCCCATAGTCCTGAACTCAGTCATAACCCAATAATCATCATCCTCAACCACTAACTC
Source organism: Saposhnikovia divaricata (assembly GCA_036435485.1). Lineage (NCBI taxonomy): Eukaryota > Viridiplantae > Streptophyta > Magnoliopsida > Apiales > Apiaceae > Saposhnikovia > Saposhnikovia divaricata. Next base: position 48,072,189 of record CM071600.1, read on the forward strand.
AGCGTCCTGTCCTGTCTGGACCCCCTCCGGGTCCTCCTCCCCCTCAGTCTCAACAACATCTGTGTCAGCATCATCCTGGACCTCCTCAGGGTCCTCCTCCTCAGACTCGATCACATCAGTATCAGCCTCAACCTGGACCTCCTCAGCGTCCTCCTCCTCAGGCTCAGTATCATCCTCAGGCAAGTGCTCATAGTATGGGTCCCTAGTCCGGAACATGTCCTCATCATGCTGTCTCGCAGCTGCCTCCTGGGCCGACAAGTCGCTCGCCTACACAAGACGAACTATGTTACTATCATGATACTTAAAAAGTTCCCGTAAGGGTTTTAGGTGAACCTGGCAAGGGTTCTTATTATATTATTGAATTTATTATTATATAACGTCGTATCATCTCTTGGGATATATAACTCTCGCTCTGATACCATCTCTGTAACACCCCCAGATCCGGGGTCAGGGATCTGGTGGTTACGGTCTTACATCCATTCATAATACTTGACTTGAGTCCACAATAAATAAATCACATGCTGTGACCCCACAATAATTACCACTCACACACACAACAGTTATAGTCCCAGAGATGAAATTGAAATAAGTCTTACATTAAAGGGTTACGAATAAAAGTTATTACAATCCCAAAAGGATAACATCATAGGTTTAAAAGTTTTGCCGTTGATTACATTAATTATACATATAGTTAAACAGGAAACAAAAGCTGTCTAACTATGCTACCTCAGCAATGGCGGCTAGCATCTCAGCGGGTAGTCCGGTGGGTCGGGTAACCTGCTTGCGCCGAGTGCGCCTGACGCGAGCCATCTGTCCTAGCTGTTGTTGTGACATAATATAAACAAATCAAGGGTGAGCGAAAGCCCACCAACAAATATATAACTGAACGATAATTTAAAACAGTTCAAAGCTATCTTTTAAACCATATGCCATGCATTTACGGAAATGATGCCAGTATAATATGAACGATGAAGTTACAAGGTAACTTAAAGTATTTGTTTGAAGAAATATCTGCTACATCGAAGTAAGCGAGATATTATTATCGTTATTAAGAAGAGGAACTTGCAAGAAAGGGTTGCAATTCCAGTTATGACTCTTTTCCAACTCTGCCAACTGTAATCATGTTGCAGGAAATAAATGAATTTGGATGATGAACCAATGATGGAGTATTCACCGCGCCCGCTGTTCCAATCTTGATGATCAGTCGAGATCGTACAGCTCAATTTAGATTTACTACCGGTAGAAGGAAGAACTGACGGCTTTACTTGTATACCGCCATGCTAGCTCTCCCCGGCCAACGGTTGGGCCAAGGGGATGGACCGGCGCTACTCGGCCTCTTACACGACTCCTAGTTCAAATAGAGTTCATGATTCTGAATATAACGTTCGTCCCCCTTTCCCCAAGTATAATACTTGTTGATAAGACTCCACAAAGTAGTCGTATCTAGTTGGAAAGGAAAATTTACCAATAACTCCCAAGCTATTACTTGGTAACGGATATCAACTTGTTCCAGTAATCTTACCCCTCGAAAGATGAGAAGGTAAACAACGACTTAATAAGTCAACAGCACCCGAGTTGCGGGTGAAGGGAATACTTTATGACCGGGAAGTCGACAAGATAAATAACATTTTTCCAAGTAAGGTTCCCTTATTATTAAGAAGATAGACTCAAAGATGAATGATGTCTGGGAACCTTTCTTGATATAAGATTAATAATAATATGACTTCGAAATATTTTCTGTAATAATCGAAGAAGATTAACCTTATCGAGATTATTCTAAGTATGGAATAAATATTCAGAGAATATTTATTGAGTTAAAATATTGAAAGAATATTTGGGAATATGAAAGAATATTTTTTAATCAGAGTATTTCTCAAAATAATCCCTGAAGAAATATCAGGAGAATATTTATTGAATAAATAAATATTTAAATGAATATACAAAACAATATTCATTAATTAATAAGACCTGAAAAGAATATTTAAGGTAATATTCATGATTAATTAGGAATTTAAATGAATATTCAAAAGTAATATTCATTTAATAAATAATATCCTAAATGAATATCAAGTAATATTCATTTAGTAATCCAAGCCTTAAGGAATATTCGAAATAATATTCGATAATTAAATCAAGCTTCAGATGAATATTAAAATAATATTCATCAAGTATTTAATATCTTAAATGAATATTCAAAAGTAATATTGATTTAATAAAATAATAATCTAAAAGAATATCCAAAATAATATTCATTTAATAGTCTCATCTTTAGAAGAATATTCGAAATAATAGTCGATAATCAATTCGACTCTGAATGAATATTGAGAAATATTATTCGTTGAATAGTTACGTTCAAATAATTATTTGAAGTAAGGATCGTTAAAATAATTAGTCTCGAACGAATATTCAAATAATATTCGTCGCCCAAATAATAGAAAATATTTACTTAAATATTTTCTTCCGAGGTAATCTCGATATATCAAGGAATATTGACTCCCGGTCTATTTTTGATTAATAAGATATATACGCCCTTCTATGAGGGTCTTACAATAACCGGCTTATAACTGATATATAACTATCTAGCTTATAAGCTGTAAGAACCCCAAATTTTGGATATAATTAAAACTTTTATTAAGTAATGATAAAATGAGGAACAATGATTCCAACAACAAGGTCACCAGCTCTAATGAATGGTGGTTTCAAAGAACAATGATTGTAATGAATGGATATTGCTTTGGACAATGATCCTGATGCATTGGTATATTGTCAGAATAGAGTAATTCGATGGTTGAGGACCTAGATAAGAATAATCTACCATCCAGGAAGGAGCTAATGGATCCTTGAAGGGAAATGAGTACGTGCATAGTGTTTCCCATACGTGCATAGTATTTCCCATACGTGCATAGTGTTTCCCGTACGTGCATAGTGTTTCCTGTACGTGCATAGTAATTTGGTTGATGAATAGTGATTTTGTAAGTTGGAAAACTTTTCACGCCACCCTATGTACGGGACGTGATATGGATGTTTCGAAGTCATATTAGTAATACGCGGAGGAAATAAGTGAATGCAGAGACGGTCGGAATTCAGAAATTCCAAATTCTTTTCGGTATAATATTTGACCGGACAGTGGATTAAATATTATTATAATCCAAGAATTGAGATATTAACTTTGAGGATTTGATATTTTGGGATGTTATTATAATTGATTTAAGAATGAAGGTAGGAAACCACTGAGGAGTGGTTATGGCTACAATGTAATAATCGATAATTGGAAAGAATGAATGGAATTCGACTTTATTATTATTTCTATGTCTTGAAGAATGCTAAAGGGTGACAACATAGGTAAGAATAATCTATCTTCTAAGGGAATAAGATATGGCAAATTCAAGCAAGAGAATACTCTCATGTCATCCAGATCGATAGCAATTAATCCAGTAGTTCCGTAAAAAGGTTAAGGAACAATCGAAAGAGAATACGGACAATTATACAACCCTAAGAGAACAAGTAAAGAATACAGAATGAATAGTGTTTTGGTGGGAGTATATAATAATATGAGACGACACCATATAGAAGTATTCGGAACGGATTTCCGAGTTCATATTAGTGATCCAGGGGGAAAATAAGTGTATGTAAAAGCTGTCGGATTCTGAAAAACCGCACTTTTATTTTCTCCGAGAGTTCCCTGGACACTGATAGCCTTAAGTATTTAACGAATGGATTTAAGGAATATAAATTGGAAAGTTAGAATGAAAGATGGAGAAGGAAAGTATTAATATTAAAGAGGATTCCCGGTAAACCCTAATTAGAAATCCGTGAAATATTCCCACGAACGATCAATCGAAACGGGTAATAACCGGACACAGAAACAAGCAGAGGAAGCAAGAGTCTTGTGCAAGCTACTAGATAAATATCTAGCAACCAAGTAGTTACTTAAGCAACTAGCACACTTAGAATCAAAACTAAGTACTTAGCTTATTCATCTCATCCAACCAAAACAACCAATACTTATCTCTTGAAAATACCTCATCCATTGCATCATCACTTTATTAAAGCAACTTTAACCCAAGATATTATCAAGACAAATCACTTTATGCATTATTATTCAAGAAGCAACCAAGCAAACCCATTCTCTCTCAAAGAAACCTCCATTCGGCTTCTTGTTAATTCAAGAATCAAAAACTCCCTTCCCACCATTGTTTGATCTTGAAACTTTTATGGTAAGTCCTATATTTCATAAAAGTAATCTCCTAGAAATCTTAGCTCCAATCTCCATGTTTTCCATTTTCAAATAAATCATCCAAGGTGAGGATGAATAGTATTCTTCATGATTTAACTTTGTTTTCTTGGTTTCTTTTGATTGATCTAAGCTAGCTTAGGCCACACAAGGACTAGATCAAGGCTTATTAAGGCTCTAGCACTCTCCAAGGAAGGTATACCCTTGAAACCCTAGATCTTGTTTTGAGATTTATGCATGTTCTTGATGGATTTAAGCTTGGTGATGATGTTAGTATGATTATAAGCATGTTAGCATGATTTGTAGTTGGTTTAATCATATGATGATTATGATGGTAAAGTAGATGTTCTTGGACAGATTTGGGGTGAGAATTATGTGTATAAGTTGTATGGATGCCCGGTGTGGCTTGGTATTGAGGTTACGATTTTTAGAAACGTTCGATTTATAGCCGGCGTAATGCCAAAATTTCGTTAACCCTTGAAATTCGTGCATAGCAGTAGCCATAAATCACTGATCTTGATAAGAATATAACATACCCTTGTAGATCTCGAGTCATAGATCGTTTTGGCGAAAGAATCGAAACAAACGGACTTACGGTTTAGGAATTATGGCCGATTTACTAAAAGTAGTTCGAATCCGTAAACGAAAGTTCGTAACTGTAATTGAACCCTCGTAAACTATGTAACGTCATGGCGAATCTTGGTAAATAAATACTAGAGGTAAAAAGGAAGGTGTAAAAGAAAACCGTATGTCAAAAGGATCGTTTTTCGATTTATTAAAAATGTTCGAGTCGAGGTTAAACGCGAACGAACCCCTAAAAACCCGTTTGGTTATAACTTCGGTAAAACACTTAGCAACGGGCGATAAAACTCGGAGTATAGTATTGGTTCGTAACGATCGACTTTAGAACTCATATGACTTAAGTATGTCCCAAGTATAAGTACAATGACATGTCGTATTAGCGAACGAATGTCGGGTCGGATCAGTGATAAAAGTAATCCACTAAAAGGGGTATAATGAGATAACTCGAGAACGTGTTTCGAATTAAGTATAACTTAACTTTTTATATGTTAAGTAATTAATCCCGAATGCCTTGGCTATTTATAGATCACCAAGCTGAACCGGGACCCGCTACCACTACCCCTTACCGTACTCGACTATCAGGCAAGTTTCAATTCCCTTCTTTTAGGCTGTTGTTGTGATTGAATAATATATATATATGATTGCTGATATACATATGCCATTGCATGCATGCCTACTTTCAAGTTGAATTGATATACTTGTTCCCTGAATGTTATTGTTGGCTTATAAGCTAGATAGTTATATATCAGTTATAAGCCGGTTATTGTAAGACCCTCATAGAAGGGCGTATATATCTTATTAATCAAAAATAGACCGGGAGTCAATATTCCTTGATATATCGAGATTACCTCGGAAGAAAATATTTAAGTAAATATTTTCTATTATTTGGGCGACGAATATTATTTGAATATTCGTTCGAGACTAATTATTTTAACGATCCTTACTTCAAATAATTATTTGAACGTAACCATTCGACGAATAATATTTTTCAATATTCATTCAAAGTCGAATAGGTTATCGATTATTATTCCGAATATTCTTCTAAAGATTGGACTACTAAATGAATATTATTTGAATATCCATTTAGAATATTACTTTATTAAATGAATATTACTTTTGAATATTCATTTAAGATATTACTTACTTGATGAATATTATTCTAATATTCATCTGAAGCTTGATTTATTTATCGAGTCTTATCTCGAATATTCCTTTAAAGCTTGGATTACTAAATGAATATTACTTGTTATTCATTTAGAATATTATTCATTAAACGAATATTACTTTTTCAATAAACATTTAAATTCCTAATTAATTATGAATATTATTTTGAATATTCATCCAGGGTTCTATTTAAATCATCGAATATTATTTTAAATATTTTTAAATATTCTTTTCAGATCTTATTAATTAATGAATATTATTCTGAATATTCATTTGAATATTTAATTATGCAATAAATATTCTCTAGATATTTCTTCAAGGATTATTTGAGAAATACTCTGATTAAAGGTATTCTTTCATATTCCTAAATATTCGGTAAAATATTTTAATTCAATAAATATTCTCTGAATATTTATTTCATACTTAGAATAACCTCGATAAGGTTTATCTTCTTCGATTATTACGGAAAATATTTCGGAGTCATATTATTATTAATCTTATATCAAGAAAGGTTCTCAGACATCATTCTTCTTTGAGTCTATCTCCTTAATAATAAGGGAACCTTACTTGGAAAATGTTATTTATCTTGTCGACTTCCCGGTCATAAAGTATTCCCTTCACCCGCAACTCGGGTGCTGTTGACTTATTAAGTCGTTGTTTACCTTCTCATCTTTCGAGGGGTAAGATTACTGGAACAAGTTGATATCCGTTACCAAGTAATAGCTTGGGAGTTATTGGTAAATTTTCCTTTCCATCTAGATACGACTACTTTGTGGAGTCTTATCAACAAGTATTATACTTGGGGAAAGGGGGACGAACGTTATATTCAGAATCATGAATTCTATTTGAACTAGGAGTCGTGTAAGAGGCCGAGTAGCGCCGGTCCATCCCCTTGGCCCAACCGTTGGCCGGGGAGAGCTAGCATGGCGGTATACAAGTAAAGCCGTCAGTTCTTCCTTCTACCGGTAGTAAATCTAAATTGAGCTGTACGATCTCGACTGATCATCAAGATTGGAACAGCGGGCGCGGTGAATACTCCATCATTGGTTCATCATCCAGATTTATTTATTTCCTGCAACATGATTACTGTTGGCAGAGTTGGAAAAGGGTCATAACTGGAATTGCAACCTTTTCTTGCAAACTCCTCTTCTTAATAACAATAAGAATATCTCGCTTACTTTGACGTAGCAGATATTTCTACAAACAAATACTTTAAGTTACCTTGTAACTTCATCGTTCATATTATACTGGCATCATTTCCGTAAATGCATGGCATATGGTTTGAAAGATACTTCTGAACTGTTATACTTTATCGTTCAGTTATATATTATTGTTGGTGGGCTATTGCTCACCCTTGCTTTATTATTATATCACAACAACAGCTAGACCAGATGACTCGCACAAGGCGCACTCGACGCGGGCGAGGACGATGAGACTACCAGAGCTGAAGAAGAAGCTATTGGTAGGATATATTTATTCTTTCAGTACCAAGAATATAGTCTAGTATGACTTATGTAAATGGATGGCAAAGAGTATGTAATTATATTGAAATTCTTTTGGATTGTAAGAACTCATAATGTGATTAATAAAAATTTGATTGTTACTCTGATTTCATCTCTGGGACTATAACGGGTGTGTTTTATATTGTTGTGTTGGGTCATAGAGACGTAATTTATTTCATGTTAAGGAAAGTTCAATTGTTGTGGACAGGATTGGAAACCGTAACCACCGAATCCCGGACCCCGGATCTGGGGGTGTTACAGAAGTGGTATCAGAGCGTACGTTATAAACCCCAGAGATGAGGTGACGTTAAAACAATAAATTCAATAAGATAATAAGAACTCTTGCCAAGTTCATAGTCGGACTACTTAATGTAGTGATGACATATAAAAACCCTTATGGGAACTCGTAAGTATAATGATAGTAACTTAGCTCGATATCGTATCGACGAGTAAGGCGACTGACCTTGAGGCATACGAGCAATAGCGCGATGATGCTTTATATGCTAAAGATCAGCGGGTAATTCGATGGAGTACCCTACTGGAGACCCGGAAGAGGTTCCAGCAGATAAGGAAAGTCCTGTTAGGATGAGGAGCTTACCCATGGGTAATGAGGGTCGCAGCCAGAATGACTGTGATGATTAAGATATGGTGCTCAGAAAAGTGAGTATAAAGAACCGAGATATTATTAAGAGATCTGGAGATGCATGTTGAATTCATAGCCGGACTACCAGATGTAGTACCAGCAAGAAAGAAGGATTGGAAGAATTACTTGAGATCTTATACGGAAATAGATGAGAATCCTTAGAGATTTTCATCTTAACAAAGAAAGAGCTAGAGGGATGTATGATTATCAAAGACAGCGATATAGGACGAGGAGCAGAGTCCCTAGGAATAGTTGAGAATGAGGCAGTAAGTGCCATATCATTTGATAAATGAATCAGTATGAATATGGTCAGTAATAATTTGCCACGAGAAGGCAGATGTCATAGGTTGTAATTTATGGAACCAAATTGAGGTTGATGAAATTGTTTTATTCAGGAAAAAAATGTCCATTTTATGAATGAGTCAGTTAGAAAGTGAAAACATTGGGAAGTGACAGCATGATTGGATAAAGTTATATAAGGAAGTAGTAAGCAAGACAATGATCTCAGAACCTACCGGAAGATAAGACCAGTGAGTCAAGATGAACTCGTAATGAGACTACTGCCAGAGACTGAGTATAGAGTTAATTCAACTCAGTTAAATAATGAACCAGAAACGTTATATGCATGTGATTCAGAGGAATATTAAATTCCTTCTTCTCTTTGAATGGATTATAGTAGTTACCTTAAGTTTACTCCGGCATGGAATTATAATAGATCAAGTAATACGATCAGCAGTTGAAGAGGAAAATGTGAGAAAATCTTCCTGGAGCTAAAAGGTGAAATTGGTAATGACCAAGAGCTGGCATTGCTTAATGGAAAAGGGAGACTTTGTGCTTCCAACGACGCTTCGCATAAAGGGTTAGGTAGACCGACATTTGGTAGTATTGAATATCAGGACGTTGTGACAGGTTTCAGTTTGAAACTATTGATTCCCTTTTTAAGGGATGGATATAATTGATTCCTCTCCAGTGGGTAAACTTCCAATCCGATGACGATTATTTCGTTAACTATGACTGCTTATGATTCCACCTGCTTGGAGGTTCATAGAACTATTCTTCAGGTTTCGAAACTGGTCTCCTTAATGTTACCAGTAGGTGGTTAGATTGATCAAAATTTCCCTGAGTCTGGAAAGGAATTCGGTGAATTTTGGCAAACCCTGTCTTTCTGATTATCAGAGAATGTCATGGAAGAGAGTAAAAAAAAAAAAAAAAAAATTTGGAGCAAACCCTGTGATTTGGATAAGGATGCTGTAAAATGGGTTAGTAAACGGACCCTGAGCATTACGATCGACGGTAGTGATAAAATGATGAAGTGAGATTGGACGAAAATAGGAAATGTAAGTAAGAAACCAGCCGGACTGAGAAATTCCAGGATTGACTTAAATGAAAAGGATGTTATGCCAGGAATGGTAAGCTTGTGTGGCACGCAGGATTGATAAGTACAGTTGAAAAGAAAAAAGTGGAGGAAAGGTGACCGGAGACGGTGCCGAGTAGTCGATTAAGACTTATATGGAGTAAAGTTTTGGAAAGGTAGAAAGGTATCAAAGAAGAAGGCACTATGCCGGAAATTGCTAGAAAAGTAATGCTATTAGCCAACCCCTAAAATCATATATTTTTATGTGTGGCCAGTTGAGGCCAAGTCACAACGGACTATAAAGTGACTAGACCAGCAATGAAAAGACAAAGCAGGGTTGCTTCTAAGAAAGCACCGACTGCAAGGGCTTCTAATATAAAGGAAACATTAATGAGATCGTTTGGAATCTTCTGCCGAACAACCCATGTTTTGATTTGGAATTCACTAGACCTTTTTGGGATGGGGTCACCCGTACTAAAGTGACTCATGTGTATATGGTTGTCCAAGATTTCGAGTAAAATGGAAGTATAGTGACTTGAGATGTATGATGTTAGGGTATCATGAATACCATGAATATATTATGACGGAGGAAAGTAAGCAATGAAGGTATATGAAGAGGGTATAGAAAAGGTCAGAAATTGAACAATATGCTGTAGGAATTTTGTCTAAGGCAAGTACCTTTGCGAAGAACGATAAGCACCAAGAGATTCACGTTGAACTCGACCAATCTCTTCCAGAACATCCTTGCTACCATTAACAAGTTCGGTAAGAGAAGAGATAGGCATACGTTGCCTTTTTGGAAGGCCAAATAGGCTGACAACTATCTGAAAGAAGAGGGTGGCATTAAACCACCGATCGATTATCAAATGAGAATGATTGAAAAGAGACCTTTATTAAGGATACATGATCTGATTGCCAATTATAAGATGCAAGAATTCCTTGGCAGTTGAATTAAGGATAGGATATCCATAAATTAAGACAAACCCTGGGAAATGCACGAGGGGTGGCATTAACCCTAATAACGACATTATGACTTCAGATGATATGAGCTGGACTTGCTAAGGCAACAATGACCGGTAAGGATTATTAAAAAGAGTTCTGGAAAGAACATAGATAGAATTATTAGAGTATTGATCAATGACATTTTGATATACCCGGTACCCAGAAAATACCGGAGGAATGATAAGGATGGCCTATGAAACCTTACAAGCAAAAAGGTAATATTCCGAACTTCAAAATGGAAGTTTGGTAAGGGATGTATGACATCGTAACAATAATGCCAGATGAGGCATGTATGAAACCCTGAGGAAGTATGGATTGAACCTATAAAGGTTGAGATTATCCTAAGATAAGGAAAGGACTAAGAAGAGAAGTATCCTAAGTAGGATTGGGAATAAACGTGATAAAGTTCCCACGGGTAGGTGGAAGCAATGACTTATGGAAAAAGACTGTTAAATATATTTTTTCTCCATCAGCAGAGCTTAAGGGAGAATGCTTTCACACAACAGAGATGGGAATGAGGTAGAAATGTTTGAATTGGAATATATCCAGAGAACAAGGGTTACCAGAAATTATTATTATCAGGAAAGGCCAATGAGGTGGCCGACAGTCTAAGTATAAAGGAATAATTATAAATGTTCATACCGAAGAAACAAAACGATATTTGGAAAGACCTTGAAGGTCATATGGGAGTGGAGGAAGTTACATTCCTTTTGATGATTGTGCAAGAATCGAAGGTAATAATAGTTTAAGTAAAGATTCGATTCCTGATGGAGTCTTAAGCATATTACGTACCTTAGAAGGTTCCGTTTTGAGGCAAACCAGGACCATGGTACAAAATTGATGAAGTAAACCGTTAAGTTTCCAGTCTTTTATGGAAGATGCATAAGTGATAGTTTCATCAACCGGACCTAGCTGCGATGCTTGAAACTCTCCTGCAATTCTATCTGCTTCATGTTATATCTACATCAAGTTCAGGAAGTGTTCCTTATGGATAAGGAATAATGATTACTTTGTCTCCCTAAGGGATTTGAAACCCGTAGGGTTAACTATTAACGCACTACGTAAACAACAAGCGATGGTGATTCTTCTAAGAAAGGAGATGACAACGTAAAGATAAAGAAAGTGCTGCCATTGATTAACTAAATGGCATGTTGATGAATGACAAACAAGTTATGTTAGTGTACTTCTGCGCAAACAAGATAGAGAATATGAGGTTGATGATTCATGATGCTAAACGTATTCCCGTAAAAAGAATTAATGAGACTTGGAGGGAAGGGCGGTTGAGCCCGAGACTTATTGGGCCACCTGAGAGTTTATAAGGGTTCGGACGGCGGTATTCGAGCCAGCCTTACCCCCAAAACTTATAGCACGGTCATAACGGGTTTTCATGTGGCCAGGCTACGTCAGTAAAATGCAGATGTCAACAGATGATAGGAGTACGAGCATGTAGATATACGACCTGGTCTGACTTACGAAAGACAACCTGTGGAAAACCACGGATAGAAAAGAACAAATGATGCGAAACAGGGTTGGCAGAAGTAGATTATATGACTCTAAGTTAAAGGGATCGGGCCAGATTCATTTCGGAAAGTTAAATTGGAATAACGTGATGATTATAGAATAAATGTGACGGAATACCGATAAAGAGGTACCAAGTGCAAAAAGGTGTCTCAATAAAGAGGTGAAGGTGAAAGTAAATAATAGAAATGAGTAAGAATCAGATAATAAGAAGGATGTGATTGATAAAGAAAAGGCTGGGAAAGCAACTATGGAATGAGAAGCAAGGAATGTTATGAATGGGTTTTCTAATGAATTCTCAAGATGACAACCTGATAGTGTCAATATTATAGCATGAAAAAGCTAGTAACATGATATGGGATGTCAGTAATAATGATGTCAAGTGAGAAATCTAAGATTTAACCTGAAAGGTTGAAGGATTTCCCGAATGTGAGTATCGCTAAGATTGAACAGGAGTATTTGTCCATAGAATAATGGACAAAGCAGCAAGATATGTTGACACGTGAGATTGCGATCAAATAGTATTGGATATAATTATGATTAATTTCTTCTTTGATAGACCTCTATAGTTCAGAGGTAAAGTCTGAGTATGATATTCCACAATCGTGAAAGCTTTCTATAATCCTTTAGAACTCTTTTCTCCTCTTCTCTCTTATACATCTTCTTTATGAATTGAGAAGAACAACCCTTTTAGGAGGGGAGGTACTGCTACGTGACTATCTGTCTATGTGATAGAAGTCTAAGTGGAATACCCTAACTTGTTTAATTGCTTGTCAAGTACTAAAGGCTGGCCCCCTTCTGTACTAGCTATGCAATATAACAAATGTTCACTTGATCATAGTGATCTCTCAATAAATCTTTCCACTTCTCTATATTGATCGAGATTGCGAAGATTAAAGCAATCACGAAATGCACAGTACGAGCGAGGTTACCTCCGAATTCGTAGGGTGATAGTGATACCAATGTTACTGCAGGTATCAATAAGGATAAGACTGAGTAAGAGTATAACCCGGATAGTGAGTTGTACGAAAGGTAGCAACGTTGATGGAAAAAGGATATAGTATGGATTGTAGCCCTAGAAGATGTGCTGAGGAAGGGTAGAACGACTAAGAATTGACCGGGAAGCTAAAAAGGGAACGACAGGCAAACGACTCTTTGCTTCCTACCTGATTCCGGGACGGAATCCTTTTAAGGAGGGGAGACTGTAAGAACCCCAAATTTTGGATATAATTAAAACTTTTATTAAGTAATGATAAAATGAGGAACAATGATTCCAACAACAAGGTCACCAGCTCTAATGAATGGTGGTTTCAAAGAACAATGATTGTAATGAATGGATATTGCTTTGGACAATGATCCTGATGCATTGGTATATTGTCAGAATAGAGTAATTCGATGGTTGAGGACCTAGATAAGAATAATCTACCATCCAGGAAGGAGCTAATGGATCCTTGAAGGGAAATGAGTACGTGCATAGTGTTTCCCATACGTGCATAGTATTTCCCATACGTGCATAGTGTTTCCCGTACGTGCATAGTGTTTCCTGTACGTGCATAGTAATTTGGTTGATGAATAGTGATTTTGTAAGTTGGAAAACTTTTCACGCCACCCTATGTACGGGACGTGATATGGATGTTTCGAAGTCATATTAGTAATACGCGGAGGAAATAAGTGAATGCAGAGACGGTCGGAATTCAGAAATTCCAAATTCTTTTCGGTATAATATTTGACCGGACAGTGGATTAAATATTATTATAATCCAAGAATTGAGATATTAACTTTGAGGATTTGATATTTTGGGATGTTATTATAATTGATTTAAGAATGAAGGTAGGAAACCACTGAGGAGTGGTTATGGCTACAATGTAATAATCGATAATTGGAAAGAATGAATGGAATTCGACTTTATTATTATTTCTATGTCTTGAAGAATGCTAAAGGGTGACAACATAGGTAAGAATAATCTATCTTCTAAGGGAATAAGATATGGCAAATTCAAGCAAGAGAATACTCTCATGTCATCCAGATCGATAGCAATTAATCCAGTAGTTCCGTAAAAAGGTTAAGGAACAATCGAAAGAGAATACGGACAATTATACAACCCTAAGAGAACAAGTAAAGAATACAGAATGAATAGTGTTTTGGTGGGAGTATATAATAATATGAGACGACACCATATAGAAGTATTCGGAACGGATTTCCGAGTTCATATTAGTGATCCAGGGGGAAAATAAGTGTATGTAAAAGCTGTCGGATTCTGAAAAACCGCACTTTTATTTTCTCCGAGAGTTCCCTGGACACTGATAGCCTTAAGTATTTAACGAATGGATTTAAGGAATATAAATTGGAAAGTTAGAATGAAAGATGGAGAAGGAAAGTATTAATATTAAAGAGGATTCCCGGTAAACCCTAATTAGAAATCCGTGAAATATTCCCACGAACGATCAATCGAAACGGGTAATAACCGGACACAGAAACAAGCAGAGGAAGCAAGAGTCTTGTGCAAGCTACTAGATAAATATCTAGCAACCAAGTAGTTACTTAAGCAACTAGCACACTTAGAATCAAAACTAAGTACTTAGCTTATTCATCTCATCCAACCAAAACAACCAATACTTATCTCTTGAAAATACCTCATCCATTGCATCATCACTTTATTAAAGCAACTTTAACCCAAGATATTATCAAGACAAATCACTTTATGCATTATTATTCAAGAAGCAACCAAGCAAACCCATTCTCTCTCAAAGAAACCTCCATTCGGCTTCTTGTTAATTCAAGAATCAAAAACTCCCTTCCCACCATTGTTTGATCTTGAAACTTTTATGGTAAGTCCTATATTTCATAAAAGTAATCTCCTAGAAATCTTAGCTCCAATCTCCATGTTTTCCATTTTCAAATAAATCATCCAAGGTGAGGATGAATAGTATTCTTCATGATTTAACTTTGTTTTCTTGGTTTCTTTTGATTGATCTAAGCTAGCTTAGGCCACACAAGGACTAGATCAAGGCTTATTAAGGCTCTAGCACTCTCCAAGGAAGGTATACCCTTGAAACCCTAGATCTTGTTTTGAGATTTATGCATGTTCTTGATGGATTTAAGCTTGGTGATGATGTTAGTATGATTATAAGCATGTTAGCATGATTTGTAGTTGGTTTAATCATATGATGATTATGATGGTAAAGTAGATGTTCTTGGACAGATTTGGGGTGAGAATTATGTGTATAAGTTGTATGGATGCCCGGTGTGGCTTGGTATTGAGGTTACGATTTTTAGAAACGTTCGATTTATAGCCGGCGTAATGCCAAAATTTCGTTAACCCTTGAAATTCGTGCATAGCAGTAGCCATAAATCACTGATCTTGATAAGAATATAACATACCCTTGTAGATCTCGAGTCATAGATCGTTTTGGCGAAAGAATCGAAACAAACGGACTTACGGTTTAGGAATTATGGCCGATTTACTAAAAGTAGTTCGAATCCGTAAACGAAAGTTCGTAACTGTAATTGAACCCTCGTAAACTATGTAACGTCATGGCGAATCTTGGTAAATAAATACTAGAGGTAAAAAGGAAGGTGTGAAAGAAAACCGTATGTCAAAAGGATCGTTTTTCGATTTATTAAAAATGTTCGAGTCGAGGTTAAACGCGAACGAACCCCTAAAAACCCGTTTGGTTATAACTTCGGTAAAACACTTAGCAACGGGCGATAAAACTCGGAGTATAGTATTGGTTCGTAACGATCGACTTTAGAACTCATATGACTTAAGTATGTCCCAAGTATAAGTACAATGACATGTCGTATTAGCGAACGAATGTCGGGTCGGATCAGTGATAAAAGTAATCCACTAAAAGGGGTATAATGAGATAACTCGAGAACGTGTTTCGAATTAAGTATAACTTAACTTTTTATATGTTAAGTAATTAATCCCGAATGCCTTGGCTATTTATAGATCACCAAGCTGAACCGGGACCCGCTACCACTACCCCTTACCGTACTCGACTATCAGGCAAGTTTCAATTCCCTTCTTTTAGGCTGTTGTTGTGATTGAATAATATATATATATATGATTGCTGATATACATATGCCATTGCATGCATGCCTACTTTCAAGTTGAATTGATATACTTGTTCCCTGAATGTTATTGTTGGCTTATAAGCTAGATAGTTATATATCAGTTATAAGCCGGTTATTGTAAGACCCTCATAGAAGGGCGTATATATCTTATTAATCAAAAATAGACCGGGAGTCAATATTCCTTGATATATCGAGATTACCTCGGAAGAAAATATTTAAGTAAATATTTTCTATTATTTGGGCGACGAATATTATTTGAATATTCGTTCGAGACTAATTATTTTAACGATCCTTACTTCAAATAATTATTTGAACGTAACCATTCGACGAATAATATTTTTCAATATTCATTCAAAGTCGAATAGGTTATCGATTATTATTCCGAATATTCTTCTAAAGATTGGACTACTAAATGAATATTATTTGAATATCCATTTAGAATATTACTTTATTAAATGAATATTACTTTTGAATATTCATTTAAGATATTACTTACTTGATGAATATTATTCTAATATTCATCTGAAGCTTGATTTATTTATCGAGTCTTATCTCGAATATTCCTTTAAAGCTTGGATTACTAAATGAATATTACTTGTTATTCATTTAGAATATTATTCATTAAACGAATATTACTTTTTCAATAAACATTTAAATTCCTAATTAATTATGAATATTATTTTGAATATTCATCCAGGGTTCTATTTAAATCATCGAATATTATTTTAAATATTTTTAAATATTCTTTTCAGATCTTATTAATTAATGAATATTATTCTGAATATTCATTTGAATATTTAATTATGCAATAAATATTCTCTAGATATTTCTTCAAGGATTATTTGAGAAATACTCTGATTAAAGGTATTCTTTCATATTCCTAAATATTCGGTAAAATATTTTAATTCAATAAATATTCTCTGAATATTTATTTCATACTTAGAATAACCTCGATAAGGTTTATCTTCTTCGATTATTACGGAAAATATTTCGGAGTCATATTATTATTAATCTTATATCAAGAAAGGTTCTCAGACATCATTCTTCTTTGAGTCTATCTCCTTAATAATAAGGGAACCTTACTTGGAAAATGTTATTTATCTTGTCGACTTCCCGGTCATAAAGTATTCCCTTCACCCGCAACTCGGGTGCTGTTGACTTATTAAGTCGTTGTTTACCTTCTCATCTTTCGAGGGGTAAGATTACTGGAACAAGTTGATATCCGTTACCAAGTAATAGCTTGGGAGTTATTGGTAAATTTTCCTTTCCATCTAGATACGACTACTTTGTGGAGTCTTATCAACAAGTATTATACTTGGGGAAAGGGGGACGAACGTTATATTCAGAATCATGAATTCTATTTGAACTAGGAGTCGTGTAAGAGGCCGAGTAGCGCCGGTCCATCCCCTTGGCCCAACCGTTGGCCGGGGAGAGCTAGCATGGCGGTATACAAGTAAAGCCGTCAGTTCTTCCTTCTACCGGTAGTAAATCTAAATTGAGCTGTACGATCTCGACTGATCATCAAGATTGGAACAGCGGGCGCGGTGAATACTCCATCATTGGTTCATCATCCAGATTTATTTATTTCCTGCAACATGATTACTGTTGGCAGAGTTGGAAAAGGGTCATAACTGGAATTGCAACCTTTTCTTGCAAACTCCTCTTCTTAATAACAATAAGAATATCTCGCTTACTTTGACGTAGCAGATATTTCTACAAACAAATACTTTAAGTTACCTTGTAACTTCATCGTTCATATTATACTGGCATCATTTCCGTAAATGCATGGCATATGGTTTGAAAGATACTTCTGAACTGTTATACTTTATCGTTCAGTTATATATTATTGTTGGTGGGCTATTGCTCACCCTTGCTTTATTATTATATCACAACAACAGCTAGACCAGATGACTCGCACAAGGCGCACTCGACGCGGGCGAGGACGATGAGACTACCAGAGCTGAAGAAGAAGCTATTGGTAGGATATATTTATTCTTTCAGTACCAAGAATATAGTCTAGTATGACTTATGTAAATGGATGGCAAAGAGTATGTAATTATATTGAAATTCTTTTGGATTGTAAGAACTCATAATGTGATTAATAAAAATTTGATTGTTACTCTGATTTCATCTCTGGGACTATAACGGGTGTGTTTTATATTGTTGTGTTGGGTCATAGAGACGTAATTTATTTCATGTTAAGGAAAGTTCAATTGTTATGGACAGGATTGGAAACCGTAACCACCGAATCCCGGACCCCGGATCTGGGGGTGTTACATAAGCCAACAATAACATTTAGGGAACAAGTATATCAATTCAACTTGAAAGTAGGCATGCATGCAATGGCATATGTATATCAGCAATCATATATATATATTTATTCAATCACAACAACAGCCTAAAAGAAGGGAATTGAAACTTGCCTGGTAGTCGAGTACGGTAAGGGGTAGTGGTAGCGGGTCCCGGTTCAGCCTGGTGATCTATAAATAGCCAAGGCATTCGGGATTAATCACTTAACATATTAAAAGTTAAGTTATACTTAAATCGAAACACGTTCTCGAGTTATCTCGTTATACCCCTATTAGTGGATTACTTATTATCACTGATCCGACCCGACATTCGTTCGTTAATACGACATGTCACTGCACTTATACTTGGGACATACTTGAGTCATACGAGTTCTAAGGTTGATCGTTACGAACCAATATTATACTCCGAGTTTTATCGCCCGTTTTCTAAGTGTTTTACCAAAGTTACAAAAGAGTCGTCTTTTAGGGGTTCGTTCGCGTTTAACCTTTACTCGAACATTTTTAATAAATCGAAAAATGCTCTTTTTGACATACGGTTTTCTTTCACACCTTCCTTCTTACCCCTAGTATTTATTTACCAAGATTCGCCATGACGTTACATAGCTTACGAGGGTTCAATTTCAGTTACGAACTTTCGATTACGGATTCGAACTACTTTTAGTAATTTGGTCATAAATCCTAAACCGTAAGTCCGTTTCACGTGATCTTTATATCAAAACAAAGCTTAGAACATTACCTATCCTATCATGGCAGATAAGGTCTCTGGACAGTAGGGGTTTGACATGGAAAATGGCATACAAAACATGGTATTGTAAAATCGGGCATTATAACGGCTGTAAATCGAATATCTATCAATTTCGAATCTTCCCTTACACATAGCATCCAACCCAAACAACATATACATGACTTATATACATGAACTGAGGCCAAGCAATGCCTTTCCGTTCATCTAAACTATTTTTAACATTTATCAAAACTACATCATATACATGCTCATAATCATGCTAATATCACATCTTATACTAAAACCCATCAAGAGCATGCAAAATCTCAAGGTAAAGCCTAGGGTTTAAAGTTGTTATACCTTCCTTGGAGTATGATCTAGCCTCACTATGCTTGGTATGATCCTTAGAAGTGCTTAAGCTTGCTAAATCAACCAAAGAAATCAAGGAAAAACAAGATTAGTTCATGAAAACACTATTCACCCTCCTCTTAAATCATTTTTTTGAAAATGGAAAAAGAAGAGATTGAAGCTAGGATTTTGAGGAGATCATTTATATGAAATGTAAGTCTCACCATAAAAGTTTCAAGATCAACAAATGGTTGGAAGTTGGATTTTGAATTTGGAATTTCTTGTTTGGTCGAATGGAATGAAAAGGAGAGAGATGATGGTTTGCTTGCTTTGTTCTCTTGGTTGGCTAGGCTAAATGAATTATTTGTGATGTTAAGATAATATCTTGGGTCATAAAGTAGCTTTATTAAAGTTATGATGCACTAGATGATGTAATTAGCAAGCCATGTGTTGATATTTTGGTGGTTTAAGGCTAACCAAGTGGTTTGTGTGCTAAGTACTTGGTTGCATTCTAATTGATCTAGTTCCTTGCTAGTTACTAGATATTTATCACTTGCATGTGCATGCATCTTGCTTCCTCTGCTTGATTCTTTGTTTGTTTATTGCTCAATTCCTTGATCGTTCGAGGGAATAACTCATTCGTTTCTAGTTAGGGTTTTACCGAAAACCTTTTTAATATTTATACTACCATTCTCCCCTTTCTTACTAACTTTCCATTTTATATTCCTTTAATCCATTCGTTAATTACTTAAGGCTATCAGTGTCCAGGGAACTCTCGGAGAAAATAAAAGTGCGGTTTTTCAGAATCCGACAGCTTTTACATACACTTATTTTCCCCCTGGATCACTAATACGAACTCAGAAATCCGTTCCGAATACCGGGTATATCATTATTATAATAATATTCCAAATTCCACCAAAATCACTATTCATCACTTATTTTTATTTAATTCCTATAATTAGGAAAATGAACCTGGTTCACTCTCGAGTGCTTCTTAACCTTTTTACGGAACCGCTGGACTTATAATAGATATTGATTGGGATGACATAAGAATAATCTTACTTGAAGTAATATACGTATATTCTTAGGAGATAGATCATTCTTATCTATGCCGTCAACCAAAAGTATTCTGCATGACATATAAGTAATTGAATTCAAATCCGTTCCATTTATTTAATAGATCTTCGTTACATCGCAGTCATAACCACTATTCATTCTTACATCATTAAATACATAAAAGTTTTAATCCCACCCAAAATCTGGGTTCTTACACTACCGATGTTTGCACACTAGTAGGCATCGTATGTCCATTCGTAGGAACAAAACCTATCATAGTCGATCCAATCGGAACATTAATCTGTCCAATGACAGTATGTCCCAAAGCCACATGTCCCGTAGGCACATGTCCAACATGCGTCGCACTCACATCAGATGTTATAATTTGTGCGTTAGAGTTTTGCGGCGGCTAGTGATCCCCATCGGATGTTACAATCTGTGCGTTGGGATCAACCATCATGTTCGTGTTGTTCATAGTTTGATTCTCCATTAAATCTATCACTTAAACAAACAAGCACCTACGTAAGTACAGATCACAGATATATGAAATACGCTTTAATATTGTTGGACAATCTGCGATAAATACAAACAATATAATAATCGTGCGTGTGTGAGCAACAATAACGTGTATAATCAAAACAAAATAGAAAAGGAGACAAGAACGAAAAACACGAGTCCAGTGCGTGACTGTGTCCTTAAAGCGTATTTGCCCTCACCGTATGTGCGAGCGAAATGCCTCCTAGGATAAAACGGATTGCAGTGAAACTATAAAAGCGTCACACTCAGCGAGCTTGAAACGAGCAAGAATATCACCGAAGAAGAGAAGAGGCTGTGTTTGAGAAGAGGATGTGTTTTTCGAATAAAAAATCCTAAGGCTCTACACGAGTATATATAGGATAAGAAAACTTGTGCGCTACACAATTGCCTTAATTAATTAGCGCTAATCAATTAAATCGGTGGCAATTTCCTTAACACAATTGCCTTAATTAATTAGCCGAGCTAATCAATTAAATCGGTGGCAATTTCCTTAATTAATTAATCGTGTTAATTAATTAAGGAAAGGCGGTGGCAAAAAATCCGTAGTAAAAACGGAATTGATTTTACCGAATCAATGAATTTAAATTATAATCGAATCCATATTCCAACAAATTTTACTTGCCGAATTCTCTCTACGACACAGCAGAAGTGCACTAAGCATTGCCCAAGAGTATGAAAAACGGAAGCTTAAACCAACCTCAAAGGTTTGATCAACACAACTTGGTGACTTTTTTGTGTTTTGACAGGTCTTTTTCTGCAAAATTTAGCTATACCACAGATTGTATTAGGTAGATTTTATGCGCTAGGTTTTTATTAAATAAGTATCACTACGCCACAAATGGCCTACAGCTACGCCCAAAAAAGTGTGCTTATAGGGCAAAAAGTGTTGGCAAAAGAGCCTAAAACTAGCTATGGCTACACTTTGACCAAAAATGGCAGTGTTACAAAATCGGCCGCTAGGATAGGGGTCTATGCTAACACTTTTTCGATTTTGGTAACACCGGAGAAATGTGTAGGCTTAGACCCCTATGCCAACACCTTTCTGATCTATGCCTACACCTTATAAGATGTTACTATAGATCTATGCCTACACCATTATCTTTGTAGTAACACTGTTAAAATTGTTGGTGTAGACCTATGCCAACACCTCTTTAGTCCAATTTTAACATCAAATTGTGAAACACTTTGGTGTTTTTGTACTTTTTGCCAACACTTTTTTATTCTTTTGCCAACACAAAAATATTAATACTACAGCCAATGGCTACATTTTTGCAGCTCTTTACCAACATTTTAAATAGAGAAAGCCAACATATGACATTGAAATAAAAGGTTCCCATTCAAAATATTTTCAACATAAAGGCTGTCCAAAAGCCATTTCAATACATAAAGGCTATCCAAAAGCCATTCCAACACATAAAATACCATCCAAAAGCTAAGTTAAATACATGGTTTAAACGTTAAGTACCAACGTCTAATCCCATCGCAATCCAAAAACATATAACGAAAACTACATAGGTTACTTAGAAAAGCGTAAAATCTGATCAGTTAGTACTAACATCGTCATCTCCATGGGACACTTCAGCTGATTTCTCGGAGCCCTCAATAGTGGCCAACTTCAAACCTGGATTCTGTTCAGCCAACATTTTCATCATCTGTTGAACTTTTTGATCATGTTTCTGATCCATCTCTTGCTAAAGTTGAGCTTTGATCTTATCGGTTAGGTCAAACACCAACTGATCAGGAGCTGGAGGTTGAACGGAGGATGTACTTGATGGTGCTGACTTTGATTTTGGTTCCTTTTTCCGAATAAGCCTCCCAATTAGGTAAGATGGACTGTGTTCCTTGCCACCACGAACCAACTTATTAGCAGCCTCAACACCTTCGGTTTGCAGGGTTTTCTTAACATCAACCTGTTAAAAAACCAGAGCATCACCATCATCATTGACAGGCATTTGAACAGAATTATTTGAACTTACAATTTCTTTAAGTAACTGAATTCGACAAGCATTTGAACTGAATTATTTGAACTTAAAAAACCTGTTAAGTAACTGAATCATTGACAGGCATTTGAATTGAATTATTTGAACTTAAAAAACCTGTTAAGTAACTGAATTATTTGAACTTACAATTTTTTCGTTAACCGTTTTGACCACCTCCTCAGGTAACTTGTACTGACGGTTCTCGTCTCGTTTACGAGTCTCTATATATATATCAGCAACAGATATTATAACAGGCTCCTCCTCAGAATTACCCTCACCATCATCATTGACAGGCATTTTTCCAAGTTTTTCCTGTTTTTCCAATTTTTCTTTTTCCAGTTTTTCCCGTTTTTCAAGTAGCTGAATTAAATAAATTTTAACTATTAAAAACATGAATTATCCTGATAATACAATGGAGACTAATAGAACTACATAAATTTCTACAAAATCTACTTGAATTAAGATGAAATATGTATACCAGCTTGTGGGCAACTTGGGCGAAAGTCGTGGACCCAGTAGTATGCGTCTCAGTAAATTTTTGTCGTGACTCTGCATTCTTTTTTGCAATTTCCTGTACAATAGAGGGAAAAAACTAAGTAATTTTCTTAGTTTAAAATAAGATTAATATAATTGGCATAAAATTATACCCTATTTTTGCACTCATAATTTACAAATCTAAGTAATTTTTAGGTTAACTGAATAATCTAAGTAATTTTAAGAGTACAAAACTGGATACCAATACTTTTTACATAACGATGTGGTGTTACCTGAACTTTTTCATCACCCCAATAATTCAAAAGAATCTTCCAGTCAGAAAGAGGAACCTCTTCGGGCCTATGTGCCAACCTCTCCTCATCTGTAGGATAAGGAGTGTAATGATCTCTCTTAATTCGACTTTTGTAGCTCCTAAACTGATCAATCATTGTTTTCTTAACCCACGGTTTAGCATCTTCAGGAACAATAAACTTGTCCTGCATAAAATTACGCAAAGTGCATAAAAAGGAACATATAAACCCTTACAGTTGTCATATAAAATTACGCAAAGTGCAAAATTTTCACATATGAAACATTTTTTACCTTGACATACTCCCACAACAATTCCTTCTCAGGAACTTGATGCCAACTCGCACAAGTAAGAGACACAAATTGCCTTACAGTTGTCCCCCAAAAAGTTGCTAAATTCAGCTAGTAACTGGCCATTATCCGCTACAGGTTGGTTGAGATAATTGAGGGTGATCCTTTTTTCTCTGTTGTATTATGAATATGATTCATTTTGGTCTTCCCTCGTTTTCTTTTCGGAGCTTCATCAACAGGTGGCTCAACAGGTGATCCTTTATAGAGAACATACACATGATTATAAAGTTAAACTAAAATCAAAACTGGATTTACTTGAAGGACACTAATTATACATGTAAAATTATCAGACTGTGATTGCAAATGTGGCATTTCAGACTCTGCCCTCGGGATTTCCTTTTGAAGTTGTTTTTCATGTTCGCGTAACTTCAAATATACAGTCATTGAACCAGGACCATCTCTCAGATTTTTAAGCTTCTCTTTTAGAGAAACTACTGGAGCTTTATTGACCTTAAAAGGAAGATTGTAAACAATGTCAAAAAAAATTATCAGCTCAGTTATATTTTATTTTTAAACAAGTATTTTAATTCCTCACACACATACATAAAACTGGTACTTCAGTAGTAAAATAATTATAATACCTCCACAGGAAGTGAATTTGCGTCCCCAGTTGATTTATTCTTTGCAGATGAATCTGGCACTTTAGTAACTCGTGAACGAGTTCTTGGTCCAGCACCGATCTCAACTCTCTGTCTCTTGCCCTTTTTCGTTTCCTACAAATGTTAATTTAAGTCAATCAACAGCAGTACTATAAAGATAATTTGATGCTTAAATTAAGCAAAAATGTACCTTTGAAGTGACATTATCATCCTCATCGTCAGGTTGAACATTGTTATTGTCCGAGAGGTACTCACTCTCACTTGCATCGTCATTTGTTACCTTGTCTTTGCTTTTTTCCTTTGGAGGACTCGTAACAGACTCACTTGGGACCAATCCAAGTTCTACAAGCTTTGCTCTATTTTTCGCAACATTCACATTCCTTTTCATTTCATAGTCATTACATCCCTGTCCTTCAACAATAGTTCTCTCTTTCTCTGGACCTTTTTTCTCCCTTGGCGGATTAGCATCAGGCTGGTTGAACTCTAGTTTCTTCCTTGTACTGATTCTCGGTTCTTTGTCATCATTCATATCCTTCAGCTTTCGTGTTTTCTCAGCATTGATGTTCTTCAATGTCACAAAAGTCCGCTTCTCAACTTTTTTTTCTTTAGCTTTAAAAAGGTTGACCTTGGCCTTACAATCACATGCGGTTGCATTTGTTTCATTGCTGGCATATCTTTGTCGATATTGGCATCGATGTAAAAATCTAACTCAGATTTCCCTTTAGTATATTCACCAAGAGCTTTATCATCTACCAGCAGTTTCCAACCATCAATATTGACATATACGCCACCAATCTCTGTGTAATTCATTTCTTTAACACACCACATCAACACCGAGTAGGAAAACCTGTCAGGATCTTCCGAAAATGTATCATGTTGGCCACCAGAATACCTAGTCTTTGTGAAGTTTCCCTTGTGGTGCATTCGTGTAATCAGAGTCCCAGTTTCCATTCTGTAACAAAATACAAAAAAAAAGTCAGTATTAATGTTAGCACAAAATCACGCAAGCGTACGTGTTCACAAGTAATATAGAATGAAGTAGAGTTCGTTCCCACAGAGATTGTATAATTTAGTTCTTGCACCTAAGCATCAATGTATGATTATCGTTCAATGCTAAGACAATAAGCAAATTGGTTTTGATTATCTAAAATTAACTAATAAGAATTAATTAACAACTAAATTAATAACTAATTGATTTCAAATTACTTATGAGATGGAAAACATGGGATCCTAACTTCAATACAAACTTCCTTTAGAGATCATGCCCTTTTATCAACACATGTGGTGGTTACGATAACTAATCGGACAACACGAAATAAGTATACGCTACCTTTCAGTACACGCACACCAATCTACACAATATCCACAAAAGATAGAAATCATGCAGGCACCAGTTATGCTTAGACCCTATATGTCTATAGAATTTGAAAGCATAATGGTTGAAGATCAAGTATCCATAAGATTACATAAGGTAGCATGAGACGGTTAGAAACACACCACAAACATGAATAACATTCATGGACTTATGCTAGCATGGCAAGTTCTAAATCAAAAGATTCACTGTCGCTTCACTTAAGATTAACAAGATAGATGTTAGCTACGCATCTATATGAATTAAATACAACCATGCAAGGATATCGTAAATTCACCACACATATATCAAGTTAGGCAATCAACATCTAAATTCCGTAAGTAAATCCGCTAGGACCCCATGAAGGCGATTGGTTCATAATCGAACCGTTCGTCATCATGGAGTTTGATGAAAACATGATAAAGATGAAGAGAATAATAATGAATAAACCAATGTTAACAAAGTTATGGAACAAAATCGAGTAATGCTCAAGCATCCAAAAGATACGCCTAGTAAGAATACAAGAAAACTATGTCTAGATCTTCTTGTTGTCACGATCCTCGCCTTGGCTTCTCAATCTCGTGCTAGAAAGTGTGTATGTAATGTGAAGTAATCTGATCTCTGGTGTTGGTGTGTCCAATCTGACCCCCAAGCATGTGTATTTATAGCTCAATATTGCCTCTTCTCCAAACAATTGCCGTTCTTGAGTAGGAATTGAATTTGACAATTTCCATCTTTAAATATGATATAGATTGCAACTTCCCTTGTCAAATAAGGCTTCTGGACTATTCCCACCGTCCAAGAATAATTCCATGACGAATAGGAGAAGAAAACGGCAACTTTCCTCTTTGAAATCAGATTTGGAACAGTTTCTGGCGGCACAGTTTCACCATAGCGCGGTCGCGCTGTCCTGTAATGCAAATCTGGCGCGGTCGCGCTTCCTCAATTCTGACAATTCACTTAGCGCGGTCGCGCTCTCTTCCAGTAATAACATAGCGCGGTCGCGCTGTGTACATTCTGTTTCTGCAAACTTTTTGTTAGGGCCTATTTCTCCACGCACCGTTTTACATCACGACCGGCTTCTGTTCCAAAAGCAACAAACACCATAAACACCTGCAAAAACTATATTCCTGCACAAACTCCAAAAAACATGTTAAACCACACAAATACTCGAGAATTCAGCAATCAATTCAAGCCAAAATAGAATGATCCAAATGGATAAAAATCCACTTATCACACCCCCAAACTTGAACCGATGCTTGTCCTCAAGCATAAACAGATACAAATATATACAACTAATTAGTACCACTTCCGTAGGTGATCACGGATGCATTTAGCATATGCAACAAGCCCTTTAAACCCCTAGGCAGCCCTAGTGGACGAGTAAGGTCTCGTGAGGGCCTATAGTGAATGTACCCACAAAATCCAACTGACACGAACGACACAAACAATGCAATGCATGAATGAATGCAACTAAATATGAATGCAAAGGATCCCCTCAAACTAACCAACACCACTTAGCAAGCAAATATCTCCATGAATGTAATCAATCCAAACAGAGCTCGACTAAATTCCGGTATACTAACAATACATGATCAGAACGTGCATGTGTGCAATGCTCGACAGATATACTCCCAAACCGAATCAAAATCATACATATTCTTTTCCAAGACAATCACAGGGTTATAAATAGAATGAACGTTAAACTCAAGATCACTTCAGATACACCTCTATACTCCTCTAAAGTAGACAGAAATTCATGCTTTATTATGACTCAAACACAATATGTACACAACACACATGCTTATTTGATCGTGCAATGGATGAGACCCCTAAAGGCTTATACAATAATACCCATGTAGCGAGCGTTGGGTTAGTGGATCCCAGACTATAAAAGCCTTAGGTCACTAGGCACAAAGTCCCCAAGAACTTAATTGCTCGAGTATTAAAGAGCTCACCCTGATCAATTCTGCATACTCAGATTCTCACAACCTCTTTTTTTTTTCCTTTTTTTCTTTTTCTTCTTTTTTTTTTCTTTTTTTTTCTTGCATTTTTTTTCTCCTTTTTTTTTCACATGGAATCTGGAATGAGAATTCTCAATTCCAACCCTAGACTACTCATAAACATGAGCCGGCTACTAGCCATTTGACGCCTAGCCAACAAACACAAACACAAACATATTAGCATGAAATTTCTGTTTTCCCCCAAACTTGTATTTTGGTGTTCCTTAATCATCAAGAGAATAAAGCAAATTCTATCGATAAACAAGTGATTAAATCCTAAATCCAAACAAGCATGACGCAACCTAGTCCAAGAGCAAACGACGAGACTGTGTAAAAATTTTATTCATGAAACATGCATGTCAATTTCAACAAAATTTAAAATCAGCCCTCTGTTCATCCTTTTCACACCCACATCAACATCTACCTACCTTATGGCATCAGCTTATTATAAGGGATCATGAAAAATGCATGTAATGCAACTATATGAACTCACATACAAAACTCGACACACATGCAAACAGAATGCTCTATATGACAGGTATCATGCATGAAACTAAACTACACATACAAATATGATGCAATATGAATTCCTACATGCCACAAATATATCACAACAACTACTAATTCCCAAATCCACCCCCAAACTTGAAATTTCCAATGCCCTCATTGGAAGCAAATAAGGGAAAAGTAGAAACATACCTACTAACCACCTGGACCACCCTCCTGAGGAGGAGAATCCGGCGGAGGATAGACTCCATGTGCCCCAAAAACAGGCCAATCCACCTGCACTCCACTGGCAGCAAAAGCAGTGCCCAGCGCCTGAGTCAACTCCTGTGCAAAACGGCTCTGAGAATCATACATAGCATCCATGCGGCGCATCAACCGTCTATACTGAGAGGCAACAGGAACATCCTCAGGAACCTGTGGTGGTGGAACAGCACCAGCAACCTGATAACCCAAACCCCTAGGATGTGGAACGCCGCCCGGCCACTCCACCATCCTCGCAATAGTCCCAGAATCACTAGCACCACTCGGCAACTGTATCGGCTCATCCTCAGCCCATCTCACTCCCACCGCCATACACAAACCAGTAACCACCGAACCATATGGAATCCCCCCTGTAGTACTAGCTCTCAAAAACCTCAAGATATTTTGGTTAATCATATAACCAATGTCAATATAAAAACCATTCAGAATCGCCCACAGCAAAATACCTCTCTCCACATTAACCTCGTGCTGATGTGTGGTAGGCAACAAGTTAGCACAGATAAACAAATTCCATGCTCGAGCATACCTGTTCAACGCAGAAGTAGGGAAATGCAAGTGCTCATTACTCCCTGGCTTCATCTTCCACACAGTACCAGGCACACACAACCTAGTCACAATAGCATCCAAGTCAACTTCTGTCCTGGACTTAAAAGTCCAATCCTCAGCACCTGCAGGTCTGGCAGGCAAAGCAAGCAAACGGCTGATGGCAGGCGGTGTGTAGTCCACTGTCAAACCCCTAACCACTGAATAACCATTCCGTTCAGCCTTCGCATTCGCATAGAACTCGCGAACAATAGACAACGGAATATCCATAGCCAACTGACAAATAGGCTCCCAACCTCGCAACTGAATCATCGCCACCAGATCTCCATCAAGAAGACAATAGTACTCGTGGCCTGCCAACCTGTCTAACATCTGATCCACAAACGGAAGAGGAAAGTGGTCTTTTCTCGTGGCTTTGTTCAACTTGCGATAGTCCATGCAAACTCTCCACCCTGTAACAGTGCGTGTAGGGATGAGCTCGTTCTTCTCATTAGCAACAACTGTCATACCCCCCTTCTTCGGCACACACTGTACCGGACTCACCCAAGAACTGTCTGAAATAGGGTAGATAATACCAGCATCAAGCCACTTCAAGATTTCCTTCTTCACCACTTCCTTCATAATAGGATTGAGACGACGCTGTTGCTCCACAGTAGGCTTGCAATTCTCCTCTAGCAGAATTTTATGCATGCAATACGAAGGACTGATGCCTTTGATGTCTGCTATAGTCCATCCAATAGCTATCTTGAACTGTCTCAGTATCCTCAAGAGCTTCTCCTCTTCACTATCTGTCAAGTTAGCGGCAATGATAACAGGCAAAGTAGATGCTTCTCCCAAAAAGGCATACCTCAAATGCTCTGGTAGCTGTTTAAGCTCAAGTGTAGGAGCTTCCTCAATAGATGGTTTGAGACGACTTTGTGACTTTTTAAGCTCCTCCAGCCCAAGTGACTCAACTGGCACTTCAAAATTCTTTCTCCACGGAATTGCCCTTAACTGCTGAATTTGCTCTTCTCTGTCTTCATCTTCAACTACAGAATCTCCTAACAAAGCTCTCTCTAATGGATCAGCCAACAGTAACTGATCAAAGTTCAACTTCACTGACGACTCCACCAAGTCTACCTGACAACATTCCTCATCATCTGAAGGTAGCTTCATTGCATTGAAAACATTGAAGGTAACATCCTGATCTTGCACCCGCATCGTAAGCTCCCCCTTCTGAACATCAATCAAGGTACGGCCCGTAGCTAGAAAAGGTCGCCCTAAGATGATAGGAATCTTCTTATCTTCTTCAAAATCAAGAATCACAAAATCTGCTGGAAAGATGAGTTTATCAACCTTGACCAAAACATCCTCAACGATACCCCTCGGATATGTAATAGAACGATCAGCTAACTGTGGAGAGATGTTGGTAGGTTTAGGATCTGGAAGACCAAGCTGCATGAAAACTGACAATGGCATGAGATTGATACTAGCGCCCAAATCACACAAACACTTGCTGAAAGACAAATTCCCAATGGTGCACGGAATAGTGAAACTGCCTGGATCCTTTAGCTTCGGTGGTAGCTTCTGCTGTAAAACGGCACTGCACTCTTCTGTTAATGCTACTGTATCCAATTCTTCAAGTTTCAACTTCTTTGAGAGAATACCTTTCATAAACCTTGCATAGCTCGGCATCTGCTCCAATGCTTCAGCAAAAGGGATATTGATTTGAAGCTTTTTGAATACCTCCAGAAACTTGCCAAACTGTCTGTCATTCTTCTACTTCTTCAATCTACCAGGATATGGAGGAGGAGGAAAGATTTTCACGTTCTCTGTAGACTGCTTTGGAGAAACTTCCTTAGCAGAATTTTTAGGATTCTCCACCTCACTAACCAACTGCTCAGCTACTCTATTAGTCTGGACTTGCTCCTTATCTGCAGTAGGTGCCACATGTTGCTCTTGAACTTCTTCTTCTTCAATGGCTGAATTTTGATTACCCGTCACCTTACCCGATCTCAAAGTAACTGATTTGACATGCTCTTTGGTTTCCCTTTTTCCTGGATTGGCTTCAGTGTCACTCGGAAGAACTCCAGATGGTCTGTTCAACAGAGCACTAGCAAGCTGCCCGATCTGACTTTCCATGATCTTCATAGATGCCCCCTGACTTTTTACTATCATCCTCAACTCCTCAAGCTCAGCTTTTTCATTAGAAGATTGACCAGCATTCCCCTGAGATTGTTGCTGGAAACCTGGAGGCTGAAACTGTTGTCTGGGCTGGTACTGCTGCTGAAATCCTTGATTGAATTGCCTAGCTCCGAATTGCTGTTGCTGCTGATTACCACCTTGATTGTTACTCCAACTGAAATTTGGATGGTTGCGGTTATTCGGATGATAGGTGGCTGGAACTGGCTGTTGTGGCCTCTGGAAGTTACTCACAAATTGTGCCGATTCAGAAGATATGGCACATTGAGTTGTATCATGTGCGCCCGCACATAACTCACAAACACTAGCTACCTGCTGAACTCCCATATTAGCCAAAGAATCGACCTTCATTGACAAGGCCTTCAACTGAGCTGCAATGGCTGTAGCTGTATCAATTTCAAGAACACCTGCTACCTTGCCTTGAGATAACCTCCCTGTAGGATTCTGATATTCATTAGCAGCCATCATCTCGATCAATTCATAAGCTTCTTCATAACTCTTGGCCCACAAAGCTCCACCTGATGCTGCATCTAGCATAGGTCTCGACTGTGCACCCAACCCATTATAAAAACAATTGATTATCATCCAATCAGGCATCCCATGATGTGGACACTTCCTTAGCATCTCCTTATATCTCTCCCAAGCCTCGCATAGAGATTCTCCAGACTGCTGTGAAAACTGAGTGATAGCATTCCGGATAGCTGCTGTCTTCGCCATGGGAAAGAATTTGGTGAGAAATTTCTGTGCAAGATCTTCCCATGTAGTGATAGAACCTGCTGGTAAAGAGTGTAACCAACTTTTCGCCTTGTCCCTCAGAGAGAATGGAAATAGCCTTAACTTAACAGCATCCTCAGACACCCCGTTGGTTCTGAAGGTATCACAGATCTCTATGAAATCTCGAATATGCATGTTGGGATCTTCGGTAGGAGCACCCCCAAACTGAACTGAGTTCTGGACCATCTGTATAGTGCTAGGCTTGATCTCGAAGGTATTAGCTGCGATTGCTGGTCTGACAATACTCGATGCAATGTCATTGATCTTTGGCTGCGAGAATTCCTTAAGAGCCTTAGTTGCTGCTGCTGCTGGTTCTCCCATATTTTCTACAACTTGAATCACTGGAACTTCTGTTTCTGTTTCTTCTTTATTTTCCAGCTTCTCCTTATTCGCTTGAGAACGCGTTCGCATACACGCTCAAGTACCTAAGAACACAAAACAACACAAAAACTATTAGTAACCGATCCGAGTCAATGAACTTTAACGACCACTGATGTCAAGCACATAAACTATAACAAATCCCCGGCAGCGGCGCCAAAAACTTGTTAGCACAAAATCACGCAAGCGTACGTGTTCACAAGTAATATAGAATGAAGTAGAGTTCGTTCCCACAGAGATTGTATAATTTAGTTCTTGTACCTAAGCATCAATGTATGATTATCGTTCAATGCTAAGACAATAAGCAAATTGGTTTTGATTATCTAAAATTAACTAATAAGAATTAATTAACAACTAAATTAATAACTAATTGATTTCAAATTACTTATGAGATGGAAAACATGGGATCCTAACTTCAATACAAACTTCCTTTAGAGATCATGCCCTTTTATCAACACATGTGGTGGTTACGATAACTAATCGGACAACACGAAATAAGTATACGCTACCTTTCAGTACACGCACACCAATCTACACAATATCCACAAAAGATAGAAATCATGCAGGCACCAGTTATGCTTAGACCCTATATGTCTATAGAATTTGAAAGCATAATGGTTGAAGATCAAGTATCCATAAGATTACATAAGGTAGCATGAGACGGTTAGAAACACACCACAAACATGAATAACATTCATGGACTTATGCTAGCATGGCAAGTTCTAAATCAAAAGATTCACTGTCGCTTCACTTAAGATTAACAAGATAGATGTTAGCTACGCATCTATATGAATTAAATACAACCATGCAAGGATATCGTAAATTCACCACACATATATCAAGTTAGGCAATCAACATCTAAATTCCGTAAGTAAATCCGCTAGGACCCCATGAAGGCGATTAGTTCATAATCGAACCGTTCGTCATCATGGAGTTTGATGAAAACATGATAAAGATGAAGAGAATAATAATGAATAAACCAATGTTAACAAAGTTATGGAACAAAATCGAGTAATGCTCAAGCATCCAAAAGATACGCCTAGTAAGAATACAAGAAAACTATGTCTAGATCTTCTTGTTATCACGATCCTCGCCTTGGCTTCTCAATCTCGTGCTAGAAAGTGTGTATGTAATGTGAAGTAATCTGATCTCTGGTGTTGGTGTGTCCAATCTGACCCCCAAGCATGTGTATTTATAGCTCAATATTGCCTCTTCTCCAAACAATTGCCGTTCTTGAGTAGGAATTGAATTTGACAATTTCCATCTTTAAATATGATATAGATTGCAACTTCCCTTGTCAAATAAGGCTTCTGGACTATTCCCACCGTCCAAGAATAATTCCATGACGAATAGGAGAAGAAAACGGCAACTTTCCTCTTTGAAATCAGATTTGGAACAGTTTCTGGCGGCACAGTTTCACCATAGCGCGGTCGCGCTGTCCTGTAATGCAAATCTGGCGCGGTCGCGCTCCCTCAATTCTGACAATTCACTTAGCGCGGTCGCGCTCTCTTCCAGTAATAACATAGCGCGGTCGCGCTGTGTACATTCTGTTTCTGCAGACTTTTTGTTAGGGCCTATTTCTCCACGCACCGTTTTACATCACGACCGGCTTCTGTTCCAAAAGCAACAAACACCATAAACACCTGCAAAAACTATATTCCTGCACAAACTCCACAAAACATGTTAAACCACACAAATACTCGAGAATTCAGCAATCAATTCAAGCCAAAATAGAATGATCCAAATGGATAAAAATCCACTTATCAATTAAGTAACTAATATGAAGATGGAAAATATAACTAATTAACAAAAATCATGTATAAATCATGTATAACTAATTAACAATGTATAAACAAGCATGGCCACATAAATAAAAAAAATTTTCACATCACTAAACAAAAACAAACACAACTTGTTTAAATTACATGACACTGTCATAGCTAAATCAAGATGGCAAAAATAACAGGAAAAAGAAACTGATTAACAAAAATAACAGAAACAAAGAACGTAATTTATACTATAAGTCAAAAATCTAATTTATACAATTAATTTTCCATGTCTAATTCATGATCAGTGTTCTTAGGCGACTGAATAGGAATTTCTGTTACAGGCATATCATCTCTAAAACAACTAACTTCACGATCCTGTTCTTCTATTACAGAACGAAATATCGTGTCATGTTTAAACTGCCCGTTTATATCATCTTCAACTACATTATCCCAGTCCTGTATTTCATGGAACTTCGTTGATAGCCTCTTAATAGGATATTTGATATGTTTTTTAACTGGATCTTCAATGTAGAACACTTGCTGCACTTACGTTGCCATGACAAAAGGATCATCTTTTTGACAAACTCGGTTGAAGTTAACTCGAGTAAAACATCCCCAACTAATGGATTACTATCCTTTGAACTTGCGAAACTAGTTGTTAAGGCTGTCAAAAACACACCACTATTCTACGTTGTACACTTACAATCTCTTTGTTTCGTATGAAACCTATATCCATTTATTACATACCCACTAAACCCCTTAGCAGACTCATTCATCGACTTATCTTCGCCATCATTTAGGAATCTTGAACAAAATGTCACACATTCATCAACGAGATACCCTTCTGCAATGGACCCTTCAGTTCTGCTCTTATTGCGGACATATTTTTTAATACACCTAGGTACCGCTAGACTGAATACATCCATATTTGGTGGACTGGTCCACCGTATTCAATTTCCAGGCACAAATGTACCGGAAGGTGAACCATTATGTCAAAAAAAGCATTTGTAATTAAATATATTCTCAAATTGACAGAGTATTTCGATAATCTCCTTTTGTAGCTTCTCTATTTCATGCACCTCAATAACTCGGGAACAGACACCTCTTAAAAATTCACCAAGTCTAATTAATGGAACTGCAACCTCGGGCTTTAACGTTCGTTTGACAGCAAATTGTAACAAGTATTGCATTATTACATGTGCATCATGACTCTTATATCCAACAACTTTCCTATCTTGCACGCATTTGCTAATGTTAGAAACAAAACCATATGGGAATTTAGCATTTTCAAGCACCGAACAGAATAAATCCTTTTCTTTTTCTATCATGTCGAAGTTTGCTGCCCTGATTTCGATGTGCTTTCCATCAGCAGAGGTGGTGGGATGAAGGGCCTTCCTAATGCCCAATTCTTGCAAATCATACCGAGCATTTAGATGGTCTTTCGTCTTACCACTAATATTTAACAAAGTGCCCAAAATGCTATCACATATGTTCTTTTCTATATGCATAACATCAAGGTTATGTCCAATTAAGTTGTCTCTCCAATATGGCAGGTCAAAAAATATTGACTTCTTATTCCAAGGGTTGACATCGCAACTTACTTTTCGTTTTTTCCCCACGCCACCAAAATCATTCTCGTAACCATCCAACATTAATTCGATTTGCCTGCCAGTTAATCTTGGAGCATTTGTTCCAGCCTCGACCTCGTCATTAAATCTTCTCTTATCAGATCGCCATTTGTGGTTGGGGTCTAAGAATTTACGATGGTTCATATAGCACACTTTCTTACTATGCTTCAAATACATTGATGATGTCTCGTAATGACATATTGGACACGCAAGTTTCCCTTTTGTGCTCCACCCTGACAACATTGCATATCCAGGGAAGTCACTAATGGTCCATAGGACACTTGCACGTAACGTAAAGGTTTGACCAGTGAAAGCATCATATGTTTCTACTCCCGCATTCCATAGCTCTTTCAGCTCCTCGATCAGCGGCTGCATGTAGACATCAATATTGTTTTCGGGATCATTTGGGCCAGGTATAAGGGTTGAGAGAATCAAGTTTTCTGGTTTCATGTTTAGCCAAGGAGGCAGATTGTAGTTCACGACTATAATTGGCCATGTGCTGTGTGTAGAACTCATTGTGCGAAATGGATTGAACCCGTCAGAAGCTAACCCAAATCTCACATTGCGATTATCTGCCGAAAATTGCGGATACAAGGCATCCATCGTCTTCCAGGCTTCAGCATCTTCCGGATGCCGTAACTTCCAATCTTTTTTTCGCCCTACTGCATGCCGCACCAATTGTTTGGCAAAATCTTTACACATAAACATTCGTTGGAGCCTTGGTGTCAACGGAAAATATCTCATCACCTTGGCAGGAACTCTATTATTGTCGTCCGATTCTTGTGCCACGCTTTTCCACCTTGAAGTACTATAAGTTTTGCAAGAAACTGAGTTTTCATTCTCACGCCAATACAACATGCAGTCATTTGGACATGAATGTATCTTCTTGTAGTCAAGGCCTAAATTTTTTATGATCCTTTTAGTGGAATTGAAAGAGGCAGGCACATTAATATCGGGAACAACCTCTTTCATCAGTTGTAATATCTCACTGAACGCAGACTCGGTTACTCCATGAATGCACTTCCAATTGTAAAGCCTAACTAAAAAACTTAAACGAGAAAATTTCTTATAACCAAGATAGAGGGGTTGTTTTCCTTCCTCGACATACTGATAAAATTTCCTTGCATCTTCATTTGGTCCCACGTTGCCATACATAACATTCAACATCTCATCAAAATTATCTTGAAATCCCGTATCTGGTTCAGATTCAGATTCAGATTTCATGATATTACTATCTTTTAATAACGCAACATCATAAATCCATTCTACAAACGTTACACACGGTCCATTTCAAATGAGATGGTCGCGAACCGTGTTGGGACTCCGCCATAAAATCTTTTCACACTTATCACAAGGACACTATATTTCCTCGCCGTCGGAAAATTTGGCCATCGCATTTTTCACAAACAATTCGACTCCTTTGGTATATTCTTTGGTATACTTAGGACGATTCAACCAAGTATTACCTTTTTGACTCATGACTACAGGAAAAAATATCTACGATCAACAACTAATTCTACCTAGTTAATCTCGTCAGTTTTAGTAACTAACTAATAACTAATTAAACAATACCTACAACTTGTAGACAGTCTCATTTTAAAACAAACATTCTAGTATTTAAAACTAATATTAGTACATACTAAATAATCGACTTTGTTTACTTTGAATTTAGGACCTATATGTATTTAACTTCAAGTCACTAAGTCCAATCACACTATGGACACGTATGACTATACGTGTCCATGGTATACGCTGTT
This sequence comes from Saposhnikovia divaricata, assembly GCA_036435485.1. Classification (NCBI taxonomy): domain Eukaryota; kingdom Viridiplantae; phylum Streptophyta; class Magnoliopsida; order Apiales; family Apiaceae; genus Saposhnikovia; species Saposhnikovia divaricata. The sequence goes on from CM071600.1 coordinate 48,110,103, forward strand.
TGAAGATATTGCAATTGTATTTTGCAATAAATTTCAGACAGAGTACACCATGGACACGTATGTATCCATCATGATCACAACATTTTGGAAACTCATTTAAAGTCAGACAACATTATGAAATAGTGAGTGTGTGTGTCAAAGAGCACGCTAGAATGCGGATGGTAATAATCTGCCATTGAATACAAATAATCCAATCACCCCAATTACCATTGTTTTACAAAAACACAAAAATCATGATAATTAACTAGGTCACAATTTTGTAATAATAAGCATAATCAAATATCAACCAACAAACAAGCACAAGCTATCAAAAATCAAAACATAATCAGCAACAAACAATAGGCATATAAAAATACAAAAACCTTCCAGCATAATTAAACCCAATAATCAGTATTAAAACAAATAATTAAACAAATAATAATTAAACCCAATAATCATGTAAACCCATATATTTAAACCCAAGAAGGATGTAATTGAAACATGCAAGCATATAAAAATACAGAGCACACATAATCGAAAATACAGAACCCAAAAATTAGCATATAAAATACAAAAACCATTAAGCATATAATCACAATCGAAACATGTAAGCATAGATCTGGAGAATGTTATACACGATAATCATGTAAATCCAATAATCGAAACATGTAAGCATGATAAACAAGAATCCATTTGAACAAAAAGAAGAAGACAGGAAGAAGGCAGTAAGAATACTTGAAGAAGACAGTTAAACAAGAACTCAATTGAACCCTAACTGAACAGAACTCGCGGAGCCCTAATTGAACCCGTACAGAACCCTAATTGAAGAAATGTGGTGTATAATTTAGGAGAGAAAGTTGAGAGAGCGAGCGAGATGAGAGAGAGAGTTGAGAGAGAGAGAGAGAGAGAGAGAGAGAGAGAGAGAGAGAGAGAGAGAGTAGCTGAGATAGAGATAAGAGATGTAGCTATGAATAATTGAGAGAGGGAAATAAATGAAATTGACCCGCTAAGCTGAAATTTTTGGACAAAGATTTCACCCGCTTATTAATTAAGTGAATTTAATTGAATATTCAGACAAAGATTGAGCAACGCCTACACTTTTTTTTAAGACCAACGCCTACACTTATTTCCGTGTTACGATAGATACAGTCTGAAGTCTACGCTAACACTAATTTATAGAAATGGTAACATTAAAAAAATGTGTAGGCGTAGACCAATTTTAAGGCATATATGGTAACACTTTTGCTCGTAACACTGAAAAAAGCGTTGTTGAAGGCCATTTGTGGCGTAGTGTATATTGAATTAAATAATCTCTTTACAAAATGAAAGCTTCAATAATGTGAAATGAATGTGTTTCATTGAGATATAAGAACTTATCTGACTGATTAGTTAACAGTCCCGTTTAGGAATGTCCATTACTCCATTGTTCCAAACCTGTTCTTCAGTAACACTTCGCTTTTACCAAATAAAGTGAAGATACACTTGATTTGTGAAGATGTACCTGCAACATAATTGCATTGTTTCAGATATAGTGGGGGATAGCTTTCTGCATTACAATAAACAAGGCTAGCATGTTAATTTTTTTTTCCCACGGCTACCATGCTAATTTGTTGACTTCGATCTGTTGGAAATTTTCCTTTGATACATCATACAGTAATACATAATGTTTTTATTCAAAGTAAAATTTTCAATGTTGTAATAGGATTAATATAATTTTATGAATAACAATATATCTAAATTTATTTTTATCTTATTCATAAATAGGGGTTCGAGGCCTCGCCTCGAGGACTCCTTATAAATATAAAATTTATAATTTATATTGTACATAAATTATAATTATATTTTTATTTTTAAAAATTGTAAATTGTTTGACATCAGAAGTTATCCTCAAATATTATTCTTATTATTATATTTTTATTATATGATTTTAATTTTAGAACCTCATTACATTATAGTATTTTAGTTTTAATCAAAAAGTTCATTTCATATTTGACATATTTTATAAACAAGAAAGAAGTATTGTTTATAATTCAGATCAAGGAGATTAAATAAATATTTTAATTCAAGTAAGGAGCCTTTTATAATTTAATTTTTATATTAAATTTTTGACCTTTTAAAAAGTAATTACCTTATAGTATATTTGGTCCCAAACGAAGAACTAAAAAATAATGTAGACGGAAGAAATTACGTTTAGGAATTTGTATTTACATCTTATTTAAATAGACAAGTATTCGAACGTGGAAGTGAAAGTAAAATGAAATACTTTGAATTTTTAAAAGTCAAAAGGATGTTATGCATAAAGAATTTTATCCCTAAATTGGTATTACAAAAAATACCAAAAAACTTACAAGTGATTTTCTTCAATTCTTTCATCTTATAGAGGATTCTATCGGAGACGGGGCTGAGGAATATCCTTATTAAATATTAAAATTTTAAATATAAAAATAAATTTATGTTATATTAATATTAATATCAATATAAATATTTTTAACTTATTTAAATACAATAATTATGATTATATGTTAAAGTCTACACAGAGGAGTTATGTTACATAAAAATATAAATTTATTATATGTTATAAAAATTTATTATACAAAAGTAATGTTTTTTTTTAACCAAAAAAAAGATATTGTCTTTAAACCAAAAATTATTTATTTATGGTAAATAAAAAAAATAAAATTCTGCACCCATGCCAAGCTGGCATTAATCCTGGTATAATAGAAGCTGGCACAGGAATGAGTGTACATATTTACAAACGAGTAATGCTAGGTGATAACTCCGAATCTCGATCGGGTCCTTCCTCGCTAACTCCTGCCTCGGAAGGGGTGTAGCTGTGGTGGGGTGTCTGCAAAACAACACCGGAGGGGGGGTTTGGCCCCGAGATGCCTCCGGCGTGAGAATAAGAGTTGGCTTTGGAAGAGGATACTCAAGTAGAGTATCACAAGAGTAATAAATGTGTGTAGGTGTGTAATAATGGCTAACCCCTAAACCCTATTTCCTAGGGGTATTTATAGCCCTAGGCTTAGGGTTTTAGGGGTAGGTTACCTCTTCCCCTGGCCGTTGGATCGGGGGACCAGCCGCTGAATTCCCGGGATGTGGGACACGTGTCCCTAATTGTGGAGACCGTTGACCAGAGCGTGGCGGTACTGTGGTAGACATGATTTGACACGTGTTGTACTTTGGCTTTTAGTGTTGGTCAGCGCCAGGTGTAGGGACGTTAGCTGAGCTGGGGTGCCACGTGTGTCGTCAATCTGGGGTCCCCTAGTCCGGGGTGGGGACCACGCCACGTAGAGCTGGCTCCGGGCTCGGGCCCATTACCCTGGGTTGGGCTGCTCTTATCCTCATGAGATGATTTTACTTGTAGCTTTGGACTTGAAGTTGGGTCTAATTGGGCCTGGGCTATTTCTAGCCTATCATTTGCCCCCCACTCCCTTATGCGGATTCTCCGGGTGAGGGAGTAGTTGGAAGATTGAGGCTTTGTTGCTTCGGGGACGTTTCTTTGTTGTTTTTGTTTGGTTGCCCCCCGGTCTGGGGTGTGTGCTGAGGTACGCCTGCCCGGGGCCAGGGTTGGTTGGGGTTTGGAACCTTATGCGTGTATATATTCATAAATATATACTTGTAGATAATGATTCGCATATATATGTATTTTCTGAGTTTTTTTTTTGGGAAAATGGTTGTCATCCACTATCTCCGGGTTTTGGAGATAGTGGGCCGAGCTTCCTGGGCTGCCACGTGTCTCTGGCGGTTGAGATTCAGGGTTTGCCTATAAATAATGGCTTCCCCCCTCACTCTTGTCTTTTACGAATTTTTGATTTGCTGTTGTTACTCTGTTTCTCTGAAGACCTGCACTCCGGGCTGAAGGCGAAATCTGATTTCAAGTCATCCTCGCTACCTGTTCTCCAGACTCATTGTAAGTTTCCTTGCTCCGGTCTTTGAATTCCTTTCACTTTCCTTTCCCTGTTTTGCTTTGTGTCTTGGGTAGAAACACTGACTTAGGCTTTCATCTTTTGTTGGGTAGCCCGGGGTAGTATTCTTGTATGGTTAGGCGACGTGTGACTGCTAACCGAGTGTTAATTCCTTTATCCGATCCCAGCACCTCTCCCGGTAGTGTTAGCTCTTCAGATAGCAATTTATATTTGATAGACCCAGATTGGTGTATAATGGGTAAGAAGAAGAGCCGCCTCTCCGTGCTTACGAATATTGCAACCAAAGATATGGGTCCGGGGTATAGTCTTAGTGAGCCGAACGGTAGCTGGAGTCATTCCAAATACTATTTTGTAAGGAAGGATCCGGGGATTCCTCAGGCTTATTTCTTTAGGGATCTTAGTGCGGAGTTTTCTCAGAATCCAGATGTGGCGTATATGACCAAGTATGATATGGCCTTTCTCGACTCTAAGTTTGGGCATAGGCCGGGTTCCGGAATGGATGTTGGTCCGTTTAGGGCGGAGTATTTGGAGACGTTGGTTGATTGGGATCCCATATTTTGGGCTACGTTCCACTTGGATGGTGACGTGGAGTGGAGGTGGCCAGAGCCCGGGGAGAAAATATACCACAGACCGGAGGGTGGTTGGGTTGGAGTTTGGTTGGAGCACCTGAGGTCGGGGTATGGGCCTAGGTGTCATCAGTTTGTCGAGTCGCTGTGCTTGTTTGAGTACGGGATCCCCATCACCCAGTTGACCCCGAACGCAGTGAAGTGGATTTCTTATTTCCTGGGGTGTTGCGAGGTTGCCCAAGTATTGCCGACCTTCAAGCTTCTTCACCATCTCTTTCAGTTGGTGGACTCTAACAACGTGCCCCTGTATGAGTTTAGATTCTGGGGTAAGGCATGTGGGTACCCCTCTTTGGCTTCCAAGCCTCTTGGCATGCTACCTTCCTTGAAGGGATGGAACGGTGAGTTTGTGTTTCTCCGGGGTGTGGATATCCGGTTCATGCCCACCTTCAAGGACAAGCACCTGGCTATGCACTTCGAAGTGTACGATCTCCAGGATGCGGCATTGGACCGGGTATATAGCTTCTGCCGGGGTCTTGGGAGGCAGGTGACTAGGGAGGACCTCATGAGTCACGAGTACCTTTACGGGATAGGATGTAAGTCCGGGTTATATTTTACTTCGCTTTAATCTCCATGTGATTACTTGCTAACTCTCCGGACTAATGTAGCTCTTTTTTTTCCAGGTCTTCCCGGTTATAATCCGGATTTTGAAAAGTTTGCAAAGATGACCAAGGCGAATGCTACTCTTCATGCTGCCTTGCTGGGGCTGGGACAAGTTCGTGATAATACCAAGGCCCCCGGAGAGGGTAGTGGTACGAAGTCTCAGAAAGAGGGAGGGAGTGAAACCAGGGCTCCGGGGATGGAGACTCTTGAGGTGGAGGGAGATGGAGTGTCCTTGATTCCAAGGAAGAGGCCTCGCTCCGCGGTGCAGCAGGAGAAGTTCGGGGCCATGCAATCCGACTGTGAGGTCGAGCATGAGCGCCCTTCCGGTATGCCTTCAGAACCAGTTGAACACTTTTGGCCCCATGTCCCGGCCCCTCTCACTCCGGAGGATCGGAACTTCTTTGGTTTCCTTGCCGATCTCCCTAGCAAGAAGGAGTGGGAGGAGATGAGCAAAGATTCTTCTATCTCTCTCTTCGAGGATATGATGGGAGTTTATGGCCAGGTAAACCTTCCGCCGGGCTTTCCTTCAGTTGCTTTTTTTTTTACTTTTGTTTACTGAGTGTTAACTTCGTTTTGTCAGCTGGGGGTTCGTATGGCCGGAGCTTGCGCCGCTGCTCGCCGGGAGATGGAGACGATCAAGGATGCCCGGGGTGTGCTACGCTCCGCAGCTGAGACGAGGGAGGCGCATGACAGGGATCTAGCTGCTATGAAAAAGGAGCTTGAAGATTTGAAGGAGTCATCTGAGGCCCGGATTCAAAAATACAAAGATGTGGCCAGGACCATTGCTGATGAGCGGGACCTGGTTCGGACCAAGTACAGGGACGCCAAGGAAGATGTTCGGAAGCTTCGGGAGGAGCTAAAGGGTAAAAAGCCCGAGGAGCAGGTGATCTTCGAGTTTCGGGCTTCGGACGTCTATGCCACTGATCTTGCAAATACCGCCGCGGCGAAGATTCACCGATGCTGGTTAGTTGCGGAAAAGTTGTGCAAGGCTACCCCGGGATCTGCGGATTGGGAGAGCTTCGTTACGGCCTATATGGATGCCGAGGACAAACTGGCCCGGGGCGAGGGTGAGCCAACTCCTTATGCCACTCCCAGCTCCTCCCCTCCTCCGGAAGCTTAAATATCGACCCTGGCTGCGTCTAGAATCTGGGCTGTGCCCATGTAACTTTTAATTTGTTGATGTACTCTTCAAACCTTGTTGTATAATTTTGAATTCTGCTATTTTGTTGTTGTTGTTGTATAACTGTCAGGTGTTTTGGGCTGTCGGTGAGCCCGGCCTGTTTATTACAATTTCATCAAAGTTCCCAAGTTTTGCCTTGTTATTTTCGCTGTTGCTTGTTTGTAGTTTGTATTGCCCCCCACTCCCCTATTCGGGTAGCCCGGATGGGGGAGTAGTGGGTCGTTCCCGGGCTAAGGCACCGCTAAGGTTCCGGGTGTGGTCTTACTTGGAAAGTATGCAAACTTTCCAAGCAGGTATTTGGATTTGCCTATGGCGCCCCGGGCCAAAGCGCAGCTAAGGTCCCGGGTGTGGTCCTACTTGGAAAGTATGCGAACTTTCCAAGCAGGTATTTTGGATTTGCCTATGGCGTCCCGGGCCAAAGCGCAGCTAAGGTCCCGGGTGTGGTCCTACTTGGAAAGTATGCAAACTTTCCTAGCAGGTATTTTGAATTTGCCTATAGCGCCCCGGGCCAAAGCACAGCTAAGGTCCCGGGTGTGATCCTACTTGGAAAGTATGCAAACTTTCCAAGCAGGTATTTTGAATTTTCCTATGGCGCCCCGGGCCAAAGCACAGCTAAGGTCCCGGGTGTGGTCCTACTTGGAAAGTATGCGAACTTTCCAAGCAGGTATTTTGAATTTGCCTATGACGCCCCGGGCCAAAGCACAGCTAAGGTCCCGGGTGTGGTCCTACTTGGAAAGTATGCGAACTTTCCAAGCAGGTATTTTGAATTTGCCTATGGCGCCCCAGGCCAAAGCACAGCTAAGGTCCCGGGTTTGGTCCTACTTGGAAAGTATGCGAACTTTCCATGCAGGTATTTGGAATTTACCTATGGCGCCCCGGGCCAAAGCACAGCTAAGGTCCCGGGTGTGGTCCTACTTGGAAAGTATGTGAACTTTCCAAGCAGGTATTTTGGATTTGCCTATGGCGCCCCGGGCCAAAGCACAGCTAAGGTCCCGGGTATGGTAGTAATTATAGAATTGAAATGCTAAGTAAGGAGAAGAGCTCTTTTTCATTAATAACAGAATGATTACAGTTTTTCGAATTACAACCCAAAACATTCTCATATGTGAGCCTGAGTCTTCTTTCTTTACTGGTAGTACTTCCTGAGCCTGAGGTCGTGCCAGGTGTTGGGGACCTCAGTGTTGTCCATATGGATGAGCTTATAGGTCCCGGGGCGGAGTACTTCTTTGATCTTGTAAGGACCTTCCCACTTGGGCATGAGTTTGCCCGTGTTTGTGAGGTCTGATGCCTCCGTGTCCCAGAGTACTAGGTCGCCGATTTGGAAGTTCTTGACCCTTGATTTCTTTCCAAAGTACTCTCTTGTTTTTTCTTTATACTTCTCCATTCTTTGCACTGCTTTGTCCCTGACCTCATCAACTAGCTCCAGATTGGCCCGTAGCCCTTTTCATTTGCAATTTCATCAAAGTTAATTACTCTGTGGGAAGGGGAACCCACTTCCATTGGCAACATTGCTTCGGTTCCATATGCTAGTTTGAACGGAGTCTCCCCTATTCCGGACCTTGGGCTAGTTCTGTATGCCCATAGCACATGTGGTAGCTCTTCGGGCCATTTGTTCTTACTTTCCTTCAGCCTTTTCTCGATTCCCCTTAGCAAAATTCTGTTTGTTACTTCAACTTGTCCATTTCCCTGGGGATAGGCCACTGAAGATTTCTTGTGTTTGATTCCCCGTTCCTTCAAATAGTTTTCGAAGTCTGAGCCAATGAACTGGGGGCCATTGTCTGAAACCAGGACCCTGGGTAGGCCGAATCGCATTAAGATGTTGTCCATGAACTTGATGCAATCTTGCTGATTTATGGTCCTCATTGATTTTGCTTCGACCCACTTAGTCATGTAGTCAATGGCTACAAGGAGGTACCTCAGGTCGCCTTTAGCCCGGGGGAAGGGTCCCACTATGTCGATGCCCCACACAGCAAAGGGGATAGGTGACAGGACTGAAGATGGTAGGACCGGGCTCTGCCTCGGCACATTGCTGAACAGCTGGCAGTTTCTACATTTCTTGACAAATTCTACTGCATCTGAGTGGATGGTTGGCCAGTAGTAGCATTGCCTTATGATTTTGTATGCAAGAGCCTTTGCGGACATATGGTCCCCACAAATCCCTTCATGTACTTCTTGTAAACAATAACTGGCTTCCTCCGGGCCGACACACTTCAGTATTGGAGATGAGAAAGTCCGGCGATAGAGTTGATTGTCTTCAATGAAGTATTTCGAAGCCTTATTTTTCAACCTTCTGGCTTCATTCTTATCTTCGGGCAACTCCCCTTTCTCTAGATAGAGGATGAAAGGGGTCATCCAATTCGGGCCGGCGTCCATCTCCATTACCTCGTCTTGATCAATGGCCGGGGTTCCTAATTCTTAAAAATAGACTGAGCTATCTAGTTCGACCGAGTTCTGAACCAGCTTAGAAAGTTCATCTGCTTCAGTGTTATCTTCTCTGTTGACTCGGCTGATTTGGTACTCCGGAATGGTGGCCAGGTGGCTTTTGACAAGGGCTTGGTATTGGGCTAGCTTGGGATCCTTGGCTAAATATTCACCCTTGGTTTGCCGCACCATGATTTGGGAATCACTATAGATGATCAGGCTGTTGGTTTTCAAAGTTCGTGCTAACCGTAGCCCGGCAAAAAGAGCTTCATATTCTACTTGGTTGTTGGTGGCTGGGAATTTGAATGTTATGGCCTACCCCGGACCTGTCTGTTGTGAAGGATCCGTCTACGTGAAGAGTCCACGACTCCGGGTTTTGGTCCGGGGTTGCCACATGTCCCTTTACTTCGGGAGTTTGCTGGGGTTCAGGGAAGGAGCATTCCACTATAAAGTCTGCCAGAGCTTGTGCCTTGATAGCTGTTCGGGGCACGAAAGTCAAGTGGAATTGGCTTAACTCGATCGCCCAATTTATCAATCTCCCGGATGCATCTGGCTTATGAATTATTCGTCTTAGTGGCTGGTCTGTTACCACCTTGATCTCTCTGCCCTGGAAATAATGCTTGAGTTTTCTTGAGGTCGTGACCAAGGCGAAGGCAAACTTCTCCAGGTTGGGGTATCTGGTTTCTGCATCCTTTAGGACTTGGCTGATGTAATACACCGGCCGTTGGCTTCCCTCGACTTCCCGGACTAAAGCTGCGGCCAAAGCCCGAGGCCAGGCGGAGAGGTAAAGGTGTAGGGATTCTCCGGGTTCAGGCTTGGTTAAAAGAGGTGGTGATGAGAGATATTCCTTGATCGTGTCCAGGGCTTGTTGACACTCCGGGCTCCATATTATTTCTTTTTTGTTGCTCGCCCCTTTAAGCAAGTTGAAGAAGGGCAAGCATTTTTCTGCCAACTTGGATATGAACCTTCTCAGTGCTGCCAACGATCCGTCTAGTTTCTGAATATCCTTCTGAGTCCAGGGTGGTTGCATGTCTAAGATGGCTTTTATTTTCTCAGGGTTGGCTTCAATTCCCTTTTGGCTGATCATGAAACCTAAGAACTTCCCGGCCCTTACTCCGAAGGTGCATTTCTCCGGATTAAGCTTCATCTCATGTTTTCTCAGATTTTCAAAACATTCCCGCAGGTCGGGGATGTGTCCTGTAACAGTTTCAAATTTGGCGATTATGTCATCGACATAGGATTCTAAGTTCCGGCCCATCTGTTCCTTGAAAACTTCAACCATGGCCCTTTGATATGTGGCCCCGGCGTTCCGGAGTCCAAAGGGCATGAATTTGTAGGCATATACAGCTCTGTGGGTGATGAAGGTTGTTTTGGCTATGTCCTCCAGGTTCATCTTAATCTGATTATATCCGGAGAAGGCATCCATAAAGCTGAGCATCAGATGTCCGGAGGTTGCGTCGATGAGCTGGTCTATGCTCGGCAACGGGTAGGGGTCTTTGGGACAGGCCTCATTTAAGTCTGTATGTCGACACACATTCTCCACTTCCCATTAGGTTTTTTGACTAGCACCACATTGGCCAGCCACTCTGGGTATTTGATTTCGCAAATGATGTCTGCCTTGAGGAGTTTGTCGATTTCTTCTTCTATAGCCTTCTGTCTATCCGGGGTGAAATTTCTTCTTTTCTGTTTGACGGGCTTCCTTTTGGGGTCCACATCCAGGCTGTGCATGGCCAAGGATTCTCGGAGTTCGGGCATGTCGGATGGGCTCCAGGCGAAAACATCTGCATACTCCCGAAGTAATTGGATAAGTTCTTCTCTGAAGGTTTCCTCCAAGCCAGCCCCGATTTTTACTTTTCTTTCTGAGTTCCCCGGGATGAGTTCAATTGTTTCGGTCTCCACCGCAGGTTCCACCTTGTCTTGGTCTTGTAGCAGGGATGATTTTTGCACCCGGGCTTGGGAATTGGAGGTCAGGTATTCCCGGGCCTCGGCTGTACCTGATTCCTGGTTCGGGGCTCCGGTGGTTTCAATATTTTGTACCTCTTTCCCGGGGTTCCTGTAAGTTGAGCTTCTGTGCTTCTTTCTGCTTAGATTCTTGTGGTAAGAGGAGGCTTTCCTTTTATTCTCCGGGTCTGTCTATGCCATGACTAAGTCTTGGCCATAGCATCGACTGGCCGTTTCGGTGTCGCCTTTTACCTCCCCGATCCCGGAGGCCGTAGGAAATTTGAATTTAAGGTGTGGGGTTGAGGTTACGGCTCGGAGCTTGGTCAGGGCTGGGCGCCCCAGGATCACATTGTAGGAGGAAGGACTGTTGATCACATAGAATTTGACCATGTGGGTTATCTGCTTTGGAGCGGTGCCAAATTGGATAGGTAAGTATAGGGTTCCCTGGATGGGGACCAAGTTGTGGCCGAAGCCGTACGGTGGGTCTTCCCTGTACTCGTTCATTTTGACACTTCTGAGCTGCATTCTGTCCATTGTGTGTTTGAATAGTATGTTGACCGAGGAGCCGTTGTCAACAAGGATTCTCTTCACCTCATTTTCGGCGATGTCCAGGGTTACCACTAGGGCCTCATTGTGGTTAGGGTTTATTCCTTCAAAGTCAGCATTACTGAAGGATATGATTTGCTCGGGGGCCGAGTCAATCATCATTACCTCGTCCCCGGAGTCTGGGCTCCTTGGCGGGGAATTGGAGCCTCCCAAAACTACATGCACAACATTCTTAGTTTTTTGGGCTCCAGACCCCTCTCCCCTTTCTGCCGTTCCCCGGGCTAGATATTGGCCCATATTTCCTTTCTTGACCTGGTCCTCGATGAAGAACTTAAGGGAGATGCAGCTTTCTGTCTCATGCCCGTGAGTTGCATGATAGTCGCAGTGTTTATGCCTGGGCCTGCTCTCCGGGGCCGATACCAATGGCTTGGGAGGGTAAAAGAAGGGTTTGTTCCGGACCTCTTTCAATATATCGACCCGTGGTCGGTTCAAAGGCGTCCATTCTGGTTCCGGCTTTGGTTCGGCCCTCCCCGTTCTCGGGGGCCTGGCTTCGGATTTGGCCCTGGAAGAGTAGTCTTTATCCGGGACTGTTAGTTGAGAACTGGGGATATAGTTATATTGCTTGCCGGGCTTGAATTTCTTGTCCGGTTGGTGGTCGCTTCGGGGACGATCCTCCTTATTTCTGCCCAAGGAAGTGCCGTGCCGGGTCATCCTCATTGCTTGTAGGATATCAGTTTCTTTGATGAACTTGGCGGACATGGAATAGGCCGCAGCCAAGCTTTGGGGTTCTTTGTTCACCAATTATATTACATAGCGCTCGCTACGCTCCGGGTCTAGGTTTTTCCAGAATATGCTCAAGGCTTCTCTTTCGTCCATGTTCGTGACCCGGTTTATGGCTTCTTGGAACCGTTTCATGAAAGCGGACAGGGTTTCGTTGTCACCTTGTCTAATTGTCTCGAGGTGGCACATGTGGTACTCTGGGGGTTTGTTGGCCCGGAATCTTCGAAGGAAGGCTTCCCTGAACTCCTTCCAGCTATGTATGCTCCAGGATGGTATTCGGCTGAACCATCTCTGGGCTGCCCCCTTCAGTGTGGAGGCAAAGAATCTATACTTGGTTAGATCGTTATAGAAGTATATCAGGGCTATTTGCTCAAAGTAGTTAAGGTGTTCTTCCGGGTCTTCCAGCCCATTAAAGGAGTCGAAGTTGTAATGTTTGAGGTTCTTTTGCCGGGGTATGGCTTCAAGGGAATGGCTGAAGGGGGTGAGTGTGTCTTGGACCTCAAACCCGGAGTCACTGTTGACTTTCCTTTGTAGTTCATGGATCATTTGTACCAGGTTGTTTGGATGTTCATCATCATCTGAGATAACCTCCGGGCTCACTTCTCTCCGGGTTCTTTTGGATTTGGATTTTCTCATTCTTTCCTCCTCTTCTTGGAGCCTTCTCTGGATTCTAAGCTCCAAATTAGCCTGTTCCTCCTGCCTTATCCTTTCCCGGAGCATTTCTAGTTTCTTGATTTTATCGGCCTCGTCATTTTTGTCCTTACTCCGGCCATCGTGGTCCTTTCGGTTTCCTTTGCCCCGGTCTCCAAGGCGGTCAAAGACTGAAGCCCGGGACTGATGGGAGTGGGCTGACCCCCCGGAATTTTCCGCTTGCTCAGGCTCAGGTTCCGGGAGGGGACGGTTTCGGTAGTTTCGGATTGCTTGGGCTAGCTCCTCGGGTGTCAGGTTTTCCATTTGCACGGAGTCAAGAGGCACATCTGTATATTTGTATTGGTTTACCTCAACGGTTACGTGGGCGTCATTGGGCCCGATTCCGAGCCTCTCCTGGATTGGGATCTGAATAGGTGGGACTTGCTCCGGGATAGGTACCAAGGGATTCGTCTCTAGTGGCACTGGGTGCCTGACGTTGGGTGGAGGTAGTTTTTCGGGGCATGGTTGTGGTTTTGAGTGGTTCGGGTCTTTCTAGCTTGTCTGTTTAGTTCAGGGTTTTGGGGTTCGGAGGTTCAGCCCCTCCTTCTAGCGCCAATGATAACTCCGAATCTCGATCGGGTCCTTCCTCGCCAACTCCTGCCTCGGAAGGGGTGTAGCTGTGGTGGGGTGTCTGCAAAATAACACCGGAGTGGGGGTTTGGCCCCGAGGTGCCTCCGGCGTGAGAATAAGAGTTGGCTTTTGAAGAGGATAATCAAGTAGAGTATCACAAGAGTAATAAATGTGTGTAGGTGTGTAATAATGGCTAACCCCTAAACCTTATTTCCTAGGGGTATTTATATCCCTAGGCTTAGGGTTTTAGGGGTAGGTTACCTCTTCCCCTGGCCGTTGGATCGGGGGACCGGCCGCTGAATTCCCGGGATGTGGGACACGTGTCCCTAATTGTGGAGACCGTTGACCAGAGCGTGGCGGTACTGTGGTAGACATGATTTGACACGTGTTGTACTTTGGCTTTTAGTGTTGGTCAGCGCCAGGTGTAGGGACGTTGGCTGAGCTGGGGTGCCACGTGTGTCGTCAATCTGGGGTCCCCTAGTCCGGGGTGGGGACCACGCCACGTAGAACTGGCTCCGGGCTCGGGCCCATTACCCTGGGCTGGGATGCTCTTATCCTCATGAGATGATTTTGCTTGTAGCTTTGGGCTTGAAGTTGGGCCTAATTGGGCCTGGGCTATTTCTAGCCTATCACTAGGTGTACAGAATTGTCTACAGATTTTTTTCACAGAATGAGCTAGAAATAATGTAAGTCTAGGATTTTCCTTTACAGACATACCCTTTACTTGCTTCTGCAAATAATGTAACACTTGTTCGGAATACTGGGAGGAACATGGTCAAGTCTGAAAGAGTTGAGCGTACAAAACAGGCAAAAGAGCACTGGGAATCCCAATCACCCAATGCCTCTAAACAAAACTTTTTTTTATTAGTTTATTTACCTTTGCTGGTCCATGTTTGTTTCGACACATTTACTTTGGTGAACATCATTCTTTGACAATGACCTTGCTCAAAGATATTAGAGCTTGTCAATTCAATTTATGATCTTTGTTCTTATTTCATTTCCAAGATTCAGTTGAAAGTAACCGAGTATTGTGCTTCTAAATCACTGCATCAGTTTGGATATCAACAGATGCAGTAGCTTTATTCCGCAGACAAAAGCCACTTGCATTTAGCATTACAAAAAAAATCAAACTGACATACTTATTATCCTCCTAGTGGAGGAGCAAGTCTGAAGGCTTACACTGAAGGCTTACCTGTAACACCAAAGTCCTACACTGTGTAGACATTGAATAGAGTGGGAGAGCTTGTTCACTTTATAAGCACAAGGACTATTATAAGTGTAACAACTATTAATGTTGTGTTTGGTTGGCATGAATGAATTAGGAGGGAATGGAATGAGATTTTGAACTAAATTATGGTAAAATTTTAATACTTTTCATTCTTTCCTCATTCCATCTCTAGCAAGATATATAAGAACTCAAGCATCCCTATTTTGGAAGGAATGCTTCATTCTCCCCCCTACTCATTTTCTCATCATAGGAATTTTGCACCCATTCATTTTTTTTCAAATCTTCCCTCTAATCTCTATAATTTCCCTTTATTTTTAATCATTCCATTCCATTTCATTCCATTCTCCCCAACCAAACACAACATAAGTGCACAAATAAATTATCATCTTATTCTTTCCTATCTTTATTCAATTTTGTATTGCTTCCTAATAATTCTTATAAGTTCATCCTTTGTAGTTATTTTGTGTGTTACGCAAACACACACGTGTATATTTATATGTATGGGTAATGTGGTAGTATATTAGTAATGAGTTGGGTTACTGGGGATATTAGTCTATTGGTAACACAAATTAATTGATGTATGAGGTTTCCACTGAAGTGAATATATTTTTAGTTAGTTGGCAGCATGGATTTTAAGTTGAGAGTTGTAGGTGTGTGGGTAAATTGGTGTATTTTGATATTCTGGGTTTCCATGGAGTTATTGTAAAACAGTTATTATCTATGTAATTGTGGTAATTTACAGCTCTTAAAAGTTTGTAGTAATTTTAAGGTTCTCCCATGTCGGGATAAAACTTTGATGTGCTTTCAGAGTTGAGAGTTGGTTGTTAGGGGAGGTTTTTGTTGGAGATTGTTTTTGTGCTTAATATTTAAAATCCCTTGTTTTTTAGTAATCTTGATGTGAACTTTGTAGTCACCATCCTGAAGCAAAGCAAAGTGGGTTCAGAGGGAAGACAAGATATTCATCACTGTGCATGCTTTTGGCTGACACAAAAGATCCAAAGCTTAATCTCGAGCAGGAAGGTGTTTTTAAATTTTCAGCTAGTGCTGGATCGGAGCTAGCAGAGAATCATTCTTATGAACTAAAGCTTGATCTCTTTGATAAAGTTAATGTAGAGGTACACCTACTCTGAGGGAGCTTAAAGCACACCCACTGACCCCGTAACTTCAAGTTAAGGTTGTTATGGCTATAAACCCCTGTAATTTCCACATTTCATACAACACATTCGCAACCCACTGAAAGTTCATAACACTTGGTTTCATACTTTCATATGATAAAATTCAGAAAATTCAAGTTCCAATTGGCAAATTTCATACATCCAAATTAGAAGTTGGATTACTTCATAAGTTGCAACCAATAAAATTCAGAAAATTCAAATTACAATCACTGAATGGCAAATTTAATACATCCACAAATTAGAAGTTGGATTAGTTCATAAGTTTACATATAGAAAAAGAAGTCTTCCATTAAGTTAAAAAGAAGTCTTCGTATAAGTCGCTGCAAAACATTCATTCATATCCTTAAACCCAACGCATACACATGTACTTTCTCCATCTAACACAAAAACAATCCTTGCATAACATAACACCAACATTAGAATAAATAGCAAAAACATACTATAGAATAAATTACAAAAAAAACATACTATAGTGGAGTATAGAGTTTTACCTTCAACTTTTCTTGCACTTCATCATTATCCATCCAAAAGCACATTTTTATTCAACATAATAGCTGGTGCAGCTTATTAGACCTTTTCCACTTGCGAGGGTATCCAACCTTTGACCACTTATAAGGAACTGCTAACAGGATGACTAAAACAATGATAATGACAGTAGCAAACGAACCTATGCAACATATGATGATGGCTAGTAGTTTGGATGGCTTAATGAGAATAGAATAAGTTGCTGCAATGAAAGCCACTACCAATGCTATTAGTGAAATCAAATTGAACACCACAGCAGAGAAGAAAGATCTTCGTGTTCTTTGAACATTTGTTTGCAATGTAGACATGAAGTAGAGGGATAGTGAGCAAAGCGAAAAGAACAAGGCAAATGTATCTCCTAGCATAAAAACCCTGAAAGCAGGCTTCTTTGCAAGGACTGCATATCCCTGAGTGGAACCTTCGTTCCCATTAAACCCGCCTGGCACGGCAAATCCGGCTGTTAATGACACAGTGACTATAAGCGCAGCCACTACCATATGATTACCAATTGTGTTTTTTATACGTTCTACTTCCTTCTCATGTCGCTCTTCTTTGCTTCCATACTTATCATTTCTTAGTACATTTTGCAGTTGAAGTCTTGGCTCACGTCGGGAGCCCCAAAAGTCAGCATTTCCATTAAGTTTGGTTCTTATCAAATCCTGCAAACAAAAGAAAAAAAAAAGTTATATGGGATATATTGAGTATAAAATCTAAACAGATTCTAGAAATTGTTGCATGGCCAACACCTATATTATATTAAAAAGGGATATATGCATGTACCTGATCACCTATAGCCTTCCCAGTTGCATCAAGTAGTATATCCACGGGAGTCATCTTCATAAAGTTTGACATTTTCCAATCAAGTTCCCCCATATTCATGACTTCCTCCACATAACACCCACAGTTGGCAATGTAATGTAAGGCTGTATCTCCATACATATCCTGTTGAATTAGAAGTTCTTTACTTCCTTGCACTAACAAGATAAACCTGACTACTTTCTTTTGATGGGCCATTATGGCAATGTGTAGTATATTTCGATCCACATCATCTCGTATATTCCACATATCTGGATAATGTTCCAAAAGTTTTTTCATGACATCAAGGTGCCCTTTAAATGCTGCTATATGAAGAGCTGTGACACCAATATCATCTTTTAGATATCCCACACATGACTTTGCATCCACTAGATCATCAATTATGATAGGAAAATTATTAATTACCACCAAATGAAGTGCAGTCTTGCCCCTACCATCCTTTTGATCTACAAGGTCTTTGTGTTTGCTCAGCAGAAGTTTAACAAGTTTAAGGATTTCTGAGATAAGAAAAATTCTAAAATTAATAAATGACACATGTATCACAAATTCTAAATTTAGTATATTAATCTAGAATCTAGTGTGGGTGTTAGGTAACATTAACTATTAACTATTAAAGAAAACAGAGGTATAAGTAAGTGGTGATAAATGTATTAAAGATTTATATAACTAGCTAAAGACGACCAAGTAAATTAGTGGTGTAAACATCCTTAATATAAATACATCATTTGGTAAATTTTCATACTATTCTAGTCTAATTTAGACCATTATCATCATATCATAATACAATATTTGACAGAGTGCATAACCAAGAATGTAACAACAAACAATTTTGCTAAACATATAAATGTAGAGGATCACCCAACAACAAATGATTATTATTAGCACTTAAAGTTACCATCATTTAACTTGTAACTAGAAAGTCTACGTGATAAATCTTGAACCTAGTCCACCAGCTAGAAATCCAATATTATTAAATGCTCAAAATCATTATGCTAAGCAAAAGCAAGGTAACCCTATCACATAAACGACTATCAAATAAACAAGGTCCTAAAACATTCTAGTTTGCATGCCAAATCTACACGTATAAATTTCAATGCAAGTGACTAAACAAGACAGCCCTACAAAGTTTCATATACATTAGAACATCACCTAGTCCTTCCGCGCCTATATCACTACCTATAACAACAATTCAATAGATCCAGGCTTATATTCTTAAACTAGTTATATTTTCCACAATTGTACACAGTGTAGTTCTCTAGTGTACTAACATAAATATTTAACTACTATATATCAATTATCCTAACCTGTACATAATCACATATACTATATCAAATATACATAATCACATATACTATATCACTATATGATAGATAGATTCTATAATATAGTCATTGACAAAAAACCAACAAACAAAACATGTACATGTGTATGTACATACCATCTTGATTAGAATCAGCATAAATGAGTGCAGCATGCAATGCCGTCATTTCACCAGGGCCATCACCATCAAAATCAAAATTAGGCGACTCAGAATTGTTAAGAATTATTTCAACAATATCGATGAAGCCCCTAACACAAGCCAAAAACAGAGGAGTTTGGTCACGACAATTGTTCTCATATTGATGGTGTGGATCTTCTTTTAGGAGTAGTTCAACCACATATTTGTGATTGCCGCACACTGCTAGGTGCAAAGGAGTATCCAATAAATTATTCGTCATTTCAAGCAGTGACTCCTTTTTAATATCCGGCAAAGATTTGGCTTTTTAAAGGAGTGTTGCAACCACATCATCATGGCCTGCTCTAGCTGCCAAGTGAAGAGGAGTATCCCCTTGGTTGTTGTCCTTCCGTAGGAGACAAAGACCGTGCACATCCTGGATGGGCACGGTCAAACTACTCCTAAAAGAAGACCCACACCATCAATATGAGAACAATTGTCGTGACCAAACTCCTCTGTTTTTGGCTTGTGTTAGGGGCTTCATCGATATTGTTGAAATAATTCTTAACAATTCTGAGTCGCCTAATTTTGATTTTGATGGTGATGGCCCTGGTGAAATGACGGCATTGCATGCTGCACTCATTTATGCTGATTCTAATCAAGATGGTATGTACATACACATGTACATGTTTTGTTTGTTGGTTTTTTGTCAATGACTATATTATAGAATCTATCTATCATATAGTGATATAGTATATGTGATTATGTATATTTGATATAGTATATGTGATTATGTACAGGTTAGGATAATTGATATATAGTAGTTAAATATTTATGTTAGTACACTAGAGAACTACACTGTGTACAATTGTGGAAAATATAACTAGTTTAAGAATATAAGCCTGGATCTATTGAATTGTTGTTATAGGTAGTGATATAGGCGCGGAAGGACTAAGTGATGTTCTAATGTATATGAAACTTTGTAGGGCTGTCTTGTTTAGTCACTTGCATTGCAATTTATACGTGTAGATTTGGTATGCAAACTAGAATGTTTTAGGACCTTGTTTATTTGATAGTTGTTTATGTGATAGGGTTACCTTGCTTTTGCTTAGCATAATGATTTTGAGCATTAAATAATATTGGATTTCTAGCTGGTGGACTAGGTTCAAGATTTATCACGTAGACTTTCTAGTTACAAGTTAAATGATGGTAACTTTAAGTGCTAATAATAATCATTTGTTGTTGGGTGATCCTCTACATTTATATGTTTAGCAAAATTGTTTGTTGTTACATTCTTGGTTATGCACTCTGTCAAATATTGTATTATGATATGATGATAATGGTCTAAATTAGACTAGAATAGTATGAAAATTTACCAAATGATGTGTTTATATTAAGGATGTTTACACCACTAATTTACTTGGCCGTCTTTTGCTAGTTATATAAATCTTTAATACATTTATCACCACTTACTTATACCTCTGTTTTCTTTAATAGTTAATAGTTAATGTTACCTAACACCCACACTAGATTCTAGATTAATATACTAAATTTAGAATTTGTGATACATGTGTCATCTATTAATTTTAGAATTTTTCTTATCTCAGAAATCCTTAAACTTGTTAAACTTCTGCTGAGCAAACACAAAGACCTTCTAGATCAAAAGGATGGTAGGGGCAAGACTGCACTTCATTTGGTGGCAATTAATAATTTTCCTATCATAATTGATGATCTAGTGGATGCAAAGTCATGTGTGGGATATCTAAAAGATGATATTGGTGTCACAGCTCTTCATATAGCAGCATTTAAAGGGCACCTTGATGTCATGAAAAAACTTTTGGAACATTATCCAGATATGTGGAATATACGAGATGATGTGGATCGAAATATACTACACATTGCCATAATGGCCCATCAAAAGAAAGTAATCAGGTTTATCTTGTTAGTGCAAGGAAGTAAAGAACTTCTAATTCAACAATTCAACAGGATATGTATGGAGATACAGCCTTACATTACATTGCCAACTGTGGGTGTTATGTGGAGGAAGTCATGAATATGGGGGAACTTGATTGGAAAATGTCAAACTTTATGAAGATGACTCCCGTGGATATACTACTTGATGCAACTGGGAAGGCTATAGGTGATCAGGTACATGCATATATCCCTTTTTAATATAATATAGGTGTTGGCCATGTAACAATTTCTAGAATCTGTTTAGATTTTATACTCAATATATCCCATATAACTTTTTTTTTCTTTTGTTTGCAGGATTTGATAAGAACCAAACTTAATGGAAATGCTGACTTTTGGGGCTCTCGACGTGAGCCAAGACTTCAACTGCAAAATGTACTAAGAAATGATAAGTATGGAAGCAAAGAAGAGCGACATGAGAAGGAAGTAGAACGTATAAAAAACACAATTGGTAATCATATGCTAGTGGCTGCGCTTATAGTCACTGTGTCATTAACAGCCGGATTTGCAATGCCAGGCGGGTTTAATGGGAACGAAGGTTCCACTTAGGGATATGCAGTCCTTGCAAAGAAGCCTACTTTCAGGGTTTTTATGCTAGGAGATACATTTGCCTTGTTCTTTTCGCTTTGCTCACTATCCCTCTACTTCATGTCTACATTGCAAACAAATGTTCAAAGAACACAAAGATCTTTCTTCTCTGCTGTGGTGTTCAATTTGATTTCACTAATAGCATTGGTAGTGGCTTTCATTGCAGCAACTTATTCTGTTCTCATTAGTACTTCTTATTCTCTAAGATCTGACTCTTTCTATACTGGGTCTCTGCTCCATACATCATATTAACATCACCGCTACATAGAGCATTGACTAGTCACATAACTACACAAGTAACTCAACCCACGAACCAGAATCTCAATTAAATCATATCATAATTCTTAAGCTATATAAGTTAAATTCTTTGCAAGTAACTCAGTCACTCTTAACCTCACTTCACCTTCTTATTTTCTCCACTTGAAGAAACCTATATATTCAATCATAGATGCATCGAACTGAACCTAATCAAATCAAGCATGCCCTATATGTCACACTCGGAAAAAGCATTCAAACATAATTAAATTAAATGTACGCCGACCTTACCCCTACTCTACAACTAGCAGAGAAACTAGTTATATAAGAAGTATTACAAAACTCCTAATTTCCAAGTACTAGACAACATCAAGAACCAAAATGAAACCCAGATCAAAAAAATTCAACCCCAAAAAAGGCAACACCAATACAACTAAAGTTATCTTATAATCAAAAGTGAAACCAAACCAATTAATAAAGATTCAAACTTTAACCAACTAAATCAAAATCAAAAGCAATAAACCCATAATTAAACCCTTAAAACATCAAAACCTACACTAAGACTTGTAAAATCCAAGATAAACTATACAAAATCAACAATTATACAAATGAAAGTAATTTATAGCTACATATAGATACATAAAGTAAGAATTTATTACAAAGAAACATACCAGTGTGTGAATCATCAAAGTCTTCTATTTGTTTCTGTCCTCGTCTAGTTTAATCATACATGTAATGTTGTGTATTTATATAAGTATATGTTATGAAGTGAAATTTTTTAACGGCTGGGATTGAATGTAATGGGATGAACTTAGCTAGTAAGATTGTGCCACGTGGAGTTTAAAGCAGGTCACCATAGCTTTCTGACACGTGCTGTCTGGAGACAGATAGATGTCGCGGGAGAAAGACGGCTTTACGTGCCTCTGTAGTGCACGGTTTAATGTGGGCGCTATAGATAAGCAATGGGTTCTATCAGGGGTAGCTTTGTCATTGAACACCCTATTTTTCTCAAAAATTATGCAGTAATATTGTTCTTTTTAGGAAAATATACTTATGACGTAGTGTTTTTTTTTCTTCAAAAAAAGAAAAGAAATATTGGTTAATGCTCTTGTTGCCAAAATCCCTATGCATGCTCCCCCAACCTCTCATTTCTTTACACTTTTCTTTTTGGAAAATCTTACCAATTCTTTAAATTACTAAAAATAGTAATTTTTAACAATAAAATACATTATTACATCCATTACTTCACTCCACTTTTTTAACACTTTACACTATTACCCTCACTACTTCACTTATTTTAACAATAAAATCACTATTATTACTTCATTTATTTTAACAATATTACAATTAATCAACGTCCTCTTAAAATAGAGGTTTGACATTCAGCAAAAAATCTAATTAACCATCCTTATATAGATTTCATAACCAAGTATATATCTTATAGCACTTCAAGGAAAGCTCACATTTCTAACCAAATTCGATGGTCAGAACTGTACGCTTTTCTTTTGTTGTTAGCACGTACTTGTATATATATTATGTAAATAAACTTACAACAGAAGAAGAACTTACAACAGAAGAAGAAGAAGGTGGCTGGGCCATTTGTTTTGAGACCTTGAAATGGATGGCTGTGATGAATTGCTTTAACTCTGATATTTTTGAGGAGGGAAGAGTATTTTTGGATTGGTTTTGTGTTATAAGGGATATATGTGTTATGTATTGTAGTAGCATCACATTGTCCACTGCATAACAGATTGTCCACTGAGGGTGACACAGATTGTCCACCGGATAAAAGAGTAACAGTGATACTGTATTGTATCGTCAAATCATGTGCTTGCATCGTCAAATTATGTGCTGTGTACCAATGGTGTATTCCTCGTTTTAATTATTACAAGTATAGAGGTATAGCTAGGTAGTTCATGGTTCTGTGGCGTAATCAATATATTAAATAATACAAGGAGATCACCAAATGATATCCGGTGATTACAAAGTACCAACCCGTAACTTATAGGTTAAGCACCTGATTACAAAGTTACCAACCCGTAACTTCAAGTTATGGTGCCTATAAATCATCCCAACGTTTTGATACAATACATCTCAACTAATTGATTTTACACATTTTATGTACACAACACACAGTAGCTAGGGGCTAGCTTATTCCCGAAAATCTTAAATTATAGCAGAAAATTCAAGTTACAATCGGCAAATTTAATACATACATCCACAAAAATTAGAATTTGATAAGTCTCTGCCTGCCTTTGTGCTTCCATAAAGATTTACAAAATGCTATAGAGTTGTCTAGGTAAGGCATTAATTACATCACTTCTATAAAACGGTGACACAGATTGTCCACCGGATAAAAAGGTGACACTAGTACTGTATTGTATCGTCAAATCATGTATGCTGTGTACCAATGCACACATCATGTATTCCTCGATTTATTAATCCTAGGTCACAAGACCATTTGGTTTTGTTCCAGACCTATATATATAATATGGCTCCTCCAATCATGCTTCTCTCGCCTAATTAACATTAAAGGAATACAAGGAGATCATGGTTCTCTGGCCTAATCAATATTAAATAAAGAATACAAGGAGATCACCAAATGACATCCGTTGGTGATTTTAAAAGCACTAAGACATAGTTACTAGCTAACCCTATGGTGTGTATAAATACCCAGTAACTTGTCCACTTTTTGATCTCAACTTAAACAATACTACAATATTATATTGATCTAACTAAGTGACATAAACTTCATAATGTGAAAATCTTAATGTTAAATTATAGCAGAAAATTTTCAATCTCAAATTTAATAATACATGGAATTTAATACATCCACAGAACACTAATGTGCTGCCATAAACATTTACAATGGGCAAATTTAATAAGTTTAAAACTTCGTAAGTTTACATTGAGAATGATAAAAAAAAAAAAAAAAAAAAAAAAAAGTCTTCTAATTCATATAAGTCTCAATTGCCTTTTTTTTTTTTTGAGCTAGGAGCTATTTTACAAAATGCTATAGAAGCTGTGTAAATAAGAAAATGCTATACATCACTTCTATAGCATTTAAAATATATTTGCTAGGAGCTATTTTACAAAATGCTATACAAGTTGTCTAAATAAGAAAATGCTATACATCACTTCTCTATAGCATTTAAAATAGCGCAAGTGATACAATTTTTTAAAATTCATAATTTAATACATTTCTTGCATATGTTTACTTGTAAAATTAATAAATATATATATATATATATATATATAAATACAACAAAAAGTAAACTAATGTGAAATGCAAACTCTACAAAGAAGAAAGATACACTTCCAAAATTATATACTTTCATATTTCTCTCCTGAAACTATGGATATACATACAATACAAGGATGTGAAAAAGTTATTAAAATTCATCTCTTAATAAAACTTTACAGCCTATAAAAATTCTCTTGACTTTTCCTCCAATTCTTTCCTCACTTGCACTGAGCTGAGTTCAAAATTAAAATTTTCATCAAAATCCCTCGCTCTCTTGACTACCGGCCCACATATCAAAAATCAAAATCAAAACCTAGAAAATGAATTGATTTGAATTGAATATATATAAATAAAAGTTAAAATTAAATAAATCCCAACACATACATATTCCCCGCGTATATTTACTAAAACACTAGGATTTGATTGGGGGTGTAAAAATGGCGGTGGAGATCTTGTAGATCACTAGTATATTGACTGGTTTCGGCAACTAGTGCTTTGTCCCGAATTTCTGTTCTATTTTTAAAAAAATATTTCTTGACGATTCAAGTGTACGAATGTCAATATATATCTAATATATTGATATTCCCAAAATTTCAAAAAAAAAAAATACAATTTGGTCGGAGATCTAAGTAGATCACTACTATTCTGGTTTGTACTAGTAATTAGCGCTTTGTCACGGATTTTTGTTTCTATTTTCTTAAAAAACATTTCTCGACAATCCAACCGTACGGATGTCAATATATATCTAATATATTGATATTCCCAAATTTTCAAAAAAAATAACAATAATTTGGTCGGAGATCTAAGTAGATCACTACTATTCTGATTTGTACTAGTAACTAGCGCTTTGTCATGGATTTTTGTTTCTATTTTTTTAAAAACATTTCTCGACAATCCAACCGTACGGATGTCAATATATATCTAATATATTGATATTCCCAAATTTTCAAAAAAAATAACAATAATTTGGTTGGAGATCTAAGTAGATCACTACTATTCTGATTTGTACTAGTAACTAGCGCTTTGTCATGGATTTTTGTTTCTATTTTTTTAAAAACATTTCTCGACAATCCAACCGTACGGATGTCAATATATATATAATATATTGATATTACCAAATTTTCAAAAAAAATAACAATAATTTGGTCGGAGATCTAAGTAGATCACTACTATTCTGATTTGTACTAGTAACTAGCGCTTTGTCATGGATTTCTGGTTCTATTTTTCTAAAAATATTTCTCGACAATCCAACCGTACGGATGTCAATATATATCTAATATATTGATATTCAAAAATTTTCAAAAATAAATAAATTAATTTGGTCAGTAAAATTTAATAGTTATTAAATAAATTGGTTTTTCCAGCTAAGTGGTTATTTGTAAAATACCGTTGTCTCGAGTGATGCCAGATAACGGTTTTGGACAAATAACCGTTGTCGGATAACGGACGACGATTTTTAAAGAAATACCGTTGTAATATTAAGCTTGCGACAACGGTTTCTCATAATAATATCGTTGTCTGACACTAGTTATTTTTTCTTTGAACAATTATATTTGAGACTTTTATTATTAATAAAATACATAAAATCGAGGTAATTACATAAAATTATTTCTATACCTATTATTCATATCTTTTTCTGAACAATGAATACTTTTCAGACACATCGACCAAGCCGCCGCTCGAACATATACACGTAACCACAGTCGAACATATACACAGTTCAAATCGACAAAATTATACCAAATCGAGGTTAACTCAGTCCAAATCGAGGTCCAAATCGAGGTTAAAGAGGTCCAAATCGAGGTTAACTCAGTCCAAATCGAGCTCACCAAACCTAAGACATTCGATTTCAAGAACAGGTAATTAAGTTTTTTCCTCTAATTTCTATAAGCAAGTCCTGCAATAAGTAATAACTGATATATATTAATTGTTAGTTCAAATCGACAAAATGTGATTTATGTGTTTGAAGCTTGTGTTGTTGGTAGATCTTTGATTTCGAAAGAAATGGAGTTTGAACCATGTGAATGATTTGTAATGGCTAATTGAATGCTGGTTTGAATACTTGAGTTTGAATCTGGATTTCTGATAAGTGGATTTTATATCCACTTGGAGCGTTCCATATCGGCTTAAATTGATTGATTTGGACTCAAGTTTGTTGTAAGTTTTGATGTCTTTTGTGTAGTTGTGCAAGGTTGTAGCTATTGATTAGTATTGGTGTTTCTAATCGATATTAGAGTGGAATTAAGCATTGGAATGAAGATTGGACACTTGTGTTATGCTACCAAGGAGTTACATGTGTCATGGTATTGAAGATGTTAGCTAATGCAAAAGAAACGGAGGAGAAAGGAGCAAATTTGTGTAAAATTCGGATTTTCTGGATAGGTTGCGCAGTCTTCACTGTTTTGGCCATATCTGGAGTTCTAGAAGTCCGTTTTCAGTGATCTTACAGCTCACACGAAGCCTGGGAGATTTTCTACAACATTGGACAGATTACAGGCGCAGGCTGCGCGGAATGCAGTAGAAAAGGCGTAGGCTGCGCGCCTGAGGGGCAAGTTGCACGCGCGCGTTGCTGAAAAATTACAGTTTTGGCCATATCTTGAGTTCTACAAGTCCGTTTTGGACGATCTTACTGTCCACGAAAAGATAACGAGATTCTCTATCATTCTAAAGTGGTTCAGAGGTCCAATTACGACTGGAACGGCCCAGAAATATTTAAGAAAAGTCAGCTACGAATTTTCCTTAAAAACAGAATCAGTTTAGGAAACGTATTCTATTTTAATTCTGATTTGGTAGTTTCCTTGCTGGACAAGACTTCTAGAGCCTAATTAAACACATCCTACCATTGTAATTTGTATCACCATTACATATCAATTACTTAGGTTTATTTGTATCTTTTCATACTTTATTTTTATCATGGTTTCATCAGATCCCATGATGACAAGAGGTTCGATTATGAACTAATCGTTGTCATGGGATTCTAACTGATTTATTTATGGAGCTTTAGTATTTTTATTGCTTTAAAGATCTGTGTGTGATGTATATCTGATATCCTCGTATGGTTATGCTTAATTGTTAGATGCGTAGCTAACATCTAATTTATTAATCTCTTGTGAAGTGAAAGTGGATCTTGAGATTTAGAACTTGCCATGCTAGCATAGGTTCATGATTGTTTATCAACATGATTCGTAGTATGAGATGAAAATACTTATATTGTCCTGTGTGATCTTTATGGATAACTTGCTCTTCAACCGTTATGTTTTCAAATTCTATAAACATATAGGGTCTAAGCATAATTGGTGTCTATTCATCTTCTATCTCTTTTGTGGATGTAAGTGTAGTTTGGTATTCGTATACTGAGAAATAGCGTATACTTGTTTCGTGTTGTCCGATCAGATATCATAACCATTGCATATAGTGATTAAAGGCGTCAGATCTAAGCGAAGTATTTAATGAAGTTAGGATCCCATGTTACTCTTGTAGAAGTAATTCGATTCCAATTCTTGTTAGTTAATTAATTCTTAGTTTGTTAATTTGTTTCTTAGTTAATTTAGATAATTACAAACCCAAATTTGTTACTTGTCTAAGCAATTGAAATTGATCATACATTGTGCTTGAGCATATTTACATAGAAATAGCCAGTCTCTGTGGGAACGAACTTAACTTATCGAATATTACTTGTGACCACGTGCACTTGCGTGATTTTGTGTAAACAATTTCTTGTTTTGGTAAGTGGCTTTAAACGAACCGAACAAAATCTCAATGATAGTTGTTACATGCCTTCTCAGTTCTTTTGGCATATTTGGCAAGTAGCGTATAGGATAACTTTTGGACCAAAATATGAGTCAGTAATGAGTCAGCAACTTTTGCGATTCTGTGGTTTTCTTTGTATATTGTGTTCGTTGGAGATTGTATGTCATCCTGAAGTTATTCTGTCCATGTATTTGATCTTTTTAGGGGATATGCGTACAGTTTAGGGACAGTAAGAAATGGGGTATGTGGCGTTTTCTGTTCTTCAATCTTTTAAGGAATTTGATGACTATATTAATTTTATTTAAACATCCATGAGCTACCCTGATAGGATGTCTCATTTTACCATCTTTTTATTTTAAAAGATGGACAAGTCTTGGATGAGGGCTGACAGAAGAATAAAAGAATATCAAAGAGGAGTCGAAGAATTATTGATGTATGCATTTGAGCACGGGCGTGATGAAAACAAAATCAGTTGTCCATGTGTAAAATGCGCACACAGTAAATCATGGAATGCTCGAAGGGTGAGGGACCATCTGTTCCTCAATGGTATTGACGAGACCTACACATGTTGGATTTGGCATGGAGAGAATGTTAGAGAATCCGACAGTTCACAGTTCGTGGATCAAATCCCCATAAAAACAGAGAATTCTTATGGTGAGGATGATGTTTCCCTAGACTCAGATTTATTTAAACATGTTCGATGTGAAACTGAACCCCTTTATCCGGGATATCAAGAACATACTAAAATGGATGCTTTAATAAAGTTATATAACTTGAAAGCAAAACATGAAATGTCTGATTGCTGTTTTTCTGAAATTCTACAATTTTTTGGGAGTATGCTTCCGGAAGGCAACACTATTCCTTCTTCTTTCAGTGAAGCCAAGAAAACCTTGTGCGCTTTAGGAATGGAATATGAAAAAATACACGTGTGTCCGAATGATTGTCTCATATACCGTGGCGAGAGAGATGAAGATGAGACACATTGCCGCATTTGTCAAGCCTCTAGATGGAATTTGAACAAAAAAGGAGATGAATTGGAAGGGGTTCCCACCAAGGTTCTATGGTATTTTCCGTTAATACCACGTTTGAGGAATTTATTCAATTCGCCTCAAACAGCCAAGGACTTGACTTGGCATGACACAGAAAGAATAAAAGATGGTAAAATGAGACATCCGGCAGATTCACAAACATGGAAGGATGTCGACGCGAAGTGGCCTGAGTTTTCTTCAGATCCTAGAAACCTTCGGTTTGCTCTATCCTCCGATGGATTCAATCCTTTCCACGGTACTAGTATTGAATACTCATGTTGGCCAGTTTTGATGTCAATTTACAATCTTCCACCGTGGCTTTGTATGAAGAGGAAATATATTATGCTATGTTTGATTATATCTGGACCAACTCAACCTGGCAATGATATTGACGTGTTCCTTCAGCCACTTATAGAAGATCTACAAAAGTTGTGGCATGGGAAACAAGTGTATGATGCATATAAGCAGGAGTCCTTCTTGTTAAGAGGCATTTTATTTTGGACAATTAGCGATTATCCTGCCTATGGTAACTTGTCGGGCAACATTATCAAAGGGTATAACGGGTGTGCTATCTGTGTTGATAAAATAAATGCTACCAGGCTGGTTAATTACCGTAAGATAGTCGTCATGAGGCATCGTAGGTGGTTACCCTGCAATCATCCTTATCGAAAGAAATTAGATTTTGATAACACCGTGGAGAAGGAATCTGCCCATGTTCCGTTAATTGGAGAGGAGGTGCTTCAAAGAGTACAACATCTCAAGGGCCATGTCTTTGGTAAGACACAACCTCAACCTCGATTCAAGAAAGGTGATGTCAGACCTGTTTGGAAGAAGATATCTATATTCTTTGAGCTCGAATATTGGAAGTTTTTTCCAGTTAGGCATATTCTCGATGTGATGCACATCGAGAAAAATGTATGTGAAGCTTTACTTGGAACATTGCTTAATATACCAAAGAAGAAAAAAGACCGGGAATCTGTCCGTCTTGACATGGCTGCAATGGGAATAAGAACAGAGCTAAGGCCTAAAACACCTAGAAAAAAAAAAGTTACCATTAGCATCTTGGAATTTAAGTCATGCTGAAAAAAAAGTTGTTTGCTTATCCTTTCTTGGAATGAAGTTGCCTGATGGTTTTTGTTCTAACATTAAGAGTCTAGTATCGATGGAAACTCTTCGACTCACGGGAATGAAATCTCATGACTGCCATATGATTTTGCATCACTTGCTCCCAATTGCAATTCGGTCATCACTGCAAAAACAGGTCAGGAACACTGTTATTAGGTTTTGTCTCTTCTTCAAGGCAATTTGCAGTAAAGTTATTGAGGTCGATAAGTTGGAGAAATTGCAATCTCAGTTGGTGGAAACTTTATGCAACCTTGAAAAATACTTCCCACCTTCCTTGTTCGATGTAATGATTCATCTCTCGATTCATCTTGTGCGAGAAGTGAAGCTTTGCGGGCCAATTTTCCTTAGATGGATGTATCCTTTTGAGAGATATATGAAGACATTCAAGGGATATGTAAGGAACCGGGCTCGTACAGAAGGTTGCATTGCTGAGGCCTATATTGCAGAAGAGGCCGTAGAATGTTTGGTGAATTTTGAAGAACGGACTGTTGGGGTACCGAAAAATGGTAGACATACGAAAAACGCAATATGCAGGCCATTATATGGTGCAACGATTATAACCCCGAGCAACACTTATTTGCACGCAGCGCATTTGTGTATTCTACAAAATACTAAGCTGTTAGGCCCTACTTTGAGTAAGTTACTTTATAATATTGTTTATATTAAGTCATCATTTGTCTCTTGCTTCCATCACTATATCCTCATTAAGTCATAATATTGTTTTGACAGTTTTGTTTTTCTCTTCTTTTTCCTCTTTAATTATTCCAATTCTTTAATTTCTTTTTTTATTTGTGATCCCATTTAGTTTATTTTAAAATGATGGGGTGTGTTAGAATCTTGATATTTGCTTTGTGGAAATGGAATGAAAGTTCATCTTTTTCATCAAATTGTTGTGATTGGCCAAGCATCTTTTGCAAGTCTGGTAGGGTAGTAAATTTGGAGCTTGGAAGAGAAAAATTAAATGGTAGGCTTTCTGAGTCAGTAGCCAGTTTAGATGAGCTAAAGATTCTAAATTTAACTCACAATTCATTGAGAGGTTCTATACCTGCATCACTGTTGAAATTGAGGAATTTAGAGGTTTTGGACTTGAGCAACAATGACTTTTCTGGATTGTTTCCAAGTGTGATCAACTTACCATTTCTTCGAGTTTTGAACATTTATGAAAATTGCTTAAATATTCATTATTTATATAGTGTCTTTTAATTGCATTCAGTGAACATATGTCATTTTTTATGACAAAATATCCGGAACATGAAAATGATGAGATGTGGCTAAAGAAAAAGCAAAATGAAATTTTCCCAAGATGGTTCCAAGAAAAGGTACTCACTCTTCTTATTTTCACCGCTGCCTGTGTCCTTAAACTTCTCGGAAGTCTGTGGTATAAATTGAAATATCCCCCTGGCCAGTAGTAAAAGTAGTAGTGGTAATACTTGTATCTTCTGTAGTGGTAAAATATAAGTCTTTAAAAATACAATTAATACCTTTAATTTAATGAGTTTGCAATTTGGTTTTTTTTTTGTATTTTGAAGATTGCTTCAGATTTTCTAAATGAAAAGAAGGTACCCAAGAGATAAGGTGGATTGCAGATGGGCCCAACAAGGAGGTGCCTACATTCAGTGGCTACAAAATAGATGGGTCTACATTCAGTACCAAGGATCGAGATGATACGCGTCAAGTTCAATGCAGTGGTGTGTGTGTAGATGCCGATACAATGGTTGTGCAAGGTAAGGATAACAACATTGAACATACTTCACAGACATTTTATGGGGTTATTTTAAGTATATGGGAGTTGGACTATAATAGCTTTAGGGTCCCTATTTTTTGTTGCAAGTGGGTAGATATGAACAAATGGATTAAGGTTGATGAGTTGGGATATACATTGGTTAACTAGCATGATAGCCCGTGCGAAGCACGGGCACCATTTAAATTCGTATAATTCAGTTGTTTTGATTTTCGAAGTAGATGATTCGTAATTTTTGAAATTTTGTACATTATTAGGGTGATACATTTGACAAAATATATCTTTTATGAATATTGATAATAACTTGAACTTCTTAGTTGAATTACATATATGATCGTAACAATTTACTCACATTTAAGAACTCATATGAATTTTTATAAATAATTTTTAAAACATAACTTAAAAAGACTAAACAATACATACATTGAAAAATCTACCCTTAAGGTAATAGACTCACATGTAGACATATATAGGCAAGTACTCAAATGATAACTTTTAATATTATAATGAGAACCGGGAACTAACCTCACACTCTTTTGTTTATACATATTTATATATAGCCGCACATTTTTATATCTCCATCTTTACCCTCCCGTCTCTTACATTTCTAGAAACATTTTACACCATTTTTGGCAATACACCCACGTTATCACCATCTATCCTCCACTTGTACATCTCCTTCATCATCATCGTTCATGATACATACATGTACAAATGTGCGTGTGTGCGCGCGCACATATATACACCATCATCACTCAGTCATTTCTTCGTGTCACCAAATCGACCATCATTATAGCAATAACTTACAAACACTTTTGTCACCAAGTTCCAGCCACATTCCCGGCCACACCTTCGATAGCTTATTCATCTCCTTGTTCTTCCTCTCACAATAGAAATGAGTATACAAATCCCCACTAATGTCGACACCTTAAAGCACCATCAAAATTTTAGATCTGGAAATATTTAGTAATTTTTGTATCATTTTTTTTGTATAATTTGGATTCAAATTTTGGTGATTCAATTTGAATTTTTGGTGATTGTATTTTGATTTTCGTGGTGTAAGTGGTGGTGCACATTCAAATATAATCTACATCTCCACCTTTACACTCCTACCTCTGCTATTTTCGGTGCTATTTACACCATCTTCAACAATACACCAACGTTATCAGTCACACAGTCCTTCCTTCATGTCACCAAATCGATCACTACTCTAAAAATAACTTGCGAACACGTTTGTCACCGAATTCCAATCACATTTCTTAGCACAACTTCGATAGCTCATTCATCTCATTTTTTGTTCTCTCACAATAGATCCGACTTTCGAGTAACTACTAAAATATCTATATTTCATCAACATAGCTATACATCTTAATATTATAATTATTTGTATTACATCTAAATATAATTTATAATATCATGTTCTAACCCAACAACGCTTTTTTTATTTAATTGATAATCAATACAATATTTATATCTCATATGTAATAATTTAATTTATCGCAAAACCATGTTTTAAATTAGTATAAAGGATACATTAGTCTTTTTATAATTGGTCAAAAAATCATGTTGGTTTATATTAAACATAATAGATAAACAACATAATTTTTTTGAATAAAATTTTTAATTATTAGCAAGGGAGTAATATTTGATAATTTTAACTTAATTAAATATTAAAATAAATATTAAGTAGAATAAAGCATGTGAGTTCTTTGTGCATGTAGTTAATGATTTTTAGAATGTCATCATAAATCTCTTTGGTATAGTGGTTGGAGGTTGGTACATATTTCATTTCTAAAACTTGAAGGACATGGGTTCAATTCTCATGACCAACAATTTTTTTTAACATTAATATAATAGGGGTAAATGCGTAATTTACTAAATAGCTTGAAAAGGCTTGTTGGCCTATAATAAGTATAATGGATTTGAATAGGTTGGGGTTTTTGAATGATCCATTTATTTTGGCGAAACATGTTAAACAAGTTTGTTACATCGACGACCCTCTTGAAAAATTATGGTCCGTGGTGTTGAAATTTCCCGAAAAAAAATACTACGAAGATAGCGAAGATGAGAATGAGGGATCTGTTGAAGTAGAGCTTGAGAATGAGTTCTTTGTGTCCAATTTACCAGATGTTGATTTACTTGATGAGGACATGACTAGCTACATGCGATATGATCTAGAGGAACAAATTCAACTCTCATAATGTAATTTGATTTGTGTTTCTTGTAAAGGCTTTTGCCTATTCGTGATTTGTGTTTCTTTGATTTTCATGAAGTTTGTAAGTACTTTAAAGGCTTTTGCCTATTCTATGATTTGTGTTTGGTATGTTGGATTTATGTCCAAGATTTGGTATGTTGGATTTATGTCCAGGATTGGCTACTTCTGTGTATTTTTTTAAAATTTGTACAGTGATTCAGACAACGGTTTTTACCCCAAAATAATTGTCTGATGCATGATAAAATAAACACAACACTAGCAAAATACCGTTGTCTGAAGTCTCTTCAAACAATATTATTTTGTAAACCGTTGTCTGAGCCAACTCGTTTGCAAAACACGATTAAAAAAACACTTGTCTATTCAAATCAGACAAACAACGGTAATTGAAACATTGTCTCAAGTCTTTTCAAACAATATAATTTTGTAAACCGTTGTCTGGTCAAACTTGTTTGCACAACACAATTATAAACCGTTGTCTGAGCCAACTCGTTTGCACAACAGAATTAAAAAAAATACTTGTCTATTTAAATCAGACAAACAACGGTAATTAAAACATTGTCTGAAGTCTTTTCAGACAACAGCTTAAAAAACACCATAAAAAAACGCTTGTCTACTTTAGTTTGTTAGACAACAGAATTAAATTGTCAAAACCCCGTTGTCTGAAGGCTGGATCAGACGATGGTTTTTAGAAAAAAAAAACACTTGTCTGTTGATTTTGAACAACACTTTTTCCACTTTACGTTGTATGATAAGTGTTATCTGATGCTATTTTTTTGTAGTGTGCATTTACAGTGAAAAAAGAGCTTTACCTGGTGGATTTGCATGTTTGCGTGATGCACAAGTGTCTTCTTGCTCCTGGTGTATGTTAGATCACATGTTCGAACATGATATAAGCTAGTTTTACATGTTTGTATCTAATATTGGTCGATGTACATGTCTGAGTATGGAGATATTTTAGGTCAGTCGCTGGCTTATTTTTATATGGAAACATACTCTTCATGTACATTTACCGGCCATGTAATTGTTATCCTTTATATTTGGTTAGGATCTCAAATTTGATCGTTAAAACGGTCCTAGAATAAGAGTCCAAATCCTCTATACCACTTTAGGTGTGCCACTCCATATTCCACTTTATGTGGTTGTTTTTGATTGGGTGGTTGGTGTGAATACATGGGGGTCCCATTTATATTAATGATTGGTGAGCCAATCAAAAACAACCACCTAAGGTGGAACATGGAGTGACACACCTAAAATGGTGTAGAATATTTGGGCTCCTAGGATAAGCAACGAGCAGTGGTAGAATTAGACTTCGAAGTTAGGGTACTCAATACGAGCTTGAAATACAGGAGAAGGAACAAATACTCATTTGTAAGACATATAAATCTAAATAGTCAAAAAATAAAAGTTTCCTGCTTCCTACTTAGACAAGTTTGGCCAAAGCTGAAAACAAAAGTTCAATTATGGGTTTTATAAATAAAAGAAATCACTTTCTTATTACCACTGCCAAGGGTAGAGATGCACAAAAAGCCCTTCGGGCCGGGCTTTTTAACAACCGGGCCGGGCCGGGCTTTTTCAAAAATCGGACCGGGCCGGGCCGGGCTTTCTCTAAAATAGGAGGCCCGTTTTAGGCCTTCGGGCCGGGCCGGGCTTTTTTCGGGCTTTTTTTAAAAAAAATTATATATATGTAATTTCTATATTTTTACAAATATTTCTCGACGATCCAACCGTACGGATGATAAGATATATCTAATTAAATGATATTCCCAAATTTTCAAAAAATAAAAAATTAATTTGGTTGGAGATCTTAATAGAACATTACTATATTGTCTAGTACTCGTAACTAGTGCTTCATCCCAGATTATTGTTTCTATATTTTTAAAAATATTTCTCGACGATCCAACCGTACGGATGTCAAGATATATCTAATTAAATGATATTCCCAAATTTTCAAAAAATAAAAAATTAATTTGGTTAAAGATCTTAATAGAACACTACTATATTGTTTAGTACTCCTAACTAGTGCTTCATCCCAGATTATTGTTTCTATATTTTTAAAAATATTTCTCGACGATCCAACCGTACGGATGTCAAAATATATCTAATTAAATGATATTCCCAAATTTTCAAAAAATAAAAAATTAATTTGGTTGAAGATCTTAATAGAACACTACTATATTGTCTAGTACTCGTAACTAGTGCTTCATCCCAGATTATTGTTTCTATGTTTTTAAAAATATTTCTCGACGATCCAACCATACGGATGTCAAGATATTTCTAATTAAATGATATTCCCAAATTTTCAAAAAATAAAAAATTAATTTGGTTGAATATCTTAATAGAACACTACTATATTGTTTAGTACTCCTAACTAGTGCTTCATCCCAGATTATTGTTTCTATATTTTTAAAAATATTTCTCGACGATCCAACCGTACGGATGTCAAGATATATCTAATTAAATGATATTCCCAAATTTTCAAAAAATAAAAAATTAATTTGGTTGAAGATCTTAATAGAACACTACTATATTGTCTAGTACTCGTAACTAGTGCTTCATCCCAGATTATTGTTTCTATGTTTTTAAAAATATTTCTCGACGATCCAACCATACGGATGTCAAGATATATCTAATTAAATGATATTCCCAAATTTTCAAAAAATAAAAAATTAATTTGGTTGAATATCTTAATAGAACACTACTATATTGTTTAGTACTCCTAACTAGTGCTTCATTCCAGATTATTGTTTCTATATTTTTAAAAAGATTTCTCGACGATCCAACCGTACGGATGTCAAGATATATCTAATTAAATGATATTCCCAAATTTTCAAAAAATAAAAAATTAATTTGGTTGAATATCTTAATAGAACACTACTATATTGTCTAGTACTCCTAACTAGTGCTTCATCCCAGATTATTGTTTCTATATTTTTAAAAATATTTCTCGACGATCCAACCATACGGATGTCAATATATATCAAATTAAATGATATTCCCAAATTTTCAAAAAATAAAAAATTAATTTGCTTGAAGATTATAAGTTAAATTAATAAAATAAAGATTTTATCCGGGCTTTATCCGGGCTTCGGGCCGGGCTTTATCTGGGCTTCGGACCGGGCTTTATCCGGGCTTTTTAAAAGCCCGGGCTTTTAACCGGGTTTTTCGGGCTTCGTGAAAAATAGAGGGCCCATTTTAGGCCTCCGGGCCGGACCGAAACGGGCCGGGCTTTTTTCGGGCCGGGCTTTTCGGACTTTTTCCCGGGTCGAATCGGACCGGGCTTCGGGCTTCAGGCTTTTTGAACATCTCTAGCCAAGGGCATCCCAAGTTTGTGATCATGTAATAAATAATCATGTAATAAATAAGGTAGCTTTCCTTTATGTAATGCTAAAAATTTATGTCACCAGTCTCCATCAAAATCCCACCATTTAGTTATTTTAGTACTGTATGAAATTCAATTTGAGATATTAGCGAACTAAAATTGTAACATTCTAATGGTAAACGGTAAGGGTTGGATTTCTTTCTTTTTGTGAAAATTTTGTTAGTAATATAGCCCCGATTTATTAGGTCCAAACGGCTATAAAACATTATTAAATTTAATTACAATTATACATATATTATTATAGAATAATTTTATTTCCTTTATTTAAAACGTTTGTTCTATTGTTTAAAAAAAACGTTATTGTTTTGAAAATTATTGTCATATTTACAAATAATCATATTTTTCTCAATAATACTCCCTCCGTCCCGACCAAATCTTTACATTTGGTTTGGGCATGAAAATCAAGAATAGTGGGTGTAATATTGTTAAAATATATGAAATAATAATAGTGATTTTATTGTTAAAATAAGTTAAGTAGTGAGGGTAATAGTGTAAAGTGTTAAAAAAGTGGAGTGAAGTAGTGGATGTAATAATGTATTTTATTGTTAAAAATTATTATTTTTAGTAATGTAAAAAATTGGTAAGACTTTTCAAAAAGAAAAGTGTAAAGAAATGAGAGGTTGGGGGAGCATGCATAGAGATTTTGGCAACAAGAGCATTAACCAATATTTTATTTTTTTTTGAAGAAAAACAAACACTACGTCATAAGTATATTTTCCTAAAAAGAACAATATTACTACATAATTTTTGAGAAAAATAGGGTGTTCAATGACAAAGCTACCCCTGATAGTAGCCAGTGCTTATCTATAGCGCCCACTTTAAAATCGTACACTACACGCGTTAAAGAGGCACGTAAAGCCGTCTTTCTCCCGCGACATCTATCTGTCTCCAGACAGCACGTGTCAGAAAGCTACGGTGACCTGCTTTAAACACCACGTGGCACAATCTTACTAGCTAAGTTCATCCCATTACATTCAATCCCAGCCGTTAAATTCTTTCAATGCATAATAACATACTCCCTCTGTCCCATCCATTTGTTTACACTTTCCTTTTTGGGATGTCCCATCCAATTCTTTACATTTCTAAACTTTCCTAAAATAGTAAAGTTTTATAATATAAAAATCAATTACATCCACTACTTTCCTCCACTAACTCATTTTATACATTATATAGTGATGGGTCCCACCACTTTACTCATTTTTCCTACTTCTCTCCTCCTTCTTTATATTTTTCCTTGGTCTCCGTGCCCAAACCAAATGTAAACATTTGGTTGGGACGGAGGGAGTATATAAATACACAACATTACATGTATGATTAAACTAGACGAGGACAGAAACAAATAGAAGACTTTGATGATTCACACACTGGTATGTTTCTTTGTAATAAATTCTTACTTTATGTATCTATATGTAGCTATAAATTACTTTCATTTGTATAATTGTTGATTTTGTATAGTTTATCTTGGATTTTACAAGTCTTAGTGTAGGTTTTGATGTTTTAAGGGTTTAATTATGGGTTTATTGCTTTTGATTTTGATTTAGTTGGTTAAAGTTTGAATCTTTATTAATTGGGTTGGTTTCACTTTTGATTAAAGATAAGTTTAGTTGTATTGGTGTTGGCTCTTTTGGGGTTCAATTTTTTTGATCTGGGTTTTGTGGACTTCATTTTGGTTCTTTTTGTTGTGTATTAATTGGAAATTACTAGTTTTGTAATAGTCCTTATGTAACTAGTTTCTCTGCTAGTTGTAGAGTAGGGGTAAGGTCGGCGTACATTTAATTTAATTATGTCTGAATGCTGTTTCCGAGTGTGACATATGGGGTATGCTTGATTTGATTAGCTTCAGTTCGATGCATCTATGATTGAATATAGGTTTCTTCAAGTGGAGACAAGAGAAGTTGAAGTGAGGTTAAGAGTGACTGAGTTACCTGCTTGCAAAAAATTTGACTTATATAGCTTAAGAATTATGATATGATTTAATTGAGATTTTGGTTCGTGGGTTGAGTTACTTGTGTAGTTATGTGACTAGTCAATGCTCTATGTTGCGGTGATGTTAATATGATGCATGGAGCACAGACCCAGTATAGAAAGAGTCAGATCCTAGAGAATAAGAAGTATAGGTTGTGTCTAGATACTAGATACCATAGCGGAAAGGTTGATAAAATGGAAACTGAATCTAAGGATGTTTACCGAAGAACCTAGATTGTTGGAACTTGGAATCAGCATATTGCGTGCACATATAGTTGCATTGTATGTTGTGATATCTGTTTTGTCCTAAAATCCCTAAGAGTCGTGACACGTGACTTATGACTCATTCAGTCGAAAGTCCAGGTCATCATATTGAATTAAGAGCATATTTAAAAAGTCTGGTCATTACTGATATGCCTTATCAGCTTTGGACCACCATTTTGAAGCTATAGTAAATTTCTAATTATGAAAATAATAAATTTATAACTGCTATAAGAACTTAAATGACAAATTACGGACTCCTAAAAGTAATAGTATCATGTATTCATGTGCATTCACTATATTGTCACCAACTTTAGATTATGTACCTGCTTTATAGTCTCCGACTCTCCGGTGGTGTGATTATGGCAACATATTAGTAAATAGTGGAAACTGAAACCAAGTATTCTAGCAAAAATCTTAATATGTGCATCATGGATCCCATTGTCAATTTATTAAATGTTAAGTGCTCGGAGCCACTTGCCTAAGCTAATTTACTTGCAAGTCATTAGATCCCACCTAAATGAAATATGTTCCCAAAATAACCTATCATTAGGTAATTTTTTGCGACTTATAAATAAAGCTTGACCAAACACACTCTGTTTGTGCCCTAGAAAACCCGAACTAACGTGCCAGGAATTAACCATATCACTGCTCGCCTGTCACTTAAAATCCCTATCTGATATTCATTTCATGCTAAAAGGTTCTGAATTATTATATCAGTACCCTCTCCTGGCTATCAGTGACACAACCCCATCAAGAGTCTGTTTGGGTGAGATTGAAAAAAGTTACCTACAACTTAAAGATGCTTAAAGGGGAAGTAAAATTATAACTTTGAGTTATTATGTGTTTGGATAATTTTATTATTAATGTGTAACTTATGAGTCATTACAAAATAGAAAAAACAAAAATTAAAACCTAAGTTGTAAATGTGGATGATGATATTAACTTTTATAAACAAAAAAAAATTACAAAACAAAAATAATTAGTCCAATAAAGTGCCTCATATCAACTTGTAACTTATAAGCTGTTCTTTTAACATTTAATTAATTATTTTACTTGTTACACAAACACAGATTTTTTTATTTAAATTCAAAAGGCCTAAGCTAAGTCAAACAGCCTCTAAGACCGAACATGGAATAATGACAAAGAAATTTTCGTACATGTGAGTACCTGTAGTATTTAACTAGCTGTGCAACTTCCTTTCCTGCAATGGATTTGCACCAGTCAGGTATTTGGTACATTACTCATTTTAATTATTTTTTTATCTTTACAATGAAAATGAATAGGTGTCCAGTTACTCAGTTGATTGCTGAAAGGAATCTGGCTTCAGTCTGATGCTCAGAATTAGCGATTGTTGTATACATTTTAAGTGTTGTTCAGATGCCATCATTGAAAATGAAAAGCAAGTCTATTGCAGGATGTCAACGAGGTAAAAATGGTTTACACATTTGTCCGACATCCATGATATCAAAGAATTCTCTCTCCCATTCCCACAATTCTCAACAGGAGTTAGATTTGGAGACGTGTATTCAGAATAAACATGATGGTGAGTGTTCAGTGTATCTGCAAGTGCTACCTGATTTATTTTCAGGAGAATTTGGATGTCATTCCCTGATTTTTTAGTTTTATTACCAGGTCCTGTATTTAAGTTGTGTATTGATCTTGTAGTTCCTTTCACATTAGTTCCTTTCACATCGGACCTAGGAACATTCTTATCGCTCAATATGCAGTCCACTGATGAACATAAGGAACCAGATTTCCTTAGTGTTGGAGGTAAAATTAATATTCACCCATTTTCATGCCTTCAATAGCAAGGGAGATAGATAGTTAATTTGACCTAAAACGGGAACTCCTTGCCTCACTTTCTGTAGGAAGTGATAAAGAGCTTGACATTTCACCACTGACAGCGGATGATAGTGATGATTATGGCAGAAGTTCATGTGAAAATCAAACTTGCAACATATCAGATTTCAATATTGCAGACTTTATTTTTTCTGAATCACCTACCATAAACAACTGTCCATATAGTCTGAATGGAGGTGGTACATATCATGATTACCAATATGATGTACGGAGTTCATGTTCAGACGAAGAGGTCATGATACTACCATTCCTTGAGGATTCCTTGGAAACTAACAATGCGCAGGATAACTCATTATGCCAAGACAGAGTCGGCGACTCAGTTGATTCAAGCTTGTATTCAGCAAACCATCAGTTGAAAACTTGCAATCAGGAAGATACTAATCAAGATTTGGATCAAGCAGAGTGCTTAGATACTGACATTTTCTTCAGAACAAGTCCATGGCCGACCAAGACAACATCAAAAGAACTGTTAAAAAAGAAGTCCAACACATTAGTACTTGACTTGGATGGTATGGAAATTAAGCCCTTTGGATCTTTTTAGTGGTTCAACACTAAATTATTACTTTTCACACTAGCACATATTTACAAGTAAACCTACATGGGTGCTTTAAGTGCATGATAATATATTTGGTAGTTAATGTTTATAATATAACGTTCAACCAGAACATGTTATACATAT
Source organism: Saposhnikovia divaricata (assembly GCA_036435485.1). Taxonomy (NCBI): domain Eukaryota; kingdom Viridiplantae; phylum Streptophyta; class Magnoliopsida; order Apiales; family Apiaceae; genus Saposhnikovia; species Saposhnikovia divaricata. Next base: position 48,152,605 of record CM071600.1, read on the forward strand.
CGTTACAAAGATGTAGACAATTTAAACTTGTAATTTTTTTTTTTTGGAAAAAAGTTTAGTGAAATTGATATATATATATATATATATATATATATATATATATATAATATGAGTTCCCATTTGAACCTTGGCCTTTATATATATATATATATGCAGGGGCGAGGCTTCATAGGGGCCAGAAGGGGCCATGGCCCCCCCTAGGGTTGTCATAATACTAGTAATGTATGTTAAAAATTTATATTTTTACTAATATGTTCATGTAAAAATAATTTTTTGCCCCTACTAAATAAAAATTTTGGCCCTTACAAAATAAAATTTTGTAAGAAAAATAGCCAAAACTTTTAATACTTATTCAATTCTAGATGGGTTTTGTGATTTAAAAGAACGTAGAACGCTACTATAAGTGTTTGCCTAGTACTTTTGTGTATTTGATTTATTGGATACTTTATTGTGTTAGATAAAAAAAAATATTCGGCCCCCCTTGTGAATGTTTGCTGGCTTCGCCCCTATAATATTTGTGTATATATATATATATATATATATATACAAATAAAAAGTGGTTCTATTTTATGGTTCATGTTTATTGTTTTTTGTATGTATTTCTTTTCCATTGGAGTTTCAGTGAGAAACTAGTGTAACTGTGAGAACAAATACATCATATAATGATGTTCATACACCTATGTGAATAGTGACATGTAAATGTATTTGAATATTACGTATATATTTGACATCTTTTTGGCTACTCTGAGATCTTTGTTTTCTTATATTGACCTGCTATCAACTTTACATGCTTGAAAAATTAGGTGTATAACATTAATTAGAATTTGTTCTTTGCAACATTTAACTATACTTGCTTTATGTATACAGAAACACTTGTCCACTCTACATTGGATCATTGTGATGATGCGGATTTTACCTTTCCAGTCTCCTTTAACATGAAAGAACACATTGTGTATGTAAAAAAGAGGCCTCATCTCCATGCATTCTTAGGGAAAGTGGCCGAGATGTTTAAAATTGTAGTCTTTACGGCCAGTCAAAGCATCTATGCAGAACAACTTCTTGATATATTGGATCCGGATCGCAACGTAATTTCGCATCGAGCTTATCGTGAATCATGCATATTTGCAGATGGAAGTTACACCAAAGACTTGACAGTCTTGGGTATTGATCTTGCAAAGATTGCCATAATTGATAATTCTCCACAGGTAATTTTGCTAACTTTGCATTGATAGTTTCCTTTAATAGTAACTTTGTTTTTCTTTTCCCCTTATGTATCAATATTTGTATAACCTTTTCTAGTTTTCTACATCTACTGGTTGGTCATGTCCTTTATTTGTTAATTTGAGGATCAGAAACAAGTAATGAGAGTTGATTAACATACTTGGAAACTATCTTGTCCATATCAGTTGTCAAAGTGTTCAGATTCTGATTTCCTAATTCAGTTCTTGCTTGCCTGATGCAACCGCTGGAAGCATTTTGAAGAATAATTAATATGCAAACTATAATGAATTGTCTGTTTAGATATCTTTGCATTTGTAATAGAACTAAATTTTGTAGGAAACATATCTAATCAACAGACTATGGCTTCTTGTGATTGTTTCAGGTTTTCCGTTTGCAAGTAAATAATGGAATTCCAATAAAGAGTTGGTTTGGTGACCCATCAGACTCTGCATTAATGTCGTTACTTTCCTTCCTAGAGACCCTGGTTGACGCTGAAGATGTACGCCCAATTATTGCGAAGAAATTCGGTAACATGGCATAAGAATCTTTAGCCATTACTAGAATCTCGTTGTTTCAACTTAACTAGTCCTTCCGGCCGTCTCCTTACTAGATAAAAGATCTCAACTCTGGGTCAGCTCGAAGTACTTGGCTCCAGTTTAGAGTCTTAGACTTTAGACAATCCCATTAGGCATTTAATATAACAAAGTGAGCAGTATCTCAAAGGGATTATATATGGCATTGTACAGTTATAGAAACTTGATTATTTTTAAGGTGTGTATACAGACCAGTTTGGTGTGCAGTTAAATTGTTTTACTGATTACTCTACAAATTTCACTGTCTGGTAACTTTCACTTATTAGATATTACTACTTGCAATGCTGTTCATGATTCAGTGTGAAATCATACACATGAATGTACTTGCTGTTTCTTATATAGATTTACAAGTTAAACCTTGATGAAGTAATAATCGATAAAGTAATAACTTCGTTATAGTTTTTTTTGGTTTCAACATAATGGAGACATTGTATTTTTACTCTCGATAAATTAATAAACTTGATAAAATGATAATTTTTCTCGATCCCAAGTGTATTACTTTAAAGAGGTTTAACTATAGGTAGAAGATATGTTGTAACTTGTACCCTATTAACCCTGTTGAAAATGTCACCAGACGTAAAGGCATGTGATGCAAAAGTACGGGGCCGCGCTAATTATTCTTGTAAAGTCCATGTTGAGGCCCGCTCCGTTGTTGAGAAACTTATGTAACTCATGATACTTCTATCTTGCAAAGTTCATGTTGAGCTGCCTGAGCTATTGCTTTTTTAGAACCATCGTATTCACAAAAATTAAAACCTAAAATTGAGAGGCAAATGAAAAAATAATATCAATGGGGTTTTTCTCGACCGATTACCAAGTTTGGCCCAAAAGATTAGTATGATGGTAAACTAGACAGCCCAAAGCCCCTGATCTAATATATGAGGATTAGTTTGTCTAATTCAGGGCCCATGGGACAGCTCACCGGTGATTTTGGGTTCCCAGACTCAGGTGCAGTACTTTTAGCAAAAAATTAGGACCTTTTGACATTGCAATCTACAACTTTGATTTATCCCCATGTCATATCATGTTTGTGAATGGTTATAGAATTTGAAATGCCACTTCTAGAGCAAATAATTCCATCCCTAAAATTGCAACCTGCAACCAAACCTGCACTCGAGCATCTTCATTTACATATTAGATATCAACTCATACAAGACCAAGAGGAACATTATTCAATTTTTCGACTGACTGAGAGGGGACCGATCACTTGAGAGTTGGGGAGAGAGATGTGTTGGCCATTTGCGAAGCCCTGTGGGAGGATTGTTTGCGGCTTTGTGGATGCTGAGAGGAATGAGTCCTGCATTTAGCTGCATTGTGTGGTTCTCCCATGCCCTCTGGAAAGGTGTGGGTATGATTTTCAGAAAGTCCAGCTGCATCTTTATCACATGGCGGGATAAGCCCTTGACCCTGGATAACATGAAATAAAATCTGAGTTATGAATCCTAGTAGACTGAATTGAGGATATGCAGGGCCTTGAGGTAGCAAGGAACAACTAGACAAACACATAAAACCATGTAGGACACATGTGGGGAGGGTCCTATGAAACAGTGATGTGTCCTGTGGCATTCGAAACAGTGAAAGAGAATGACACTTGATTTCATACTAGATTAATTACCGAGAAAATAAAAGCTTTGATCATGTAAAAAATTGTACAAGATAGTAAAACTGGGTTGATGTGAGATTAAACTTTTTACTACCTCGGAACTGTTTATCTAACTACTATTTATATCAAATCAATATGTAAAGGAAAGGAAATAAGGCTTGTGACGATAAAAATAGAGAACATCTTCTTTTCTAAACAGTTAGGTATTGGACTAAAACTACTTAGCATGTAGAAAATGGGAAGCAAAACAAATAGAGATGAATAAAGAAAAATGTAGATCAATAATACTGAAGGGAAATTTCCGTCCTTCAGAGTGTATCCAATCTTCCCTTTTAGTACAAAACATATTAGTTATTTTTAGGACCTTACATCTCCTAAACTGATGCAATACACTATACACCTCTTCATCTAGGACAGAGAAACAGGAGACCTGACAAGCAGGCCAAAAAATAATGGGGATGAGTATTAATTTGCTCAACTCAATTTCAATGTGGACAACTGGATTTAGTTGTTCCGAAGTCACTATTACGAGTAATACATACAAGCAAATCTAAGTACTGGCATTTAATTGATTATCTATAGTCCTGGCCAAATGTGATTTGAGAACAGTTTATCTTCCTTAAAAAACAAGCTTAGTACATCAAGTTTCATATAGGTATATGATTTCGCTGAACTTATGTTTTCAAGAGAGTCTCACTGTCTTGAATCTTTCGTCCGGTCGCATATTACAATTAATACAACTTATACAAGTCTCCCCCTTCCCACTTCTTGGAAAATAGCGAAACCCGTAATTAAAAAAATAGATTTTGAACTTCAAGCGAACATAGTTTTTAGATGGTAAGGTTTCAAAGAAGCACCTGCGGATAGTTCCCTGTGCTTGCTGAAGCAATCGGCTGCGGCTGCTGTGCTTGATTTTGCAGCAGGAGTTGCTCATAGGCTTGTTGCTGTTGTAGGTTCTGCTGCTGCAGAAATTGTTGATATACTTGTTGCACCTGATATTGCTGCAGTTGTAGTTGATATCCTTGTTCATTGTGCTGACGAACATTCTCCTCAGACTGATAGTTATGCTGCTGCAACTGAGTATGATATTCTTGTCCTAACAAATGAGTGCCCTGCTCCTGCTGAACCGGGTGTAGCAGCTGCAGCATTTGTTGCTGTTGCTGTTGGTACAATAGATATTTCTGTTGCTCTAGTTGATAAGATGCCTGTTGAAGCTGCTGTGTCTGTTGAATATGGTTATGGTGTTGGATCTGCTGCGGTGGTTGATTTTGTTGCTGTAGCGGAGGTAGTTGATGCTGATAGAATTGTTGATTTTGCTGTTGCAGCTGAAAGTATTGGTTCTGTAACTGTAGCATTTGGTTTTGATACTGTTGATGCAGAAGCATCTGCTGTTGTTGTTGTTGCTGCTGCTGCTCTAATTGCAACATCTGATTGTGTTCTTGGCTGTTCTGAATAAGCCCATGCGGTTCACTAGTTTGGGTCGAACAATGCGAAATTAATGCTTGAGGGTGGGAAATAACAGGCTGAGGAGACAATTCAGAAAGCGGAGCAGATACATTGCTTGCGTTCTCTACATATTTTACTGGCCCGGCATGATCAGTTGCATTCCCTCGACCAGCACCTGACTGATACTGATTCCCACCTTGGTTAACATTAAGTACTGAAACATGAGCTATAATATCAGTTGAGCATTGTTCCTTAAGATCATCAGGCTTCCGTAAACGATGTGAATGTTCATGAAGTTCAGGACTTGTACCACCGGGCACCTTACTAATAGAATTCTGGGGAGAGTTTTTCCCACTTTTTGCAGGCACCTCGCATTCTGCTTGTGTTAGAGTAGGAGTTTGGTAACTTTTTGAAGATGAGAGGTTTACAAAGTCATCATTCTGAAAATTGTTTTCTATGCTAGCTGGATTAGAAGGTGGAGAGCTCTTTGCGTTAGTTGTAACATGAATCTCTTCTGAAGGGCCAAGCTCTAATATTTTTCCATCAGAAAATGAACTTTTCTGGCCTACACCATGCTCCTGGAGTTCCATGGTCATAATATCTGGACATTCCTTCTCCCAAGAACTTGGGGAAACCTTCTCCAAATGAACTGACTTTGGATGGTTTTCGAGCTCATTTTCTTCCATCTCGTGAATATCTGAAGAACTAGAGGACTGTTGCAAGAATTCTGATGTTACATTTAGTACTGTGCACTGTTCAACCTCCTTTATCAACGCTTCTGATCTAGATGCAGCTTGTTCAGATTGATTTTCTGCCATACCCTTAGTTGATTCCATTGCTCCAATGACTTCATTCTCGGATTGATGCAAGAACTTTTGCTTCAACTCGACTCCAGCTACATCTTCTCTACACAGCACCTCATTTCTAAGGGATAACTGTTCCTTCTGTGCACCGTTGCCATCTCCATTTTGAACCTTTTCTGCCACTAACTGGTCAAGACACAAACCAGTATTCTCTGGCGTCGAAAGTTCCTGTTCTTCTACTGGGATCTGGATCAAATGGCCTGAACCATGACCTTTCGGTAGCTGGTTCAAAGGCTTTATCTTTCTAGCTTCCATGGCCATGTCTAACAACTGATGTGTTGCATTGGGGTTATTATAAGAGGTAGTTGTTCGTATCAAGTGTGGGAACAACTTTATATGACGCTTCCATGCCTTTCTCACATCATCATTAGTTCCGCAAAGGTCAATATACTGTTTCAAAAGAAAAATTACAACCATCAGAAAAAGTATACAGATGCTTTTCAGGAAGATAACCACATGCCTTACTAGACGAGGTAAAATTTCTGTAAAAATGCAATTTATAAAAGAAAATGTACACAAGCATTACGTGCATATTTCCAATTAGGTTCATAAACCACCTCTTAAGCATGTTTAATTAATGGATTATATGTTTTTGTTTTAAATAAAGAAGAGGACCTATGCCTCAAAGACACACCTCCTTCAACTGATTGGCTCATGGTACATATTGTTCAATCATAAGATATCAACACAAGGATAAGACTTGTACTTAAGACATTTTTGGGACCAGAAGCATTAAAAAATGAAGGCTTGAACTTAATTTCAACCATTGGTTAATCAAAAATTCAGAAATTTTCATGCATTTAGGATTATTTAAGCACACTTCATAAGATTATCTGTAAATTGTAATAACGGCAAGAAAGTGTTTAAACACAGAGCTTAAAAGTTCGAAAAACAAAATTACGAAGAGTTTAGAGACTGAAATTAGTGCAGAGTGAGAGCTATGTAAATACCCATCCATCAAAGAAATAGAATGTGATAATCAGTTTTCCTTCTGGTTAACTTAACGAGTAGGAAGAACAAAGATAACTTCCAATCAAGTACCAACCTCCAAATACAAGCATGATAATTCTTCCTTCTCTTCAGTGCTTAAACCTTGAGAGACATCTGTACCGCTTGTCATTGCATTAGCTATAATGGAGTCCACAACAGTCATGTATTTTGACCCTTCATGCATCATTAGAAGTTTTAAAAATTCCTGCACAAGTAACAAAAAACTACTAAATATCCAAAAAACAATAAGCTATCTTTGTTTTTGTTATTTTCCAAACTTATATTTCGTACTTTCAGTTACCAGTTCAAAAATGCAGTAAAAGGTTTTATATTATATTAAAAGTTCTCACTTGTACTGTACAGGAAAATAACCAATTGTTTTACTGTATCTTAGTTATATAATTAGAATGGATGACATAGCTTAATGATTTTATCTAATGAAATTAGAGAAAATTAAGAATGACACTAAGATGCCTCTTTATTCAAACAGTTGAACAAAAGTTAAAGCTCAAATTTTTTCTGAACATCAGATTAAGAATAAGGGTACTAGAAAAAGGTACCTCTAGAAGTAATCTGCAATGGGGCACATGCTCGATACCATCTAGCATCACATCAATAGCATCGTCCGCACAACCAGCAATCTAACAAATTGCAAAAAAAACACCCATTAAATGATTATAATATCTAGAATGCAGTTCTGCCACTATTTTCTTTTACATAGAATTGAACACACCCACCTACCTTGTCTTTGAAAAAATTTGAACCCCTCTTGACCTCCCTTAATGGGATCGAGGGAGATACCGCTAGACTAAAAGGCCTTTGGTCTGTCACTATGTTGTCCAAGACAATTAGTCAATAATAGGCCTTAGGTTACCAAGACAAATTACTAAAGAAAGATGCGTAGTGCTAAACTCAAACAAGCACATGCAATGTTCAATAGTGGACTTGAATATAGTATAATATAATATCAAAAAAATTTATATATATATATATATATATATATATATATATATATATATATAGAGAGAGAGAGAGAGAGAGAGAGAGAGAGAGAGAGAGAGAGAGAGAGAGAGAAAAGTTCTTTGGAGTACTTGGAGTACATATACGTTCTGCATTCAAAATATTTTAAAATTTATTATTTTGCAAATTTTGTTATATGAATCTTGAAAATCTTTTATGTTTTGCAATCAAAACATATATGTTTCATAGATACATACAGTATCTATGATATAATTTTATTGAATCGGAACATATATGTTTTGCAACCCAAATGTGTTTCGCAGAACAATTCGTTTTGCAATATTTTGTTAGAAAAACATACAAAATTTTCAAGATTTTCAATTAAATAGTGATATTCATGTAATAAGCTTTGCAAAATAATAAAGTTTGCAAAATTTTGAATGCAAAATGTATATGTATTCCAAGTACTCCAACTAAAAGAGTACTCCATAGAACTTTACTCTATATATATATATATATATATATATATATAGTATAATATCTCGGCATGAGGACAAAGTCTATGTATATTCAACATAGAGCCAAAAAAACAGAAATCATAAATTTTCATGCACAGAACTATATATATTGCACAGATTTCTCATGTAAAAAGCTACATATTGGATCAAAGATTGGTTATTAGGGTAACTGTCAGCCTACCAGGTGTTTAAGACGAGAGTAGTGGATATAAAGAACTGGGACAGTATGCAACTTTTCCCTCTTTGATGCCAGATTTAGTGCATTCTCATAAATACTGGAAGCACCTGTCAAATTACCCTGAAAGTTTTGACAAAAAAAGTATCAAGTAAATATCAAAACACGTTCATGAACAAATATAAAACAGATGCATACCAGTCGTTTTTCCATATTCGCTGCCTTTATGACACTTTCAACAAAATAGGAATTTGAATCTTTATTATTAAGGAGAAAGGCAGCACGTGCACCATGTACATCCCCAATTTGCTCCTTAAACCTTGCATTGAAGATATGGATGACTGGTGCGTTCTGAAGAAAATACATGAGCCAGGCTGTAAACAAAAGTAATCATCTCCCAAGGCATAAGCAATTCACTCCATAGCACTCTTACCTTCTCCCACAAATGGAAAATGACTAATTGCTAGTGCATAGACAGGTAACAAAAAAACAGAATATATATATATATGTGTGTGTGTGTGTGTGTGTGTGTGGAAAGGGAAATCAAAAAAGTTGGATCATGCATGAATCAAGTCACCAATTCCGTCCCACTAGAATCTTAAAAGAATTAACTGAGATCAGGTCAACAAGGATTTGATTCCTTAAAAGACGAATAAACTATAATAAATACTGAACTGGTAGTATCTTCATATATGATAAAATTACCCCCAAAAATCCAAAAGTTGTGTGCAACTTCTGAGGCACTAAAATCTATTTTGAAGCCACGCGAGTGATGGACAAAGCTACGTTTTCTTTCTCGCACCAGTTGTCAGATTCTCACATGTACAAGTTAGAGTATAGCTTGCTACACCCCCTAGCACAAAATGTCTATAATGAATCTGTAACTGTAGCTGAGCCCAAGAGGGAGCAGAGAAATACAAAGATCAAAACCCTACTTATTAAAGAAGACGAATAACAGGAGAAAAATGTTGATGTACAAGATATAAACTAAAAAGAGCCACAAAGTCTGTTATCTAAAAAAGTGCATTAAAAGAAAAAAAAACAGTGTCCTGTCCCGTATGTAACACCTCATTGTCAAAAGATTTATATGGATGTGTGTGTCTTGGGGGATCGAAAGGCATACCTCCAAAAATATTTGAGTTGCTCGTTCTAGTGCAAAGTTCGATAACTCACGTCCTCCCTTGGTTTCCATGAACTCAACATAACGCATCCAAAATTCGGGGTAATTTGCACACGGAATCAAGCATTTCTCATAAATTTTCACAATCTGCAATCAAACAGATTTAGAATGCAGAAATGACTTGGGGAGAACTAACATAATTATTGCAACAAAATAGCCACAGACCCAATCAAAATCTTCTTGTTTCTCAATGAAATCCAAATAGCTATGCCAACTTGCTAGATGGTTGTCATCGAGGGGTTTCATATGAAAAAAGGGCCTTCCTATAGAAGTCTCAAAGTGATGTATTTTCTCCTCTAACTGGCATGCCTTGTGATAAAACTGTTCTCCAATAGCAAGATAGTTCTGCAGGGCATCGGACCACTGAGAGTTTGATGAATCTTGCATGTTTCTAATGATGTCATCAATATCAGTTTCAGACATGTTGATTGCGCCACAGGGGAGAACTTCGGATTGCACTTCCATGCTACTAGTGTTCATGCACTCCCTCTCCTCTTCCAGTATTGCAGCAAACTTTTTAAAACTGAAGAATGTGTTAAACCAGTGCAAATTTTTTAAAATAAGTTGTGGAAGGCATGTATCTAAAAGCGACTGCATAACAGTTGCTTACAAAATAATTTCACACTTCCTTAAAAGTTCTCAGACCAAACATTTAGTACCCACTAAAACAGATTATAAATTGTTAATCGATTTGGTTATAGGACAATCATTCATGAGGTTGTTGACATTAAAACATTATTTTGGATCAATTAATATCCAGATATATAATAGAACCATCAGGATCCATGGACATGGCAACACTAGCAGAGCACGAGATCTTACATCATCAGCACTCACATTTTTATACCAAGGAATAATAAATACAAGTCATTTCTCTTCATAAGCTCCTAGTTTGTATACACAGTTACACACCAAAATAAAAAATTTAAGAGACATTTATTCTGAATATAATTATAGTCTCTCCATGTCCAACCCCATCTAAAGGAAACGATTATTAAAACAATCAGCCCATAGTGCACAAGGTTACGAGAAAAATATATTACTGATGTGGTGTAAGACTTACTTATCATAATAATTATGCAGCTTTTTGGTAGGTAATATCAAACTTTGAATCAGAATTCTTAGAAGAGAACTCCACTGATTCTGAGTACATTCAAATTCAATGTATTTATCCCACAAGGTGTGACATAAGTAATCCTTTCCAACAAAGGACATTCCTCTCTTAAATAATCTGTCAGATGCATTCAAAAGAATTAAAAATAGGTGAGAATTTGAAAAAATAAATTAATGCCAAAAAGCCCAAAATTAACTAGGAACTATAGTAAATGTTTAATTCATCAAGGCAAGATAGATGGCATAAACAAAAAGTGCACAGACAAAAAAATAATAGTCTTATGAAATGTATTTATTAACTATACTCTGAGCAACGTGTCTATCTGAAAATTAGATGATGATACATGCAAGTGGATGTTTACCCTGACAACGAATTGTAAATCTTAGTTAGATCTAAAGCTCCTGAAGAGAAATAGAACCTGAGACAGAAGCTATATCTTATTTAACATCAATAGAAACACTCCTTGTTAATATTTAGATTATATGATAATTGAACTATTAGCTAACATAGGGGTGCCACAATTTTGATAGTCAAACGTCACAATTTTGTTTCAAAAAGAATGTCACCTCATTGATATTTGATTATAGAATATGTTCGAGAAACAACACAAAGTTCTTATGTTTCTAAGCCAGATATATTGAAGTAAATTACTGATGTTCTCTTGCAGCATCCATCACAGGCAACCAACAGCATAAGTGCATAACTTTTTGATCCAGTAGGAGCAGCTATGCACTAATCTGGACAGCGTTTCCTATTTAAATCCAAAAAGTATGCACGCTTAAAATATGATATGGTGCCAAAAAGGAGCATCCTGCATCTAGGAAAGTTGGCTAGAGAGCTTCTGAAAAATACGAGCTTGCTCAGAAAGCTATAATCATACTGGCATACTTCTACACAGTTATAGTTAAAAACTGCATTTTCCTTGCTATACAAATTGAGAGCCGGAATTGCATTATTGTATACTATAATCGTACAGAATCTCGAAAGGCAAATACAAACAATACTTCCACAGTTTTGTTACCTACGAATGTCGAATGGATCCTCAAATGTACCTATGCTGAAGGTACAATAGTCAACCCACAAACTAACACAGTATGTTGCTGATTGCAATGCCCGTTCATAAATTTCAACAGCCTTGTCAACTGTGCACAGACGAGTCTTGTGATCAGCATAGTTCTTCCAGTATACATGGCATAAAGGGAACTTGGACAAAAAGGAGTCATAAACTAGAGAAATCGTATCTATGTCATCCTGCATTAGTACATAGATCAGATTATCGCTACAAGCAAGCCTATAAACTGAAACGATATGTAAAGAGTCTTATTTTGATCAGAATAAAACAAAAAGAAGGGTTGTGACATGTTAACATAGTCTATTTTTATTAGCAACAAAAAAAAACATAGTCTATTTGAGCAAATCATATCTGAAAGATCAAGAGTTAAAAAATTCTTATATATTTGTTCTAGCAGCGAATATATGTGAGTTGGTATATAATTAGGATCATGCTTTTCTTTGTAGGTACAAAGAAGTTAATGTTTCCTATGAACCATATCCAAGCAAATCATTAAAAACTTTGTGCCAAGCAAGATGCATCTGCTGTCTTCAACAGCGAACATGTCCATCAACTAACTAAGGAGTATATGTAAGACACTTTCCACATTTCGAAAAGCAACTAACCAAATAGTACTTGTCAATATGGGCAATAAGTGCAGTCCATGTCTCAAAATCTAATGATCCTTTACATATCGTTTCTCGGAGTTGACTCTGAAATTCACCTACAAAACCAAGTAACAAAAAGAATTATGCAGCAGCTTGACAAACTCCGTAGTTTATATTTTAGATAATTTTAACACAATCAATCCCAAAACACACAAATGGAAATAAAATTACGAAAAAAAATATCCTAATTGCTCATTCAGATAGTCAATGCTTCGCCAACATTTACTAGCCAACATCCACATAATAAGTAGCCAACATTTGTAGCTACAAATAACAAATTATCTATACAACACATTTTATAAAATAAAGATTCCGAAACAACAGTGGTATACGAAATTTACCTTCCGAAAAGTGTTGTTTGACATTGGAACCCTCCACTTCTGTTTCCATAGCTACTATCTCCCCTGTATCACAATCACATAGAAAATATAAGTGTGTGTGTGTGTGTGCATAGTTAAGCAAAACAAAGAAGTGTGTAGAATTTAAATGCAGATATAAATATAATTACCTTGTGAAATACTATTACAATCCATTGGTTGAGCTTGTGTTGTAGTGTTAGATTTCACATCATCCATAGCTGAAGATTAAATCCACCACTAAAATCATAATAATATACAATGAGAATTTATATAATTACATGAATAATATATTGCGAAATCAATATGAATGCAATTCAACTTACATTCACATTTTATTCTGAGTGCCCGGAGAGACTTGTGTTGTCGTGTTGTTGATTATGGGCTTTCAGTTCGGGTCCGAATCTTGTAAGGAAGAAACCCATTAAGACGTTGATTGGGCATTGTTTTGTGAAACTTTAAATTTTCTTCTCATAGTTTGAATTTTTTTAGCTAAGAAACATGTTAAAACTAGTCGATTAAGTTGCGTTTCGCGATGATCTTATAATATTTTTTAAAAAAAATTAATTAAGAAAATAATTGTCAAATTACAAATTAAATAGAATAAACTACTCTTATATTCTTTCATACCGATTTTGTATTATGCTTTTTGAGACCGACATTTATTATAATAAATTATATGCATATAAAATACTAATAATCTATACTATCTATACTTATTATACTATATTATAATAAACGAAAGGGATATAATTTGTAGTTTGGTTAATCCTAATTTTTTGTTGGGAAAAGAGTATCTAAAGCACACAATAGAGAAGTTCTCTATTAGTGCGGTTTAAAATATTATAAATTAATTATTATTTGAATAATTCAATCGTACGGATGTTAAATACATACAAAAAAAATGTGAATGTACAAATTTTCATGTAATTTAATAACTTAAAATTATAAATTTATAGCAATAAGATTATGATAAATCTGTATCATTGAATATATATATAGAAAATAGTATTATTATAAAAGTGATGCTCTACTATTTCAAATATAATAGAAATTTGTATACAATGTTATTTCGACATAAACTTTTCATCCGTACGGCTAGATTATCAAAAATAATAATAAAATACATGATTTAAGGTGCACTAATATTCTCTATTGTATGCTTTAGAAACTCCATCCCCTTTTTTGTTATCCCCCATTTTTGGTTATCCCCCATTCACAACCGTTAGATTCTCAACTCAAATAGATCATGACCGTTATATACAACAATACTAAAAGTTGTTATATACAGGTATAAGGTTCGATTCCCGCCAACAACATATTAATTTATATTTAATACTAAAAATTATCATATACAAATATGTAAGGTTCGAATTTTTCCAATAACATATTAAAATTAATATTTATAATCATGGCCGTTAGATACAACAATACTAAAAGTGGTTATATACAGATGTCTAAGGTTCGATTCTTGCCTACAACATATTACTCTCTCCGTCCAAATTTGTATGAGCTTCTTTGACTTTCACGGAAATTAAGAAAACTACAGTTGAGTTGTTAAAAAATGAGTAAAGTTAGAAAAAAGGTGGTTTAAGTGGTGTGACCTATGAGTATTTAATAATAGATTTGAGATAGTGGGTGTAATAGTGTTTTATATTATAGATTTGAGATAATGGGAGTAAAGTAGTGGGTATAATAGTGTTTATAGTATTTGTTTAATAAAGTTAGTGGGTGTAATAGTGAAAAGCAGTGTTCAAAAATAGTAAATATAGTAGGTTCATTAGTTTTGGGACTTCCCAAAAAGGAAAGTGTGTCAATCTTTGTGGGACGGAGGGAGTAATTTATAATTAATATTAAAAATTGTTATATACAAACATTTAAGATTCGAATTCTTTCGATAAATATTAAAATTAATATTTATAATATTATACTATGCTATAAACAAATCTATACTATTATATAAAAGCCGAAACATTAAAAGTTTGGTTGGTCGGTACCTGTTGATTTTACTTATTTACCCTTAACTAATAAAATATGTTATTTTACTTAATTATCCTTACGTAATTATTATTTGTAATAGTATAATAACTAGTTATTAGCCGATTGCCTTTTTAACATTTACTTTTAATTAAAAAAATTACCTTTTATAAACACCTAAAATTGTACCATATCTTACAAACGTTAATATTTGTTTTCTAACTAAAACATGTTACCTTTAAATTTAAAACTAATCTTACAATCACTAATATAAATCTAAAAATATCACACCGCATCTTACAATCATTAATAAAATATAATAAAAATCTATATACATAGTTAATAATAAGGAAATATGAGTATAATCCTTAAACATTTGTGCCAGCAATGGAATAGAGGATCCAGCCCCCGGGCATATTAAATTATATTAAAGTAAAAAAAATATTGAAAATAATGATTATATAAAACCTAATTATATTATTAAATATAATTTATAACATATCAAAAGAAACTCGTACATCGCACGTGTTATAAGCTAGTTATAAAAAATTAAAAGTAACCCGTAATTTGCACGGGGTATAAGCTAGGTGTATAAGCTAGTATGTAATAATAAAAACTTATGTACTAACCATCGCATTAAACTTTGGTCATTTATATTAGGGAAAATTATCAAAAATACCCATATTTTCAAATTTCTTTGCAAAAATACGGCAAAAGTTTTAAAGTTTTGTCAATAATATTGGGTCTGTTTGCAAAATCTTAAAATAAGGGTCTTATGGACTTATTTTTGGGTAAAAATTTAATATTTTGATAAAAAAAAATTATACAAATATTTAATGTAAGTATTCAATGTATGTTTGAGATTCTATAAGTTGCAAAAAAATGTTAACTTTTTTTCAAAAAAAAAATAGAAATCTCTAACTTTGTCTTAAAATAAATTAGCTTATTTTGGAAAAAAATTCTCCCAAACACCCCATTATCCAAACATAAAATAATAGGGAAATTACCCATATACTACCTTTTTAAAACTATTTTCAAAAATACTATTGTACCACTTTAAAAGTTATTTACAAAAATACTATCTTTTAAGTTTTATTTTAAAAAATACTACATTTTTAAGTTTTATTTTCAAAAATACTATCTGCAACCTATGCAACCTTTTGTAATTATGGGTGGCGCCAGCTGATTATGAGTAACTAACTTCATATATTTGGCTCAAGGAGGAGCTCTTGTACTAAAATATTCACAATTTTATACGCGCACTAATATTGAACTAAAACTAGTTTCCCCGGCAGCGGTGGGGTTGTTGGGATGGAGACGTGGAGTAGTAAGATGAACGGTGGGTGTTGTTGAATGACGGTGGAGTGATGGTGAAAGAAGAGGAGACAGTGGCTTGTGGATGGAGTTGTTGAAAATGGTGATGGGCGGAGGCAGAAGAGATGGGTGTTAGAGAAGTTGGGTTGGTGAGGTGTGTGGCTGTGTAGTGTGGCGAAATGGTGGTGAAATGGCGGAGGTGAGGCTGAAGAAAAGGAGGTTGCAGGTAGAAGGTGTTGGTGTGCTTGAATTGAATAGGGAGGGATGGAGTGGTGAAATGGAGAAGAGGTGCAGATTGTTTTTTTTTTTTTTGTTCTGTTTTGTGCACAGGTTGTACAACAAGTGGGTGGAGGGTTGAAAAATACCCTCATTTTGAACTAGAACATGGACAGAAGGTGAGAAAAACATGGTACGGGCTGGTGCACGGTTTGTTGCACGGTCTGCACCCCGTACAACAGCCCGTGCAGCCCTAAAATTTCACAAAAACTATTTTTTTTCCCTTTTTTTTTTAGAAAATTCACACCAATCCTTGAATGCTTGAATAAAATATTAATCCCTGAAAACATGAAACAAACACATCAAGGCACAAGTGGAACAAATTTAAAAATTATAAAAACTATAATTAACGATACTAAATATTATTGAGCGGGACATTATTATTACTTTTTTTTTGAAAATCTATTATAAAATTCATTAATCACACCACAAAAATACATTGAATCCCCACTCACTAATATTTAGATCAATCCTCAAACCCACAATATGCATAACACCCTACATAAATGTAAGCAAGGAACAAAATCTAACACACGCATAAAAATATATAAATACACGCGTACCAAAAAGCGCTTTGTTTATTGTCGTTGGCTCGACTTATTTATACAAGTGTTATAACTAATGAGGTGAAAAAGCAAATAAATGCACATACCTACGAATCAATAATAAGAACAAGGTGTGCAAATATACCTTTGATCCATAAAAATATAAAAATATTTTTATGATCTTCACATCTTCAAGAGACTTTGAAAAAGAAAAGTAGTTAGAAAAATCGTCAGAATAATCATTATAAGTACGACTCAAAAACTCTTCCCAAATTGGATCCTTATATACCCAAGCAAAAATTTCAACCTCATCAATCTTAAGCTCAAATTCCTTCTCAATTTCAATTGGACATTCATCAATTTTTATCTCATCTACCAATTCATTAAGCACAAAAGTATTTTCTAAATTTGGTAGATCCTCAACTACATCCAATTTATCATTGTCAAGCTTAGGGCAATCGTCAACTAAACAAGCAAATTCATCATGCACAACATTTTCATCAATAACAAAACAAGAATCATGATCAGTAGGAGAATTGACCTCCTCTAATCAACTCACGGATTCGGCTAGTTGACTCATTTGCTCTTCCAAGTTGGATATGCTTTGAGAAGTGATGTTTTCCAAGTTGGATATACTTTGAAAAGTGGCGTTTTGAAATTGGAGGTTGTTTTCCGCCATTTGTTTCATCAGTTCTTCAAGTGATGACAATGTAGATGAAGAAGACCCTTGATGGTCTTGGAAATTATATCGCGGATCATAACACTGATTTTCACAAGCATATGAATAATCGATGCTAGGAGGGTAAGGAGCATAGCATGAGTTTGTAGAATATAAAGAATTCACCTGATACGCGTTAAAATTCTGAAAAGAATTAAAATCTTGATATCGTTCTTGATCATAGGTGAAATCTTGAGCGTTATTCCAACCAAAATAATTATCCATCGTCTCCTGAAAGAGTTAGTTCATGTCTATATCTAATAAACATGAAGACACACCAATAAAAAAACAAAGAAAGAAAGAAAGAAGAAATTATATACAAAGATAAAATCTAAAATATAAGAAACAATTAACTCAAAATTAATATTGTTGCCTTCCCCGGCAGCGGCGCCAATTTGAAGGTAGTGTTTTTCGAAGTTCGTTCACAGGGAAGGACTCTCAATATCGATTTCGAGTAGATTATCTCTTACAATCTAGTAGTGTGGAAAATGGGGGGGGGGGGGGTTTGAGTTTGGTTGAGGTATTTTAACAAACACCTTGCCTACGATAAATAAATTGCTACAAAAACACAACTAAGTTAATGGCTAATATCCAAATTTGCCAACACAACAACACAATGAGCAAATTAACAAGACAAGGGATATTTGACCCAAGGATTATGGATATTCAAGCACTTCAACCCAACAACAAGCAAATATATCCAACTCTACCTAACCAAGATAATTGGTGAAGCACACAATCACTTATTTCTCTTCTATTATAAACACTAATTTAGTGAAGCACATAAATTAGTTCTCTTGATACTAGCAACCAATAGTGAAGCACTACCAATTTAACCAAATCAAGGAATCAATCAAAGAGAGGCTAGGACAAACCCAAGGATGAGGAGCTCAACCTAGGTATTTGCACTTGAATTTTGAGAATTTAGGTACACTAAACTTGTGCTACTATAATGAATGTACTAACAATTACGGATTAGCACAAACAATTAGCAATTGATATTACAAGAAGAGCAAATTGAAGCAACTTACAATTCTCCAAGCAAAATCATAAACAATACAACTCAAGAATTCAAGATAGAGTGAAATAGATCTTACTTAAATTGAAGTGGGTTTAGTACAAGAATTCCTCCTTGAGCCAAATATATGGAGTTAGTTACTCATAATCAATGCTAGATTATGAGTAATTGATGTATCTCTCTCTACTCTACTAACCCTAGTTTATGTTCTTCAAGAGGCCAAGATGTTAGATAAAGAAGTTAGATATTAGGTTAAGAGATGATATGCTCATTTAATACTCAGCAGCTCCGTACGGCCTACTGTACGGCCGTACAGCTTCCCGTACGAAAATTCTGCTCCTTTGAACGGCCGTACAGCAGCCCGTACGAGATAAACTCTTCAAAATAATGCATTAAACACCTCCCGGCATCACGAGCTTGCATCTTCTAACTTCCCTCTTGAATAATCTTCGCTTTCAAGCCCAAAATAATCCATCTTTTCAACAATTAAGCATGAGGCCTGAAAGATGAAAAACATAATTAATATCGATAAAACAACATTCGAAACTAACAAAAATGCAAGAGAATAAAGGACAAAATGTGTATAAAATACACATTATCACCAGCCGTAACTTTTAATTTTTGGTTGCAAAGGTTGCATATGAATTTTCGATTTCAAGTTCCTG
The DNA here is from genome assembly GCA_036435485.1 of Saposhnikovia divaricata. Classification (NCBI taxonomy): domain Eukaryota; kingdom Viridiplantae; phylum Streptophyta; class Magnoliopsida; order Apiales; family Apiaceae; genus Saposhnikovia; species Saposhnikovia divaricata. The sequence goes on from CM071600.1 coordinate 48,171,856, forward strand.
TTTTCAGTTGTCATTTTCGACCACATATATATATATATATATATAATAGATTTCAAAAAAGAGATCGAAAATGACAACTGAAAACAGGAACTTGAACTTCCATTTTTCAGTTTTCAGTTTTCGGTTGCATATAAGGTTGTGATATGGGTTAAAAATAAGCCCTAAAGACACATTTAATGTAGCATTAATTAGACCTAATATGGTCCAAACGTGGGGCCCGTCAGATGAGCCCAAACCCTATTTATGATATTAATTTCGTAATTAATATTAAGGGTAATAACCAGCTCAGTAATAAGAGTCAGATAAGGATATTACTCCTACCAAGCTTAGCCTCCAAGGCACAGAATTCGATATGGGAACTGACTCCTACAAGGAAGGAGTCTAGAACCTTCCTCGAGGCGGTGACTTGCCCACCAAGTCACCTAATTCTACTACAATTCTAGGGCTTCTCAGCCTATATAAGAGCCTGACCCCTCATTCTCAGAACTACGTTTTTTGCTTTATTCTCGATACGAGATACGTAGGCACTCTGTGAGGACCGATTAGTCTCGATACACGGAAACAGTCATTAAAGCTCGAAGCTCAACCTCCCTTAGCATTAAATACATACAAACCCTAACTGCAATTCGATAACCTAGTTTTTATTCCACGTCAGGTTGTATATGAGGTTGCTACGCAACCTCGCAACCTCAGATGCAACCTTATATGCTATATAGGGGAGCAGACGAATTTTCGATTGCAAGTTCCAGTTTTCAGTTGTCATTTTCGACCTCTGTTTTGAAATATATATATATATATATATATATATATATATATATATATATATATGGGTTGATTCAAATGAGAACCACTATCTAAAAGAGAACCGGAGAACCATTGGATCCTACCGTAGAACCTATTTTGTTTCGTAATAAAAAAATAGTATCCTGCTATTGAATTTCAAAGTTATGCACATGAAATTAAAATTTCTACAATTGAAATTGTTTTTTTCAAAGTTTTGCACAAGACATTAAAAGTTCTACAACCGAACTTGATTTTTTTACAAAAGTTCTACGACTGAACTTACTTTTTTCAATAAATATTCTGTTGCTGAACTTAAAGTTCCGTTGCTGAACTTATTAGAGTTCTCAGGTTCTCAGTTTAGTGTGGTTCTCCATAGAGCGTGACCCTATATATATATATATATATATATATATATATATATATATATATATATATTTCAAAACAGAGGTCGAAAATGACAACCGAAAATTGGAACTTGAACTTCCAGTTTTCAGTTTTAGCAACCTCATATGCAACCTTATATGCTATATAGGGGAGCAAACGAATTTTCAACATTTGTAACATTTGCAACCTCCAATTTTGAGTTGCAACTTTTGCAACATTTGCAACCTCATTTGCAACTCACACGGCTGCGCCGCCAGAAGTTATAAATGAGGTTACAATGGTTGCAAACCGTATTTTTGAGAGGTATTTTTATAAATAATTTCAAAAGTGGTAGTATTTTTATAAAGATAATTTGAAGGATGGATATTTTTGAAAAAACCCCAAAATACTATGATCTAAATTCTCAAAAGCCGGCCTCCTCTTTTCTAATTTTCTACACTGTCATTAAAATCCAAAGACTTAGAATTACAGTAGACAGCAAGAGTGCAAGACCTACCACGACACGACTTCAAAAAGGCAAACAGAATCAATTAACTCAACTGTTTATATAAACTAGCTTTATACTCGTGCGATGTACGGAATGCTTTCTAAATATAATTTATGAAATTTTCATATAAAATTTTTTTTTACAATTTTTTCCGGGAGAATCGTAAAATAATGTTTGCAAATTCCATATTGATGATACTTATTTTATTAACATTTATTTTTATTATTTTAATTGTTATTGTATTTTTACCTGAAATTTCATGTTTTTCTAATTTAAAAATTATTAAAAGTTACTATTTTAATACTTTTTTCACTTAATAAGTTTATTATACTATATATACTTAATTTTACTTTTTCTCTACAAAAATTCAAATTAATACCTATAAATCATAACATAATTTTTGAAATAAGGTGCACAATTTAAGAAGATTTTTAATTTCTACTTAATATTATTTAAAAAATATAATAACTATTAGTATTTCTTAAATGACACATCTGTCTAGTCAAACCACAGACTCCCTTACACCAATTAGATAATGTTTATAAACTCTATTCATAATTTTTGAATTAAGGTGTATAATTTAATAATATTTTTACCTTTTATTTAATCTTTTTTAAAAATATAAAATATAATATTTTTGAAATAACATATTTATTCCTGACGACCAAACCATACCATATGAACTCCCTTACGCTAATTATATATAGGATATAATGAATAATCTTAAATAGAACTCACTGATGTAACTGCATAGTTTACTTAACTACACTTTTTCTTTTTTTTTTTTGCAAAAATGAAACGATTTCATTTAAAAGATAAAATTTACATAATCCGAGAAGGAAAGGAAAAAAGAGACATTCTTTCTTCCATAAAAACTTATCATCTATCCAAAAGGTATGCTTAACCAATCCATGGGTCGTAACCTGAATTACGACTGACATGAGAAAGAGATTCCTCCGGAAATTAGACAATAAAACTCTATATCAGAGAAGAAGACTCCAAAAATGGGAAGGCCTCGTTAAAAATCCCGCATGAGCAAAATCCTGTGGGAAAAAACTCAAGGGGAAAAAAAGAGCGCCCCACTCAATACAACCACTTATTGATACACAATAGGCTATAAATTAAAACCAGCACTTCTTGTTGTTTACACTATGCACCCAAGATTCTGTTCCCTCCGCACCTCTTCTCACCCAATGGGGACCAGCTTCTTCCTCTCTTCTCAACTCTTCCCTTCCAAAGAAGTGAAAAAATTATCAAACCACACCAAAACAAAACATGTCAAAAAAGTCAAAAATAGGAATCACTATAAAAATACTTATATGCAATCTACTAACTGAAAATACAGTTTTATATATCTAACCAAAGGGATCCCCTTTGGTTAGGCATATAAAACGCCAAGTTCTCATAATAACTCTATTTATCTAATAAGACAAGAGCAATTCTTCAATTGACAACAGATCACAAAAAAACCAAAAAAACCTTTATTAAGACCTAAGCCAAAACACCCTTCATACAATAAAACTCCACTGTTAACTAACTTAGAATGTACAAATATCCAACCAAAGGAGTACCTTTGGTTAGACACTTAAATAAATTACCAACAGAGGTTAGTATATGTCATTTATGACTGCTAAACCAAAATTATATAGCTCTTTCTGTAATCTTCCTTTACTTTTTAAGTCACCATTGCAGCAAACTAAAGCGACTGTTCCATTCATTCTCGTGCAGCTTATCAAGAAAGCCTCATACTTGTTTTGGATAAACTATAAATAAAATAAGTATTAATCATATTCATGACTCCAGAGCTCTCAAAAAAGCAATGTTTGGCCAAGACAAAACAAAACACAATAATGCAGGTTTATGTTGATATGATTTCACTTCTTCTTGAAACAAAAACCGATTCTAACTGGAATACAGTCCAACACATAAGGCAAAAATTTTAAATCCATTCCTTTCATAATGAGTGATTGATACCTGCTGCCAAATAAATCATTTTTTGTTCTTGTATAGCAACAGGCTTTTCCTAAAACTCTTGTCAACTCTGATTTTTGTTCAACTTTTATAACAATTCATTTTGTCCCCATTTAATAATTAACAGTTAAAACAAGAGAAAGGAGACATTGAGAAAGAGTTAGAAAATAATGTGTTCAACTTTTATAACAATTCATTTTGTCCCCTTTTAATAATTAACAGTTATTACAAATTTTAAAACTCTTGATAGAGACCCATACTCCTCACAATAAACTAATATTCAAATTCAAATTTAACTAAAACAAGTAATTTATAACTGCTTCTAAATCTCCTTAGTTAAGATTACAACCTGTATAATTGCACATCTTAGAGCATCTCCAAGAGCCTCTTCATTTTGGCTCTTAAGTGAGATTTGAGGAGAGAGAAGAAAAAAATGTGCTCCAAGAGACTCTTAGTCACTCCTAAATTCACTAAAAATGTAATCTCTCTCCTCAATTGTAAGAGCTCCTATCCACTCCTAACTAATATTTTATACTAAATTCATAAGATACATTCTCTCTCTTCCCCACTTTTCTTTTGTCTTTTTATGAATTCCACTTACTTTTAATAATATAAAATTAAATAAGGAGTGAGTATAAAGAATATTGTTGGAGATGAATGTACATTAAGTTACTAAGAGCCAATATTTTATATTATATTTAAGAGTAAGTTAAGAGACTCTTGGAGATGCTCTTACGCATCCTACATCTTGATTTGTCAATTAAAAGCATCAATTAAATTCAGCTAGAGAATAGCTATTTAGAATCGGTACATATCAAGATTTCCATTTGTTTATTAAGCAATAGGAGACATATAAACCTTAATATCATCTTGTTTTATGATCCCTTACCATAATCCTTTAGCCTTCCTTAATTCATTCCAATCTTCAAACTTACTACAATTACTATTACTATCATTTGTAACTGCTTCTAAATTTCCTTAAATAAAATTACAACCTGTAAAAATGCATATCTCACGCATTCAACATATTGATTTGTCAAATAAATGCAACAAATAAATACAGCTGGAAATTAGCTATTAAGAATCAGAACATATCAGGATTTCCGTTTATTTATTAAGCATAATAAGACATACGATCCTTAATTAATTTCAGCTATTTTATGATCCCTAAACAATAATCCTTTTAATTAAATTCAATCAATAACAACTTACTGTTATTACTAATCCCATAACAGGATCCATTTCTCTATTAATATTCTTTTTTACATTTAACTATGGTAGACTTCGTTTATTAGTAAAGCAATTCGATACCTAACCTTGGACTTATACCTTACTTTGAAATTATATCGAACTAATCATTCAATTTTATTTAATAATTAAACACTATCATTATATATGTATAATATATAATTTTCTCAGCCCTTTTTTAATCTATTGGCCTCTATAGCATAAAACATTAATTTTGCCCTTAACCAAAACTAATCTTCTAGGACATCACTAACCAGCTTCCATGAAACTGACGATTTTTAAAACTTCAACACTATCATTGATGATAATATATTGCCTCTTAAAGACACAAACAAGCCATCCAACATGACCGCCAATGAATTACAATTCATGGTACAAAAACAACATCATCATAAATCTAAACAACATAACAGGAATTCCAACCTCAACAAATTGAAAAAGCTTTTTATACAAACATATTATAAGCAAAAGGTGATCTAAGGACTCAATTCGAGCTTCCTAATAAACCAACCAAATAGACCCAACTAGAATAGTCATGGGAACCATATCCCAAAAAAGATTTAAGGTCCACAACCAATCTAAGATATGAAAGCTACTAACTCCATGAATGAAAACTGCCAACGCCAAAGGCTAGTTCAAACTAAACTACATATTGAGTTGGCATATTTATGTTATTTTTTTAATAAATATAATGAACTTCTACATACCCAATACTATTAACTAATTAAAATATGTCATTTGTAATTTGGGATAAATTTTGGAATTTCTAGTATTGCCCATAACAGTAGTCGTATGTGTTTGATTATTATATCACCCTTAAATTTTGGAGCGACTTTAAATGTAAATCAATAATAACCCTTAAATTTTGGAGCGACTTTAAATGTAAATCAATAATAACGATGAGTGAAGGGAGGGGTATAATTGTTTTTTCATATGGTGTTCATAGTATATATATACTCCGTAGACTTTCAATTACAACCATAATAAAAAATCCAAAACCTAATATTGTCATAATGTCATGTTATGCGGCCTCTGTTTTCACACGATCCATCACGACGTTGTTGATATTATTCAGCCTTTGTCGTCTCCATCATGTTGTTGATGGTGAGGTCGTTAAAGGCATCAATGGCCTGGATAAATTCGTCCTCCGAGAAGCTCGCGGCAGTTCCGCTGAGGTCATTATTATATTAATCTTTCTATTATCTATCTATATATCTTGATTTCTGTTGTGTTTGGTGTTTATTATTATGTTTATTTCTTTCAGATATATCTGTATGGCTCCCATGTCACTTCTTGGAAGAATACCTGTGGGGAGGAGTTGCTTTTTATGAGTAGTAAGGTACCATGTGCTTCATTCATGTTACAATATTGCCTTCTATAATTATCCACGGATCATCTTATGCGATATTATCAAGGTTACATGAAAACGTTTCTGATTCCATGACGGTAGATTATGAATGATTAGAGTCTGTAAATTATTCTGATATTTAGATGTTTTCATTTCAAGACTACACTCTGTAGGACCGGAAGTTCCTATCTAGTTCCCCATCTTTGCATGCATCTTTTATGTTGCACCTTATAATTTGCTTGTACAAGATTCAATGTTTACCTCCTTCCGCAGTTGATAAATTAGATGTAATTTATTTTTTTTTTTGCCAAGAAAGTAAAGATTTTAATACTGAATCAAATCCTTACAAAGTAGAGAATAGAACTCCGGGTGGATAAAAGCATAACTGTATTGGATCCTCAAAGAGAGCTGCATCGATGTTGATCTTAACACTGTGTAACGATGGAGGGTGCCACTGTTCCTGACCGTCTTCTGGTGTCATGAACCCCAAAAAACTATCATAATTTTTGTCTTGAACAGCTCGCCATTGGTTAAGAATAGACGACGCCGAATTAACTAACTCTGAAGAATTGATACTATGCTGATTCCAAATCAAATCATTTCGATTTTTCCATAATAGCCAGCAGATTGTCACATGGATATAAACTTCGTCCTGCCTTCTCTGATCGAATAGTAACTGCAACCATTCTGCAAAAAAATTAAACTCTCCCAGAACTGCAGAAAATGTACCTAAATGGTGACAACTTTCAGCAAAAGGACAAGTTACCAAAGTGTGTAAAATAGTTTCAGAGGTCTGATTGCAAACAGGACATAGCGCATTGACCTGAACATGTCTTACTCTAAGGAGATCCTTAGAGGGTACACAGCCTGTTACTGCACGCCATAGGAAGTTCTATATTTTGGATGGAATTTTTAAATTCCACAGCTTCCTCCAAAAACCAGAGTTGTCAGCAGTGTTTGAATTAGCCTTGGCTTCCTGTAACAAAACATAAGCACTCTTAACAGAGTAATGTCCCATTTTTTCATGCCTCCAATACCATGTGTCTCTATCATCATCACCTAAAGGAATGGATAAGATTATGTCTGCATTCCTTTCTTCAAACACATCTCTGACCCCGTCCACATCCCATGCTTTTTCCCCTATACGCATCAAGGAGGAAACCTTTTGATTAACCAAAGCCTCGTTAGAGGAATGAATGTACGGATCCTCAAGTAGAGGAAGCCACGGAGTGTTAAGAATGTCAACCTCTTGGCCATTTCCAATGAGCTACCAGACTTTGAGCTTCGAAGACACTACGCCATATGTAACTTGGGTTAGAACCAAGCTTAGCTGTCAAAAACGAGCCATTGGGGTAGTATCGGGCCTTATAGATTCGACTCACCAATTTGTCAGGGAAAGCTAACAATCTCCATGCTTGATTCCCCAGCAAAGCTATATTAAAGTCCCGAAGATTACGAAAACCCATTCCACCTTTAGTCTTTGACAAACACAATCTACTCCAACACATCCAATGAATACATTTATCTTTCTTAGCATCCGATCTCCACCAGAACTTAGTCATTGATTTTTCCAGATCATTGCACACTTCTATAGGTAGTAAGAAGACACTCATAGAATAATTAGGAAGCGTTTGTGCAGCTGACTTTATCAAAACTTCTTTGCCACCTTTTGAAAGCTTTTTCTTATCCCACCCTTGTAGACACTCCTGCAATCTCTCCTTTATAAACCCAAAAACAGCAGATTTTTTCTTAGTGACCATGTTTGGCAGACCCAGATAGAAACTATTATCATCTGCTTCTTTAAAATAAGTGTAATCTATCAAAATATATGTTTATGTTTATGTTATTTACCTTTATGTTTATGTTTAAAATATATGTTTATGTTATTTACCTTTATGCAGGCATTTTTTGAGCCTCCAAAGGCAATACGTGGAGGTATTTTTTTATGCTTCCCCCAAGTACGTGTCTCATCTCAACCACTATATGCTTGCTTTCTTTGCATTCATCTCTAATTTAATCAAACTTTCTCTCTCTGTATACGCAGTACACGAATCATGGTCCTCTTCCTGTCTCGCATGGTTTTGCTAGAAACAGGTTCTGGAGCATTGACTCTAACCCACCTCCTTTTCCAACAAGCTCCGCAAATAACACTTTTGTTGACTTGATCCTTAAGCCATCTCCGGATGATCTAAAGATCTGGCCCAATAGGTGAACTTTAGACTTCTCTTGCAATGTTTGATATAAAGAATGCATTAGTTGACTGACGTAGAGTCAATTGCTTTAAGAATTTGTTTTTGACTTACTAATTTTCTCTGTAGTTTCGAGTTTCGGATAAGGATTGCACTTGGACCTGGAGGAGAATTGATAATGACATCTCGAATCAGAAATACCAACACTGATGGAAAGCCATTTAACTTCACATTTGCATATCATCCCTATTTCTCTGTTTCGAATATCAGGTACTGTTAGTGGACTAGGGATGCATGCATGAATGACTATTGACATTATAGCGTGTGTAGTCCAAGTTCTATACTTTTTGATTGAACCCTAAAATATATTAACCTTGGTAATTGATGAAAATCGCTGACTTATAAATGTGATTTGGATATATTAAAGGGCTTGATGTGCATGAGGTTGGTTAAAAGATTTTCAATATAAATTTAAGGGTATATATGTAAATTAAATTTATATTTACAAAATTGCCTCTGCAGGGCCACTTATTTTATAGGAACAAAATCTTTTAAGCTCAGGATTCTTGCCTGAGGACAACCTCATGCCCAGTTTTCTCTATATTAAATTGGTTGGAAGGAGTTTTTATCATTATTTTAGTAAGTTTTCTAGTCCGAAGGAGTTTATAGTTTGCACCATATCAATTTTCGAGTAATTTGTGTACAGTGAAGTTCGGGTTGAAGGATTAAAGGGACTGGACTATCTTGACCAGATGCAGAATGAAACGAGATCTACTGATCAAGGGGACGTGATAACTTTTCAATCAGGAGTAGGATTCGTAGTTCATTTCATATTTTACTCTGACCTTTAGAATGTCTAATGTCCTTTTTCTGCACGAATTTGAAATGCTGGCCTGATTGAAACTATTTTATTAGGTGGACAGAATATATCTTAGCACACCAACAAACATTTCAATTCTGGATAATGAGAAGAAGCGGACATATGTGGTTCACAAAGATGGACTTCCTGATGCTGGTTAGAAAGTTTTTTTCATACTTGGCTACATACTGTGTTAAGTAGTGAAGTTGTAAGCTACAATTTCTTCTCTTCCTGTTTCTGCGGTTCCGTGTTAATTACCCCTTTCTAGCACCTAAATTTTACTGGTACCATAGGTGTTTCTTATCAGGCAACATTCATAGCATAAAAACCAAAAATAGAGATATTAAAGTCAGATCTTAAAGTGCTCAATTTTGAATTTTGAGTTAACTTGTTCATCTAAGGCATTCAGCATCTAAATTTTTTCATTGGTAATTTGTTTATTAAGAATCTAGCTTCTTGAACTTTATGTTTTTCAATACATCAGGTTCTTTCATGTTATCAGAAAAGAAATATGTTACACACTTGCACTAGTTTTAATATAACTTTATATAGCAGATTATACAAGTGTATCTTTGTTCATAGCTTACTTTTATCTTTTGGTAGATATGATTTCCTAGACTTCTGTAGTTTTCCTAAACCACGTTTTGTAGTGGCTATTCATGTTACATACACGAAGGACTAAACTATTACAACCTTTTCAACTCTACATTTTAGTTGTGTGGAATCCTTGGGAGAAGCCTATTATAGATCTCGGAGTCGGTGAATATAAGCACATGGTTACCGTTGAGGCTGTTGCAGTGGAAAAACCCATTGCCCTGAAGCCTGGTGAGGAGTGGATAGGAAGTCTGGAAATGTCAACACTTCCTTCAAGTTCCTGTAGTGGGCAGCTTCCTCCCAGGAAACTGCGGGGCAGCTAGAATAGTAAACATGCTGCTCCATGTCGTGTACAGGTACCTACTCTCAACTAAATCTTCCTACCAGGAAACTGTATCTGAATAGTGAGTTTAATGAGTGTATCTGAGAGATAGCTTATTACCCCAAGTTTGCCTTCGAGTTGGTTAAAATTTCAGAGAAATGAAGTAATCCATTTCATTAGTTTAAGGCTCTGTTTTTTTTTTCTTCTGAAGTTACGCTTTTAGATGGAGCTAACAGGACAAGTTGTAAATGTGGAACAATCTTGTACGATTTAGAAAGAATTTACATACATCAAATAATATATGAACACGAGAAACAGTTAATTCACATAACAATATAATTATAAAGTTACGTTTCACCTCGCACGTGTTTAGACACCTGCCTCCCAGGATAGAAACTGAGGAGAGAATTATAGGGGCGATTCTAATTTTCTCGATTTAATAAAATTGGTGCCCTAAGATTCTATTTATAAAGAGGGACTCAAATGGATTTTTTTTCCCATGTGGTAAAAGGTATTTATAAGAAAACCCAAGGAATAGGTTTGTGCTACTCTCGATGAGGACTCCAAACTCTTCATATCTAGAGTATATATGCTTCAACATTTTCTTCGTTTCACCAAATGGTACAATAGTGTCATACTAATGAGTAAAGCTTCACTATATTTGCCTTCTTTTTTGAGCCAAGATTTTTTTTTTTTTTTTTTTTTTGCTGGGAATTTTTGGTGCATTAAATTAAAAGGGAAATATGTACTAAGGGGGAGGATGAACCTGAAACGAGAAGAAACATGGCTCTATCTCGAACAAAAGAAAGCAGTAGACAAAATAAAACTATGAATCTCCCATGTATCTCCTAACCGAAATAGAAGCAGAGGTTTAATCCTACTTTCTCCTCAAACCAATTGTAATAATATCAGCAGGACTTTTACACAGAATGTAGGAACATTTTTGAGGAGTCTTGTAAATCCAAATGGAAGTACCTTTTAAAACTGATTTGCGGATCCATTCTGTCCTAAGGGATTTAGAGGAATGATTAATAATTGGTGCTTTAGATTATAAAAGCCCTATTCCATTCACCAAGTTGCTATTTGCCTATTGACATTTGACCCTCAACTGGCTTAGGATTGTGATTTCTTTTGTACAAGTAGCTGAAAACTAAAAAGAGAAGTGTCCGTGTAAAAACTTCTGAAATAGAATGCAGTAGCATTACTGCTAACATGCCTTCCGAGTAATAAATAACTTGAGCAATGTTCAAGAACATGTTATGGTCTCTGCACGAGGCTTCATAAATGGGTGTCCCATTGTATGGCTTTCCATGTCTGATTTTTTGATTGATCTTGAAAACTTGGCAAATGCTTTAGGGATTGTGTTATATATATATATATATATATATATATATATATATATATATATGTGTGTGTGTGTGTGTATATGGGGTAATGGTCAATTACAGAAATTTTTTGTAGCGAGGCTCGAACCTCCAAATCTTTGTTACTAAGATAAATTGGTTATTTCTGCAGGGCTGCCATGCTAGGGGTTACATATATGTTATAATAAAATGCTTTGTTATAAAGTTGTCGTGTGATCTTTTTCTTCGGGTCCTCTGTTGCAGTATGGTCGGAACTTGACATCAAGGTCTGACAAGGACTTGTCTTGCCTTTTTTAGGTAGTGCCATTTTCTTGTTGAATCTCCAGAAACATATAAAAAATTGTCAACAATGTTCCTTTTTATCGGCCGGCTGTGGGCTTATATCATACCTAAGAAAACAGATAAATGTATTGTCCAATTAGTAGTACTGATATGTTGTTGGAAATTGTGATTTACGGCTGAATCTTAACGGGATAACCCATTGTTCCTTTGTTATAATCAACCAAAATAGTTTTTGTTTGATAAATATATATATATATATATAGGGGCTACTCCAATACAAACCTCCTTAAAATACAAACCTACAAACCAAGCAAAATCTAATATTTCAAGCTAATCTAATGACCAAACTAGGGGTACCCCAATACAAAAAATGCTTAAAATAATTGGCTCTATCCAACAAAAAAAATTAAAAAATTAAAAAAATATAAAAAAAAATTCACTGTTCACGTGATGACGTGGCAGTGGATTTCACTGGTTAACGGTGCTTCGCACCTTCTTGTACGGCGCTTCGCGCCTTTATCATTCTAAAGTTGTAAGGAATTGCAATCAATGGTAAAGGCAATAGACGATTGACGGGTGTGTCGAGAGCCTTCGGCCCTCATGACTACCTAACTCATCTGTTTACTGTCTTAAATGCTTCGCATTTCCACGGCAAGTTTTTTTTTTTTTTTTTTTTTATGGATAGAGCCAATTATTTTAAGCATTTTTTGTGAAGGTACCCTTGGCGGGAACCTTAGAATAAATGAAATATAATTAATTTAGTGTTGGTTTGTAGGTTTGTATTTTAAAAGTGGTTTGTATTTGAGCACTTACCTATATATATATATAGATATATAGAGTCCTACTCTACTACAAACTAAAATTAACTACAAACTAAACACTAATTTAATATTTCATGCTAATCTAATGATCAAACTAGGGGTATCCCAATACAAAAAGTATTTAAAATAATTGGCTCCATTCAGCAAAAAAAAAAAAGATAAAAAAAATCACTGTTCACGTGATGACGTGGAAGTGGATTTCACTGGTTAACGGTGCTTCACACCTTATTGTACGGCGCTTCGCGCCTTTATCATTCTAAAGTTGTAAGGAATGACAATTAATGGTAAAGACAATAGACGATTGACGGGTGTGTCGAGGGCCTGCGGCCCTCATGACTACCTAACTCATCCGTTTACTGTCTTAAATGCTTCGCATTTCCACGACAAGTTTTTTTTTTTTTTAGTGGATAGAGCCAATTATTTTAAGCATTTTTTGTGAAGGTACCCTTTGCGGGAATCTTAGAATAAATGAAATATAATTAATCTAGTGTTAGTTTGTAGTTTGTATTTAAGAATTGGTTTGTATTTGAGCAAAAGCCTATATATATATATATATATATATATATATATATATATATATATATATATATATATATATATATATATATATAATCCAATTAAAATTTACTCATAACACCTTATACTTTTAAAGGAACTGTGTATTTAACAACATTATTAATGATACAAGGGATAGCAACATTCTGTACAATTGCTTATCACAATATCAATTTAGGAAGCGATTATTATAATTATGAAAAAAATTAAGAGACATTTATTCTGAATATAATTATATTCTGTCCATGTCCAACCCCATCTAAAGGAAGCGATCATTAAAAATATCAGCCCATACTGCACAAGGTTACGAGAAAAATAAATTACTGATGTGGTGTAAGACTTACTTATCATAATAATTATGCAGCTTTTTGGTAGGAAATATCAAACTTTGAATCAGAATTCTTAGAAGAGAACTCCCCTGATTCTGAGTACATTCAAATTCAATGTATTTATCCCACAAGGTGTGACATAAGTAATCCTTTCCAACAAAGGACATTCCTCTCTTAAATAATCTGTCAGGTGCATTCAAAAGCATTAAAAATAGGTGAAAATTTGAAAAAATAAATTAATGCCAAAAAGCCCAAAATTAACTAGGAACTATTAGTTTTGTTACCTACGAATGTCGAATGGATCCTCAAATGTACCTATGCTGAAGGTACAATAGTCGACCCACAAACTAACACAGTATGTTGCTGATTGCAATGCCCGTTCATAAACTTCAACAGCCTTGTCAACTGTGCACAGACGAGTCTTGTGATCAGCATAGTTCTTCCAGTATACATGGCATAAAGGGAACTTGGACAAAAAGGAGTCATAAACTAGAGAAATCGTATCTATGTCATCCTGCATTAGTATATAGATCAGATTATCGCTACAAGCAAGCCTATAAACTGAAACGACAGGTAAGAGTCTTATTTTGATCAGAATAAAACAAAAAGAAGGGCTGTAACATGTTAACATAGTCTATTTGAGTAAATCATATCTGAAAGATCAAGAGTTAAAAAAATTCTTATATATTTGTTCTAGCAGTGAATATATGTGAGTTGGTATATAATTAGGATCATGTTTTTCCTAAACAAAGTGATCTATGTTGGTTACTTGACAGCTTTTGTTGATGATCGATTATAATACCCTTCGATGAATGACGGCTAAAAAGGGGAAAGGGAAAAAAAATCATACTTATATCATAGTTGTGTGACCAATTACCCCTATAAGAGTCCATACTCCATATTCATCTTTATAGGAATAAAATATCATAAATAGTATTGTAACACCCGAGTCCTAAGGCTTGATTCGGCAAGTTGCCGGAGGTGGGGACACGAAGGCTGGTGGTATTATCCCACAATGGATAGAGGCCCGGAGGTGGGGACACGAAGCCAGCCGATATTATCCCACAATGGCTAGAGAGGAACGATCTTGGACCTATGGGATATCCGTTCAGGCGTGAAGAGGACGTCAGGAGTTTAAGTGGGGGAGTTTGTAACACCCCAGTCCCACATCGAGGAGATTTGGGACATTAGTTCAGTTTATAAGACAAAGTATTACTACTAAGTGCACCAGTAAATCATGATCTTTTGGGGGCCTGTGGTGGGTTTATGGATTACCCAAGTTGGTTGCAATTGGGTCAGTTTACTTTGGCTTATTTCGGATTCGTGATCGGGACTTGACCCGATTTTCGAAAAAGATTCGGGATTTGACCCGAGTTGTCACAAGTATAATTCTAGAGTCAGTTATATCCTTGAATATATTTAGTTAGTAGGGGTTTCCAGTAATACAAAATTATATTGAACTCAAAGAAGTTAACTTTTCCTCTGAACCATATCAAAGCAAATCATTAGAACTTTGTGCCAAGCAAGATGCATTTGCTGTCTTTGACAGGGAACATGTCCATCAACTAACTAAGGAGTATAAGTAAGACACTTTGCACACGACGAAGAGCAACTAACCAAATAGTACTACTTGTCAATATGGGCAATAAGTGCAGTCCATGTCTCAAAATCTAATGATCCTTTACATATCGTTTCTCGGAGTTGACTCTGAAATTCACCTACAAAACCAAGTAACAAAAAGAATTATGCAGCAGCTTGACAAACTCCGTAGTTTATATTTTAGATAATTTTAACCCAATCAATCCCAAAACACACAAATGGAAATAAAATTACGAAAAAAAATATCCTAATTGCTCATTCAGATAGTCAATGCTTCGCCAACATTTACTAGCCAACATCCACATAATAAGTAGCCAACATTTGTAGCTACAAATAACAAATTATCTATACAACACATTTTATAAAATAAAGATTCCGAAACAACAGTGGTATACGAAATTTACCTTCCGAAAAGTGTTGTTTGACATTGGAACCCTCCACTTCTGTTTCCATAGCTACTATCTCCCCTGTATCACAATCACATAGAAAATATAAGTGTGTGTGTGTGTGTGTGCATAGTTAAGCAAAACAAAGAAGTGTGTAGAATTTAAATGCAGATATAAATATAATTACCTTGTGAAATACTATTACAATCCATTGGTTGAGCTTGTGTTGTAGACTTGTAGTGTCAGATTTCATAGCTGTAGATTAAATCCACCACTAAAATCACAATATACTACAAGAATTTGTATGATTAAATAAATAATATATTGGTCAATTAATATGAATTCAATTCAACTTACATTCACAGTTTACATTGGTTGAGCTTGTGTTGTAGTTTCTTTTCTAATTAAAATACATTACTTTTTTTATTTAAACTAATCTTACGATCATTAATATATACTCAAAAATATCACACCATATTTTCAATTATTAATAAAATATATTAAAAATTCATATACATTGTTTATAATTATATTATAATAAGATTGAAAGTTTGGTCGGTTTGGTTTTCGGTTTGGTTATCCTAATTATTAAAATAAATAATTACATGATATAATTAATAGTAATTAGTTATTGCCATGTTCACATTTACTTTTAATTCAAGATATTACCTTTTATAAAAATACCATATTTTCAAATCATTAATATTTCCTTTCTAATTAAAATACATTACTTTTTTATTTAAAACTAATCTTACAATCATTAATATATACTCAAAAATAGCACACCATATTTTCAATTATTAATAAAATATATTAAAATTCCCTGTACATTGTTTATAATTATATTAGCTTATAACCCGTGCGATGCACGGATTTTTTTTGATATGTAACAAATTTTATTTTGTGTTATAATTATATTTTTATATAATCATTATTTATAATATTTTATTTTGATTTTAATTTTAATAATTTAATGTAAATTTAATTAATGATATGCATGGTTTAAAATTTATATTATAAATTTTTAAAATAAATATGTCGTTGATTGAATTCGAACCTTGAATTTTAGTAAATTAATTTAATTATATAATATATTTAATCATTAGATCTAACGATTCTGATTTTTTACTAAAAATCTAATGGTCATATGTTTTTAGGTGTTCATAAAAGGTAATATCTTCAACTAAAAGTAAATGTGAAAAAGGCAATCGACTAATTACTATTAATTATATTATGTTATTATTTATTTTAGGTGTTTTAATAGTATAGATATCATATATATATTTTTCTTTATAATAACGGGTAAATAAGTAAATTCACGAAATACCAAAAAAACATATACCAAAAAATAGGTAACAAAATTTTTAATATTTCGGCTATTATATAATTAATTAATTTTATTTTATATAATTTAATATACTCATGTTTACGGATTATAATAATGTTTCCTTATTATAAACAACGTATATAGATTTTTAATATATTTTATTAATAATTGAAAAATATGATTTGATATTTTCGGGTATATATTAATGATGATAAGATTAGTTTTAAATTAAAAAGGTAACATATTTTAATTCGAAAGAAAATATTAATGATTAGAAGATATGATACGATTGATGTTTTTAGGTGTTTAAAAATGTAATATCTTCAATTAAAAGTAAATGTGAAAAAAGGTAATCGACTACTTACCATTAATTAAATTATGTTATTATTTATTTTAGGAGTTTTAATAAGATAGATATCATATATATTTTCTTTATAAAGAAGGGTAAATAAGTAAATTCACGACGTACCAAAAAACAAGTACCAAAAAATAGTACAATAAATAGGTACCAAAACTTTTAATGTTTCGACTTTTATATAATAGTATTATAAACAACGTATATAGATTTTTAATATATTTTATTAAAAACTGAAAAATATGATTTGATATTTTCGAGTATACATTAATGATTGTAAGATTATTTTTAAATTAAAAAGGTAACATGTTTTAATTCGAAAGGAAATATTAATGATTGGAAGATATGATACGATTGATGTTTTTAGGTGTTTATAAAAGGTAATATCTTCAATTAAAAGTAAATGTGAAAAAAGGCAATCGACTACTTACCATTAATTATATTATGTTATTATTTATTTTAGGAGTTTTAATAGGATAGATATCATATATATTTTTCTTTATAAAGAAGGGTAAATAAGTAAATTCACGACGTACCAAAAAAACAGGTACAAAAAACTAAGTATCAAAAAACAGGTACAAAAACTTTTAATGTTTCGGCTTTTATATAATAGTATAGATTATAATAAGATTGAAAGTTTGGTCGATTTGGTTATCCTAATTATTAAAATAAATAAAGACATTATATAATTAATGGTAATTAGTTATTACCATATTCACATTTACTTTTAATTCAAGATATTACCTTTTATAAAAATACCATATTTTCAAATCATTAATATTTCCTTTCTAATTAAAATACGTTATCTTTTTTATTTAAAACTAATCTTACAATCATTAATATATACTCAAAAATATCAAAAGAATGCCCTAAATACCCAAAAATTAGGTACCCACTTACCAAAATGCCCGTTTTTGAAAACACTGACATTTTTACCAACGGGATACGCCGTTTCCAGAGACGTATCCTATGTACTGTAGCTCACTAGAAACCGCAGCACCTCGCCAGAAAATGAGAGCTGTTGTCACCGGCGGGTTTGGTTCCATCTCTTCGATCTCACTCCCCAGGTAGTTTCCAAGGGACTACAACATCACAAAATGACCGGAAACCCATGTACTTTACGTTTCCCATCTTCGTTTATCTCTTCCAGTCCTGCATCGGCACAATGAAGCTCGTCGAAAAATTTAGAGCCGATGGAATCGCCATTTTGGGCGTTTCGAATCCTGCAATTCAACTGTTATGAAATTAGTATGGGTGTGTAGAGAATTGAAACCCGATTCTAATGATATATGGTAGGTAAATGGAAAGTTACGGATGTGGCCGGACAATGCGATCAAAAAAATATGCCGGAATCGCCATTGTTCGCCTATGGTGGAGCTCGGTGCTGACGTTTGATACGCATCTCCAAGATGCGTATCCCGGTTGCGCTAGTTGCAGTGGCGTATTTGTACGAACTTGCGCCTTGTGATTGGGCGTATCCTCTGCCATTCTCCTTTTGTATGGGCGCATCCTCTGGCAACAGTGTATCACCACATACGCCCATGCCAGTGGCATATGTGGTGGGTATTTTGGGCGGTGCTTCCCGAATCTGGGCATTTTGGTGAGAGAAAGTAAAATTATAGGTATATAGGGCACTCACCCAAAATATCACACCATATTTTCAATTATTAATAAAATATATTAAAAATCTCTGTACATTGTTTATAATAAGAAAATATTAGTATATTAAATTAAGTTAAATTAAAATTTAAAAAATTATTAAATTGATAATTATATAAAAACATATTTGTACTATTAACTAAAATTTAATAAATACCTAAAATATCTTATCTTTCAATCAATTTAAAATACGTTTACTTTTAATTGAACATATTACCCTTTATGTGTACCTAAAATATCGTAACTTCCAATCATTAATATTTCTTTTTTAATTAAAACACGTTACCTTTTAATTTAAAACATAATTTTGTAATCATAATCTTCCAATCATTAATATTTTTTTTCTAATTAAATACATTACCTTTTAATTTAAAACATAAATTTACAATCATTAATATATACCCAAAAATATGACACCATTAATAAAAACCGTTATATTTTTAGTAATTAATAAAAACCGTTAGATGTAATTATAAGGTATATTTAATGATTAAATTAATTTAATAAATATTCAAGGTTCGAATTCTGTTAACGACATATTAACTTAAAATTTTATTTTATAAATTTTAAATCATGCAAATCGTTTATTAAATTTACTTCAAATTTTATTAAATTAATATTAAAATAATTTTTAAAATTAATAATTATATAAAAACATAATTATAAAATAAAATAAAATTTATAACATATAAAAAGAAACCGCACGGGTTATAAGCTAGTATTATAGTTAAATCATAGCATTTAAAAAATTTAAGCTTACAAAATATTAATCTTAAAATTTTGAATGACAATTTATATATATATATATATATATATATATATATATATATATATATATATATATATATATATATATATATATATATATGTCATTATTCTAGAGAGGACCTCCTTATATGGAGAATATGAGAGAACTACTAATTTTATATGATTCTATAGTAGAATCAAAGTTTTAGTTTTTGGTTCTATAAAAGAAAGTTCAATTTTTTTTGTTTCTATAAAAAAAAGGCCAATTTGATGATTCTGTGATAGAACCAAACATTTAATTTTTTTATTTTGTTAAAAATAAAAAAAAAAAATTTTTTTTTTAAAAAAATTAAAAAATCTGCCTGCTGACGTGGCAGTGATGATGTCGCAGATCAGAATATTTTTTAATTTTTTTTTTGAAATTTTTTTTTCGGAAAATTTTTTTTTTTGAAAAAAATAAAAAACAATTGGTTCTACTATAGAATCAGAAAAAATACATGGTTCTCTCATATTATCCATATAAGGAGGTGCTCTCTAGAAGGGGACTCGTATATATATATATATATATATATATATATAGGTCTTTCCTCCATACAGAACACTCTTATATAACAAACAGTAAAGAACACCTTAGATCTATTAGATCCTTTGGCTCCGCCAGGGGCACCCAATACAAAAAGTTGTTATTTTTTTACCATCTATCAAGCCAGCAAAAATAAATTAAAAATTTTACTGTTCATGATAACGTCACCGATGACGTCATCGTCATGAACAGTAACTTTTTTTTTGAGATGATGGATGGATGGAGGGTAAAAAAATAAGAACTTTTTGTATTGGGTGGCGCCGCCAGGGGCAATGGATCTATTAGATCTAAGGTGTTCTTTATTTTTTGTTATATAAAGTGTTTGTTATGGAGTGCAACTCTATATATATATAGGCAAACGGTCTGGTGCAAACGTATGCACCAGACTTGTTATGGAACATACGGTTCCAGAGCCGTTGTCCAACGGCTCTGATTTAAAAAAAAAATTTCATCGTACCGCAACAAGTTTCCGCGGTACGAGCAATTACCAAAATGCCCCCTGTTTTCACATCAAAAATCTACTGTTCACCGTACCGCAGAAAGTTTCTGCGGTACGTGAACAGTATGGATATTTTTGTAATTTCTCCGTACCGCGGAAACTTGTTGCGGTACGGTGATTTTTTTTTAAAATCAGAGCCGTTGGATCGTTGATCCAACGACTCTGGAACCGTATGTTCCATAAACAGTCTGGTGCATACGTTTGCACCAGACCAGACCCCATATATATATATATATATATATATATATATATATATATTATGTCTTGCAAATCTGGAATATATATATATATATATATATATATATATATATATATTATGTCTTGCAAATCTGGAAATTGTAAAACAAAATCACCATCTCTGGTTAAATTTGCAGATGACACCTTTTCAAATGGCCATCTCTTTGTCATGTTAATCTATTATATATATAATAGGCTAACACAAGATAAAAATAATGAGATTTTTTAATGTATTGTAATTACCAATTTATCCCCCTATTCTCAAATTTTTGAAAAAATGGTTGTTGGTGGGGATTGAACTTGGGTCTTCAAGTTATTTAACATATCTTTCTACCACTACACCACTCAATCACATATGTTGTAAATCATACACATTATAGATGTATGTGTGTGTTGTGCGAATATAGTATGATTACTAATTTATTCCTCTATTCTCAATTTTTTGAAAAAGTTATGGTTGGTGGGAATTGAACTTGGGTTCCAGAGTTAATTAACAAATCTTTTTACCACTACACCACTCAATCACATGTGTTTTAAATCATACACATAAAAGATGTATGTGTGTGTTGTTTTAGTGAAAAAAATTTCTAATATTATAATATTACGTGTTAGGTCCGATAAGATTGTAGAAGGGGGGGTTGAATACAATCTTTACCTTTTTATCGAAATTTGTCCGTTAGATAATATTTTAGTAAAGACAAATTTGTGCGGAATTATTTAACACAAATTTTCAAGTTGAATATAATTGTATATTAACTTGATGTGGTGTTACAAAATCAGTATAACAACTTATCAAGATGTTAATAACTAATTAGAAAATTCGACATGAACTTTTCTAATTTAGTTAATAATAATCAAGATAAGAACTAGGAAACTTAATTCGCTAGTAGTACAAGAATCACAAATAGACAAGTTCTAGCGGATAGAATATTACAAAGATGAATAACTTGAATTTCTGGGAATTGTTTAAGCTTTGGTGTTCTTGGTGTTCTTGAGAGAGAATTCTGTTCTGCTGAATTTGATATTTTCTGCTCTGTTTCTTGGTTATGACTTAATCTGCTGTGTTCTGTTCTTTTGTATCAGTCATAAGTCTTGCTAGCTTTCTGTAGGATATTTAACTGCTCCAGCATGACTTAAACTGCTTCCAAGACTTAGTTTTTCTACATTAAGACTTACACAAACCTCCATTAAGACATAAACCTGGTCGGTATGACTTAATAAAAATTCGGTAAGACTTAAAACAGCTGGCAGAAAGTCCGTATGACTTAATCAGGTCGGTAAGACATAATCTTGAATGGCTCGGTAAGACATAATCCTGAATACTGTCGGTATGACTTAATTTAGGTCATACCGAATTTTTCTTCTCCAAGACATAATTCAACCTTCTTTCTTTAAGTCATATTGATCTATTTAATTAATTAATGATTAACTAATTCATATTTAATTGATACAATAATTAATTTAATAAATTAATTAATTCTTCTAGAATTAATTCATTTAATTAAATCAACTAAATGATTTATATCAATTATAAATGAATTTAATTAAATCAATAAATAATTAATCTAATTCTTACAAACCACTGAAGGTAATAAAGAATTACCACTGACTTGTGTTGACGTTCGATGTACTGTCTGGTTCATGAACGACTAACTTCAATGATGCTTCTTCACTTTTGACTTTAGGTTGTGGTTTGTTTCTTCTCTCAATTCTCTTGTACTGTAACTGACATTCAAACTATCACTCGAAAAATCTCTGTCACTGTTCCAATGAATCCATTCACTTCAATGCTATACTGAGGCTTGATCAGATAATTGAATCGTCTTCCAGTGTACGACATCAAAACTATAGATTGACTTTTCTTCTTTCTTTTGACAGATAATACTTCTTGAGATTCCTGTGACAGTTCATATGTATATTTACTTATTACAATTTGGTTTAAGTTGATTAGGATCCTCTAACTACAAATAGGCTGAGCCATATGCCTTTCAATCTCCCCCTATTTGTTTGTTAGACAATAACAAGCAAATTCCTAGAGGATACCTCAACTAATCCAACTTAACCAAATGAAAGATAAAACTTTAAATACTAAGTAAATATATAAAAAAAAGTTCTGGTTTATATTTAACATTTGCCAGATTCAAACATGAAAGATAAATACAAGATAGATGATCCTCTAGACTGATCATATGATACAAATTCCTATCAAGATTTATCTAAGCTCTAAAGATATAACATGTAGAGCAATTCTTTTTCTTCAGTTGTCTTCCCTTCTGAATTCTCCTTCTTCTGGCTCATCTGTGACTTGAAGTTTCATGTGTAAATCAGAATCAACAAGACGCTCTCTTCTTGATGACAATCCTTGAGGTAAGACTAAAGGAATTCCAAGCTTCTTTCTCAGTTCACCTTGAAATTTCTTGTAATCTTTTATATTCGTTTGTGCATAGGATCGAATGTGATCTGCAGCTATTACCTTTTCTTCAGTCAAGAATCCATGATTTCTGAGAGCATATTCAGCATATACCAAGTGTTTTGCATGATGTTCATATAACTCATCTGTCTGAAGATTGATTGAATGAAGTACCTCTCCCTTAAGAAATTTTACTTGTGGAGGATCCTTAATCACTTCTGGTCCAGCTCTTTCAGCAAATTCTTTGAACTTCTCATGTAACAACACACCTAGCTCAGAAGATGTTCTCACCTTAGGACTAAGTATCCAAATCTCTGTCAGCGATCTGTCATAAAAGAACTGAATAGATACTCTGAAAGTTCCAACTTTATGACAATCCACAAATATTACCAGCTCATCAGATTTGGGTTCAAATGCAGTAGTTATCCTGATGACTTCTACCTTTAAAGCCTTTATATACATATCATGAATTGGATTTGCCAGTTTGTATTCCTCGAGAATTTCTCCAAGACGACGATCTTCATAATCAGAACTCTGAGGTGAATCAATTGCTTTTTGAGCACGTTCCCATTTGTCACCGCTCTTTAGTCTGATATATGTCTTTCTCTTCTCAACATTTATAGCATGTAATCGTTGTAATGCTTGCTGTTCAGCTTTCTGAAGTTCTTCATTTCGTGCAATTTGCTCTAATGACTTTTGAAGCTTTTCTTCTCTCATTAGCAAATTAGCTTCCCTCTGAGCAAATAATTCTTCAGATTCTTTCTCTGCTTGTTGAGCTTCATATTCAGATGTCACTGGTCCTTCATCTTCCCAGTGACTAAGATCAGGTTCAGGAAGTTCTTCACCTTGATCAGGGAATTCAAGATCAGCAAAAACATCGAAGTTATCCGGTTCACCCGTGTAATAATAACCTGTGTTCTTGTCTTGAATTTCTTCTTCAGTTTCTTCAACTACTTTCTTCCTCTTATCTCTCCTATCCTCACTTTGGTCAGATTTTCCAGATTTTCCCTCTCCCTCTCTTTCTTTAGTTTTATCTTGTGACCCCTTTGATTTCTCCCCCTTAGTTGAGGAATACTCTACAGATTTATCAGTTGCCCCAGCTTCAGGATCTTGTTCATCATCATCACCACCCTTACTTGTAAAGAATTCAATTTCTTCATTTGTAGGTTTGCGAGTTTGACTTACAAGATTAAACAGATGTCTTAACCCTTTAGCCTGGTGTGCATTTTGCTTTTCAATCTGGTCCAGGCGAGAATCGGTAGATTTCTGATTGTGCTGTACCTCTGACTGTAGAGTGTCAACTTTCATGGAAATCTCAGAAATTAACATGTCTTGAGCAACAGTAATATCTCCAGAGTCATCAAGTGCCTTTTCATGAGAGAGTTCGAGAGAATCTATCTTCTTGATGAAAGATGTCTTTAAGTAGTTTATCTCCTTCTTGATTCCAGCAAGCTGACTGTTGACAGAGGTGGATGAAGAAGGTCGCTCACCCACTTGTGCTCTAAGGAAATCTGTTTCAGCCTTGCTGACTGCAAGTTCTTTCTCTAAAGCAGCTATCTTTTCTAATAGTGAGAGAGTGTATGTGTCAGTGTGTGCGCTCACCTGACGTTCACTTTGAGATCCACTCACCTGAAGTGCATGTGTTTCACTCAATTTTATGGTATTCCTCACATCACTCCTCTCAGTTTCCTGAGCTGCTTCCAGATTTGTACCTGCAGTTAAAATCACCCTAGCCTCCTCTGGGAAGGTCAGTGGTGGTGCAATGGGAGTTCGCAAATCCCTGTCCTCAATCAATTCCACTTGTACATTTGGATTTGTAATCTGAATTGCTTCAGTAGTAGATTGATCAAGTTGCCTTCCACTTTCTTCAGTCGAAACTGCGAGTGGAAACTCCCTTGAGGGATCTAAGAATGTTTCTCCTAGGAGGGGAGATGATGGTTCCATTAAAGTTGGCAGGGAACCAAGATTTCCCTCAGAAGTCTGTGAAGACTCTTCTACCGTAACTATGGTAGGCACTGTTTCAGACTCTATGTGCTCTCCTGTCAATGTGTCCATATTTGCATCATAATCTATTTGTTCTCCCATTGTTAGTAATAACAAAGGGGTTGTGCCTGACACATTACAGGATGCCATGGCCCTATGGCGAATTTCAATAGTATCATCCTTTTGAGAAGATGATCCTAGTAACTGTTGCATGGCCATATCAACGTCCATATCTTGTTGAGAAGATACGGATGGGCTTACAGTTGCCTCTGAATCAGTTCTACTTTTCTTTTGTAGAGGCAGAGCTGTGGGTTCACTCATTATATTTCTTCTTTTCTTTGATCTTTGAAATGGAATTTTCTTTCTGGAGTGAAAGGTTTTAAGTGATGTTGATTCAGTGTTTGGCTCTATGACCGGGGTTAGAGATTGCGGTCTTACAATCCCTTGGTCAGCCCTATCAACCACTTGGGTTCCAAAAATAGATTGAGAAGTAGAAATAGTTTGAGGAACAAAAGACAATACCTGGTCAGCTGATTTTGCGATAGTCTCTGATAAGATAGGTTGATTTAATTCAGGTTCAGGAACAGATGCAGTTTCTTCCACTGGATGTTCAACAGCAAGTGCAGGTGGCTGAGGAACAATTTGCTGAGCAGGTTCAACTTGTTGATTGCCTTGAACTTCATTATCAACAAGTATGTTTTCCACTGGTGGTTCAGGGTTTTGTTCAGGTTGTTCAGGTTGTTCAGGTTGTGGTACAGGTTCAATAACAGATAGTTGTATAAAGTTTGACATGTATTGGGTGACAACTACAGGTATGTTTGTGAATTTAGGCTTGTTGCTGTACTCAGTGAACAATCTGGTAGTAGGTTTACCTGACGCCAGTGATTCTCCATTCAGGAATTGGGCTTGGTTTTCTAGTTCCACTAGATGATTAAAAATCAATGACAGGAATCTTGGATAATAGCATGATACTTTTTGTCCATTATCAAAATTCCTCTTTGCATTAATGATTCTTCTAACCATCGGAACACACAGAAGTCTACCAATATTAATTCTTCGGTTATGTGCAACTGCATATCCAATATGCTGCAAGAAGGATGGTAATACCCCGAAGTTCCCTTTAGTAGTATTGGCAAAGACTCTAGCTAATGTGTCAAACAGATAGTCACATTCCTGAACATAGTTCTTTTTATTCCAGACAGTTTGATCAGGACTGTCTTGATAGAATACACCATTCAAAAAATTTATCAATTCTTGATCTGATGGTAACTCTTCGAAATTGTCAATTGGAAAATTTAAGACCGTATTTATTGTATTTTCATTCACTGTGTACTGATTGTCTCCTACAGAGAAGACAAATGATCTGTTATCATTAGAAATGACAGCAGTAGTACACATGATTCGCAAAGGTTCAATTTTCAGTGGAGCATCCAAGCTCAAAGCAGTGCGAACCAGTGAATTTTCATTTAAAAATCGAATCCACGGTCGAAAACGTTCAACTGAACATTTTTCTGGATCAAAATAACCGATTAAATTATGTTTAATAATTTCAAATCGATCAGCCATTTTAATAAAGATTTAATTTCTTTGAAAATTTCAGATTTTACAAAATTATGATTTAAAAATTAATTTTTCGAATTAATAATTAATTAAAAATTCGAAATAATTAACTTTTCTCCAAAAATTCTGAAAAATTCACACAATGATCCTTGTATACACACAAACACACGTATATTTTTAGTTTTTGCAAAATCGAAGCCAAATGATCTGAAAAATAGATCGAATTTTCGATTTTCAATATCGTAATTTCCTTAAAACTGAACCAAATCTTGATTTTAAACCAACAAAATGACGAGAATCAGATGGGTAAACAGTTAATGTTCTCAAATTGATGATTGGTTGTGATTTCAGTCGAAAATTTGACAGAGTTTCGTGTGTGTATGCGTGTGTATACGTATGTATCACTATAGTTCTCTAAGACTTAACTTGAGAGAATGACATAAACTAAAATATGACTTAACTCTACTAACTACTATATATATACTAGTTAGACGAATAAGACTTAAAAAAAATAACTAACAAGACTTAACTAAAAAGACTTAAAACTGTTATCTGCTATATATATACTAACTGATTAAGACTTAAAATTAAAAATAAGACTTAAAAAAAACTAAGACCTAAATTGAATAAGACTTAAATTAAAAATCTCGCTATGACCTAATGTTAACAGACTCGAGAATATGACTTAATTTAACAAAAACTCGGTAAGACTTAACCTGTTTAAGTCATACCGATTTTCTTGTAAGTCATATTGATGGTTTTTCCTAATTTTAAGTCATATTTACTTTAAACAAACATTAAAAACACTCTAAAATATACAATTAACTTATAAAAATAATAAAAATATTATAGAAAATTAAACAAATAATAAAAATATTTATAAATACCATATGCTATCCTATTAACGAAAACAAAGCAATATTAACAGGACAAACATTACAAAACATATGATAAATTAATTATTAAAATAGAAATAAATATCTACAAATATTCTAAAAATACAGAAGTATGAAGTATTAAATAATATGAATAAACAGAGTGAAAAATAACTAAACAAGCAAGAAAATCAGATGGTAAAATAATTATACAAGTGATTTCAAACAGCAAATATTCACAGAATAATCACTTGCAAAATTATTAAAGATCAAATTTCAGATATTAACAATATTAATTACTAGGACTGTTTAACATACCCAATTCACTAACAATTTTAGTGAATGAGGATTCATTAAGCGACTTAGTAAAAATATCTGCAGTTTGATCTCCAGAGCCTACAAATAGTAGTTGCACTGTACCATTCATTACATGCTCTCTTATAAAATGATACCTTATGTCAATGTGCTTTGTCCTTGAGTGCTGCACAGGATTGCTGGCGATTGCTATGACACTTGTATTATCACATAAAATAGGAATATTTTCCAATACAATGCCATAGTCCATTAATTGATTCCTAATCCATAAGATCTGAGCACAACAGCTTCCAGCAGCTATATATTCAGCTTCGGCTGTAGAGTTGGAAAATGTTTGCTGTTTCTTACTGAACCAGGATACCAATCTTCCACCTAGGTATTGACAACTCCCAGATGTACTTTTCCTGTCTACAACTCTTCCTGCATAGTCAGAATCTGTATATCCAATTAAAGTAAAACCAGATTCATTAGGGTACCAGATGCCTAAATTAGGCGTACCCTTTAGATATCTTAAGATTCTTTTGACAGCAGTGAGATGGATTTCTTTAGGGTTCGCTTGGAACCTTGCACACAAGCATGTGGCAAACATTATATCTGGTCTACTATCAGTTAGGTAAAGCAATGAGCCAATCATACCTCTATAGCCTGTGATATCTACCTTGGCAGAACTTTCATATAAACCAATTTTGACAGCTATAGTTGATGGTGTCTTTGCTGATGAGCACTCCTCCATGTGATATTTCTTGAGGAGCTCCTTGATGTACTTGGATTGACAAATAAATATTCCATCTTGTCTCTGACTTATTTGTAATCCAAGAAAGAATTTCAGTTCTCCCATCATGCTCATTTCAAACCTACCCTGCATTAACTTAGAAAACTTCTTGCATAGAAGCTCATTAGTAGACCCAAATATAATATCGTCCACATAGACTTGGACTAGTATTATATCATTCTTATGTATTTTAGTGAAGAGCGTTTTGTCTATGACACCTCTTATAAAACCATTTTCTAATAGAAATTCAGAGAGAGTGTCATACCATTTTCTTGGGGCTTGCTTAAGACCATAGATAGCTTTGTAAAGAAAGTAGACATAGTCCAGATGATCTTGATCTTCAAAACCAGGGGGCTGTTCTACATACACTTCTTCATCTAGCTTACCATTCAGAAAGGCACTCTTGACATCCATTTGATAAACTTTGAATCTTGAATAGGATGCAAATGCCAAGAATATTCTGATGGCCTCAAGTCTTGCCACTGGAGCATAGGTCTCGTCATAATCAATGCCTTCAGCTTGAGAATAACCTTTAGCTACCATTCTTGCTTTGTTTCTTATCACAGTGCCATCTTCATCTAGTTTGTTTCTGAATACCCATCTTGTGTCCACCACTTTTCTATCTTTAAGTCTGGGTACCAGCTTCCATACTTCTAGTTGCTTAAATTGATTGAGTTCATCTTGCATAGCAATCACCCAATCAGGATCAGATAGAGCTTCTTCTACTTTCTTAGGTTCCATGACAGACAAGAACCCAGAATAGTTACATTGATTCTGATAAGCTCTTCTTGTTTTCACACCAACATCTGGATCACCAAGAATCAGCTCAAAAGGATGAGCTCTATTCCAAACAGTTTGTCTGGGAAGAATTGATCTTGATGATTCGCCTTGATCTTCAGTATGATGTTGAGTATGACTTGTTGACCCTTCATTATCTCCCCCTGAGTTGTTGCCAGTTTGACTTGTTGATGGTTCAAGAGTATCAGTGGTGTCTTGAAAATTATCATTGTTTTCACCAGCATCACCTTGATCATTACCACCAACATTTGGATTATTATTATCAGCAACAACGTCAGGTTGATTGTCATCATCTGAATCTGAGTCTGACATATCATCAAACTTAAGCTTTTCAGATGGATCTTCATTTTGGATACTTGGGAGTTTTGTGTCATCAAATGTAACATTGACACTTTCCATAGTTTTCTGTTGATCAATAAGATACACCTTGTAGGCTCTTCTAGTATAACCAATAAATATTGCTTCATGTGCTTTTTCTTCAAATTTACCACCTTGATCATCTCCTTTTTTCAGCACAAAGCATTTTGTCCCAAATACATGGAAGTACTTGAGAGTTGGTTTCTTGTCATGTAGAGCTTCATATGGTGTTTTCATTAAGTCTTTATTGATAAGTGTTCGATTCTGGGTATAGCATGCAGTGTTGACAGCTTCAGCCCAAAAGCTCAAAGGAAGCCTTGATTCACTTAGCATAGTACGTGCAGCTTCAATCAAGGTTCTATTCTTTCTTTCAACTACCCCATTTTGCTGAGGAGTTCTTGGAGCCGAGTACTGTCTAGTTATACCCTTTTCAGTGCAAAAGTCATTCAGAACTGCATTCTTGAATTCATTTCCGTTGTCTGACCTTATAGCTCTTACTGGACGATTAGAGTCCAGCTCAATTAACTTAATGTGGTCAACTACCAGTTGTGGAGTTTCATCTTTTGAGTTCAGAAATAGTACCCATGTGAATTTTGAGAAATCATCAACAATCACTAAAGCATATCTTTTTCTTGACATGGACATCACACTAACTGGACCAAACAGATCCATATGGAGAAGTTGTAATGGTTCAGTTATTGATGATGTGTTAATGCTCCTGTGAGTTGCCCTTTTTAACTTTCCTTTTTGACAAGCATCACATAGACCTTCCTGAGTAAATTCAATCGAAGGTAAACCTCTCACCAACTCTCTTTTAACTAGAGAATTCATTGTTTTGAAGTTTAGGTGAGAAAGTTTCTTGTGCCATAACCAACTTTCATCAGTGGATGCCTTTGAATAAAAACATCTAATTTCTTCTGTGCTTCCAGAGTTCATATTGGCTATGTACAAGTTTCCTTTTCTTACTCCAGTCAACTGCGGCCTTTCATTTCTCTTGTGTGATATTAGACAATTCTTCTTGTTGAAATGAACTTCATAACCTTTGTCACAGAATTGACTAATACTGAGCAAATTGTGCTCAAGGCCGTTCACAAAAGAGACATCTTCAACGATAACATTTCCAGCTTCTAATCTGCCATATCCATCAGTTTTACCTTTGCTGTTATCTCCAAAGGTAACGACTGGGCCAGCCTTCTCCACCACATTTGTCAGCAGGGCTCTATCTCCGGTCATATGTCTTGAACATCCACTGTCCAGAATCCACATGACTCGATCAACCTGTTTTAAACCCTGCAATGACAAATTGGTTAGACTTTCTTCGGAACCCAAATTTGATTGGGTCCGGAATACTTAAAGAATTGGCCTTTATCAGGCAAAGCAACACTTTTTATTTTAACAACATTTTCTTCAGGTACTGGACATTTAACCCTGTAAACAGCTTTAACTTGTTTTGGTTTCAGCTTGGGTAACCATGTCTTCACCATATTCTGAGAAGGACTTGGAGTCCTAGTCTTAGAATTAGGTGGTGTTACAGTCCTGGATCTAACATGTTTATTTCTGCCCAGTCTTAGAATTAGGTGGTGTTACAAATTGTGCTCAAGGCCGTTCACAAAAGAGACATCTTCAACGATAACATTTCCAGCTTCTAATCTGCCATATCCATCAGTTTTACCTTTGCTGTTATCTCCAAAGGTAACGACTGGGCCAGCCTTCTCCACCACATTTGTCAGCAGGGCTCTATCTCCGGTCATATGTCTTGAACATCCACTGTCCAGAATCCACATGACTCGATCAACCTGTTTTAAACCCTGCAATGACAAATTGGTTAGACTTTCTTCGGAACCCAAATTTGATTGGGTCCGGAATACTTAAAGAATTGGCCTTTATCAGGCAAAGCAACACTTTTTATTTTAACAACATTTTCTTCAGGTACTGGACATTTAACCCTGTAAACAGCTTTAACTTGTTTTGGTTTCAGCTTGGGTAACCATGTCTTCACCATATTCTGAGAAGGACTTGGAGTCCTAGTCTTAGAATTAGGTGGTGTTACAGTCCTGGATCTAACATGTTTATTTCTGCTCATATGCTGTCTAGGAACATTCTTATCAACACATGCATGATTACCGTTAAAGTAAGCAGACATTATATTAAAAGCACAAGACATGCAATTAACAGCATTGCATTTCTTATGAGCAGTATCAATAACAGGAATAGCATGCATGGTAGATATGTTGTTGCATTTATTCATGTTGTTACTTCTACTACTAGTTTTCAAGGAACTAATAGACTCACCAACTCTTTTTGTTTTCTTAAACACAGACTTTCTATCTTCATCATTTTTAACAACTTGATTACTTTCTAAGACTACGCCATTAGCTAAATCCTCAATGCGCATCTCTTCCTTAATGATTAAAGATGTTGTATCCAAAGGTTCTGCTATGGATGTCTTAAAGAGCGGGTTACTAACACCCTTAAGCACTATTGGTATACCCCTTTCTTCAGCACTGACACGATTAGGGGTAATAATGCTTTTTCGTCCAACAGCTTCATTATAATCAAACCCAATTCCTACGGTTTGATTAATAGCTTGTTGGTTAAACAACTCTTTAGCCACTTTACATGAATTAGAAGTAGCACTAACCCTTATTTCTAGCTCAGCTATTGTTTCACGTTGTTGAACCACTATCAACGCTAGAGACCTCTCAAGTTCTTTTAGAATTCTTATTTCTGATTTTTGTTTATCATGGCAATTTTGTACATCGTGTAATTCTGATAATTGATTACTAAGATCTGTATTTAACAAATTGATCCTTTCAATCTCTCTATTAGCACAACCTAGTGAATCACTAAGTTGATAAATATATTGACTTTCAGTACATGATACCTCAGATGAAGTACCACTGGAGTTATCAGATTTTGCCATCAGGGCAAGATTGCCATACTCTTCTTCTTCAGAGTCTGTATCATCCCAGCTCTTTCCAGCAGCTACATAGGCTTTACCTGTCTTCTTCTTCTTCTCAGATCCAAAGTCTTTTCTTTGGTTTTGTTTTGGCTTCTGACATTCAGTAGCGAAATGTCCAAGTTCATTACAGTTATAGCATCTAATTTTACTTCTTTCAACTGTTCCAGTTTTGTAACCTCCTCTATTACTTGAGGATGAAGAACCTCCTCTCTGGAACCTGTTATAGTTAGATTTGTACCTGAACTTGGGATTCTTCCTGAATCTGAAGTTACTGAATTTCCTTACCAACAAAGCCATGGACTCATCTTCCAACTGATCTAGCTCTTCTAACGAATAGAAGTCTCCTTCATCTGGACTAGCATTCGTTTGACCAACTTCAACTTCAAGCTTGCCACTGTCAACACTACAAGATTGAATAACCTTATCTTCCACTTCCTGTTTGTTCTCAACAATAAGAGCTGTAGAAGTATTAGCAACTCTTCCTTTTCCATAAATCTCCTTTTGTTGAGATTGTTCCAGTTCATAGGTTTTTAAAACACCAAAGAGTCTTTCTACAGTAATTTCACTTAGATTCTTCGACTCTCTGATAGCTGTAATCCTATGTTCTAGATGAGCATGCATTGACAGTAGAAATTTTCTATTGATCTCTTTCTGAGTGTAGTACTTGCCATGCATTTGTAAATTGTTGACAAGTTTGTTATATCTTTCAAACACATCTTGAATACTTTCATTGGATGCTGATCGAAAGTGTTCATACTCAAATGTCAGAATTTCTAGTCGATTCTCCCTAACTTCCTCTGTTCCTTCATTCACAGTTTCAATGGTTTCCCACATTTGCTTTGCAGTCTTGCAGTTTATCACATGACTGTACATTACAGAGTCTAGAGAATCTATTAAGATCAGTCTTAAATTAATGTCAAGTCCAGCTTCCTTTCTTTCAACAAGAGTGTATTCAGAAGAATCTTTGTGTACAAACCTTGCAGGGCAACAACTTTTCCATCAGTAACAACTTCAGGAATTAATCCAAAAGGTATTATTGGTCCTTCTGATAAGACTTTCATGTATTTATGATTTGCAACCTCGAGGAACATTAACATTTTGTTCTTCCACATATCATAACTGTTTTTGTCATATATGGGAATTTTCACAGTTCCAACTTTAGAAGACATGATGAATTTTTTAAGAGAGTTAAAAAATTCGGGGATGATTTTTAATCGAGTAAAATGGGATCTTTGATTTGTGTATCAATCAATCGGCTTTGATACCAATTGTTAGGTCCGATAAGATTGTAGAAGGGGGGGGTTGAATACAATCTTTACCTTTTTATCGAAATTTGTCCGTTAGATAATATTTTAGTAAAGACAAATTTGTGCGGAATTATTTAACACAATTTTTCAAGTTGAATATAATTGTATATTAACTTGATGTGGTGTTACAAAATCAGTATAACAACTTATCAAGATGTTAATAACTAATTAGAAAATTCGACATGAACTTTTCTAATTTAGTTAATAATAATCAAGATAAGAACTAGGAAACTTAATTCGCTAGTAGTACAAGAATCACAAATAGACAAGTTCTAGCGGATAGAATATTACAAAGATGAATAACTTGAATTTCTGGGAATTGTTTAAGCTTTGGTGTTCTTGGTATTCTTGAGAGAGAATTCTGTTCTGCTGAATTTGATATTTTCTGCTCTGTTTCTTGGTTATGACTTAATCTGCTGTGTTCTGTTCTTTTGTATCAGTCATAAGTCTTGCTAGCTTTCTGTAGGATATTTAACTGCTCCAGTATGACTTAAACTGCTTCCAAGACTTAGTTTTTCTTCATTAAGACTTACACAAACCTCCATTAAGACATAAACCTGGTCGGTATGACTTAATAAAAATTCGGTAAGACTTAAAACAGCTGGCAGAAAGTCCGTATGACTTAATCAGGTCGGTAAGACATAATCTTGAATGGCTCGGTAAGACATAATCCTGAATACTGTCGGTATGACTTAATTTAGGTCATACCGAATTTTTCTTCTCCAAGACATAATTCAACCTTCTTTCTTTAAGTCATATTGATCTATTTAATTAATTAATGATTAACTAATTCATATTTAATTGATACAATAATTAATTTAATAAATTAATTAATTCTTCTAGAATTAATTCATTTAATTAAATCAACTAAATGATTTATATCAATTATAAATGAATTTAATTAAATCAATAAATAATTAATCTAATTCTTACAAACCACTGAAGGTAATAAAGAATTACCACTGACTTGTGTTGACGTTCGATGTACTGTCTGGTTCATGAACGACTAACTTCAATGATGCTTCTTCACTTTTGACTTTAGGTTGTGGATTGTTTCTTCTCTCAATTCTCTTGTACTGTAACTGACATTCAAACTATCACTCGAAAAATCTCTGTCACTGTTCCAATGAATCCATTCACTTCAATGCTATACTGAGGCTTGATCAGATGACTGAATCGTCTTCCAGTGTACGACATCAAAACTATAGATTGACTTTTCTTCTTTCTTCTGACAGATAATACTTCTTGAGATTCCTGTGACAGTTCATATGTATATTTACTTATTACAATTTGGTTTAAGTTGATTAGGATCCTCTAACTACAAATAGGCTGAGTCATATGCCTTTCATTACGACATATTAGTAATTTTTTGTCATGTTGCAGTTACATTTATTGATTTAAACTATAACATATTAAATTAAAATATAAATTATTGATACATAATATATGGTTTGATAATATTATAAAATTTTAATAACAATAATAATCAACATAATAATAAAAAAAATTACTATATAATTATTCCCTTAAACAACCTAAGCACTCATCTATACGTGTTTTCAATAATACACATGATATCTCTATGTATACCGCTTAAGCGGGGGCAATATTTGGTTTTATATAAAGAAACAATATGAAATCCATAATGTATTTTTTATGAAAAATATTACATATATGATCAAGTCAATAACTAAAGTACTTTATTACTGATTTGAAAGCACCAATTTACTCCTAAGTTCCTATTAATATATAGAAGTATTATTCTTAATGATATTCAAACGTGGATCACCGAGTTAAATTATGCATCTTCATACCATTAGATCACATATTCACATGTATTTTAAATTATACACACAATATATATGTGTGTGATATTGATGAAATGTTATTAATTAAATATTACTGCATTTTAAATGAGTTTTATTATCATTTATCGATAAAATAACTACGTAAAATACACAATTGGGTTATAAACCGATATTATAATTAATATGATGGATATTATCTAACAATATATTAGAGTAAAAAATATTGAGGTGTTAACGTAAAATGAAAATTTTATATTACTAAATAAGATATATATACTGATTTATTAGTCAAACTATTGAAGGAATTTACGAATGAGCGGAAGCGCAAATAACAATTATTTCCGTAAAAACCATGTATCGCACATATAGAAAATCATGTAAAAATGAATAAACGAGGAATCGTGATCATACCTTGAAAAATCGAAGCTTTATAAAATGGTTTCTCGCAGTTGCTTCTCAGAGTGTGAAGCACTCTACCGGTATCCACCAAGATAAATTTCTTCGATGAAGCTTTTTATAAAAACAAGGTTTTATAAAAAAAGGAGTTTTTGAGAGAGAGAGAGAGGTGAAGAAGATGAGGGAGGCAACTAGGTTTTTCACAAAAACCAAAAGTGTGTAAACACATGCTCATCTCATTCTACTTATAGGGCTCATGTAGGGTTTTCATAATTAATATATCATTATATATTAATATATAAATCCTACACTTTATCTTATAAAATGTTAAATAATAATTAAAACAATTTTAATCATTATTAAAACAACTTGCTCTCTCAAAAATACCTTCATCAATAAATTAATGGTGTGACCCTGTAGGTTCAATATTAAGCCGGTAGTAGAAATAAATAATAATAAACTTTTTATTTATTATTTATATGAATTCTAAAATTCATTAAATATAATTAACTGATTAATTATATTTATTCTACATCGTGAGTGATGCTTCTCAACATATCGCGACTATCCGGATAATATGAATTCACTGCTTAGAATACCAAGAACCTGTCAGTGACTAGTTACCGTACAATCAATTCCTTCTACCCTACAATATCCCGATTAAATACAAGGTATGGATCTCGTGTCAGGCCTATCAAATTTAATCATATGATTTCTTATTCATAATGCAAAGTTCATATTAATGCAAATTAGAAACTCCTTTCTAATTTCATACACTCTGGCCAGAGATTCCAGAACTCGCATACTAAGAATAACATAGGATATTCACTTCCTTACTGGAAGGGGTAGATTCTTTATTGATCGTTAACTATCTCCATACATAAATCCCTGTACCCAGAATAGACCTAATGTATGTCCTTGAGACTAAGGACTAAACCAAAGCACAGTTCATTATATATAAGATAACTTTAACGATCTCAAGTCTAAGGACACTTGTACAACTATCACTCAGTGAATAACTATTGACACGTGAGTAAACTCCATTAGTTGTCCAACTTATCGAGTCATGTTCAGTGAACTTATTCCCTAATAAGCACCTACATACTAGCTATAGTGTCACCACACAAATGCCTATGAGAACAGACATCCTCCTGACGGGAGCAAGCATAATATGTACCGATCTTTGCGGATTCACTAACTTCCGATTAGTTATCCTATGATCAGGAACTGTTTAAGTCTAGAGTTATCATCTTCTAGATCTCACTATTATAATCTCATTATAATTATAGAAGCTTTACTCTAAACTATGGAACATCTTATTTAAAACACTTTAAACAGATAATGCCCGTAATAAAATCAAAACAAGTCTTTTATTATTATTAATGAAATCAAACAAGAATACATGAAAGTTCTTCCTAACTCATCATACATGATTGGATTTAGGACAAACACTTTCAATCTCCCACTTGAACTAAAGCCAATCACCCTGGTATCTAATACCCATCTTCTCTTTATGACGATCAAAGTGAATCTGAGACAATGACTTTGTGAGTGGGTCTGCTATGTTGTTATGTGTGTCAACTCTCTCAACCTTGACATCTCCCCTTTCAATGATCTCCCTAATCAAATGAAAGCGCCGCAAAACATGTTTGGAATTTTTATGAGACCTAGGTTCCTTGGCTTGTGCTATTGCTGCATTGTTATCACAATACAACACAATAGGCTCTTCAATGCTTGGAACAACTCCCAACTCAGAAACAAATTTGCTCATCCAAACGGCTTCTTTTGCAGCCTCACTTGCAGCTATATACTCTGCTTCCGCTGTGGAGTCAGCCGTTGTCGACTGTTTGGAACTCTTCCAACTAATCGCACCACCATTCAAAGTAAACACATACCCTGACATGGATTTGCTATCACTTTCTGATTGAAAACTATAGTCAGTATAACCCTCTATTTTCAATTCAGATCCACCAAAAACAAGAAAAATATCCTTAGTCCTTCGCAAGTACTTAAGGATGTTCTTCACTGCTTTCCAGTGGTCTTCACCTGGATTGGACTGATATCTGCTTGTCACACTAATTGAATAAGCAACATCAGGCCTAGTACATAACATCGCGTACATGATAGATCCTATTGCTGAAGCATAAGGAATCTTACTCATGCGCTCTCTTTCCTCAGGTGTCTTAGGAGACGTCTTTTCGGAAAGGGATACTCCATGGCTCATCGGTATGAGACCTCTCTTGGAGTTTTCCATGCTAAACCTTTTAAGCACTTTCTCGATGTATGTACCCTGGGTAAGACCTATCATTCTTCTAGATCTATCTCTATAGATCTTCATACCGAGAATGTAGGATGCTTCACCCAAGTCCTTCATAGTGAAGTTCTTTGATAACCACACTTTGACTGATTGCAGCATCGGTATATCATTTCCTATAAGAAGTATGTCATCCACATACAATACAAGAAATGTTACCGCGCTCCCACTAACCTTCTTGTAGACACATGGTTCATCTATGTTCTTGATAAAATCAAACTCTTTGATTGTCTCATCAAAACGAATGTTCCATCTACGAGAAGCTTGCTTTAATCCATATATGGTCCTTAGCAGCTTACACACTAGGTGTTCATTCCCTTTAGAAACAAACCCCTCTGGCTGTGTCATATACACTTCCTCTTCAAGTTTCCCATTGAGGAAGGCCGTTTTCACGTCCATTTGCCAGATCTCATAGTCGTAGTAAGCAGCAATCGCAAGCAAAATCCGAATTGATTTTAACAGGGCTACAGGCGAAAAAGTTTCATCAAAGTCAATCCCTTGCCTTTGTCTGAATCCTTTTGCCACGAGCCTGGCCTTATAGGTCTCCACCTGGCCATCTGCTCCAATCTTTCTTTTGTATACCCATTTGCATCCAATAGGATTCACATCCTCTGGTGCTTCAACCAAAGTCCATACTTGGTTGGCATACATAGAATCCATTTCGGATTTCATGGCACTCTGCCATTTCTCTGAGTCAACACTACTCATAGCTTCATTATAGGTCATAGGGTCGTCATCATCAACGATTGATAACTCATTGTCATTCTCAATGACAAGGCC
Source organism: Saposhnikovia divaricata (assembly GCA_036435485.1). NCBI lineage: Eukaryota > Viridiplantae > Streptophyta > Magnoliopsida > Apiales > Apiaceae > Saposhnikovia > Saposhnikovia divaricata. The sequence continues at coordinate 48,211,421 of CM071600.1, forward strand.
ATAATACCTCTCAGGTTGGCGAGACACTCTTTCTGACCTACGAATGGGCTGTACCACAGAAGGTTGTTCAGTTTGAACAGGTGTTTCCTCTTGAACCGTAGTAGTTTGTGCTTCTTGAACTTCATTAAGTTCTATTTTGCTCCCACTGTTTCCTTCAAGGATAAACTGTTTTTCCAAGAAGGTAGCATGTCTGGAGACAAAAACCCTATGATCGGTGTAGAAGTAATACCCTAAAGTCTCTTTAGGATATCCCACAAAACTACATTTTATGGATCGAGATTCCAACTTATCAGGGTCAACTTTCTTGACATAAGCTGGACATCCCCAAATCTTAACGTGTTTAAGACTCGGTTTCCTTTCTTTCCATATCTCATATGGAGTTTGAGGAACAGATTTGGAAGGCACCTTATTCAGTAAATATGCTGAGGTTTCCAATGCATAACCCCAAAGGAATACTGGAAGATTTGCATAGCTCATCATGGACCGAACCATGTCTAACAAAGTTCGATTTCTCCTTTCAGATACTCCATTCAACTGTGGAGTATATGGAGGAGTCCACTGAGAGACTATACCATTTTCTTTGAGATAATCTAGAAACTCTCCATTTAAATATTCACCACCTCGATCTGATCGAAGGGTTATAATACTATGTTTGGTTTGTTTCTCAACTTCATTCTTATATTCTTTGAACTTTTCAAAGGCTTCAGACTTGTGTTTCATCAAATACACATATCCGAATCTAGATCGATCATCTATGAAAGTAATGAAGTACGAAAATCCACCCATGGCTTGCGTAGACATCGGTCCACATACATCTGTGTGTACCAGTCCTAGCAAATCTGCAGCCCTCTCTCCATGTCCACTAAATGGAGATTTGGTCATTTTACCCAATAGACAAGACTCGCATGTAGGATATGATTCAAAATCAAAGGGGTCAAGTAACCCTTCCTTATGTAATGTCCGCAGTCTATTTTCACTAATATGACCAAGTCTGCAGTGCCATAAATAGGTGAGATTTTCATCATCTCTTTTCCTTTTATTAGTATGTTCAATTTGTAGTAAATCATGCTCTATGTCACACACATATAGACCATTATTTAAAATACCACAACCATAAAGAACGTTATCTCTAAGAATTGAACATTCATTATTCTTAATAATAAACGAAAATCCATCCAAGTCTAACATAGGAATAGAAATAATATTCCTCACAATCGAGGGAACAAAATAACAATTATTTAGAACAATAGTCTTGCCCGTAGGCATATGTAAATCAAACGATCCTACAGATTCAGCAGCAACTCTTGCTCCATTTCCCATCCGTAGAATCACCTCCTCTTCCCCGAGAGTCCTACTTCTCCTTAGTCCCTGCAACGAATTGCAAATGTGAGAACCACAGGCGGTATCTAATACCCAAGTAGAATTTTGATTTATTGACATATTCACTTCAATCATGAACATACATGAACCAGAAGCGACAGTCTCACTATCTTTCTTCTTTTTCATTTCTGCAAGGTAAACCTTGCAGTTCCTCTTCCAGTGCCCCACCTTGTTACAGTGAAAGCAAACAGCTTTGCTCTTGGGGTCTTCAGCTTTTGGTGGAACCGGCTTTTTCTCACTAACTTTCTTCTTCTTGGAAGGGTTCTTCTTCCTTTTCTTAGGATTGGAACCCTCACCAATTAGAAGAACAGAACTCTTCTTAGAGGGAAAATTCGATTCCGCAGTCTTCAACATGTTGTGGAGTTCAGCCAGGCTGACGTCCAACTTATTCATGTGAAAGTTCACAACAAACTGCGAAAATGAACCCGGAAGTGATTGCAAGACCAAGTCTTGAGTCAGTTCCCTATCCATGACAAAACCAAGTTGCCCAAGACGTTCAATCAAATTGATCATCTTAAGTACATGGTCATTCACGGATGATCCCTCAGACATCCTACAACGGAACAGCTCCTTCGATATCTCATATCGAGCTGTCCTCCCTGCCACATCATACAACTCTTGCAGATGCTCTAGGATAGTGTGAGCATCCATAAGCTCATGTTGCTTCTGTAGCTCATCGTTCATGGAAGCTAGCATGATACATTGAGCAACATTAGCATCATCTATCCACTTACGATACACAACATGTTCATCATTATGTGCATCGTCAGCAGGTGCAGCAGGCTTAGGTGAGTCAAGCACATATTCCAGCTTCTCAACCCTGAGAACAATTCTCAAGTTTCGAAGCCAGTTAGCAAAATTCGGACCAGTCAATTTGTGAGCATCTAGTATGCTCCGGAGTGATAGTGCACCAGACATAGTGTATATAGTAAATCTGTAAATGATAAACACATAACAACACTTAGCAAATATTCAATTTCATTTTAAAAACACTATATGAATCGGGTCTTTATTCATAAGTGACTCCCACTAGTTTATCTAATTTATTCAACCCCCTTAAGTGAAAAATTAAGCATTCATAATGCTAGTGGGAATAGGGATCCTATATTCCATCACACAACCTCGGCTGTGGCACGAAACGCCATGTGATGTTCAATAGGCAGACAACTCTTGTCAATTACATCTCATGTTATTCCCTAATAAAACTTTAGCCTCTTGAATAATTGAGTCACGGCTGTGGCACGACAAACTCAATATTCTAAGTCAAGTCTAACCCAACATTCCGTACAACTGAATCAGTCTCCAACGGCCCACGGCTGTAGCACGTAACGACCATTAGATTCTAATTCATTGTACACATCTCTATGTAATAGACAAGTATTTCTTATTTCAAAATCAAAGCCCTCGGCTGTAGCACGAAACGACAATGATTCAAAAATAAGAACTACTTTCTACCATGTTGGAAGGCTATGACCGACACAAGCCCGTTGTGTCATTGGCCAATTACTACTTGATATTATTTAATTTTAGAGGGATTATATTATGTTACAATCATAATCATATTATAAAGAGATTCTTCCTTTTAAATTAAATATTTCAAATCAATAATCGATAATTGGATGATTCCCAGATCGGGGGGAGCATTGTCAAGAGGCGTCACTTAATACCCCTTTCTTACAGATCGAAATCCGTTTTTGACAGAATCATCCATTCTCTCAATATTGAAAATTCATATTTAATTACGTGTTTCACAAACACAAGAATCTCATGATTGTATTCATAATATTATTATTAAGGCAAGAAACGATTCCTATTTCTAGATTTTCTAGAGCACGCCTTATTTTGATTTAAGTTCACCTAAATCTATCATCGCATGGTAAACATAGGCATATATCACATATATAAAAATAAATCAATAAGTAAGCATGCAAGCAATATCATGTCACACATTGATATATTGATGTATGGATTTATTATAGTATTTAAAAGCAATTAATCCAATTAAAACATGCTTTAAAAACACTTCCGGAAATATAAATAATTCAAAATTATTATATAAAAAATATTTGACCACTCCATTAGATCCGTCTCGGAAACACGAATCCAACGATATATCGCACGCCCAAAACGGAGTTACGAAACTCCCAATAAATCAAATTTATTGTGGACAGAAAGGCTGTAACGCATGTCCGGAATGCGTTACAAGCATTTAAAGCCATTAAACGCTGTAACGCATCCGTAAATTGCGCAACACCCCTGTCACGCATTTCTGAAATGCGTGACACCCCCTCCTGCGTTTGCGCTGCACGCGCCCGACAGCAGAACAGATCAGTTTTTTTATATTATGTAACTGTTCAATCAATTAATGCCCCCTTTAATAACAATAACTTTTATTATTATTTAATTTTACTATTAATAAATTAATTAACAATTAATTAATAAATTAATAAAAATTATCAAAACATGATTTCTAAAATCAATCAGCAGCAAAAAATAATAGATCAACAAGGGGTTCTTGTGCAAAATTTTTATTTCATATTTTCCATATGCATGATTATTTTATGAATTTTAATTAAAACAATTTTAAAAAATTCATAACAAATAATCTACACATCACAAAATTATGAGAAAAATACCCAGATCATCTACAACACTTGTAGAACTCAGATTAGTGGTCAAAATCATATGCAAAAATTATTTCGAATTAATTCATAATTAAATCCAAATAAACTTACAAAAATCATAATAAATCCATACATGCATAAAAAAATCTGAAATTTTTATATGACTCTCTATATGCAAGAACCTAGCTCTGATGCCATTGAAGGAATTTACGAATGAGCGGAAGCGCAAATAACAATTATTTCCGTAAAAACCGTGTATCGCACATATAGAAAATCATGTAAAAATGAATAAACGAGGAATCGTGATCATACCTTGAAAAATCGAAGCTTTATAAAATGGTTTCTCGCAGTTGCTTCTCAGAGTGTGAAGCACTCTACCGGTATCCACCAAGATAAATTTCTTCGATGAAGCTTTTTATAAAAACAAGGTTTTATAAAAAAAGGAGTTTTTGAGAGAGAGAGAGAGGTGAAGAAGATGAGGGAGGCAACTAGGTTTTTCACAAAAACCAAAAGTGTGTAAACACATGCTCATCTCATTCTATTTATAGGGCTCATGTAGGGTTTTCATAATTAATATATCATTATATATTAATATATAAATCCTACACTTTATCTTATAAAATGTTAAATAATAATTAAAACAATTTTAATCATTATTAAAACAACTTGCTCTCTCAAAAATACCTTCATCAATAAATTAATCTTTTTATGGTGTGACCCTGTAGGTTCAATATTAAGCCGGTAGTAGAAATAAATAATAATAAACTTTTTATTTATTATTTATATGAATTCTAAAATTCATTAAATATAATTAACTGATTAATTATATTTATTCTACATCGTGAGTGATGCTTCTCAACATATCGCGACTATCCGGATAATATGAATTCACTGCTTAGAATACCAAGAACCTGTCAGTGACTAGTTACCGTACAATCAATTCCTTCTACCCTACAATATCCCGATTAAATACAAGGCATGGATCTCGTGTCAGGCCTATCAAATTTAATCATATGATTTCTTATTCATAATGCAAAGTTCATATTAATGCAAATTAGAAACTCCTTTCTAATTTCATACACTCTGGCCAGAGATTCCAGAACTCGCATACTAAGAATAACATAGGATATTCACTTCCTTACTGGAAGGGGTAGATTCTTTATTGATCGTTAACTATCTCCATACATAAATCCCTGTACCCAGAATAGACCTAATGTATGTCCTTGAGACTAAGGACTAAACCAAAGCACAGTTCATTATATATAAGATAACTTTAACGATCTCAAGTCTAAGGACACTTGTACAACTATCACTCAGTGAATAACTATTGACACGTGAGTAAACTCCATTAGTTGTCCAACTTATCGAGTCATGTTCAGTGAACTTATTCCCTAATAAGCACCTACATACTAGCTATAGTGTCACCACACAAATGCCTATGAGAACAGACATCCTCCTGACGGGAGCAAGCATAATATGTACCGATCTTTGCGGATTCACTAACTTCCGATTAGTTATCCTATGATCAGGAACTGTTTAAGTCTAGAGTTATCATCTTCTAGATCTCACTATTATAATCTCATTATAATTATAGAAGCTTTACTCTAAACTATGGAACATCTTATTTAAAACACTTTAAACAGATAATGCCCGTAATAAAATCAAAACAAGTCTTTTATTATTATTAATGAAATCAAACAAGAATACATGAAAGTTCTTCCTAACTCATCATACATGATTGGATTTAGGACAAACACTTTCAACTATTTGGGTCATAAAAATGTTTGGCTTTAAAAAGACGAATTCTACAAATAAAACATTACTTTTTATATACAAATTAGTTAATGTTCAATTTAAAATATGACATTTTATGGGGAAAAAAGACCATATATTATATATTATTTATGAAGGTAACTCAATGAAAGTCAGGCGGAAATCGGAAGAGAAATAAAGGCAAAGAATTCTTAAAATGAAGAAATTAGAAGAAAACAAATAAAAGAGTTAGAAATGTAGTTTTAAGAAGCAAAAGCGCATGACCTGAGAAGTTTTAGAAGATTTACGAAGGTTTTTGAATGGAATCAGGACTAAAAACTACATTCTCAGAATGTAGCATCTTGAAGACTATTAAATTTTTACCTTGAATATTATTGGAGATCCAGCTAAATGGATGCATCATTTTTGAAGAAAATTTAGGAATGTGGGTGTTCTAAAAAATCGTCTTAATTAATAATTAGACAATACCTATAAAACACTCAAATTATATTCTATAGCCCCTAACAAAATTAAAACCTGACATGATTGCTATCAATACTACTCATATTAGTTTCAAAGTATAAATTTGAACATATTTAAGTAAGTACACAATAACCACATTGGCAATTAACAAGATTAAATCTATGAAAATCAATTACATGTTTCAAACGATACTGATCATGAATAATTTAATTAAAAAATACAATTTAAGCTAGCGACCCGTGCCTCGCACGGGTTTTTATGCTAGTTATATATACAAGATTTAACTCCTTTTCAAGTACATATGAATTTAATGTCGCAGCTGTCCATAGCGCATGAATAGCCTAGCACCGGTCAGAAATCAAAGAAACTTAAGAAAAACTCTGTATTTAATTTGTGTACAAGTATTATTACATTAATAGTACAAATAACATGTGAATTTATCTACTAATCTATGTAGAAAGTATCTATAGAGATGCCACTACATATGTGGTGCTACCCTTTCATTTTATCTGGTTTCCTAATCTGTTATAATACCCCCTACATAATAATATAAATTACAACGATAGTCTTATGGTGAAGAAGGTGCTTAGGATCTCATTGGGTAGGAGCAGCACAGGTGCCTGTCAGACCTTGTAATCTGCTTTGGATGGCGGATTGCAATCAAACATTGGCCGGTAGTCAAATGCATATATTTCTTTGGATCAGAAAAGATTTGTTACACTGGAAAGTAGAGTAGTTGCTATGAAGATCAGCATCAGGTTAAAGGACAGAGAAACGCCTGAATTCGGAGTAGCTGTTGGTTCTGATCCATCAAATATTGTTGGGCTCGGCATGGAACCAGATCCTGTTCCTGTAGGTGCACTAGGAGCAGGAGGAGTAGGAGTGACTGGTGATGGATTGACCGGTGAAGGATTGGCTGGTGGACTCATGCTGTCATCATAAACATGCATACGTTTGTTTATAATAAGTTTCCCAATAGCAGAAAAGTTTAAAAATGTATTAATAAATTTTTGAACTACCTTTGGGTGGTCCTAGGTGCTGCAAAGCGGCAACTTCCAGAACCTGTAATGAAGTCGACAAAAGGTTTGATGGTCAGTCAAGTTTCATAATTTTGATCATAATTAAATACTGTATGTAGGTGTTATGGATCAGCATGTAGGCATATGTGAGCAACAGAACTGTGATAAATCTACTTCATTAAAGTTCTTAAATGATTTTAGTTATTTACTGTTTGGGACTACTATAAAGTAGAAAGCAGCCATTGTTTAGCACTTTAGCTTATTGGAAATTCAGTTATTAGAATCCAGTTATCAGAGTTGTTTTTGCTAAATGTAAGAAGTTTTATTTTGGATATATATTTGAGAATGGAATGCTTACTTGGGTCCTTGTTGGTTAGTTGTGCTGCTCCTCCAAATGCGCAACTAGTAGGAACAGGATTCTTCTGGTAGTAGCTGTTGAATGCATACGAAGCATGGTCACGTAGGGTGTTTGGATTGTAACATGATGCGCCTTGTTGTATTGCAGAACAATCTGTACCTCCATAACCACATGCATAGTCAAGAGCTACCTGCAGTGCAGTTTCTGAAGCACTTTGACTTGCAATGCACCAAGAGCCACCAGATGAAGCAGGGCCACTTGGTGTTGGAGTTGTGGTAGTTGGTGGCATTGGGTTATATGTGGGAGTTGTTGTAGCTGGTGGCATGGGGTTATATGTGGGAGTTGTTGTAGCTGGTGGCATGGGGTTATATGTGGGAGTTGTAGGGGGCTGTCGAGTGGGATTGTTTGTAGGAGCTGTAGTAGTTGGTGATGGGGGATTTATTATAGGCGTTGTCGTTGAGGGAGTTGTCGGATTGATGATTGGAATTGTATCAAGCTCTGTGCCAAACTCTGAGGAAGATAGTAGTTTGTTTTCCTGGTGATTTAGTACTTTATATTGCCACATTGCTTCTGAAGGAGGTTTCTCTGCAAAGCTTGAATCTGAAGAATGCACATTTATAGTTATGACTATTATTCCTTCTGTTCACTTTTAGCCAAAGGAGTTAAAACTATCCCACAATGTCATGCTAGATATGAAAGTAAAGATTAAGTTTTTCAATGTTCAGTTATAGAATAACATGCATATACAGTAGATGAAATCCAATCAAAATCTAAAATTGGTAATCCTTTGAAGATTAGAGATATGAAATAAGAAGACATGTTCCAGGTTATGTTAAAAATAATATAGCATCATATAAACCTAATCAAATACGATAAGCAAAGCAGATATATAGCTCTTCTTCTGAGAGGGGCTAACCAGAGTTGTAAACCTTGGAAGATGCAGAAAAAAATGAGCAAACAGGTATTAGTTTAGGAACTAGTTAAGATGGGTAACTTCAAAGAAAGAGAGGTTCACCTGAAACAACAAATTGACATAAAAGAAATAACAAGCAACACTGAAGAACTCTAGTACCCATTCTCTCCTGCTTGAACTTCGAAATCTTTATAGGAACTTGTTTCTTTGCTTAAAAAATGTTAGACTGGGACTCCAATTGTCAGAACAATGTGAGGATGTAAAGACTAAATTAGAAGACTCATTTAATTTATATGGATGTGTGTATTTGTGAAGAATCTTAAGTTTTCTTGTACCTTAGAGAATGAGGAGTGGGGGTAGGGAATATCATAATACTTTGTAAAAAGTGAGGCATTGTGTGTTGTTGGAGAGTGCAAGCAAGAGAGGTGTCAAAAGAAAGTTAGAAAATAAAAATGTGGATGAATAGGAAAAAGGAAAAGAGAGTGAGCTGCTTAAGATTCAATTCTGTTTCTCAGGCTGATGCTTGATTAATTAACTTGTTGTATAAAAACATAGCCTGATATTTGGAATCTTCTTTTTACCTTTTTAACCTGACTTTTGACTGTGTTTCATGGTACTAAATCAATATCTGAAAAAGGAATGATTTTGATCCTGTTTGTTTTTCTTTGTAGCATCTGAAGGCTTCTGTAGTTCTGTGCTTGTACTTTTTTTTTAATGATAATGCTTTTACTTACTAAGTCTTCATTTTCAGACAGAATCTCTCTCATTTCTGGAAATTGTAGAATGAGTAATCATTCAAGATTTCAAGCCGATTTCACTTTGTGAAAGATTTCAGAACAACCACTCATCATTCACTTACATTCAAATTGTGTTAGCATGTTTGCGAATATTTAAAATAATATAGTTCATCATTATCTCTACGTAGCATCTTCATTATTATTGCTTATTCAGTGTTCTGCGTAGATGTCGCATAAATTCAATCTATTTCCTTTGTAAGTTTGTAACCGCGAATTCACGAGTCCATGTTCGACGAGAGATTATAGATAGATACGTAGGCACTGCATCAAAAATCATGGTGTGCAGGGCAGGTTGAAGGTTCCTGCAGACCCAAGGCAGTAAAGGTGGCTGGAACTCAAAGATTTGTAATGCCTAGATAGTGCATGTTTGAGCAATCAACTTTCAATACAGAACGTTAAATATAATTCAAATTTGTAAGGCCTCCTAAAACACATCACTTGTATTATGTATGGAGTGGGCAGCCCATGTGTGAGTTGGGCTAAGTGATAGGCATGTTGATTCTCACCATGTTACAGTTACACCATACCATCCAATTCAACACAAAAGCGTACCACAATTAACCATTCCTTTTTTGTTATAACTAGTTGATAAAGCTGCGCTTCGCGGCGGCATTACAATTTTTATTTTTAAAAAAATTCAATACATTTACGTTATATTATAATATTAATATTAAATTTTAATAATTAAATAATCTTCTCTAATGAACCAATCATCAATATATATATATATAAAGGAGGATAGCGGGAGTTTAGGTGGCGCTCTAAGATCGTCTCAATTTATTTTTCTAATTTTTCATAATTTTAGAATTTTAAACACTAAATATATAAAAATATCAATTAACATATTAGAAGTAGAATAGGTGTTCGAATTTATAGAGGAGAAGAGTTCGAATTTATAGGGAAGACATATGATTAGAAGTATAATAAGTATTTATAAGGCATACGATTAAAGTTCTATTGGAAGTAGAATAGGAGTTCGAATTTAAAGAGAATAAGAGTTCGAATTTATAGAAAATATAAAGGAGGATAGCGGGAGTTTAGGTGGCGCTCTAAGATCGTCTCAATTTATTTTTCTAATTTTTCAGAATTTTAGAATTTTAAACACTAAATATATAAAAATATCAATTAACATATTAGAAGTAGAATAGGTGTTCGGATTTATAGAGGAGAAGAGTTCGAATTTATAGGGAAGACATATGATTAGAAGTATAATAAGTATTTATAAGACATACGATTAAAGTTCTATTGGAAGTAGAATAGGAGTTCGAATTTAAAGAGAATAAGAGTTCGAATTTATAGAAAAAATATATAAATAAAAGTTCTACTAGAAGTAAAATAGGTTCTTGAATATATAGAGCAAATATATAATTAAATATTTTATAGAAAGTACAATCTTCTTAAATTATATATTTTTATATAAGTTAATTATACTTATATTAGGAAAATTTATTCATAAATCCAATACTATTATCATATAAAAAGTCACCGTATTTAAAAAGAAAAGAATTGATGTGATGTTAATTTTTTAGGATTTTAGGATTTTAAATATTAATAAATATAAAAATATTTTTTAACATATTAAAATTAGAATAGATGTTTGAATTTATAAAGGAGAAGAGTTCGAATTTATAATAAAGATTTATAATTAGAAGTTCTATTGAAAACTAAGGCATATGATTAAAAATTCAAATAACTATAATATAATAACTATAATATCATTTAATCTATTGAAGTAGAAAAGGTATCATTTGAATTTGTAAAGGAGAATAGTTCAAATTCATATAAAAGATGTATTGGAATTTGCGTGTCTATATACGCATAAAAAGACTAAATCTTGAATCTTTATTGTTTCATCGATTTGCTTAATTCTATTTTGTTATAGTCTTAATGTTAATGTATACAATAATATGTTGCAATACTTTTTCTTTTTTTTTGAAACCATGTTGCAATACTTATTCATTAGCTTCTTTAACTCGCAGGAAAATCAAGTCGATGGATCTTTAACATGCTATGGATGGAAGATTTACAAACTACGACAATATTGAATCAAACTTAATATTTTGAATAAAAAAATATTTGAGGTATTTCTTTTTATTTAGTCTTTCTTACTAATATTGAATTTGTTTTATGATATATTGTCAATTTGCATTTGTATCAAAGCAAAGTGCATTGATTTTTATGTTTTTAGCACAAGATAATCAAATTTAAAAGCATAATATTCATTATTAATAAGGATTTAATTACATACTAATGTCCTATATACTAGAACAATAATAATATGAAGGAATCTTAATTACAAGGATCGCGATCATTGATTCATCTGTAAAGTTAATTTAAAGATTTTTCAAGGATCATGATTCATGATCCCTTAATTAATATATCTTATATGTTATTATTAATTTGTGTTTGTAATTTAATGATATACGAAAAGTCTTCGTATTTTTTTTTTTGATATGTTAAAATAACAGAAAGACATTCTCATGCATAAATTGTAAATAAATACAAGAATATCTATAATATACAGAAAATATAAGATGTATTTTCATCTTTTAAAACTCCATAAATATTAGAAAGTTTAAAGAATATAAAAATTGGAATTTACTCTGTTTATATAGTGAAGTTAGAATTTCGGTTTCAAATAAGAGCGGCTTGAAACGTATTTAACGGAAAGACGGCTCGCTAGAAAAGAATTTATTAGCTCTTAGAATTTGATACCAAAGTTATAATTTTTATTTTTATTTTTACTGTTCGATTTTATGGATAAAAAATATTATATAAGTCTTTATAATATATGTTAAAGTTGGGATTTCGGTTTTAACGAGAGAGCGGCTCAATCAAAAGAATCGATTCATTAGAGAAGATTATTTAATTATTAAAATTTAATATTAATATTATAATATAACATAAATGTATTGATTTTTTTAAAAAATATTGTAACGTCGCCGCGAAGCGCGGCCTTATCAACTAGTTTCTTGTTAAATACGATTATGTCGATTGAGCCGCTCTCTCGTTAAAACCGAAATCCCAACTTTTTAACATATATTATAAAGACTTATATAATATTTTTTTTATCCATAAAATTGAACCGTAAAAATAAAAAAATTATGACTACAGTATTCAATTCTAATAGCTAATACAATCTTTTCTAGCGAGCCCTCTTCCCGTTAAATACGTTTCGAGTCGCTCTTATTTGAAACCGAAATTCTAACTTCACTATATAAACAGAGTAAATTCCAATTTTTATATTCTTTAAACTTTCTAATATTTATAGAGTTTTAAAAGATGAAAATACATCTTATATTTTCTGTATATTATAGATAAACTTGTATAAAAAAATTAAAATAAAGGATTTTTAGGAAAAAAGATGTATAATTTTAAAAAAATCGTATATAACGTCTCCACCGTCCTCGTATTCTACTTCCAATAAAACATTTTATTTTATGTATTATATATTTAAACACTTTTTATACGGTCTTATTTAATGAACCGCTTTCTTGTTAAACACGGTTATTATTATTGATCCGCTCTCTCGTTAAGACCAAAAACCTAACTTTTACATATATTACTTGTATGATAATGTTTATCCATAAAAATCAAATCCTAAAAATAAAATAAAATTTATAACATCAATATGGTATTTTAATAGCTAGTACAATCTTTTATAGTGAGTCGTCTTCCCGTTAAACATGTTTCGAGCCGCTCTCGTTTGGGATCGAAATTCCAACTTCATTACATATTATTGATGATTCTTATCTTACACAACAATTTTTTTCCTTAAAATCAAAACCTAAAAAATAGAGTGAATTCCAATTTATACTTTCTCTAGACTTTCTAAAATTTTTGGAGTTTTAGAAAATGAAAACACATCTTATTTTCTCTATATATTATAGATACTCCTGTATTTATTTAGGATTCTTGCATGAGATTGTTCTTTTATTATGTTAACACATCAATTCTTTTCTTTTTAAATACGGTGAATTATGTTAACACATCAATTCTTTTTTTTTTTTTAAATACGGTGACTTTTTTTATGACAATAGTATTGGATTTATGAATAAATTTTCCTAATATAAGTATAATTAACTTATATAAAAAATATATAATTTAAGAAGATCGTACTTTCTATAAAATATTTAATTATATTTCTGCTCTATATATTCAAACACCTATTCTACTTCTAGTAGAACGTTTATTTATATATTTTTCCGATAAATTCGAACTCTTATTCTTTATAAATTCGAACTCCTATTCTACTTCCAATAGAACTTTTAATCGTATGCCTTATAAATACTTATTATACTTACAATAGAACTTCTAATCATATGTCTTGCCTATAAATTCGAACTCTTCTCATTTATAAATTCGAACACCTATTGTTCTACTTCTAATATGTTAATTGATATTTTTGTATTTATTAGTGTTTAAAATTCTAGAAAATTAGAAAAATAGATTGAGACGATTTTAGAGCGCCACTCGTTTATGACTTTATTGGAGTGTTTGGGAGAGCTTATTTTCAGAATAAGTCAACTTATTTTAAGTTGAATGTTAGGATTCCTAATTTTCCAACTTATTTTCCAATTTATTTTTGGAATTTATTAAATCTCAAACATATATTAAATACTTGTATAAAAAAAATTATCAAAATATTAAATTTTTATCCGAAAATAAGTTATAAGTTGTAACTTATAAGTTATGCCAAACGGGTCATATATCTTAATAATTTGACTTCATTTAACCTTACTAAGTGGCCGTTTGATATAGTTTAAAATTATTATTTATAACTTAAAATTGCTTAAAATGATAAGTAAAATGAAAATTTAAAGTTAATATCTGTTTGGGTAATTTTTTTATAATGGTTAACTTATAAATTCTTAAAAATGTAAAATTAAAAATAAATTTAATAAATTATTAAATGATGATATTACTTTTATCAAATAAAATTATCAAAAGTAAATAAATTATTCAAAAAAATATCTCATACCAATTTCTAAACTTAAACTATTTTTTTAACTTTAAATCATTTTCTGATTTATTACACAAATAGACATTTTTAACTTAAGGTCAAAAATTAGGTCAAAAATTATTTTAAAGGAGAGCTTTAAACACCAACCAAACTAGCCTCTAAGCCTAATATTCATATAAAATTTGAATTCTGTCAATTAAATAATAGAATTTCTGTTACAAAAACGATGAAAATGGATAGTGAATCAGCGTTCACATCTTAAAGATTATGAAAACATTTATAAAAAAAAAGATTAAGATAAAAAATATTATTTTATCAGTTTCTTTTAATGCTGTTTTCTTCTTACATTTTATAAAACATGATTAACAAATATATCCTTTTTATTGTAAAAGAACGTATCCACTACTAATTAATAAGCTATAAATATTAAATTAAATTATCAATCAATCGCACGTATAAATAGATTAATATCCAGAAAGAGGCGGAGAGAGAGAGAGGGTTGTATCTAATTCTCGTCGCGGCGGATTGTAATTGCAGAGCTTCCATATATACAAATAATATATATTAACGAAAGCGACGGTGATATAGTGAACTCACTTTGCAATAGATCCGATTTATTGTAGAGCGAGGGAGCGACGTGAACTCTAGAGAGAGAGAGAGTATGAGTAGTAACAGAGGCACCAACAATGGCGCCGCCGCCGGTCAATCAATCCCGCCGGCGGCGAGAAAGATAGTACAGAGCTTGAAAGAGATCGTTAATCGCCCTGAATTGGAGATCTATGCTACTCTTAAAGACTGTCATATGGACCCTGATGAAGCTGTTAGTAGGCTTCTCTCTCAAGGTCCATCCCCCCCCCTCTCTCCCTCTCTCCCTCTCCCCCTCTCCCTTTCTCTTTATCTCTCTCCCCCCTTCTCTCTCTCTCTCTCTCTCTCTCTCTCTCTGTTTTACGTTTCATTGTTTTGTATTTGTTTGTATAGGTTTTTTGTGTTTTCGTGTTGGTTGGATTCGGTTTCTAGGGTTTTGTATGGTTTTGTGATTGTGTAGTGAGGGTTTTGGTACTTTATGGGATTTAGGTATTGTGAATTAGTGATTGTGGTGGAAAGTTTCAGACTTTATTGTTTATAATGTTTGTTGTAAGTTATCGAAAGTTTGGTTTATGTTGTATGTGTTGGAATAAGTTTGGATGTAGTGTTACTTAATGATTTATTTATGTTGGTAGATTATACGATAGCGTTCTGAAAAGCTATAGGTGGTGGTGAAGGTACTGTTTAGGGATTAATTGGCTACTGGGGATAAATTGGACATAACCTAATGTTATTTATAAAAATGTTATTCCCCGCAGATTGTGCCTAAGCCCGCGTCATTCTAGTTTTTTCCCGCCTAGTTCGGTGTAATCTCAATATTTAAAAAAGAAAAGCGTACCTAGCCCGCCTTTTACAACAAACCTGAATAAGGGGGCCAAAATTGTTATACCGGGGTTTAATTATGTCTTGTACAATATCACTGTACTGCTTCTGTTTGGTACTAATTGTTTATTACTCTTGTGTGCCCTGCTTAAAAAGCAATATTATTTTCCTTTTGGTATATGTCCCTAATACCATTTTTGTAATTGTTTAGATCCTTTCCGCGAGGTGAAGAGCAAGCGAGACAAGAAAAAAGAGGTACATTGATGGATATATATGAAAACTTCTACCTCCTCACTGTTAAATATGTTATTTTGTATTAACTTTTTAAATCAAATCTGTAAGCTGTCCTCTCAGTGACTCAGTGCATTGTATCGTCTAGGCATAATATTGTTTAGGCTTGTGCTTTCATGCAATAATGAATATAGGAGAATGAAATAGTCAACTGCTTTTTTTTTTTTTTTTTTTTTTATCTTGCATCAAGTATTCCATTATACTCTTTACACCTAATATAAATTATTCGGTATGCAAAAACTTTACTCAGGTTTAGGATTTTTATGTCAAAATTAATCATTATCCCTTTGTTTTTTTAAAAAAAAATTCAGAGCAAGGATTCAACAGAATCAAGGTCTCGTAGTGGTAGTAACACCTCAAGTCGTGGACGTGGTATGGATCGCTATGCTGGACGTGGTGGCTCAACTCAGTTCAGCTCTTCTGGTATGTGTGCCAAAATTCATTGATCGACAGTTAGTAATATACTTTAATATGTTTAATTTGAACTCAAGACTATATTAATCTCATGGCCAGACTCTGGTGCTTTGCATGGCAAAGTTGCATACAGAAAGGAAAATGGAACAAACCCCTACACAAGCTCTTTATCCACAGCACCAGGTGTTGCAGCACATCGCACATTTCAGCGCCCTCCAGCGCCCAGGTTAGTAGTATATGTGTGAACTAGGTGACCTAATATCTATCTGTTTTATTACGAGTTACACTGGTGCATTTTCTCTTTTTGAATTTATTATCTTATCGTTGTATATTATATAGTTGTGGCCCGTGTATAGAGTACTGATTATGTATTGGTATATAGCTATACCGATTTGACTGAATATTTGAGACTTTAAGGCTATTTACCATTCCCTCAGCAGGAGTGTCTTGCCTCTTTATTGATAATAACTTTTGTGTTTTCTCTAGTGATTTTGTGACCGATGAAAAGAAATCATCATCATTAATGGCAGATGGTAATTCATTGGCTTCACAACCTTCTACTGGATATCAACCTGCTTGGGTGGGGGCTCATGGACAAAAATCGATGGCTGACATTGTTAAGATGGGTAGGCCACAGATCAAGGCTTCCAGCACACCGACATCATCTCATTACAGTGGTAAGCATCAAGATACAGAGCTAGGAACTAAAAGAGTAATTTATATTTAATTGATGTTAGTGTTTAAGAATTAAGAGTTAAGTTAATTGTAATTTGTTGTGAAGTTTAAGTTTATGGTGGTGGGGAAATTTAAGCTGTTTGTTGATTAGTATTAAGAAGCAAACATTGTTTAAAAGTTTCCTCACTAGTAGGATTAGTCTTTAGGGTTCCCCTCCTTCACAAGGAGACGGAAGTTATTAATATTATAAAAATTATTAAGTTATTGAGTTGAGAGTGTAACTCTCTTTAATGGGTTACAATCCATCATATTTTCTCCCTTTCTCTAGGGCTAGTAGCTCTGCATGCTGTTGAATTACCCTGGTTCTTATCCCCGAGGTAGTATGTTCTCTGCAGTTATTCCACCAAAGTCTATCTCCGTTACTGTTTTATCCCATATATCTATGTTTTTACTTTCTGTCCAACATCAGTCACCTGCTCATGCACCTCCATTTACCAAGTTAAATGATGGTTTCATCTTCTTTAGGGGATCATGGCACTAAGGTTCCAAACTTATACGTTGAGCCAGGGGCTGCACCTGACGAATGGCCCGTAATTGAACCACCACAAGCAAGCATGGCATCCGTTTTTGAGTCTCATACAGATACCCAGCTGCATTCAGATCAATCCAGAGTGCCTTCTGATAAGACTAATTTGCAAACCCATTCTGAGCCCGAGGAGGTTGAGGCAGAAGAGGATAGTTCAGTTGAAAACCTTGACCACGTTGTCTCTGCTACTGTTTCCACTAGAAATCTGCAGGCGGATAATCCTGGAGATGCATCTTTTACTAATAATGACATGTATGAAAAAAATGACTCCTACCAGTCTCACCACCATGCTTTCCAGAGTGAGGAAGGTGCGCACATTCTGTTTATCCCTGCAGTAATTACTTTACATGTGTCTTTGTATATTCTTTTAATTTAGCTTACGAATTCTGAATTTGTCACAAGGAGAACTCTTAATGATGAAACTTTTGTTATAACTTATAAACCATAGTTATAGTTTGCAAGATCAAACTACTAGATGTAAATATATATATATATATATATATATATATATATATATATATATATATATATATATGCTATTTGTGGACAACCAGTTATGCTTTATGGAGGACTGGAAGTGTATATTAGATTTGCAATGTCAAAAATAGACAATAATTTTTGGGTTTTCCGGATTTCCCTATGCCCAGCCTGTCTGTTTGATTAACCGAGGCAATCGTTTTTCTTTTTACACTGTTTGAATTGATATCTTTTGTGTATACCTGAGAACCTCTGCATTTTAATTGTTAACTTAAACTATAAACAGTTATTGTGTCCATAGTAATTAAAAACTAACAGATCTGGCACATAGCTGACATCAAAGGCAATTTAGCTGATATATGATGCCAATTGTATATGATGTTTTCAACATGAAAATTAAAATGTTATGATGATACATGTAATGATTTTTTTTTTCATTATAAAAGATTCAATTCATTGAGTTTCTAGATACATGAGTTGTGGGTGAATGATTAGCAATATGAGATTAAATCATATGCTTGTTCAGTTATGCGATAAAACTTTTTCACTTCAGCTATTATATTAGTTTTTGATTTATGGGTTACTGGCTGCTAGCTTGTTCAATTCTAGTCTTATGGAAATTGTTCATGTAACTTGTTTCCAGTGGAAGATGTCAAAGCCTCAGTGTCATCTGAGACGGCAAACATGCATCAACTAAGTATACAGGAGGACGGTCATGAGGTGGCATACGAGGAAGACGTCCCTTCTGTTGTGATTCCAAATCACCTGCAAGTTCAGAGTGCTGACTGCTCACACTTGAGTTTTGGTAGCTTTGGATCTGCTCTTACAGGCTATTCTGACCCTTTTGCATCTAGGTCTTCGAGAAGTAACATGGAAGAGACACATTTAGAAACAGATGCTCCGGAAATTGCGCACTCAGATGCCAGGTGTTTACTATTTTCCTAAATAACTGTTCAATTATGTCATTTCTTTTATATGGTCTCCCTTACAGAACTTTTCTCTGCAGAAATTCGGAATACTATAGAGATGAGGCTATTAGATCTGCTGCAGATGCGAATCTAGTTCATAGGACTAGCGGAGATGCTGCAGGTTTTGATTCACCATCTGCTCCACAAGAAGAATTGTTGAAGCAGGAACACTCTGAAGTGGCACATGGGAATCAATATGCCTTCCCCTCGTCTTCAACTGGTTATACGTTCGAAAATGCGCAACAGTTGAATGGCATGAATGCCTCATATAATTATTCTCAGACGAGCGCTCAGATGCAAAATATTACTCCTTTCTCAAGCTCAATGGTACATACTTGATTTTATGCTTGTATATTTGTTCCAATCTTGTAAATACTGAGATCAAACATTGTTAAACGAAATAATAAACATTAAAGAGTTCATACAGTTCAAATTTGAAGTCCGAGATGGTAGGAGCGTTTTTAGGCAGAAAATGCAGGTGGTAGGTATTTAGGTGGACCAGAACTCAGAAACTTCATATATCTCCCTGATATTTATTAGTCTTGTGCTGGTCTTTTGTTAAATTTCTTCAAGAACTGAGGCTTTTATGAATTTATCATAGCAACATTAGTTGCAATTAATGTGATAAGCAGACATAGTGTTACAGGTAAGGGAGAGAAAAAAGATATGACCAGTGTTGTTTCTTATAAAGTGTTATGTATACTTGATTTTAGTATTTCTTTTGATAAGCTTATATAAGTGGGTTATTTCTTATATATTAATTTATTGTTTGTTTATATAAATTTGATACCTTTGCCTGTATTTTAACATAATTGTCTGACAGGATTTCTGAATTATATCTTACTTACCTCTTTTATTGGGAATGGCAGGCTTCATTATCAAATGCTCTGTTGACAGCAAATGCTCATCCTGTTAGAGAGTCTGAACTACCATACTCGCCTTTCCCCATGTCGCAGTCGATGCCTAATAAGTATGGTAACACAGTATCTTCCATTGGTGGCTCATCAATTTCTGTTGCAGAGGTATGTGGTTTATCTTTGCCGAAATATTGTGTACCTGAGAGATTAATTTTTGATGTGATCTGGCTCATGCACTATTATTAATGAGGAATTGGATCTTGAATGTACATTAAGTTTTTCCTGCGAGGCTCCGTCTTTCGTATTTGAACTATGTTTTTGTTCCTTTGCCCATGTTTATCTTTGATGTTATATATACATGTCTCCCGTCTCCGTGTATATGCATGATGTGTCAGTGTATCTGTGCATTTATGTGTGTGGGTGTAAACGTGTCTGGGTATATTTGTACCATACTATTTAAGCGGAAGTCGAGTTCTTTGGGCGGTTGTCATAAGTTGATTATATTTCTAATAAAATTTGCAGTCCATCACTCTTTAGTTGTATATATATATATATTTAAATTCCTGTTATATTTTTCATTATTTAATAATTATATTATTTACATGCTCCCATTGTATTTATTTTATATTACATCTTTTGTCTGTAATTGTTACATTAAAATCCTATTAACATTTCAGCCACTGTATAACTGTACCAGTGGTTTAGGAATTTAATATTCCATGATTTATTATTAAATGGTAAGTGTAGCACACATGGTACTCTGTTAGCAAAACTGAAATGATCAAATTCTGCTCCCTACCAAGTTTAGACCAGATTACAAAAATAATGTAATTCCGGATTCATAGTTTTAGTCTAATTTTCCTGTTGGTTACTTTTCTGCTTAGCAGGCTTTAAAGACCGGTTTCCAGTCAGTGCAGTCTACTCAACAGAACCCGTCTGGGACCAGTGTGGCCACAGGACCTGCACTACCTCAACACCTTGCTGTGCACCCTTACTCCCAACCTACTCTTCCTTTGGGACCTTTTGCCAATATGATAAGCTATCCTTTCTTGCCACAGAGCTATACATACATGCCATCTGGTTTCCAGCAAGCATTCGCTGGTAATAACACGTACCATCAATCTCTGGCAGCAGCTGTTTTACCTCAATATAAAAGTAGTGCATCAGTCAGCAACTTGCCTCAATCTGCTGCTGTTCCTTCTGGTTATGGTGCCTTTGGGAGTTCAACAGCCATTCCAGCAAACTATGCTATGAATCCAACAGCTGCCTCCCCAGCAGGATCAACAATGGGCTATGACGACATCCTGAGTTCTCAGTACAAGGATAGCAATCATCTAATATCGCTTCAACAGGTATGCTATTATGTAATCCATATACCACTACATTGTCTGATGATATTTGCCTATTAGGTAGTGCATTAATTTCCTGTGAATAGATTTAGATTAATACACTTTTATGTTAGCAACATATGCAACACGATTTGTAGACCCGTATGAAAGGGAGTTGACTGGTGGAGCATACATTAGAAGTATCTGGACTTGGAAAGTGGATATAACTTTTAGGCTGTCTGTCCAAAAATCTTCCCCCCCCCCCCCCCCCAAAACCAAAAAAACAATTTGAATAAATATCATTTTTGCTAAGGGCACCGGTCATTTTAAAGGGAAGACAATCTAATAAGAGAACCCCAGAAAATAAGCGAAGGGAGAGACAATTTTACATCCATTGTATGTGAACGTCTTCCTTTGGATACAGCTACGTTAGTGTTAATATCAACTTAATGCATATGCTAGTTCAATTATAGAAAAAAAAGATGTGTTTATACTTCTGACACCTTTTCTTTTTTATAATTTTTCATTAGAATGATAGTTCGGCTATGTGGCTTCATGGGCGATTATAGAAAAAAAGTTGTGTTTATACTTCTGACACCTTTTCTTTTTTATAATTTTTCATTCGAATGATAGTTCGGCTATGTGGCTTCATGGGCGATTATAGAAAAAAAGTTGTGTTTATACTTCTGACACCTTTTGTTTTTTATAATTTTTCATTAGAATGATAGTTCGGCTATGTGGCTTCATGGGCCTGGTTCACGTACAATATCAGCTGTTCCAGCAAGTACATATTACAGCTTTCAGGGGCAGAATCAGCAGCCTGGTGGTTTTCGGCAAGGTCAGCAGCCTTCACAAAATTATGGAAATCTTGGGTACCCAAATTTCTACCATTCTCAGGCTGGTGTACCATTGGAGCATCAGCCACAAAACCCAAGAGACGGTGCTCTTAGTGGATCTCAAGGGCAACCAAAGCAGTCTCAGCAGTTATGGCAAAATGGCTACTAAACTACATGTATTTTTATTAATGCTAATTGAAACTAATGTTGCCTTTTTTTTTTATGCCATCTTAGCTTAGCGGCTCCCTAATCCAACAGGTCACGTACACTTGTATGTTGTATTTCCTTAAGTGAATTGAGCTCAACGTTTCTAAAAATGGGAAATCGGTACTAGTGAAAAGTGAGTGCTTGGATTTATTGGCGAGTTCACTCGTTCAGTTCACAAATTGGATATATTTAGACTATTTAAACTTATATATAATATAATAATTATATGTTTCTCATTTAATGAAAGTAAATTACATGATGTAATATTAGTATGTTGTGCATAATTTCATCAGATATGTAATCTGAGATTATAACCCGGTGCTTTTTTACCAAAAATTCCTAAAGAAAAATTATTTAGTCAAGGAACAGTATTATAAAGATTGGTCAAAGAAAACTGTTTCTGCAAGCGTTGTCATTCTGTCAATAATTTGGTGTCGGAAAAACTATTAAGTTAACTGATGGATCCGGTTGTAGATCACATTTGAAGATTATCCCAATGGAGCCTTCCACGAAGAATAGCTATGGGTAATGTTGAAATGTAAATGTAAACACACATCTTGTTAAAGTCAATAGTTGGCTAGCTACCTAGTTTCATTCAATAAGATCGGTTAGCTACCTTTCTAAACACGTTTTGTAATTTCTATATATTTGTTCTTCAGTCATGTATCATAACACATCAACACAAAGTAATACAAAAGTTTATTAGTTTCTCTTACATTATTTTCTTGATTTTCATTCTGAAATCATATATCCATTCTAGTTTTATCATGGTATCAGAGTTTTAAGCTCCTTACCTCCGTGTTTTCCGGGCAAAGCCATCCTTTCCGGTGACAAAGACAAACTCTTTCAGTCATTAAAACGAACAGTTGGCGCAGCCCACTGTCCCTCCTCCTGCCTCACCATTCCTCCGGCGCTGTTCATTCCACCGCGCCATCTTCTTCACCACCAAACTCTACCAACATCTCCTCTCCCTTTCCCGTCCACCAACCCAGCAGCCACCATTCTCACTCTCCCCTCCTTGTTCAATTCCACAACCACCACTCCGACTAAAGACTCTCACCACTACTTCGTTCCACCATTCCGACCATCGCTGCAACCGAACCATCTTCTTCAACCCCGCCTTAACATCTCTGTATATCTCTCAGAAAGACGAGATATATATTTGTTATTTAAGGTGTGATTGATACACACATACGATACAGCACACAAACAAGTATACAACGTTGGGCTAAATCTGTTTTGCCTATCAGCCCATTTGTTTCTTTATTTGGGCCAACATTTTATTTATCTGGCCCAAACTCATACACGACCATTAAAATATTTTGGCTATATTACACTTCAGTACCCCAGTTTTTACCTGTCTTCTAAACAGAGCCTTGATTTTTTAAATATACACAGTCCAGTCCTTACAGTTTCAGATTCTAACAAATTAAACCCACAATTTACATCTTTTATCCTTGAACCCAATTTTTACCATGGAAAAAGTAAGTAGTTCGCCAATTCAAACAATTTTGAATGGCTCCAACTACTTGGCTTGGTCTCAAGCTATGCGTAGTTTTCTTAATGGTAAAAGAATCTGGCGTTATGTAAGGGGTGATATTACAATTCCAACAAAAGAGAAGGAGGAAGCTGAGTCAAAGTTTAAAGATCGCATTGAAGAGTGGGATGTCAAAAATCATCAGGCTATCACATTTTTTAGAAACTCCTCAGTTTCTAAGATTAATCTCCAGTTCGGGAATTTTGAGACTGCAAAGAAAATATGGGATTTATTGGCATCTCGGTACACTACATCTGATCTTGTTCATCAATATCAGATCATGAGTTCTCTGAGCAAACAAAAACAAGCACCTGGTCAATCTGTAGCTGATTTTCTATCTCAAATACAATCACTTTGGGATCAGCTGACTTTGTCTGAACCAAAGTGGAAAAACACAGAGGATGCCACTCTTTATCACACATATCGTGACCAACAACGGCTCATCCAGTTTCTAATGGCTCTCACTCAGGACTATGAACCAGTTAGAGCTGCTCTTCTTCATCGTGTTCCGCTACCGTTTTTGGAGAGTGCTTTAACTGAACTTATTTCTGAGGAGACTCGACTCGGCATTGGCAAAGCTACCCTCACGACTGATACTGTCCTAGAGGTACCTTCGATACCTACTTCTGACAAGCCATTTTGTAGGTTTTGTCATCAAAGTGGACATGTAACTAAGGATTGCATAGCGCTTCGCAATCATACATGCCAACATTGCCATCAAAAGGGTCATTACTCAATCCAGCTTTGCAAGAAAAAGTCATCCTTCCATCCAAACAAGTTCACTCAGTCTTCTATTACTGCAACTGCTGAATCTACATCAGAAACTACAAGCGATCTTGAAGCCTTGCTTCGAAAGGTTTTACTTAAAGCCAGATCTCCTTCCACTGCATTCTATGTCACTTCAGGTACTTCTTGGTATTTTGATTCTGCATGTTGTAATCACATGACAAATGATCCATCCATATTTTGATACTTCTTGGTAGCTAATCTAGTTGGTTCTGTTTCATCCATAACTAGCATCTGGCATTCCCGGTTAGGTCATCCTTCACCTTCTCGTTTTCGTAGTCTAGTTTCTAGTGGTCATCAAGGTAGTGTTAACTCAAACACTATTGATTGTGTATCATGTAAACTGGAAAAACAACATGTACTTCCATTTCCTATCCATTATGAAAAATCATTAGCTACTTTCGATCTTATACACTCTGATATTTGGGGTCCATCTCCAACTCCGACTATGGGGGGTCTAGATATTATGTGATATTTGTTGATGATTTTGCTCGATACACTTGGATATACATTTTGAAAAATCGATCTGAATTAGGAGAAACTTATAAAAAATTTGCCAAAATGATTGATACTCAATTTAACAAGAAAATTAAACTTTTTCGTGCCGATAATGCCAAAGAATACAAAGAATCAGAACTTACAAATTTTTTGGCATCTTATGGTACTCTTGCACAAAGTTCTTGTCCATACACATCACAACAAAATGGTCGTGTTGAACGTAAACATAGACACATTCTTGATACAATTCGAGCTCTGATCTCATTTCTTCTTCTTGTCCGGAATTCTTTTGGGGGAAGCTGCATTAACTGCTGTTCATATAATATACATGATTCCTTCTCCAGTCATAGATAATGTGTCTCCATATGAAAAACTGTATGCAGCACTACCTTCATATGATACCCTTAAGGTTTTCGGTTCAGCATGTTTTGTTCTTCTTCCTCCACATGAAAGAACAAAACTAGAACCTCGTGCTCATCTTTGTTGTTTTATTGGGTATGGTAGTGGTCAAAAAGGATACCGTTGTTGGGATCCTATCTCTCAGCGACTTCGAGTCTCCTGTAATGTTACATTTTAGGAACACAAAATGTTCTCATCTATGTCAGATTTTAAAATCGACACTTCTTCTAGCAACTCCAACTTTACAGATCCTTTTGTTGATCTATATCCCAGTGATGACTATGTCGACTCATCGACATCTTCTGACACAGTTCCTATAGATTCTCCAATTGAGCTCATACAACCATCCCCATCTACTAATGTTCCTCCAACAGAAGTTTAGTCTGAGGATTCTAGTGATGTCTCTCCCACTCCACCATCTCTTTCAGATGAACATGCTCATCGCTCCACTCGGGTAAGAAAACCTTCTGTTCGACTGACTGATTATCATGTTTATTCTGCTATACAATCATTACATGAGCCTCAATCATATAGAGAGGCGAGTGTTAACCCTCTTTAGCAGAAAGCAATGGAAGAGGAACTTCATGCATTAGACAAAACTCACACTTGGGATTTAGTAACTTTGCCTCCTGGTAAAACAGTAGTGAGTTATCGATGGATCTATAAAATCAAAACAAAATCTGATGGCTCTATTGAAAGATATAATGCTCGTCTAGTTGCTAGAGGCTTTACTCAAGAGTATGGCATTGATTACGAGGAAACTTTTGCACCAGTTGCTCGTCTCAAATCTGTTCGAAGTTTACTAGCTGTAGGAGCATCAAAACACCGGGATATGTGGCAAATGGATGTCAAGAACGCATTTCTCAATGGAGACCTACATGAGGAAGCTTATCTCAAACCCCCTCCAGGTTTTTCCTACTCTCCAAATCAAGTGTTGAAGCTTAACAAAGCACTTTATGATCTTAAACAAGCACCTCGAGCTTGGTTTGAAAAATTTAGCAAAATTGTTCAGCAGTTGGGATTTTCTTCAAGTCCATATGATCATGCCCTTTTTATACGAAGATATGAACAAGGAATTGTTTTGCTTCTTCTATATGTGGATG
Organism: Saposhnikovia divaricata; assembly: GCA_036435485.1. Taxonomy (NCBI): domain Eukaryota; kingdom Viridiplantae; phylum Streptophyta; class Magnoliopsida; order Apiales; family Apiaceae; genus Saposhnikovia; species Saposhnikovia divaricata. The sequence goes on from CM071600.1 coordinate 48,238,079, forward strand.
ATATGATACGAAAGGAATTTCTGAGCTCAAACAATTTCCCAGTCAGCAATTTGAGATGAAGGATCTTGGTTCACTGAGCTACTTCTTGGGTCTTGAGGTTTCTTCTGTCCCTACTGGCTACACACTTTCACAAGTGAAGTATGCATCTGTCCTTTTATTAAAATCAGGAATCAGAGACACCAAGATTTCCTCCACACCTCTGGAATATGAGGTTAAACTTAACGTAGAAGACGGTGAACTGCTTTCCAATCCTACATTGTATCGCCAATTGGTTGGAAGTTTAATTTATCTCACTGTCACTCGTCCAGATATTGCTCATGCCGTGCACATTGTCAGTCAGTTCATGGCAGCTCCTCGCACTCCTCATTTCACAACTGTTCTTCACATACTTCGTTATGTCAAAGGCGCTATATTTCATGGATTACATTATTCTTTTGACTCTCCACTAGAGTTACATGCCTACTCAGATGCTGATTGGGGCGGTGATCCTACTACCAGATGTTCTGCTACTGGATTTTGTTTCTTTCTTGGTGACTCTCTTATCTCCTGGCGCAGTAAGAAACAATCTCTTGCTTCTCGATCAAGTACCGAGTCAGAATATCGGGCTCTTGCCGACACTACACAGGAACTAATTTGTCTACGATGGTTACTTGAAGATATGAGTATCACGCATTCTCCATCCACTTCTATCTATTGGGACAGTAAAAGTGCCATTGACATTGCTCATAATGATGTTCTTCATGAACGTACTAAACACATTGAGATCGATTGTCACTTCACTCGTCAACAAGTGGCAAAGGGAACAGTTCGTTTACAAGGTGTTGCTAGTGCTGATAATGGTGTCGATATATTCACAAAATCTCACACCTGGAAGTTTCATAAATATGTTCATAAACTCAAGTTGGTTTCTCAACCATCTTCAGTTTGAGGGGGGTGTTGAAATGTGAATGTAAACACACATCTTGTTAAAGTTAATAGTCGGTTAGCTACCTAGTTTCATTCAATAAGGTCGGCTAGCTACCTCTCTAAACACGTTTTATAATTTCTATATATTTGTTCTTCAATCATGTATCATAACACATCAATACAAAGCAATACAAGAATTTATTAGTTTCTCTTACGTTGTTTTCTTGATTCTTCATCCTGAAATCATATAACCATTCTAGTTTTATCAGGTAACATTTGCTAAACATCTGTGTACGTGCATTCTGGGAGAATTTTAGGTAATTTGTTACCACTTGTTTGGTACCAGAACCGGAGTTCAAAGACTTGCACTGCTATCGAAACTTTTGTATGAAAGAAAAGAAAAGAAAAGATCCTAAATTATTTTTTTAGAAAAAAGAAAAGCTAGCTAAAAATTGTTAAAGAAATTCCATACATAATTGTGTCCAAAATTTTCTTCCCATGTTTGGGAAGATTTAAGTAAAATTGCATACTTTACTTTCTTTTCTTTTACTTTTATATGTTCGGGAACACAGAGTTGGAGCTGGAAAAAATGGGGAAAAAAAACTAGGCAAAAATTATAGTCAAAATACACACTTGATCCTTTAAGAACTCACTTGTATATGTTAATATAACTCAAAAAAAGTCTCTGGCCAAAACATTGCATACTTTACTTTCTTTTCTTTTACTTTTATATGTTCGGGAACACAGAGTTGGAGCTGGAAAAAATGGGGAAAAAAAACTAGGCAAAAATTATAGTCAAAATACACACTTGATCCTTTAAGAACTCACTTGTATATGTTAATATAACTCAAAAAAAGTCTCTGGCCAAAACATTGTATATACTAAAAAGCATCCTACCACACCGATATAGGACCAACCAACGGTAATCAAGCACCATCTGGCTGCCTGTCTTTATTGATTACCATTCTACTACTCATTACACATCCAAATCTCAAGTTACCCCGTACAAGAATATGTGAATAGACCAAAGATAGCTCCTTTCGACCAGATCATCCTTGTCTTCACAATAAATGGCATCCTCATTAGCTGAAATTAGTAAGATCAAAAATCCAATCAAAAAAGGACCTTGTCAACACCTGAAATTGAATGCATTCAAAAGATCCTTCTGAAATTTGTTTTGCATGTTTAACAAAAGCATTACCTCAGCAGAGATCTTGCAAGATGGTCACGTGCTGTTGCCAGTGCTTGACTGATTGTCTGTAAAGCAGAGCCTCGCATAAGAATGTACACATTATCCATGACAAACAATCTGTTTTCTAATGGTGCTGGCCAAAATCTATGGCCAAGTTTGATCATGAATATTCTTTTCTATAAATTTTGAAAAAAAAAAAAAAAAAAGTATCCTACATTTTTAACGATTACAGTCGGCATATAATCAAAAATTCTAGGGAAAAAACCGAGTGCAGGGGATTTTGAATGATAGTCTGATCATCAAAAGTGAGGGTCAACAAAAAATAAATTGGGTCAGTCAAAATAGTAACATTTGTTTTTTTTTTTTTAAAATAGCAATAAAACAAAGAAGAAACAATTAGAAAGATATAATCTACAGGTCACGTTTGTTCTACTGAAAGGTGTATAGAATAAAAATCATAATACATCAATACCTGCTCAGACAAAGGTGCCCCTGAATCCACGCTATGTGTTGCAACCTTTCCAGCTATAACATTTGCATCAGTTTCAAGAACAATTCTGCACAGTATATGAAGGTAGACATGTTAAGATAATATTTTTCTTTACCGACTATTATTTTTTAATTTAGCTTAAGCCCTGAAAACTGTGTGCTGTAGGGATAGGAGAGCTTTTCTCCTTCAAAAACTTGCATCTGAAAGCAATTTTTCCTGAGGTTCACTTGTAGATTAATGTTCACCTAGCCTAACTGTCTAACCAGTTGTACATCGCTGCTTCTAGAATTTCTAAACACAATGATAAAAATACTCATCATTTGGCTTCATGTAATAAAAAGTTGGTTGCGAGCTCTGACTTAACCAAGGACTTCTTGTGTAGTTACAAATAAGAAAACCATAAGTAGGTATTTTGAGGCCATGTACAAACATAAGGAGGCCTAGTAGTCGAACCACGTCTTTGTTTTTGGAGAGACAGGTATTTTCCTTTACTAGATTTGTTAAAGAACTCTTAGTAGTTTGTGTACAGGGCATACTTTTTTTTTTGTTTGGATATTTTGACACTATGAAATTAAGCTGTTCCACTATTTGCATCTAAATTTATCCTCGCAAATTAATGTCGGTCGATCTATTTATAGTCACGACTATCTCTACGTTGCACGGGGAAATTGGATTATAGGAACTCTACAAATTGAAGTCTTTTATCAAGTATCAACCACATACTATGTACCAGCAGGGTAATTTAGCAGAGAAATCCTGTTTTTAACAAAAGATTTATAGTGATCAAACGTACCCGCCATCAACAATCTCATCAAGACACAGAAGAATAAGATCCAGATTTTCAAGTGCCTCCCTCTTTTCTACATTGCCCCTAAAAAACGAAGATGCCAAATTAGATACCAAAACTATCATGAAGATGCCAACATATAAAAAAAGAAACAAATATGATAGTAAAATACCTAAGCAGAAGGCCAACTGCATCAAAAAATCCTTGAAGGACAGTGGCCAAGATTAGCTCATTTTCATCTTCACCCCCAGTAACAAAGAAGTGAAGGTCTTGCACAAACTTGTACACAACAATACTGTTCTCAAACATTGTTATCTCCGCTGCGTCGATAAACATGTTATTAGTAATTCTTTAATGATCTGATTTTAAATGCAACTACTCAATGCAAAAGCTCAAGAAAATAATTGTCCTGATTATATTTCAATTAACAGCAGAGTGGTTCCACAAATAGGTTGAGATCAGAATAGGCAAGCAAGGGCTGACGACAGTGAGTTGACTTGGTACTTGATAACTTTATTCACCATAATATGCATTTAATAAGGGGAAGACTCTTAGAGAAATGCTTCACTAAGACTTGTAAGTCTAATGTGATTGCATACAACTACATTGCATGCCAGAATCTCAAGAGCTTCAGAAGGATGGCATTCCCACTTGTAATATTGCTTAAAAAAGAAGTGTACTAACTGAAAAGAAACCACGAAAATTAGATTCCCACTAGAAACAAAACTGTACCTTCTGTCCGTGCATTTGTCTTCTGGGTCTTAGTAAAAACTGATTTCTCAAAAGCTTCCTTTGCACTATTTGTTGGCCAGTCATCCGAATAGTACTTGACAGCTACACGTTTTCCTTCAGAATCTAAAAGAAGAATATTTTTCACAGATGGGCAGGCCTCCTGCAAACAGTAGGGTAAAAATATAGCATTAAAGTCACTTGTTCATGATTCTCTTATAATTAAGTAATGAATGATCTTGATGATACATGAATCAGATCCTAAAAAATTCCCTAAAGATTTATCACCTACAAAACGTGCCACATACTACTGCTCAAAACTTTGAGAGCATACAAGCTTTAGTAGAAATAATGTGGCATAATTCAGAACTATAGCTAAAGAATATAATTTCAATTTTCATATCAACCTACATACGTATTGGTTTCTGATGATTACCAAAATCCAAATTTGTAAAAAGTTCACTTTACCGCTCACTTAGGAGTTAAGACCAAAGCCCAGCAAAGCTTTAAATATAAGCCTAGCCCACTTTTAAGAAGTGACGTTTAAGCTTCCGTAAGTGGGAAGCACTAAACATTTTTTACAAAAGAGGGACTGAACCATATCGACTTCTTTAATCAACCAAATTTTGAACAATCAACTACACATAGAAAGTTATAAGAGTCTCGAAGAGAGTAAAGACCAATTGCAGACAACTCAGTGTCAGTGATATGTGTATTTATTTTATAATTATGAAAACAAGTTGTGTATTGTGTACTATGAGCTATACGATTACAGTCTGCTTGAAATTATTTTGTAGGGTTTAAATTTAATTTATACCTCTATAATGCACTTCTCTCCATGCTTCGTTTCGTTTTAAGTCGCTTGACCTCTAAGAGGTTTAACAACTATGTCAATACACGGGTTGCAGGTGAAATGGCCAATGGGTGATACTGAGTTACCTATAAGCCGTTGCAAGTGCGGTTGCAAGTGAAACAGGTTATTCGCGGTTACGAAATTCATAATGATATTCAACAATTACAACCAGTTGGACATCATATACATTGTTTCTTGCTTAATACTGATCTTTCGATGTCAAATTTAAACTTAAATTCAATAATCAAACGCAATATATGAAAAGCAAAGAAAGGCTAGTATGATCATATTCATATGGATCTGAATCTAATCTAATAACATTAACCATATAGCACAGGTCTATATCTAATTCTAATCTAGTTATTTACAAGTTTTTCAAAGATAATAATAATAATAGTAATAATACAACATGAACATTAGTAAATCTACTAAACAGTACAATATGTAAATGGGGATTGAATTTAAATTAGATTACAGCAAAACCCCAAAAAAACTACAGGTGGGGGTTATTATTAGCAGAAATAAAAATTAACAAACGATGTGAAAGGAGAAATTGGGGGAAGACGTAAAGAAGTGAATAAAAGTCGGGATGAAGTAGTACTGACCATTTCTCAGAGAGAGAGAGAGAGAGAGAGAGAGAGAGAGAGAGAGAGGATCAACACTGGATCGAGAGAGATGCAACGCAATTGGGAACTTCCTGACTTGTAATCCTGGTCCCCTAAATTGTTTACCTCGGAGGACAGGGGACGTGGCACCCATCTTAAAATTTTGTAACAAATTTTAATGATTGAATTATGTTACAAAATGTATGGAAAATTAATTTTCTTATCAATCAATTTTTTATATTTTTAGAAACCAATAACCGAATTATAAATTTTTTTCTTCTCATCATTAACGTTATTCTTTTGTTTTATTATTGGTATTAAGTTAACTGATTGGTCAACGTGTACTTTTTTGATGATGTGGCTTGCTGACATGGTGTATCTCTATGGTGTATCTCTACATCTTGATTGTAACTCAAAAATAACGGATATATTATTCAGATTGGGTTAAATATAAATTAGGGTTTAAGCACTAATCTAGAATCAATTAAGCATCTACGATCAATGGATTCAAGCAATTCATCATTTTCAATCGATTCTCAAGCTAAATCGAGTGAAGTGATACGATGCTTTTGTAGAGTTCAAGCACCAATCTTGACATCTTTTAAACCTAAAAGCAGTGGTAAGAAATGTTATGGTTATCCATTCTATAAAGACGGATAAGTACTGCAAGTTTTTTAATGAGAAGATAAAGCTTCACTAGAGAGCAAACCTAGCTTGTACAAGTCGATTGAAGCTTTAGAACTTGAGAAGGCTGCATTATAGAGTTAAGTTCTGGCTTTGAAGGATGCACTGGAGTGTTCAAAAAAGGAAATTAGCTGCTTGAATTAGATGTCGAAAGAAAAGAATGAAGTTGTAATATGGAATATTTGCATCACCACTGTTTTATTTTTTATGTCGATTGTTGTTATACTTAAGCTACTTGCAATGAGTTGAAATGTAAATTGCAGTACTTACAATCAATTGAAGAATGTTAGATGCATTATTATGTTTTTACTGAATGAAATGATCAGTTCAAGAATATGAGATGCATTTGTAGTACATTGACAGTGAATTTATAACTGCATTAATAAACCATTAAACTCAAAAGCTGCAATTCATATAAAAAGGTTTTATAACTAGATTAATAGTACCAACTACATCTCATTACTTAGATAAAACATGAGATAAAGTTTATCATAACTTAACAAAAACTCTCCAACAAATTTGAACTAGTTCATCAACTATTTCTTCATTTCACTCCTTGGAAAAACCTGTTTTCTACCCTTTTTTTAATGGAGAATTAAGAGTGATTACTGTCATAGGTTGGCTTGAACTTGATTGTCTTTGCACCTCTTCTGCTATTTGATTTGGAGTGCATGGTTGTAAGCTTGTCACTTTAACTGTTGAGGTTGATGAGGATAAGTAGGTATGTCAGTAGGCATGTCCATCATCTCCAATCAAAACTTCAACACCAGCTAGCCTTTTTCTTATCTGAAGTTGAGTATTAGAGGCTTTTGGTGACCTTCCCCTTCTTTTCTTTTGAGTTGTCTCTGTGGTGACCTCTTGAGTAGAAGGAGCCTAAGGATCATCATGTTATTTTGCGGAGGTCTTCCCCTCTCTTTTGATTGTCCTTGGCCTAGTGAAGAGTAATCTGTTACAGGCTACACAGTAACAGATAACAATGGAACAAGTTAGCAAACAATTATGAGTGCATATTAAACAACTAAAATAATTAGTTACCTCATGTTGTGCTTTTTCCTTTTTCCTCACATTTTGTTTGTTTTTCAAAGAATGTGCTTTTGCAGCCTCAGATGATTGTGTTTTTTTTGCTTTTGCAGCCTTCTTATAATTTTCTGCAACCTCGACCTCAGATGCTTTACAAGTTGCTTTATTATGTACAATTTTCAAACATCTGTTACATGTCATTGCAATTCCCTTCTTTGACATTTTACAACCAGCTCCAACCTCATCAGCTTCCCTTCTTCTGTGTTTTTTTGGCCTTCCAGGCATCCTCCTAGCTTTAGGAGGTAAACGTTTAATTTGTGTTGCTCTTGGCCAGTCCTAACTATCTTTCATTGGACACATGAGATTTGAGTATGCTTTCAAATAAGTTGTCTTCTTAAAGCACTCATCAACAAAGTGTTTTGGATGAGCATTGATGCTCATTATTGCTTGACATCCATGACTACATGGGATTTCTGTCAAGTCCCATTTTCCACAATTACATGTTTTATTCTTCAAATTTACCTCAAACTGATTGCCCTCTTTGTCTTTAACTTCACACTTATCACCACCATCCCAAGTTGAAGTACACATATTTGACCCCTCAATGTTATAATTAAGCTTCCTAATTATCCTAGGGCATAATTCTGTATTACTCTATACCCTAGGGCAAAATTCACACTTATCAAGGCTTGGTGCATCAAATTAATCACTATCATGATTCTCTTCTTCTGCAATTTTTTCAACTCTGTCACACCCAAGCTCTTGATTATCAACACACTGAGGAAACAAATTCCCAAGCTGCTCTTTTTAATATTGAAATAAATCATCCCACTGTGGTTTTTCACCCATTACGATTGGATCATGTTTTCTCTTTGATCTAGTTTCAGTCCTTGTCACATTTCTTTCATGTTCAACTCTATCATCAGTGTGTTCTACTCTCACATTGTACACTCTATTACCTACATACATATCGGTTAAATTACCCTCTCTTAAAGGATCAATCAACCCTTCCTTCAACATTTTTTTCTATTTTATTTCTTCTAATTCTTCATCAATATCTGATTCAACCCATACATCTTTCCCATTGTTGTGATCATCACTGTGATCACTATCACTGTACTCTTCTTCCTCATAATCGGGATCATCTGAATTGGTCCCATCATCTATAAAATTCAACTCATCCACAACTGTTTTACCATTCTCTTGAGTACAATGATCAACATATAACCTAATCTCACCCACAGACTTAGCATCATCCCTAATTTCTTCAACACAATCTTCACTCCAAATTAACTTATAACCTTTTTTTATATACCAACAGGTTTATTATAGTACAGTCTGAGTCTAGTACCATAACCATGTTTTTCTAAATACTCGAGATAACGAGGTAATGTAAGTACACTTAAATCAACATCATAATGAGTAGCGACTTTAGCTCCCTTGTAGTAATATATGCCTTTTTTAGATTGAAATGCACCTCCATGATAAATCTTCAGTCTGATATATCCATACCTACAAATATTTTAATAAAAAAGGGGTTTAATAGACAATCCATAAAAACCCTGGTAATCGATCCTTCACAAAATAAAAAGAGGTATAGAATAAGTGCATACCTTATTATCTGAGCAACGAAACAGTGAAATTATCTAAGTATCGTCCCTCGATTTTAGAGTCGAGCACCGTCGGATTTTGTTTGTGAAGGTAGTGTTTTTCGAAGTTCGTTCACGGGGAAGGACTCTCAATATTGATTCCGAGTAGATTATCTCTTACAATCTAGAAGTGTGTAAATGGGGGGTTTTTGAGTTTGGTTAAGGTGTTTTATCAAACACCTTGCATACAATAACTAAATTGCTACAAAAATACAACTAAGTTAATGGCTAAAATCCAAATTTGCCAACACAACAACACAATGAGCAAATTAACAAGATAAGAGGCATTTGACCCAAGGATTATGGAACTCAAGCACTTCAACCCAACAACAAGCAAAATATTATATCCAACTCTACCTAACCAAGATAATTGGTGAAGCACACAATCACTTATTTCTCTTCTAAAAACACTAATTTAGTGAAGCACATAAATTAGTTCTCTTGATAATAGCTACCAATAATGAAGCACTACTAGTATAACCAAATCAAGGAATTAAACAAAGAGAGGCTAGGACAAACCCAAGGATGAGAAGCTCAACCTAGGTATTTGTACTTGAATCTTGAAGTTTAGGCACGCCAAACCTTGTGCTACTACAGTGAATGTACTAACAATTACGGATTAGCACAAACAATTAGCAATTGAAATTACAAGAAGAGCAAGATGAAGCAACTTACAAATCTCCAAGCAAAATCATAAACAATACAACACAAGTATTCAAGATAGAGTGAAATAGATCTTACTTAAATTGAATGGGTTTAGTACAAGAGATGCTTCCTTGAGCCAAATTATTGGAGTTAGTTACTCATAATCAATGCTAGATTACAAGTAATTAATGTCTCATCTCTAATTCCTACTAACCCTAATTGTGTTCTTGAAGAGGCAAAGAAGAAGATAAAGAAGTTAGATGTTGGTTAGAAGTTATGAAGATAAGATGTTATGAGCCTTATTTTAATACACAGCAGCTCTGTACGGCCAGTTGAACGGCCGTACAGCTGCCCGTACGAAAATTCTGCTCCTTTGAACGGCCTGTCGAACGGCCGTACAGCTGCCCGTATGAGATAAACTCTTCAATATAATGCATTAAACACCTCCCGGCATCACGAGCTTGCATCTTCTAACTTCCTTCTTGAATAATCTTCGCTTTCAAGCCCAAAATAATCCATCTTTTCAACAATTAGGCATGAGGCACTGATTTGTTGGCCTGCCTGATTTGTGAGAAAGACCAAAATCTGCAAGCTTTAGGTTTCCTCTTAATATCCCGGTGATGAACTCGATTGACATGACAGTAATGAAGCCCTGGTCAGTAATTGCTTCATATAACAAACACCCATGAATCGCTGAATCTGGAACTAGTCAAGCATTAAAAACCTTTGAACTGAAAAATCCCCAAATCGTAGAAACTTCTAACTATCCTCTTGAATTTCTTCGCCTTCCAAGCCCAAAATAATCCATCTTTTCAACAATTAAGCATGAGGCCTGAAAGATGAAAAACATAATTAATATCGATAAAACAACATTCGAAACTAACAAAAATGCAAAAGAATAAAAGACAAAACGTGTATAAAATACACGTTATCAAATCTTCCCCCACTTAAACTTTGCTAGTCCCGAGCAAACTAAAATTAACATAACCATATACTCCTAACTAGTACCACTTCCGTAGGTGATCACGGTTGCATTTGGCATATGCAACAAGCCCTTGGAACCCCTAGGTAGCCCTAGTGGACGAGTGAGGTCTCGTGAGGGTTTATAGATGATGTACCCACAAAATCACAAAAGCCACTAACAAATAATAAACTAACAATACCTATTAATTTAAACTAACTACTACATTCACATATCCAAGCCGTCTACTTGTAAATAAAATCAAACATATAGAGCTATTCACCTTGTCATCCACTAAAACGAGCTAACAACCAATTCAAGAATCAAGATAACACACCTTGTGCAAGATGTAACCAAGACATTAAAGATAGAATGAATGCACTTCAATCGTGAACACTAGACAAGATGATCACAAAGCATACATGGCCTCGCATTAAGAAGATGAAATTGTATGGTGAAAAATCTCACATCTCTCAATTATGCATCACACAAGTATGGGCTAGAGATTTCACTCAACTCCAAGTCTAAATGCATGCGCTCTACTTGACCTTGTATGTTCACCTAAATTCCGGATTGCACCAAAAACAAGGAATTCATAAAATGGGTTGTAATGGGGCTTGGGTGAAGGTATGAAAATTTAAGTTCAAGGAAGGTGTAAAAGTCTCGCTAGTTGAGTCAAAATGACGCTTGCTCGCTTCATCCACCAAATTCTCAAACTAAAGAATGTCTTCACTCATTTACAATTACAAAACACAACCACATTTACCAAGAAATTTGAAACAAAATAAAGTACAAAGATTTATTGCTTTTTTTTTCTATTTTTCTATTTTTTTCTATTTTTTTTCTTTTTTTTACATCCCCTTTATTATTAAATTTTTTTACCAAAGGGAATGCATAACATAAATAAATACTACAAAGAACTTTGAACCACATCTAGATATACACATCAAACTAGTTCCCAATTACAATAAATAGAATTCTTCCTCTTCACCATTCCTCCAAATTCACATGCTCATCAATCAATTCTTTCCAAGACTCAACTAGCTCAACTAGGTCAAGAGTGAAGTATTTGGCTATGGCTCGTGTATAAAAGGGGGAAAGTGACGAAGAAAAATATGGATATAAGCTTCAAAGGTAGGGATTATTTTCATGGTTCACAAGCTAAAAAGGCCAAAATGGTTATCCTAAAAAGAATTTCCTTATTATGGTGCATCCATGAATAAAGGTTTAATGCAAGCCCTAGAGCAACAAACATACATAAAGACGGAGAAACACACATGCAAAAGAATCATCGTTCAAGGCCTCACAAGGTTTAAGTTGTAATAACATCTTCCCGATTTGATTCCATGTATGCTAAGAGATAATCGTCATGCTCACAATTTAATTACAAACATCTAGACTTTTCATGCCATTTCAGGTGTGCGTGCGTGCAAAAGAGGTGCATCAAACTTATAGATTCACATCAAATTGGTAATGCTAGGCACGAAATAGGAGAAAACAAGGCTACAAGCTCACAATGTCATAAATTTCACAAACAAGTAAAAACGCTCATGGCTAAACTTATTTCTAAATTAGACAAGACAGACATCAAACGAAACAAAAGATAGTAATAATATTAGTTACGTACTACACAACAAAACCGAACAAAAGCAATCCTTCCCCCACTTAAAACATGGCATGTCCTCATGCATGACAAATAAAAACGGAGTAGAGATAAAAGAGAAAGAGAACTCCCCTGAAAATAAATAACAAGACCCGGGAGCACCACGCATACTCTTGCCATAATCCAACTCCGAAATTGCAAGCCAAGAATTGAACGATTGCCACGCACCACAAAAATAACCGACAAGCCAAATCCACACCCTATAAAGCCACTTCAACAGTAATTAAGGATATATAAAAAAAAAAAAAAAAAAAAACTCACTAACCAATTAATAATAAAATAAAAAAAATCAAATCAATTTTAAAACTGAAATAATAATAAAAGCAAAAATCAAATTTAAAACTAATAACCAAAAAAAAAATTAAAAAAAAAAAAAGAAAAGAAAAAAATATCAAATTGAGAATTAAAATAAAATAAAATAACTAACAAATTAATAATAAAATCAAAATCAAATTCTAAAGTGAAATAAAATTTATTTTTGAATTTATATAAATTATTTAGTTTTAGAAAATGAAAAACTAAAATAAAAATTAAAAAGAATTAAATTTTGGTTTTTTGATTTTTTAATTTTTTTTTAAAAAAAAGAAAAGATAAAATAAAATAAAATAAATTACTAACCAATTAAAAATAAATCAAAAATCAAAATAAATTAATTTTAAATTCATTTCTGAATTTATAAAAAAAAATTAAAATCAAAAGTAAAATGAAAGAAGTAGTGAATAAAAGTAAATAAAACAAAATAAAATAAAATAAAATAAAAAGAATTAACTAATTAATAATAAAATCAAAATAAAATAAAATAAATTTAAATTGATTTCTGAATTTATAAAAAAATTTAAGTTTAGAAAATTAAAATTGAAAATTAAAATCAAAATTTAAAAAAAAATGAATAGAAAGAAATAAAACAAAAAATAAATAAATAAAATAAAAAACAAAAATACAAAACAAAACAAAACAAAAAAAGAAAAAAAACTAAACTAACTAAACTAAACTAAAAGAAAGAAAAACGGGAACAGGGAGGGTTGGGGGTGGGGAAATCGTGGGCTATACAGGGGAGGATTGTTTGGAAAAAGAAAAGGGGGAGGGTGTACGTGTTTGTTTTGAAAGGGGGGGTTGAATTGTGGTGGGACCATTTTCTTTGTTTCACCCTTTTGTTTAGAGAGCTGAACGGCCTGTACCACAAGTGGGCGGGGGGTTCAAAATTCTATTAATTTTGAACTAAGAGCTGGACAGAAGCTTAGAAAAACTAAGAACGGCCTGGTGCACGGTTTGTTGTACGGTTTGCACCCCGTACAGCCCCAAAATTTATAAAACTGATTTTTTTTTCTTTCAAAAATTCACAGAAATCCTTGAATGCTTGAATAAATTAGTAAATCCTGAAAACATGAACAAATACATCAAGACAAGTGTGGAACAAATATAAAAAAATCATAAAAATTAGAATTAATAATACTAAATATTATTGAGCGGGGAATTATTATTACAATTTTTTTTTGAAAATCTATTATAAAATTCATTAATCAAACCACAAAAATACATAATATTTTTTTTTTTTGGGATATTTTCTATGAATTAAAATAGATGAAAAATGGAATCCCCACTCACTAATATTTAGATCAATATGCAAAACACCACACATAAATGCAAGCAAGAAACAAAATCTAGCACAAGCATAAAAATATATAAAGACATGCGCACCTTGGGTTGCCTCCCAAAAAGTGCTTTGTTTATTGTCGTTGGCTCGACTTATTTATACAAGTGTTATAACTAATGAGGTGAAAAAGCAAATAAATGCACATACCTACGAATCAATAATAAGAACAAGGTGTGCAAATATACCTTTGATCCATAAAAATATAAAAATATTTTTAAGATCTTCACATCTTCAAGAGACTTTGAAAAAGAAAAGTAGTTAGAAAAATTGTCAGAATAATCATTATAACTACGACTCAAAAATTGTTCCCAAATTGGATCCTTATATACCCAAGCAAAAATTTCAACCTCATCAATCTTAAGCTCAAATTCCTTCTCAATTTTAATTGGACATTCATCAATTTTTATCTCATCTACCAATTCATCAAGCACAAAAGTATTTTCTAAATTTGGTAGATCCTCAACTACATCCATTTTATCATTGTCAAGCTTAGGGCAATTGTCAACTAAACAAGCAAATTCATCATGTACAACATTTTCATCAATTACAAAACAAGAATCGTGATTAGTAGGAGAATTGACCACCTCTAATCGATTCACTGTACTCTTCTTCCTCATAATCGGGATCATCTGAATTGGTCCCATCATCTATAAAATTCAACTCATCCACAACTGTTTTACCATTCTCTTGAGTACAATGATCAACATATAACCTAATCTCACCCACAGACTTAGCATCATCCCTAATTTCTTCAACACAATCTTCACTCCAAATTAACTTATAACCTTTTTTTATATACCAACAGGTTTATTATAGTACAGTCTGAGTCTAGTACCATAACCATGTTTTTCTAAATACTCGAGATAACGAGGTAATGTAAGTACACTTAAATCAACATCATAATGAGTAGCGACTTTAGCTCCCTTGTAGTAATATATGCCTTTTTTAGATTGAAATGCACCTCCATGATAAATCTTCAGTCTGATATATCCATACCTACAAATATTTTAATAAAAAAGGGGTTTAATAGACAATCCATAAAAACCCTGGTAATCGATCCTTCACAAAATAAAAAGAGGTATAGAATAAGTGCATACCTTATTATCTGAGCAACGAAACAGTGAAATTATCTAAGTATCGTCCCTCGATTTTAGAGTCGAGCACCGTCGGATTTTGTTTGTGAAGGTAGTGTTTTTCGAAGTTCGTTCACGGGGAAGGACTCTCAATATTGATTCCGAGTAGATTATCTCTTACAATCTAGAAGTGTGTAAATGGGGGGTTTTTGAGTTTGGTTAAGGTGTTTTATCAAACACCTTGCATACAATAACTAAATTGCTACAAAAATACAACTAAGTTAATGGCTAAAATCCAAATTTGCCAACACAACAACACAATGAGCAAATTAACAAGATAAGAGGCATTTGACCCAAGGATTATGGAACTCAAGCACTTCAACCCAACAACAAGCAAAATATTATATCCAACTCTACCTAACCAAGATAATTGGTGAAGCACACAATCACTTATTTCTCTTCTAAAAACACTAATTTAGTGAAGCACATAAATTAGTTCTCTTGATAATAGCTACCAATAATGAAGCACTACTAGTATAACCAAATCAAGGAATTAAACAAAGAGAGGCTAGGACAAACCCAAGGATGAGAAGCTCAACCTAGGTATTTGTACTTGAATCTTGAAGTTTAGGCACGCCAAACCTTGTGCTACTACAGTGAATGTACTAACAATTACGGATTAGCACAAACAATTAGCAATTGAAATTACAAGAAGAGCAAGATGAAGCAACTTACAAATCTCCAAGCAAAATCATAAACAATACAACACAAGTATTCAAGATAGAGTGAAATAGATCTTACTTAAATTGAATGGGTTTAGTACAAGAGATGCTTCCTTGAGCCAAATTATTGGAGTTAGTTACTCATAATCAATGCTAGATTACAAGTAATTAATGTCTCATCTCTAATTCCTACTAACCCTAATTGTGTTCTTGAAGAGGCAAAGAAGAAGATAAAGAAGTTAGATGTTGGTTAGAAGTTATGAAGATAAGATGTTATGAGCCTTATTTTAATACACAGCAGCTCTGTACGGCCAGTTGAACGGCCGTACAGCTGCCCGTACGAAAATTCTGCTCCTTTGAACGGCCTGTCGAACGGCCGTACAGCTGCCCGTACGAGATAAACTCTTCAATATAATGCATTAAACACCTCCCGGCATCACGAGCTTGCATCTTCTAACTTCCTTCTTGAATAATCTTCGCTTTCAAGCCCAAAATAATCCATCTTTTCAACAATTAGGCATGAGGCACTGATTTGTTGGCCTGCCTGATTTGTGAGAAAGACCAAAATCTGCAAGCTTTAGGTTTCCTCTTAATATCCCGGTGAAGAACTCGATTGACATGACAGTAATGAAGCCCTGGTCAGTAATTGCTTCATATAACAAACACCCATGAATCGCTGAATCTGGAACTAGTCAAGCATTAAAAACCTTTGAACTGAAAAATCCCCAAATCGTAGAAACTTCTAACTATCCTCTTGAATTTCTTCGCCTTCCAAGCCCAAAATAATCCATCTTTTCAACAATTAAGCATGAGGCCTGAAAGATGAAAAACATAATTAATATCGATAAAACAACATTCGAAACTAACAAAAATGCAAAAGAATAAAAGACAAAACGTGTATAAAATACACGTTATCAGTTTGGAACCCTAGATTCGTGTTTGGGATTGGAAGAGTCGGTTGAATTTTATTCATAATTTGTTTTGAGTGTGTTTTGTTTTGATCATATAATTCCTGTCATTTTTCTTTTAATTTATTTTTTCAATACTCAACCAAAGTGTCACCAGCCATGTGTTACACTTTTTACACGTGGACAAGTAACTTAAACGTCTTTTAGTAAATATTTAACGGAATGCCAATAATAAAATGATAGGATAACGTTAGTGATGAGAAGTAAAAAGTTTATAATTCAGTCACTGGTTTCTAAAAGTATAGAAAGTTGAATGATAAAAAAATTCATTATCCCCAAAATGTACATCACGCTAAATTGTGATTGTGAATTTATGAAAAATTAAACATTTATTTGTTTTTATGACGATTAAATAAGGATTTTATTTATTAAAAAAATATAATTAATATGTGCATGAGTTCTACAAATAACAAATTGCAACGTTAGATTTTTTCAAATTGTAAATTTTATTTATCTCAGTACATGTTTTATTGAACCTACGATTATAACATTTTTAAATAAATTATTACTATCAAAACACACATTTCGTGATTAAGATATTATTATTATTGATACTAAATTTTTTTAAGTCTTATAACAACACTTATGGTTATCCTTTTCAAAAAAACACTTATGGTTATCGATTTTTACTCTTTAAATATTGTTCTTGTAACTACATGATATTACTTAATGTTAACGTTTATTTAAGATGGTTAACATAATGACATGATATACGTGAATTTCAAAAATAAGGATAGCACTCATAAGTCAAAAAAAAATATCGTTTTGAAAAAACAAAAGTAGAAAGGTATCATTGAGAATATTCTTGATATATATTAGCTCTCATTTTTTAATTAGTAAAAATATGTGACTGAAATTAACAAATTGACTTTTTCTTTTAAATTTTTTAGCAATTCATGAATTAATTCATACATAAATTTTAACCATTTAGAAAATGAGATTCAGGTTTATTAAATGATCACTAAGATGTTGATCGCATTAGTATAATATTACGAGATTTTGAACATTAGATGTTATTATTATCAGTCTCAAATTTTGTTATATTAGATTTATTTTAGGCTTTCAAAATTTTATTATGATTTTACAATATTTCATTATGCATTTTAATACTTATTTTGCTTCTCACACTCGTATTGTTGAGATGTACAACATTTTTGAAGGAATAAAGAATTGATTTGGTATAATCATAAGAAATATGTATACTCGACTTGTTAGATAGTATTCGAAAATTGATCATAATTGTGAGATTAAAATTATTTTTATCAGTAAATCATTTTTATAATATTTTTATCAATTTATCAATGTTGACATAGAACTTACGAAACTTTCAAGAAAGAAAATGAGCGTTACATAATTCTCATAATAATAGGCAAACAAACTCAAAATACGAGCAAGCAAAAACCTAATATTGAATCCCAATAAAAACAAAATTTTATTAAATAAGGAAATTGAGGAAAAAAATATAACAAGAGGATTATCATCGACCTAACCCCGTAACTTGATTTAAATGATCCTTGATATTTTTTGGAGGTAAGAAAAAAGAAGAGTAAAAAAAATATCTTAATTATATTTAGAAAAATTATTAAAAATTCCATAATTTTGTTAAATTAAATTGCGACTTCATTTTTAAAAAAAAATATTGACGAAAAGATGTTTGACAACCAATACAACATTTTTTTTATATACGCCTTGCAATCATAAGCAATAGAATATAAATTTTCCTACCGTGTTTTTGTAAGAATATTCAATTACTCTTGGTTGCATCTTAAATTTATTTTGGTTGCAAATTCTTATTTTTGATTTTTATTTAAAAAATAACAACAAAATCAAAACGTGTTTTAGCAAAATAAAAAAATAATCTTATATTTGAAAAACCCTCTTATATTCATGAATCATGACATAATCAATCTTAAAATTAACCGAAAAACATAAGTGACACCCGGTAACCAACGCTGATACTATTGCTGATATTATTAAACACACGATGGCAATTATTTGTCCTCGTCTGTTTTCACTCTCACACGTATGCTCCTTCGTCTCTATACACACATACATATGTAATTTTATACCCGAGGGTCAATATTAATTACTTGCTCTGATTTTGCCGCTTCAGCTTGAAACATTGTACCAAAGCTGCTGTGACCAAAATCTTGCATGGATTAGATTTATGCCCATGATGAGTTTTGGGTCCAATCCACAAGGAAAGAGGATGTTTTAGAGGGCTTCCAGGGTACCCGTGGTAAACCATAAAAACTGATAACATGGCTTCCTGATAATAGGGCTCCCGGATAGCAGGGCTCTCGGATGACAAGGCTCCTGGATAGCAGGCTTCCAAGACAGCCTTCCAGCAGGGCTACCGGATCCAGGCTACCGGGTGGTATCCCCAGCTTCTCCCGGAAGCCTGGCAGAAACATAGATTCAGACTAGGACAGCCATCAGATAGAGCTTCCAGTATGGCTTCTATACTTGGGCTACTAGAGAGGCTACGGGAGTGAGGTTACTGGGCGGTACCCCCAGCATCCCCCGGAAGCCTGATAAGGCCGCAGATTTAGATAAGGACAGACTCCTATCTTTTAGGAGCACGTCTTTACAGCTGAAATACACTTCATATCAGATAATTACAAGATTATTCAGAGATATATATCATTATTACTTGATAATTCATACATTCTTGAGATAAACATCATGAGATGGGCTTCCAACAGTCCTAATACAGCTTGGAAACCTGATAAATACATCATACTCAGTTGATACACGTAAATATCAATCATGATCTCATCAGATACGAGATAACTCATCACAAATTACCGATCATATCAATCAAGAACTACAAACGGGCTTAATCCACTATAAATAGTGGTATGTAGGCAGTTTACGGGGACCTCTTCTCGAAACGCACGTTGATAATAAGAGTAAGTATACTCCGGTGCACGTTCACTTTCATAATTAGGGCTCTTGGCAGGCCAACACATCGATATTGTACGGCCCTTGAGCTCTAATCCCGTAGATTCAGTCCGATCCTTCGAGGAACCACCTCCCGTGTTCTTCGGAAGCCTAACTGTGATCCTTTCTGGGCAGCTAGTCAACACCATGTTTAACGGCGCTATTTCAGCAACGACCTCCACGTAGTTGTGCTAAAATCCTCCCACAACAAAAGCTTAAACAATCATCATGGAAGGTAGTAATTTTTAAATCTTTATAGTAATTACCCATCTTGTTTTCTCCCTTTGATTTGATGACATGTATCTTATGCATATATTTTTGTAATTTTCAGAATCACTTAGTTGTATTAATTGATTACTGTGCCCGTAATTCTAATTTTTTTCACTTTGAGTTTCACGTGGGCTATGTGTTTGTTATAATGCTTCACTGACATTTCAATTTAAATTAATACAAATATAATCTTTTTGGGTTCTTTGAATTATTTGAAGATTTCTTCTAATTCTTCAAAAATATCTGATTCAACCCTTACATCTTTCCCATTGTTGTTATCATCACTATAATCTTCACTGTGATCACTATCAGTGTACTCTTCTTCCTCATAATCAGGATGATCATCTGAATCAGTCCCATCATCTATAAAATTCAACTCATCCACAACTGTTTTACCATTCTCTTGAGTACAATGATCAACATATAACCTAATTTCACCCACAGACTTAGCATCCTCCCTAATTTCTTCATCACAATCTTCACCCCAAATTAACTTATAAGCTTTTTTTATATATTAACAGGTTTATTATAGTACAGTCTACGTCCGGTACCATAACTACGTTTTTCTAAATACTCGAGACAATGTGGTAATGTAAGTACACTTAAATCAACATCATAATGAGTATCGACTTTAGCTCCCTTGTAGTAAAATAGACCAATTTGTTTTCTGTCTAAGAGTGTCAATTGATGGTGCAGGATGGTAGAATTCAGCTTCCCACGTGTATTCTATTAAGCCGTAACCCCTCCTTGAGTCAGTCATCACTTCATGTGTTACTTTGTACAGATTATAGGTAATCTTGTAAGCATTTCCGTGCATTAGCATTCTCCTTGGTTGCTATCTCCTCCAGTAGCATCTGTCGATGGTAACATCATCATCACACTTTTGATTCATATCTTTGTTCCCCATCTCGATGGTGAGCCCCCCAGTAATGAAAAAAAATAATGGTCGTAACTGACCAACTGGTTGATGATACTTAACACATAACTCATGTATACTATACTTCGTAAAATTCATGGGTTGAATTGCTTAATGTTGATTCAATTGTCCTAAGACAAAATTTTGCAGGATATTAAGCAAATGCTCATCGCTATTCTACAGAAAATCAAGAAATGGATATGCCGGAACCAGAGCTTGATTTAATGGAGGTACATCGATAATATTTGATCAAAATTAACCAAAGCCATGAGAAAGAAGAAGAAGATATTTTTTGGGGGGGGGGGGGGGTTGTGTTATTGAGTATGTTTTGTTTTGATCATATAATTCATGTCACTTTTCTTTTAATTTCTCTTTTCAATACTCAACCAATGTGTCAGCAGCCATGTGTTATACTTTTTACACGTGGACAAGTAACTTTAACGTTTGTTAATAAATATTTAACGAAATTACAATAATAAAATGATAG
This sequence comes from Saposhnikovia divaricata, assembly GCA_036435485.1. Taxonomy (NCBI): domain Eukaryota; kingdom Viridiplantae; phylum Streptophyta; class Magnoliopsida; order Apiales; family Apiaceae; genus Saposhnikovia; species Saposhnikovia divaricata. The sequence continues at coordinate 48,259,296 of CM071600.1, forward strand.
GATAACGTTAGTAATGAGAAGGAAAAAGTTTATAGTTCAGTGACTCGTTTCTAAAAGTATAGAAAGTTGAGTGATAAAAAATTAATTTTTCCCAAAACGTACATCACGCTAAATTGTGATTGTGAATTTATGAAAAAATAAACATTTATTTGATTTTCATGACGATTAAATACGGATTTTATTTATTAAAAAATACTAATTAATATGTGCATGAGTTTTACAAATAACAAATTGCATCGTTAGATGTTTTCAAATTGTAAATTTTAGTTATCTCGGTACATGTTTTATTGAGCCTACGATAATAACATTTTTAAATAAACTATTTTTATCAAAACACACATTTCGTGATTAAGATATTACTATTGTTGATACTAAATTTTTTAAGTCTTATAACAACACTTCTGGTCATCGATTTTCACTCTTTAAATAATGTTCTTGTAACTACATGATCTAACTTAATGTTAATGTTTATTTTAGATTTGGTTAACATAATGACATGGTATACGTGTTCAAAATATAGGGATAGCATTCATAAGTTAAAAAAAATATCGTTTTAGAAAAACAAAAGTAGAAAGGTATCATTGTGAATATCCTTGATATATATTAGCTCTTATTTTTTAATTATTCAAAATATGTGATTCAAATTAACAAATTGACCTTTTTCTTAAATTTTTTTGACAATTCATGAATTAATTCATATATAAATTTTAACCGTTTAGAAAATAAGATTCAGGTTTATTAAATGACCACTAAGATGTTGAACGCATTAGTATTATATTATGAGATATTGAACATTAGATGTTGTTATTATAAGTCTCATATTTTGTTATATTAGATTTTTTTAGGCTTTCAAAATTTTATTATAATTTTACAATATTTTATTATGCATTTTAATATTGATTTTGCATCTCACACTCGTATTGTTGAGATGTACAACATTTTTGAAGGAATAAAGTATTGATTTGATATAATTATGAGAAATACGTACACTCGACTTGTTAGAGACTATTCGAAAATTGATCATAATTGTGAGATTAAAATTATTTTTATCAATAAATCATTATCATAATATTTTCATCAATTTATGAATGTTGACATAAGAACTTACAAAACTTTCAAGAAAGAAAATGAACGTTACATAATTCTCATAATAATTGGCAAACAAACTGAAAATATGAGCAAGCAAAAACCTAATATTGAATCCCAATAAAAAACAAAATTTATTTAGAGGATTATCATCGACCTAACCCTTAACTTGATTTATATGATCTATGATATTTTTTAGAGGTAAGAAAAAAGAAGAGTAAAAAAATTAATATAATAATTATATTTAAAAAAATTATTAAAAATTCCATAATTTTTTTAACTTTATTTGTGACTTTGTTTTTTTTTTTTTTTAAAAATATTGACGAAAAGATGTTTGACAACCAATACAACTTTTTTTTATATACGCCTTGCAATCATAAGCAATACAATATAATTTTTCCTACCGTGTTTTTTGTAAGAATATTACAATTACTCTTGGTTGTGTCTGAAATTTATTTTGGTTGCTAATCGTATTTTTGATTATTTTTTAAAAATAACAACAAACTCAAAGCGTGCTTTTGCAAAAAAAAAACCTATATTTAAAAACCCTCTTATATTCACGAATCATGACATAATCAACCTTAAAATTAACTGAAACTAGCATAAAACCCTTGCGAGGCACGGGCCTCTAGTTTAAATTGTGTTTTTAAATTAAACCGTGTATGATCAAAGTCATTTGAAACATAAAATTGATTTTCATAGAGTTTTGCTTGTTATGGTATATGTGGCTATTGCGTACTTACTTAAGTATGTTTAAGTTTGTAATTTGGAAACTAATATAAGTAGTACTGAAAGCAGTCATGTCAGTTTTTAATTTTATTGTGGATCATTAAATAGAATCTGAGTGTTCAATAGGTGTTGTCTAATTAAAATGAATTTTCAGAACATTTACAATCTTAAACTTTTTTTTCCAATTTTTCAAAAAATGAAGCAGCCATTTAGCTAGGTCTTCAACAATATTCAAGGTTAAAACTAAATAGCCTTTAAGATGTTGCATTCTAAATTATCAATTAAACTATATATTACAATTTAATAATTTTAGTATGCATTATATATGATTTTGTTTTGAATATTTCATTCTATCGCCAATATTAATTTTGTACACATATTTAAATAAAATTCTTATACAATATAAAATTTTATTGTTTTTGCTACTAAATTATGAAACATAATTATTTTAAAGTGACATGAATTTGACTAACCGACGATAATATTAATTTTTATAAAAAATTATTGACTATCATAACTTAAAGTCTCATATTTTGTTATACGAACCTTTGTACATACAAATTTATATAATCTTCGTATTCTATGGTATATAAGTTCCGCAAATCACATATTATACATGATCCAATATTATTATTTTTAGTTAGCTTTATAAATAACACAACATATAATATATGTGATCCATTTTTTCTTCAAATGTCATATTTTAAATAAAAAATTAATTAATTTGTATGTAAAATGTAATGTGTCATTTTTAGAATTCGTCTTTTCAAGGCCAAATATTTTTACTACCTGAAAAATTTGACGGATAAATTATGGTAACTTGTGTAATAATATACAATTTTCATATTACGTTAACACCTCAATATTTTCATTATAATTTATTGTTGGATAGTATCCATAATATTAATAATAATACCATTTTATAACCCAGTTATATATTTTATATAGTTCTTTAATCAATAAATGAAAACCAACAAAAGTCCAAATCTCATTTAACTCAATAATATTTAATCAATATTATTTCATATATCATGCACATACATATTGTGTGGATGATCTAAAACACATGTGAAAGTGTGACCTAGTGATATGTAGATACAAAAGTTAACTTGATGGTCCAAGTTTGATTCTCACTAAAATTGAATTTTTATATATAAACAACAATTCGTTAAGGCCTGACGAGGACGTCAGGAGTTTAAGTGAGGGAGTTTGTAACACCCAGTCCCACATCGAGGAGATTTGGGACTTTTGTTCAGTTTATAAAGCAAAGTACAGCTACTAAGTACTAAGTGCACCAACAAATCATGATCTTTTGGGGGCCTGTGGTGGGCTTGTGGACTACCCAAATTGGCTGCATTTGGGCCAGTTTACTTTGACTTATTTTTGATTCAGAATCGGGACTTGACCCAATTTTCGAAAAAGGCTCGGGATTTGAGTCATTTTATATCATGAATAAAATATCTCATGAATTTCAAAGTTTGTTGGTAAATTAGTTTTACAATCAATTAATCTTACATATTTATTTTGTATGTTGTTTTAACGAAGAAGTTGTATTTTTTCGTTTTAAAAAAGTACATATGTTCCAACTATTTCTCATTCAAATTGCACACACGTATTCACATATTATGTGTATGATTTGTTATACAGATGAATGGCTAGTCTAGTGGTATGATTGTATCCAAATTTTGTTGGATGACCCAAGTTGAATTCCCACCAACCACAACTTTTTAAAAAAATTGAAAATAGAGGGATAAATTAGTAATTTCAGGAGATGAGGGGTAAGTTGGACATTTCAAATGCATTAAAAGATCTCACGAATTATATCTTGTGTTGGTGTATTATGCATACTAGCTTATAACTCGTGCAACGCACGATTCCTTTTTTAATATCTATAATTATATTAATTATTTAAAATTTATATGTTATTAATTTACATATTAAATATTTTTTAAAAAATTGATGTATATGTAAGATTTTACACGTTCGATTCAATATTTGTACTATATCTTGAATTTTTAAAATTTAATTTGCACGATTTTACAAACCATGAGAAATTAATTAAATTATCTTTAATTTAGTGATGGTTTAACAATTATTTAAGACATAAATTTTGTAGGCTTAAGATTATTAATGATATAATCTAATAGTAATTATATATATGTTGTCCGTGATATTTAAAGGAAATGTTGGATTTTAGTTTGAGTATAGAAAAGATGATGAGTTTTAGCTCAAAAAACGTAATCGGTTAGTTATTGGTGAAATTATTTAGTTAGATAAAAGAAAAGAGATAATGTATTTTACGTGAAAAAGGAAATTGATTAGTTATTGAAAAATTGAAAATGTAACATGTTTTACCTAAAAAAAGAATTTTTTTTAGTTATTAGTAACTATAAGTGATTAAGTAAGGATAATTAAATAAAAATAACATGTATCGTTAAGTAAGGAAAAATAAGTAAATCCAACTGGTACCGTACCGACCAACCAAACTTTAAATGTTTCGGCTATTATATAATAGTAAGTATAAATTTAGTTTGAAAATATAGAAAAGATTATGTGTTTTAGCTGAAAAACATAATCGGTTAGTTATTAATTATTATAACATTATTATTTTATTTTATTTAAATAAAGCTACCCGAATAGGTTTTACTAGGAAAAAATTAAAAACATAGAAAAGGTAAGGTATTTTAGCTGAAAAGGGTAATTGGTTAATTATCAATAAATAAAATTATAAGTATGATATTTTATTAAATTGAATTGCTTATAGCGTTTTTAGAAAAAGTAAAATTTTAGTTAGGTAATATATAAAAGATAATCGATTTTACGTGAAAGAATAAATTGATTAGTTATTGAAAAATAGAAAAGGTAACATGTTTTACCTAGAAAAGGAAATTTTTCAGTTATTAGTAATTATAAAAATTAAGTAAGGATAATTAAATAAAAATAACATGTATCGTTAAATAAGGGTAAATAAGTAAATTCAACGAGTATCGTACCGACCAACCAAACTTTTAATGTTTAGGAAAATTTTAAGTTGCTAGCTTATAACCCGTGTAATGCACGACTCCTATTTTAATATATATTATTATATTAATTTTTTAAAATTTATATATTATTAATTTACATATCAGATTGTCGTTGAAACAGTGATATATATATATATATATATATATATATATATGCCATTATTCTAGAGAGGACCTCCTTATATGGAGAATATGAGAGAACTACCAATTTTATGATTCTATAATAGAATCAAAGTTCTAATTTTTTGGTTCTATAAAAAAAATACCAATTTTTTTTGGTTCTATAATTAAAAAAAAACAATTTGCTGATTCTATAAAAGAACAAAAAAATTTTTTTAAATTTATTTTTTTTTAAAAATTTTTATAAAAAAATTTGCTGACCCACGTCACTGCTGACGTGTCACTGCCACGTCAGCAGTGACGTCAGTAGTGCTGACGCGACACTGCCACGTCATCAGTGACGTCAGTAGTGATGTCGTGGCACTGCCACGTCAACAATGATGACGTCACTGTTGACGTGACAGTGACACGTGGCAGTGATGACGTGGCAGGCCAGAATTTTTTTTAATTTGAAATTTAAAAAAAATTGCAATAAAAAATTAAAGAAAAAATTTGGTTCTACTGTAGAATCAGAAAAAATTATATGGTTCTCTCCAATTCTCTATCTAACAAGTTCTCTCTAGAAGGGGACTATATATATATATATATATATATATATATATATATATATATATATATATAGGGTCTTGCTCAAATAAGAACCCTCAATATAGTGAGATATGCGATCTAATCCTATCCACACATTTTTTATATCTAAATTAAATCCTAGCCCCACAATTAATATTTTATTTTTTTATTATTCATTTAATCCGCATTATCTTCCACCATCATCTTCTTCCCTACTCTGGTCACCATCTACGGCAACCAATTCCGGCCAGCCCAGAAAATCACCACCGGTAAACAGAAAATCACCGCACTGCCGCCACTTCCGGCCACCACCAACAAAAATCACCACTTTTAAACAGAAAATCACCGCACTCCGCCACCTCTGACCACCATACTGCCGCCACCACCAACAACACCAGCTGTAAACAAAAATCACCAGCTGTAAACAAAAATCACCGCAACCAAAACCACCACAAACCACCACATCGCCCCCACCACCTCCGGTCACCACCAACAAATCACCGATAACATCCCGATAATCACCACATAATCCTCCACCTTCTCCATCCTCAATCAAACCACCTCCGACGAATTACAGAATCCACCTTCTCTATTCCATAAATCACCACAAATTACAAAAATCCGGCAATCAATTCCAACCAAATCTTTCTCAAACAAATCTACTTTCCTCCCATATTAATGTATTTCCATATTTTTCAACTCTCATAATTTCAAATTCAATGGCAAATACAATCACTCCCGCGAAGCTCTATATACACAAATCCGTGTCTCTACATTTCTTAGAAAAATGGCAGAAAACAAAGAGGAGAAGCTGTGGTTAATTTGGTCGGATTGATTCCGCCGCGTTTTTAGACGTTGTGGATGATTTAATCGGAGTTATTGCGGCGGAGAAGGCAACGACCGGGGGCGGCCGGGGGGGGGGGGTAGGTAGTGATGGCAGCGGGGAGGTTGGTGGTCGACTGGTGATGATGGTAATGTGTGTGACTGTGTGGAATACGTGTGTTTATGTGTGTGTGCAGTGTGTGTATATGTAGTGAATGTTTAATTTGTGTGGCTGAGATTTAAAATTGATTTAAAAATTGTGGGGCTGAGATTAGATCCCAGTTCTCAATATAACATAGGGTTCTCATTTGAGCAAAACCCTATTTTGATAATCATAACAAAATATAAGTAGATTTCACAAATCGAATAGAATTTTCAACTTAAAAAATTGTCAATTTATACTCTATTTTGTTTTTGCGTAATTTTAATTGAAAAATAATTGTTAAACCATCACTTATTAATGATTATTTTGTTAATTTCAAGTGGCCTGTGAAATCGTACAAATCAAATTTTAAGAATTCAAGATAAAACACAAATATTAAATTGAACGTGTAAAATATTATATATATATATATATATATATTATATATTATATTATTGCTAAAGGAAATCACAAAAATCAAGCAGAATCACCAAATCACAAAAAAATATTATTTTCCAGCGCTACGTCACTCCTGACGTCGGCATGACATTACTGTTGACATCAGCATAGTGACGTGGTAGTGGGGCCCACAAAATTTTTTTCCCCTGGGCAAATATTTTTTTTTGGCGGGGGAAAAAAATTTTGGCGATAAAATGTTCCAAATCAGTAATTTTTTGGCGGGAAATTTTGCCGAATCACCAAAATTTTGGTGGGAAATTTGCCAAATCACCATTTTTTGCGGAAAAATTTGCCAAATCACCATTTTTTGGCGGGAAATCTTTAAAATTCAAATATTATTTTTTACTAAGTCCGGCGGCCTGATTTTTAAAAAATCGGGGGTTAGTCCCGATTTTTTAAAAATCGGGACAAGTTACGGTTTATTTGTCAATCTGAATATTTATAAAATCCAAAATGGAACTGTTAAACCCTAAAGGTTAACTGTTGCTTTATTTGAAAAAAGTTCTACTAACAATCAAATACAACTTTAAAAATAAGTGCATGAGGGATTTTGTCCAAAATTTTGGTACTCCGTAGTCTGGTTCTCATAAGAACCGTTAGATCTTATTAAAAAATAGATGAATACCGTTGGATCTAGTATAAAAAAATATTATATATATTAATATGTAAAATAAAAATACATTTATATTGAAATATGAAAAGGTGTATATCATTGATCTAAATCATTTATAATTCGATTTTCTACATCAAATAAGATTATCAATGTGGGTATTCTACATTTAATAGGATTAATGAAAAAAATTCGTAATTATATTTTATTTTGAGATTCTGAATGTTTCCATCAATATCTATTATATAAAGGAGGATACCGGGCGCTTAGGTGGCGCTCTAAGATCGTTTCAATCTATTTTTCTAATTTTCTAGAATTTTAAGATTTTAAACACTTATAAATATAAAATATCTTTTAACACATTAGAAGTAGAATAGGTGTTCGAAGTTATAGATGAGAAGAATTCGAATTTTTAGGGAAGACATATAATTAGAAGTTCCATTGGAAGTAGAATATGTATTTAATTATAAGACACGTGATTAAAAGTTTTATTGGAAGTAGAATAGGAGTTCGAATAAACAATAATAAGTATAAAAATATCTTTTAGCATAGTAGAAGTGGAGTAGGTGTTCGAATTTATAGATGAGGAGAGTTCAAATTTATAGGAAAAACATATAATTAGAGGTTCTATTGGAAATAGAATAGTCATTCATAAGGAATATGATTAGAAGTTCTATTGGAAGTAGAATAGAAGTTCAAATTTATAGATAATAAGTGTTCGAATTTATAGATTATAAGAGTTCGAATTTATAGAAAAAATATATAATTATAAATTATATTGAAAGTATAATAGGTTTTTGAATATATATAAAGGAGACATATAATTAAAAATTCTATTGGAAGTAGAATACAAGGACAATGGTAATATTTTTTACAATATTCTAAAATTATATATTTTTTATACAAGTTATTTATACTTCTATTAGGAAAAGTTTTCATAAATCCAATACTAATCTAAAAAAAAGTCTTCGTATTTAAAAAGAAAAGAACTGACGTGTTAACATATTAAAAGAACATTCTCATGCGGGAATCCTAAATAAATACAGGAGAATCTATAATATAAAGAGAAAATAAGATGTTTTTTATTTTTTAAAATTCCATAAATTTAGAAAGTTTAGAGAAAATAAAAATTGGAATTCACTCTATTTTTAGATTTTGATTTTAAGGAAAAAAGTTGTATAAGATAAGTATCATCAATAATATGTAATGAAGTTGGAATTTCGATCCTAAACGAGAGCGGCTCGAAAAGTGTTTAACGGGAAGACGGCTCACTAGAAAAGATTGTATCAGCTATTAGAATTTGATATTGACATTGATGTTACAAATTTTAAATCATTTTTAGGATTCCATTTTTATGGATAAACATTGTTATACAAGTAATATATTTAAAAGTTGGGGTTTTGATCTTAACGAGAGAGCGATACAGAAAATATAAGGTTTTTTTTTTTAAAAAAAATCCATAAATATTAAAAAGTTTAAAGAATGTAACAACTATAATTTACTCTCTTTTAAGGTTTTATTTTTAAGAAAAAAAGTTATTTCATAAGATAAGTGCATGTCATCAATAATATGTAACGAAGTTAGAATTTCGATTCCAAATAAGAACAGCCGAAACATGTTTTAATGGGAAGACGGCTCACTAGAAAAGATTGTATTAGCTATAAGAATTTGATACTGATGTCATAATATTTTTTTTATTTTCAGGATTCGATTTTTATGGGTAAAAATTAAAATATAAGTCTTTATAATATATGTTAAAGTTGGATTTCGGTTTTAATGAGAGAGTTGCTCAATCGAAAGAATTGTGTTTAACAAGAAATCGATTCATTAGAAAAGATAATATAACTATTAAAATTTAATATTGATAATATCGTATAACGTAAGTATGTATTGAATTTTTTTTAAAATTATAATGCCGCCGCGAAGCGCGACTTTATCTACTAGTTTGGATAATAATTATTAAATCATCATAAAATTAAAGATAATTTTATGAGTTTCGCGTGGCTGTAAAATCATTCATACAAATTTGATTTGTAGATCTAAAGATAGAATCCAAATAGTAAATAGGATTTTTTTTAATATTAATAAAAAATTAAATAAAATTATATTATAATATGACCTTTTTCATATTATAAATTTCTTTTTAAAATTCAATTCAAATGCAACCTTTTTTAATTATATCTTATTTAAATTATAATTTTCTTTCTAATATGATATAATCTTGATCGTCTATTTTCAAAAATATTATATTCAACGATTGAGATGATTTTGGCAGTATAAAGACCAAAATTATGGTATTACGCTTATTATATACTCTATAACTATTTATTATATACTCTATAACTATTTAATCAACATTGATACTAGGGGTGATCGCGGTCCGATTTGGTTCGGGTTGGAGGTCAAACCGGAACCAAACCGTATAGTAGCGGTTCTTAAAAAATTTAAATCAACCCGTAACTCGTAATCCAACAAAACCAAACCACTCGGTTCGGTTTTAATTCGTTCGGATTAGCGGATTTAAGTGGTTCGTAACATAACTCGATTAGTAAAAGTAGGAAATATAATAATATTTCTTCTTTTTAAATTTTATTTCTTTAAATGCCTATTGTTATTAAAAAATTAATTATTGCTTCAAAACAAAGTAAATCACTCGTAAATGAATACGTTTATTAATCTTATGTTTAATTTTCTGACAATCAATTTAGTTGCAACAAATAAGGGTAGAGACACAAAGTAATACAAAAATCTTACACATTAATTTTGAAGAAGCGTAATAAATCATCAATTCATATGTATGATAAGTTGATAATTGATTATTTAGCAGTAATTTAGTTTGTGATTCATAAGATAAAATCAATATATATAAATAAAGGAGGATACGCGGGCGCTTAGGTGGCGCTCTAAGATCGTCTCAATCTATTTTTCTAATTTTTAGAATTTTTCGATTTTAAACAATAATAAATATAAAAATATCTTTTAACATATTAGAAGTAGAATAGGTGTTCGAATTTATAGATGATAAGAGTTCGAATTTATAGGAAAGACATATAATTAGAAGTTCTATTGGAAGTAAAATAAATATTTAATTATAAGGCATATGATTAAAAGTAGAATAGGAGTTCAGATAAATACTAATAAATATAAAAATATATTTTACCATATTACAAGTAAAATAGGTGTTCGAATTTGTAGATGAGAAGAGTTCGAAATTATAGGGAAGACATGTAATTAGAAGTTCTATTGGAAGTATAATAAATATTTAAAAGACATATGATTATAAGTTCAATTCGAAGTAGAATAGGAGTTCTAATTTATAAAGAATAAGATTTCTAATTTATAGAAAAAAATATAATTATAAGTTCTATTAGAAGTAGAATATATGTTTGAATATATAAAGGAGACATATAATTAACAATTTTATTGGAAGTAGAATACAAGTACGGTGGTGACATTTTTTACAATGTTCTAAAATTATATATACTAGGTTATAACCCGTGCGAAGCACGGGTTTCTTTTGATAGGTTATAAAATTTATTTAACATTATAATTATGTTTTTATATAATCCTTATTTTTAATAATTTTTTAATTTTAATTTAATATAAATTTATATAATGGAATGCATGGTTTAAAATTTATTTTGTAAAATTCTAAATTAAAAATGTCGTTGACGGGTTCGAACTTTGAATTTTTAGTAAATTAATTTAATCATATAATATATCTTATTATTAGATCTAACGATTGTTATTTATTAATAAAAATAATGATTTGTATATATGGTGAGATATTTTTGGGTGTATATTAGTGATCTCAAAATTAATTTTAAATTAAAAAGTACTCCATGTTTTAATTACAAAAATTACTACTAAAAATAATTACGGAAAGATATGGTGTGATATTTTGGATATATAGTAATTATTGTAATGTTAGTTTTAAATTAAATGGTAAAGTGTTTTAATTAGAAGTAAAATCTTTAGAAAAAATGAATAATTGAGTTGTTGGAACAGAAAAAAGAGTCCAAGTAGAAGTGGATGAAGGAATTTTAATCAGAATATAACTACGTTAACATTAGTAATTAGCTTTTTGAGTTGTTTTTGTAATTTAATTATTTATTTTAATAATTATGATAACCAAACCGAAAACCAAAACTTAGGATAACCAAGCCGAAAACCAAAATTTTCAATGTTTCGGCTTTAATATAATAGTATAGATTTTTTATACAAGTTATTTATACTTCTATTAGGAAAAATTTTCATAAATCCAATACTAATATAATAAAAATGAGTCTTCTTATTTAAAAAGAAAATAACTGATGTGTTAACATAATAAAAGAACATTCTCATGCGGGGACCCTAAATAAATACATGAGTATCTATAATATAAAGAGAAAAGATGTTTTTTTTTTATTTTTTAGAACTCCATAAATTTAACACTAATAAATATAAAAATATCTTTTAACATATTAAGAGTAGAATAGGTGTTCGAATTTATAGATGAGAAGAGTTCAAATTAATAGGGAAGACATAAAATTAAAAGCTCTATTGGAAGTAGAATATGTATTTAATTATAAAGCATATGATTAAAAGTTCTATTAGAAGTAGAATAGGAGTTCAAATAAACACTAATAAATATAAAAAAATCTTTTAATATATTAGAAGTAGAATAGGTGTTCGAATTTATAGAAAAGAAGAGTTCAAATTTATAGGGAAAACATATAATTAGAAGTTTTATTGGAAGTAGAATATATATTTATAAGTCATATGATTAAAAGTTCTATTGGAAATAGAATTGGACTTCGAATTTATAGAGAATAAGAGTTCGAATTTATAGAAAATACATATAATTATAAGTTCTATTGGAAGTAGAATGGGTGTTTGAATATATAGAGGAGACATATAATTAAAAATTTTATTAGAAGTAGAATACAAGGTCGGTGGTGACATCTTTTACGATATTCTAAAATTATATAGTTTTTATACAAGTTATTTATACTTCTATTAGGAAAAAAATTCATATATCCAGTACAAATCTCATAAAAAAGGTTTTCGTATTTAAAAAGAAAAGAATTGATGTGTTAACAAAATAAAAGAACATTCTCATGCGGGAACCCTAAACAAATACAGAAGTATCTATAATATAAAGAGAAAATAAGATGTTTTTCTATTTTTAAAATTCCATAAATTTTAGAAAGCTTGGAGAAATTAAAAATTGGAATTCACACTATTTTTAGGTTTTGATTTTAAGGAAAAAAGTTGTATAATGATATGTAATGAAGTTAAAATTTGATCTCAAACGAGAGCGATTCGAAACATATTTAACTGGAAGACGGCTCACTAGAAAAATTGTATCAGCTATTAGAATTTAAAATTGATGATAAAGATTTTATCTCATTTTTAGTATTCAATTTTTATGGATAAACATTATTATACAAGTAATATATGTAAAAGTTAGGATTTTGTTCTTAACGAGAGAGCGATTCAAAAGGAATAACCATGTTTGACGAGAAAACGGTTCATTAAAGAAAATCGTGTTGAATATAAAAATTTAATATTGATGATATAATCGAAATATATATACATATATACATATATATATATATATATATATATATATATATATATTAGAATTTTAGGATTTTAAATATTAATAACTAAAAAACTATCTTTTAACATATTAGAAACATAATAGATGTTCAAATTTATTGAAAATAAGAGTTTGATTTATACGGAAGACATATAATTAAAAGTTTTATTGGAAGTAGAATAAGTGTTTGTAATATATATAATTAAGAGTTTTATTGTAAGTAAAATATGAGTTCTAATTTATAAATAAGAAGAGTTTGAATTTATAGAAAATACATATAATTAAAAATTTTAATTGGAGGTAGAAAATATGTTTTTATATATAAAGAATATATATAATAAAATATTTTATTGGAAGTAGAATACGAGGACGATGGAAATGTAAGTCTTATACGATTTTTTAAACTTTGTATCTTTTTTTCCTAAAATTCTTTTATTTTAATTTTTTATACAAGTTAATTATACTTGCATTAGAAAAAATATCTCCATAAATTCAATATTATTCCCGTAATGAAAGTCTTCGCATTTAAAAAAATTGTTGTGTTAACATAATAGAAAAATAATTCCATGCGAAAGCTACAAATTAATACAGGAATATCTATAATATACAGAAAATACAAGATGTATTTTCATCTTTAAAACTTCATAAATATTCGAAAGTTTAAAGAATGTTCAAATTAGAATTTTCTCTTTTTTAAGGTTTTAATTTTTAAGGAAAAATGTTATTTCATAAGATAAGTGCTAATGAAGTTAGAATTTCGGTTCAAAATAAGAACGGCTCGAAACATGTTTTAAAGAGAAGACGACTCACTAGAAAAGATTGTATTAGCTATTAGAATTGGATACTAATGTCATATTTTTATTTTTATTTTTAGGATTCGATTTTTATGGATAAAAATTATTATATAAGTCTTTAGAAAATATGTTAAATGTAACGAAAATCTATATTGAATTTTTTTAAAAAATTGTAATGCCGCCGCGAAGCGCGGCTTTATCAACTAGTTATATTATGTTGTATAATCATAAATATAAAATTGAAGTATATATGTATAGAGATGCGGTTCGGATTGAAAGCGGGTTGGGTTTAGGTCAAACCGAAACCAACCCACGACCCGCAAATTTTTATAGTAGTTGAACCGGAACCACGAACCATATTTTGGTTTCGATTCGAATCGATTCAAAATCAGATCGATTTATGCGGATTATGCGGTTTAACCCGAACCGTGATCACCCTAATTGATACTATTGCTGATATTATTATACATTGATACTATTGCTGATATTAATACACACACGATGCGAGTTATTTGTACTCGTTTGTTTTCTCTCTCACGAGTATGCTCCTCTCTATACACACATACATATGTAATTTTATACCGGAGGGTTAATCTTAATTATTTGCTCTGATTTTGTAGGTTCAGGTTGCAACACTATACCAAAGCTTAAACCATCTTCATGGAAGGTAGTAATTTTTAAATCTTTATAATTAATTAACCATCTTGTTTTCTCCCTTTGATTTGATGACATACAGTATATCTTATGCATATATTTTTGTAATTTTCAGAGATTAATGTGCCCGTAAGTCTAGTTCACTTTGAGTTTCATGTGGGCTATGTGTTTGTTATAATGCTTCAATGATATTTCAATTTAAATTAATACAATTAAAATCTTTTTGGGTTCTTTGAACAATTTGAAGATTTGGGTTGGTTGTGGTTAAGTTTTGTAGAGCGAAAATGGGATAGATTATCTTGATGAATATCAGTTAAAGAACATTAACTCGAGTTGTCATCTGCAGAAAAGTAGGCCCATGATGAAGTACAGACATTGGTTATTTACCGCAATTAAGTAGGCACGGAAACCATTTACCTTTTGTTAAATTCAAATTGGATTGAACAAATAAATTGCCATCAGGAGTATGTGTTTATGCCTTAACGACATGTAGATATGCTTTAGGAGGATGAATGTGGACTTGTACGTGAAACTATGTTTTAACTTCAACCTGTGAGGATTTGCTTTCAAAGCTATGGAATCTACAGTACTTTGAATTCTTATGCTTCTGTTTTGTATTGCTGATAATCTGATATCCTAAAACATAAGTTTAGTTGTTGCAGTGAACTGTTCCACACCGATCTTTTTATTAATGTTACTCACTCAAAAAAAATTACTGAAGCGGAACTGTTCTACACCAATTCATATTTTAACGCCACACTCATAATAAAAAAACTTTTCCTAAAGCATTCAAGTTTAAGTAACCAGGGCTATAAAATTTGAGCAAGACTAGGTAGAGTGGTGGACTGGTGGTGTATCACAAGTTTCTTCTAAGTTGTCCTACAGCGTGCAATTATTACCTAGAGGGTCGGATATATCTTTGCAAATGTTGTGGCTCTTTTTCCCCTTTCAGCTGGATATATTCATCTCCTGACCTGAGTTTGTGGAATCATGATATTAGGTCGAGATTTTTCGCACCTTTTTACAGCTCCAGCCTTTGTGTAGCTCAGATGCCCTTGGACACTCAGAAAGTTTCATCAAATAGATATAGACTTGGTGATTTTAGGAGATATTGTACTGTAAAAGGTGCGTGTGAATTTTCAGACCATTTACCATCTCTTCCTTCTGACTTTTTTTTAACCTGCAATTTATGAAGACAATTTCCACTGTCAAAGTTTGACTCTCCAGTATTAAAAATATACTATTGCAGTTTAATATGCTGATGTATTGACATTCCTTGCATTTTGGGATATAGTCTAGATTGGCTTAGCAAAGGGATCAAGGAGGAATCAGGAAGAAATAAGGATAATCTATTATCGTAATGGGTGGGTAGATATGCTAACAAACAATTTGTTTTAGAACAGTTTTGACCTCTTTTGAATCAAGGCAGGCGATACTCTAATTATCCTTATAAATAAATGAATCAAGTCTCACCAGCAATTTCAATTAAGAATAGTATAGGTACCTACAACGCTTGAAACAATTAATTAACTGAAGCTATATCTTGCATTTTCTTCTGAAAGTTTAAGTCCTCCTTTTACTGTCTTCAAATTTTTTCGAGTCAGTGATGTTAACGGGATTTATTGTAATGGTGCTTTAGTTGTTACAGGCCCTTAATTGGAGTTGATGGTTTATGTTACCCATTTCGATTCTAACAGAAAATGTTAATGACATTTTTACTAAATTCCGTTACACTCAGAACCCTGTTTTTAATTTACTATAAGTCCGTGAGTGCCCGCTTTTGTAGCAATTTCAATTTTAGAAATGCATTATATGAAGCAGGGAAAAAAGAAACATAAAATAGGAGATGCTGTTGATCTTCATTGCTGATAATTGTTGCCTCTAATTTCCTATAACAGATTTGTCAACCAAGAAATGTGTGCCATGCAATTCAGACACGTTGAAAGCCATGACTGAAGAAGCTGCAAATACATTAACTTGCCAGGTCTTGTTTCAGTCTGTACTTTAATATGTAGTCCTTTTTTATTGCACTTAATTTTTATTTTTTTATGCCTCCTGTTAGGTCCCTGAATGGAACTTGATCAATCAAGATGGTATTCTAAAGCTTCAAAGATCATGGAAAGCGAAGACTTTCATGAAAGGACTGGAGTTTTTTCAAGCTGTAGCTGAAGTCGCGGAAGCAGAAGGTAATTTAGTACATTCTGAATGATCCAAATTATTGTTCTGCATGTTTAAGGGACTTTACATTGTGTTTCTCTCACTCTTTCGCTCCCTCATACATAGCTGTAATGTATAGAGAAATTCATAACTGTGGCGCTGTCATTTGCCCCCACAAAGAGAATAGCTAACTTCTGTCTACTGTAGATTTCCTAATTTGAGCAGTGGCATGTCTTTAATGCAGGTCATCACCCAGATCTTCATCTTGTTGGATGGAACAATGTTAAAATAGATATCTGGACGCATTCTGTAGGTAAGGATGATTCTTTTAATATTTTAAGCAATCTTTTTAGGAATGTTGCTGAAAAGTGCTTCTACTTATTTTACATTTTAGCTTTTAAAAATCAGTTAATGAATTATCAAGCAATGATTATACTTTGAAATTGTCACCTTAGGATGCTCGATAATAAATCAAAACACATACATCTTATTGTTTACTTTTAATTGTCTGAACTTTGAACAAGTAGGTTAACAATGTACAGAATTAATAAAACTGTTATTTAAATTAACATTTCTTATGTAGTTTGGTATCCTGGGTTTCTGTGAAGCTCTCATGACAGTATTTGATTAATATTATTTTGTGGTTATTGGTTATTTTTTATATGATCATGCTATACTTGGTAGTAATAATCCTTTAATGACTGATGTTCAATGATACAACAATTACCAATGTACTCTGTGCATCAAGACATTTTTTATGTGCTATTACTATACCGCTTTTTTGACCGCAAGCCTCCTCATTCGATCGAGTTTCTGTTTCCTTTGTACTATACCACCTTATTCAACAAAATGCCTAATGACCTATTGAGCTCTCATGCCTAGTTAGCAAAAAAGTTATTTGTAAGATTGCTTTACCAAGACATGTTATGCTTTTGCAGCTGGACTGACGGAAAATGATTTTATACTCGCTGCAAAGATCAGTGGGTTAAACTTGCCTCACCTTCTCCGCAAACAAGCTGGTAAATGAGCAGTCGGTGAAATTATCATGAGATTTGAACGTCTGTAATATTATTCAGTTCAAAGGTCTTGAAAACAATAATGTGACACCAGTACTTTATATCTGAAGAATGATAGAGAAAACTATATGTCAGTAAATTTAATTAATTTAGTTTTATTCAAATGGTACATTTACTAAATTGTTCGATATCATACTCCGGATTCTTCAGAAATACAGTATAGATTCAGTTAAAATTTTTACAGAAATCCCAATTGATTAGCATCCAAATTCACACCATGTCAAGCCCAACCCAGCAGCAAATGAAATAGAGATCTGACACTGACGGGAAAGACTGAAAGGGTAAAGAAATTACTTCAGTATTGGACAATGAAACTCGCTCATGATATTAATTAAATAAATGATTTGTTTAATGACCAAAATAATTATTGAAGTTTGCTTATATTATTATTCATTAATAATAAAAATAAGAATTATGTTTCTAAAACAATATCGTAAATTGCAAATAATTGTTTTTAGGTGTATAATGGTTAACTAAGAGAGGTGTATTCATCTCAGATTCTGTTGGATTGATAATAATCTATGGATTTTAATGTAATGTGTAAATTCATGAATGTTTAAAATCTATTATAGACTCTACACAGATTATTTTAATTCCCTACAAATTTTGATGGATTGATTATCAAGATTTTTTTAGAATAAACAAAATTCCACATATTATACGAGATTGATTTTTTAATGTTTTTTATTTTATAATATCTATATATCAATTAAAGATAACTATTTATAAATAAATAGTTCAAAATCAATATAGTATGAAAATTTTAAAATATTAAATGACAATATTTCAAAAAAAAAAACATAAAGATTCGAGAACAAAATAAAAAAAAAATGCACAAATTCAGTGGTGATGAGTCGTTTTGCTCGAGCAAAAATCCCTCACTATCAACATCATAATTCAAATCTTCAATGCATAAGTCCCTCAATTTACCAGCTTCTAGTGTTCTTGCTTCAGTAAAACTATCCATTCAGTAGAGTTTTTTCCAACAGCAATTTTTAAGTCCTCGTCAAATGCCTCATAACGCAAGTAGCTATCCTTTGGGTGAGCCCGACACAAAAATATTGTTAGCATAACGAATTTTAATAAAGAAATAATGTTTGTGTGCTTATATGAATAATAGCATAAAGAGTTAGCTATATGTACTCATTCCATAATTCGTTTGGAGCAGTGAACTTTTTTGACACAGAGTCGTATCCAAAACCAGAACTAAAACCTAAAAGAGTTCAGTAAAAAATATATCGACTTTTGAACCATTTCAGTCGACTTTGATAATTGTCATAAGTCTTATTACATTGAAATTTTGCTTGAAAACGGGGAAGAATTCGATAAATCACTATTTGTTTAGCAAGGACACCCCTATTTTCACGCCATTCTCGATTCGCAATATCAACCATAAGCAGTGGCGAACATACTAAGAGGTCAGGGTTTCCCATGGCCCATGCTGAAAATTTTTGGGCCTTTAATTTTTTTATATGCTATGTTCACGGGCCACAACCCATGCCAACTTTTACACCCCAGCAGCCCAGAGGAAACACACAGATAGAGAAAACAAAACAAAGGTTAGTAAACTAATACATGAGATAAAGTAACAAAACACCGAGTGAGAGAGACGGTCAGACAGAGACACACAACACTACAACACAGAATGGGAGACAAAAAAGCAATTGATCAAGATTTAAGAAGGGGGTTTTTATATGCTACAATACAAGTTTGTCCTCTAACTTTTATCTCTTTATTTGTTTAATCATTCAAATTTTTATACTCTAACTAGATATCATGTCATTATCAACAATTTGGGGGTTTTTATATGATATTTGTTAAGTTGTTTTACCTTTTTAATCTACCAAATTATTGAATGTTAATTACTTAACAGTGTTGGAAAGATACTTCAAAAAAGAAAGATGGATGATGTTGTGAATCAAGAACCCCAATCCGTGAGTAGAACTAATGCAAGTGTCCGTCAACGTGTTGAGATAAATTTAGACAAGTTACCAATTGATCCGGATAAACGAGAAAATATTTATAATACGAATGCTAACGATAGAGAAAATAATAAGATTTTACTTACAAAAGGGCCCGTTTCAACCAAAAATGATTTTTCCAAAGAGACAATGTGGAGATAGAAAACGTAAGTTTAGTTCTTCTTGGTTCAACAATCATCCGAGTTGACTTGAATATAGTGTGTCGGAGGATTCTTGTTATGTTTGTTTTGTTATCTCTTCAAACCGGAGCATGGTGGTCAAAGTGGTGGGGATGTTTTTGTTACTAAGGGATTTACTAATTGGAAAGAGGTTGTGAAAAAATTCAAGGAGCATGTTGGAAGCATCAATAGCGTTCACAATAAATGTATGAAAGCTTGTCAAGATCTAATGCTTGTAAAATAACACATAGAAATTGTTATATCAAATCAATCAGAACAAACTCGGATTGATTATCGCACTCATTTACTTGCAAGTGTTGATATTACTAGATTGTGTTTAAGTCAAGAATTGCCCTTTCGTGGACATGATGAGTTGGAGGATTCTACAAAGAAAGGTAATTTTATCACATTCTTACAATTCCTCGCGGATCATAATGAAGAAATTAAGAAAGTTGTGTTGGATAAAGCTTCGGAAAATAATCAACTAACATCTCCAAGGATTCAAAAAGATATTGTGAAGGCAATGGCTCTTGAGACAACAAAGATTATTCTTAATGAACTTAGAGATGATTTATTCTCTATTCTAGTTGATGAATCTCGTGATATTGTGAGGGAAATTGCTCTTGATATAACAAAGATTATTCTTAATGAAGTTCGTGACAAACAAAGTGAAGACGTTATTGAGGGACTTTGTAGTGGTGAGATTGTTACCGGAAAGGGCTTAAATCAAGAATCAACTTTAAAAAGACCGGGAGACACACGTTGGGATTCTCATTATACAAGTTTGTTGAGCTTGATTAGATTATTTAATCCGGTTATTAGTGTACTTGAACATATTGTGGAGCACACGGATGATCATGGTCTTCGAGGTAATGCCGAATTAATGTTGTTAACAATGAACAACTTTGATTTTGTATTTTTCTTGCACTTGATGAAAAATATTTTGGGGGTAAGTGATGGGTTATCACGTGCATTGCAAATAAAAGATCAAGATATTGTAAATGCAATGACCCTTGTTAATGTCACTAAATCTTTGCTTAAAACAATGAGAAAAGATGGATGGGAGGACTTTATAAAAGAAGTTACATTGTTTTGTGAAAAACATGAGATTGAGGTTATTGACATGAATGCAAGTTTTGTGGATCCAAGAAGAACCTTACGAAAATCCGAGGAATTAACAAATTATCATGTTTATCATAATGATAAGTTTGTGGATATTTTGGAAAAACAAGTTGAAGAATTAAATGATCGATTTAGTGAATTTGGCACCGACTTACTCTTGGGCATGTCATGTCTTGATCCACAAAATTCTTTCTGTGCTTTTGATAAGGAGAAGTTGATCAAGTTTGCAAAATTTTATACTTTTGAATTTTCTCCAATGCAAATTATTGAACTTGAATGGGCACTTCCGGTATACTTTGAAGATGTAAGCCATGATGATATGTTTTCTACATTAAATGGAATTGCGGGACTTGGCAAACAAATGGTCAAAACCGGAAAGCATTTGATTTATCCATTGGTCTATCTACTTATAAAATTATCTATGCTTTTACCCGTGACAACCGCCGGAGTTGAGAGATCCTTCTCCGCAATGAATATTGTAAAGACTAGGCTTCGTAATAGATTAGGAGATGAGTGGCTAAATGATATATTAGTCACTTATGTTGAGCGAGATGTTTTCTTAACCGTTAAGACCGAAGATGTACTTCAAAGGTTTCAAAATATGAAATCTCATAGAATAGCTTTGTGATTTGTAAGTTTAAATATGTAAAACCTTATTTATATTATTATAATTTTTGTTCGTACAATGTATATTGGTAAAAAAAAATATTATTATGCATTTTGGCCCTCCCTCGATGAAAATCCTGCGTCCGCCACTGACTATAAGTTATAACAATTCATCACTATCGTCTTTTGACCATTTATCATAACCACTTCTTTTCTTTTTGCATTTTGTGAATCGGCTATAATAGTGCTAATCATTTCAAAAATGTTTAGAACATACATAGCATAATGATTCATAAAATCGACAATATAATATCATATGTAACAAAAAACATGTTGTATAGATATGTATTATATAACAAAAACATACACATGGTCATATAACTTTACAACAATTGATGTAAAAAAAGAAGAATGGAAATGATGAAGAAAAAAGCTTACGTACCTTCACAAACTAGCCAAGAAGTGAAAGTGCAGAAACAGCCAAGAAAAAATCGTGAAAGAGAAAAGATGTACGTAAGGTATAAATACAATAACATATCTTTACATATCTTTTACTTTAATCTTTTTTATTTTTTTATTATAAATCGTTATAATTCACAAATTCATCAAAATAGTATCCAGTAAGAACAAATTTTACGTTGATGATTTACCTATAAAATCTCCCACAACTATTTCAAAATCCATGACTTTAGCAAATATGTTGAAATTTGAATACCTTGAGATTTTGATTGATTTTTTAAAATCCGGATTGAATACCCACAGATTTTAGAATATTTTTTAAAATCTCAATTAAAGATTATTTGAAATCCGATTTGAATACCTGCAAATTTTAAAAGATTGGAATCTCAAATTAATACACCCCTCTAAATTTTACCCAGCATAATAAAGCAAAATCTCGAATCGTCAAGACAATGATTATCACAACGATTTATCAAGCCAATATTATCTCGAATCGTTAAGACAAGAATAGACCGACCTATGTAATCTTATTCTGCATTCAATATCTTGAAAAAATGTGAGCAACAGGAGTCAATATGATCGAACACCTACATGGATAAGCAGAATAAATTTGTAAACCCATGGAAAATTATCACAATCCTCTTTCAGTATAAAAGATAGGTTCGATCCCTCCACCTTTCAGAAAAAAATGGGTGTTACTAGACAAATGACTTGGAAATAACTAATGAAGTTGATAAATAAGGATGAAATCAGATTATGCATAATATAAGAAAAGAGTAGGGAACCTAAGATACATCTTAGGTAAGTTTATGTATTTTATATGTAAATATGGGATGAGCAATTTTGTAAAATCAAGATTTGTTTAAAATTTTATTAATTAGCTCTGCGGGCCCAATAAATTTTAAAGGATTTTATTCATATCTCAGGAAAGTTACCTGAGATAAATCTCAGGTTCCTTTTTCTCATATAAGAATCATTTAAAATAATAAAAAATGAGAATAAAGTTCATGAAGTTATCTCAGGAAACTTACCTGAGGTAATAGAACAATATCCAATGTTAATATGACACATGTCATATGTATTTAGAAGGAAATTTTATATTTGTTCATGTATAATTTAATTAAGGAATGTAAATAATTTTCTAATTGAAAATACATACCAAGAATGCATAAAATAAGATAACTTCATTATGGTATCTCAAATAAATTTCCTGAGGTAATCTCAGGAACTTTATTCTCTAAAAAAATTGTGTATAATATAAAAATAATTTAAAATAAAAAAAGTTTATATCACAAAAACAATATTAAAACTCAAACCAATAAGGCCAAACACGGCCTAACAATGTACATGAGAATAAAGTAGGCAAAAAGACTCGGGTTTACCCGAGTTAAGCCCGAATCAGCTTTAGTTGTGTTGCTTACATATAATCCCCAATCACACTCTTGTGTTGTGTGAAATTAGGGCAAATCTATAATTTGTTGTCACTCTCCTACTCAATTCCATGGTAACTTCCTCTCCTCTCCCATCTCTATACATTTACATACATACTAATTGGATCTTTTTTTTTTTTTTTGACAGATACTAATTGGATCTATGTGTTTGTATATGTGTCTATTCTAGGGTTACAACTTATAATTATTGTGATTTATTAGTTTCCATCTAGTATTTAATTACCTTTAATTGCTGCACCTTTATTTACTTGAGAATACATACATAGAGATTTTGTAAATGTTGTTGCTTCAATCTTAAGTGTATTTACTGTGTTCTATTCTCTTGTTATTTTGAAGTGAATGCCATTGTATAAATTGCTTGTATCTATTTTTCGAAAGTTTCGGACTTTAAATGAGACCGATTGAGCTGTGTTTATCATGGATTTTGTTCACTTTTGATAATATTCGTCGAGAATATGTCGAATTTCACATTTTAATACTTACACTTTTGGTGCTACTGTGATATATCATATAAGGAGGGTTGTAAACTCTTTTTAATTTGTATAATTGCGAATTTATATCTCTTAGTTGGTGTTGAGGTGTTATTACTGAATTATAGGCTGACCCGGAACTGGAAGCTATCAGGCAAAGGAGAATGCAGGAGCTAATGGCTCAAAGAGGAGGCGGAGTATGTGACTTGCTCTTTTATTCTGTTTTAGTTAAAGCAACTTTTATGCTAAGGGTTTGTAGTTCGGATTTTAATGTTTACATTGTATATTTAATTGATTGGTTTGTAGGCAAGTCAACCTAACCCTGAACAGCAAAACGCCCAGGAGGAAGCTAAAAGGTAGATATTTGTTTATTTTTTAAGTGTTTCTAGTTAATTCTTGGTGTACCACTTGTGTGTGTACTGTTTGCAACACTAGAGTACAATGTTGCATATCATTTTTCTATTCTTATCTTGATCTAAATTATTCAAGCAACTGATGTAGGGAGGCAGATGAACGGCGACAAATGATGCTTAGTCAGATCGTTTCATCTGAAGCACGTGAAAGAAGTATGTTACTTTAGTTACTTTTAGTTGCTTGCTTGTCCACTATATACGTAACTTGAAATAAGTCAATATTATGTTGGTAGAAAATTTTATAGCATCTACTATCAAGTTACGTAGTATGTACTGTAAAAGTTTTCTTTGTTCTATGCGGTCAAGACACTTACGTTAGTGCAAGAATCAACAATATTACAGGTTAGTTTGATTCTAAAGTTTTGTGGATTTAATTTTAGCAAAAGATGTCTTACTACTTGATGACAAGGTTTGCTATCACTTTCCAAAAGTTCATATGTTCCGTGACACAAATGAGAATCGAATGCTACTACATGTGGTCATACTTTGTTATTTAATAATGTTTCCGTATCAGTTGAGGGTTTGTAAGTAACTCATCATGACATTGTTTAGAAGCTGTGAATGTTGTGCTGCTGAAAACTATAGGGTAACCCATTTAATGACCGTCTTTTCGTTATAGTACTGGTTATATCCTAAACAGAGGGCCAGTTCAGAGGTTACTAACTCATTTCAGCGTCCATAATAGATTACAAACCTGAACTAACTATAAAGTGGTTTTTTTATTTTGTCTTACTTAAAATGAAAAGATAAGAGATGAAAATGAAAAGATAAGAGAGTGAATTACATTTATACTCAAAAAGAAGAGCAAGAGCACTATATGGCATGAAATTACTTGTCAAGAATTGTCTTTCGTTTCACAACAGTTTATGCGAGTAAGCTAATATGTAGCTCCAGCCTTTCACAGTACTTTCTTTCAATTTCATTTGTAATATTAATTTATGCAGCAGTTTTAAATATGAGTTTATACTGTTTCTCTATGGGGATAGGTTCTGTTCTATCATCACTTACTCCTCTTTTCATCCACCCTTTTTAACTATATCTTGTGTCAATCCTATATTTTCTTGTATATTGTCATTGGTCTATATATATTACAGATCACCTTTAATAAAATATTTTAAGGCTTTGGATCTGTATATCATACATTCAAATCATAAATGTAGATAGGGAATCATGATTTGATATTTTAATTGATTTTAATTATTTGCTATGTCTCTACTCTCTACTATCAAGACATAAAGGTTCCCTGAAATTGTCAATTAACTTGTAAGCATTAACATAAGGCATGATACAGATTTTACCTCTTCAAATAAGAGACATGAAAGTTTGGTTATGGAAATAAAGAAAGAGAGAGTACTAGCAAAATTACTGGGATTTATGTTTAGGTAGCTTAAGTATAATATTTGGTGAGCTTAATAAAGATGATGAAGCGTTTACAATTTATTTTGGTGCTGTTCACTGAGATATTGTTTTGAACATCTCGTGTCATATATGCAGTTGCTCGAATTGCGTTGGTGAAGCCTGAAAAGGCCAGAGGAGTTGAAGATGTTATATTGAGAGCTGCCCAAATGGGTCAGATCGTTGAGAAAGTATGGCTGCACACTCTTAGTTACGATTTATATATGTGATTATATGTAGCAGCTAGTGCATACAACTGCTAATCTTGATTGTAAATCATAGGTTTCCGAAGAGAGGCTTATATCATTGCTGGAACAAATCAATACCCAGACCACCAAGCAAACCAAAGTCACGGTAAGCCACCTACGAATTACAAGAATACTCTGCTCAATTGGCCTGCTTCTTTACTGCATGATTTTATCTGTTTATTCACTTGTCATGTGTTTCTGTTCTATATCAGATCCAGAGGCGCCGCAGTGTTCTTGACGATGATGATTAGCTGAGATCATTTCAGATATATTTATTGTGTGTCATTTGTAATGTATATCATGCACTTGGTTTGGTGGTGTTTAAACTTACTTTAGGTGCAAACTTGGCTTTGCTATCTTTCCCAGATTAGTGTTATGTAATCTCTTTTTTGGAGTTTGGGTACCTATTAAAGTGGTCTTGGTGAAAACATTCTGCTAGTGCACAACCATGTTAATGGTGCACAAGAAATTACCCCATTAATGCTTTTATTGATTTCGTAAGGATCATTGTCATTGGTATTAAACATGATTTATTTCTATAAAGAGGCCTTTGTTTCTTTAGTTCTTATATTTACTGAATCAATGTCATGTTTTGTAGCTTAACTAGCGATTTCTATTTTCTCGTAATCTACTTTTCTTTAATTTATTTTTCCGAATCAGTGTGGTGTTGTAAGTGCTTTTTTTTTTTTTGCACTCTGGATGGAATATGCAGTAGTGCTTACACAGCTGTCATTTTAAAGCTATAATACTTCTCTATGTTGTTACATCGTGGCTAAGGTGCTAAGCAATCCGTGATTCAGAGCAATTTTCAGGCAAGATTAGAAACTATAATTAATTGAAAATTCCGTTTAAGGTTCCCTGGATCATGTTATCTGTCTTGGTCCTATAGTTGGCTCTACCTTGCTGTAGATGAGATTCTTGTGATACCATCCCTAATCAAGTTACTGCCACATTTATTGCAGCAAGCTGACTTCTCTTTGTTGTTAAAACAGATTCATGCCAACTATGTGAACTTTTACCTAAATTTTCATTGCATAATTTGGAAACTATGCTACTAATGTGTTGCACCTCTGCTTTATTTGATGATAGTTAGGTAATGTGTGTTTTTCTTTATCAGCTGTTGCTGCCCTTTCATGTCTCTTGTGATGATTGGTCCATTTAGCTCATCTTATAGATGCATCACATGTCGTATGGTTTGAGATTAGATTTTAAGTAATTGAATCTGAAATTAGCTTAACATGTTAATTATGATTCTTTGTCATGTTACTACTATTCTCCATTGCTTTTAAGGCGAGGCTGTTTTAGTTATAACTACAAAGATCATGTGTTCACTCTTGTCTAGGTTATTTGGACAGAAGGTAGTTTTAGTAGTACTATTTTAAATCATCATTTGACATCTATTTGAACATACTTTCCTAATAGTTGTTTTATTATTGTTTTGAGCCGAAGAAATTGACATGGTCCTAAAGGTAGGAAAGAAACGAACTCATAAATGCTACTTCCACTATTTGAGACGAACCGTTATTGAATTCAAAGGGGTTCGAGGTTAGCATGATGCCATGATGTCTTCTTCTTCATGCATTCAAGTTTAAGGTGCTCGCTTCTGTCAAGCATTTTCGGATAAGGCTTCCTATATATAGAATACTTGTTTCTCATGATTGAACTTAAAAAAAAAATAAAAAAAAATAAAAAAAGTCAATAAATTTAATCTCTTATATGGGATAGAATTATAATAATTTAATTATGTCATAGATTAATAACCTCTCTGTCTCTTTTCACATTGAAATTAAAATTTTTATTATTCCTTTCCCTTAAAAAAAATCTATGTTTTTATTAAGTTTAAATTTAAAAATAACTATATAAGTATACAAGGTATTCGAGCAATATTTTATTATTTATAATGTTGTTTCCTTCTTCTAGACAAATTCATAGGTAATTTATTATAACTATGTTTATATTTACGGTTTTCATAGATTGTCTATTTTAAAATCTAGTTGTATTATCATTTTTCAGTATTCTAATTTAGGACATATACTGTACAAGGAAAAAACTACCTAATTTTTTAATATATGTAATTTTCTGAAAGAGGACGGGAAAAAAAAATTACCAGTTTTTGGTCTGCGTACTTTTTCTATATGAACATATAATTTTCCTTTTTTTAAATTTAATTTTAATCTTCGTTATTTTGGACGAAGAAATTAACATTTTACGAGCTTACGGCACAAACTCCTAGTCCTAAATGACATTCCTCTGTACCACAATACAAGTCTCATTTGAAAAAATTACGCATACTAAAAAAACATTAATTTGATAATGCATTTTCTCTTATACCCATTATAAATGCATTAACCTTTTAAGAACGTAATAAATTTATATTCATTCCTCATTAATTGTTATACAATTTTCAAAAAAGGTATTTTAAGAAAAATGATCAGAAATTAAATTGGAAATAGGTAATGGAAATGTATTATGGAACAAAAATTTCTTTCAAAAGATAATATTATTATGGAAGAAAAGGAATGTTTTTTAATTTAAAGGAAAAAAACCCATAGATCACACTTTAATTTTCTTTGTAAAAGAAATGGTTAATGGTTATCCTCGTATGACCGTATGGTGAACGCGATAACGTTGAAAAAATTTAGCACTTGTCATTTCTCTTTGTGTAGACATAATGTGGATTTATACAAGCACTAAATTGTGCTGATAAATTAAAAATCACACTAATCAAGGAAAGCGATCCCTTACTTTTCTCCTGTCCTGGCTAATTATTGTACCGAATCAATTACCTTAAATAACTAGTACTACCACTAGTAGTATTGTGCAATTAGCTGGTATGACTGTATCGAAATTAGGGGTGTAAATAAGTCGAGCTAAATCGAACATTGTTAGGCTCGAGTTCGAGCTCGATTAAATAGCTCGGGTTCGAGCTCAACCGGGCCATAGTTTGTAAGCTCAAAGCTCGGTTCGAAAAAGTTCGATAGACTCGAGCTCGGCTCGAAAGCTCAAATTGATTCTACTAGATATTGACAAAAGCTCGAATGCAATAAGTTCGGCTCGAGTTTGACTCGATTTAATATAAAAAATTATTTAAATATTAAATATTTATATAATAATATATTTATAATATATAAATAATAAATATAACTAGAGGCTCGATTAGGCTCGCGAGCCTCACGAGTCGAGTAATTTGAAGCTCGAGCTCGGCTCGATAAAGTATTCGAATAGCTCGAGCTCGAGCTTGGCTCAATTATTATCGAGTCGAATTTGAATATTTTACGAGCCGAGCTCGAGCCGTTCACGAACAGTTTGACTCGTTTACACCCTAATCCAAATCAATACTTATCTCGAAATATACAAAAAATGAAGATCTCAGGTTAACCTCAGCATATTACATCTAAATAAATTTATTTATTTATTATTAAAATTTATTTATCATTTATTGTATTTTATGTGTAAATTAGGACAACAAATAATTAAATAATCAATATAATACATTCAATATGTAATTGTGTTTACGTTTAATTCGACTTCCAACATTAAAATTGTCTTATTTGCCATACTTATCCTTCATCCTTTTATATTTGATATTGTTGCATCTTGGTTAAAAAATACTCCATCCGTTCCAAAAAAACCAAGATGGTTCGACCTGCAAATAAATAAAAAAATATAAAAAAGGAGTTAAATTAGATGAAAAGTGAATAAACTAGTGTATTTATCAATATTTAATACTCCTTTTATTCCACTTCAAGTAGTTTATTTGACTTTTCAATGGTCAAATTTGTCCATGTTTAACTGATAATTAAAATTTATATATTTATAATTTTGAAAATCCGGAAAATACATTTTAAAGTAAATTAAATATATTTTCCAATAATATGTGTAAATTTCAGTCAAAGTTTAACAAAATTTGATAATTGAAAAGTTAAATGAGCCCCTTGAAATGGGACGGAGGGAGTAATAGATTTGAGATAGTGGAATAAAGTAGTTGGTGTAATAGTATTTATAGCATTTATTTAATGGAAAAGGAGTAAAATTAGGATGTAATAATAAAAAATAGTGTTTAAAAAAATAATAAGTATAGTAGTTTCATTTTTTTTGGACGTCTCAAAAAAGAATAAGAATTCATTTGTTACCAATATGTAATGAATATTCTAAACCTCATGATTTAGTTAAATCTGAAAATAATGGCGGTGAATTGTTTGAATAAATTATTGTGAAAAATAAAAATGGTACTACTTTTCTTCTTCTTCTTCTTTTTTTTTACTAAATTCAAAATCGTACTACTTGCTATCACTACTTTTGACTTTTTAGTTTTTATCCCGGCACTTTAGTTCGTTTCAAAAATAGTAGTACCACTAGGCCAGTTTAACATTCGTAATTAGTTCAAAAATTAAAAAAATAGCAGTTGATAGAAGCTGAAAATACATTTATCGTTCAATATTGGGAATGGTGAAATCAAGATTAAGGCTAAATAATGTGGTTTTTTAAATAAAAAATATTAAGAAATTAAACAAATTTTTTTAAAAAGTATTAACAAGTGTTTTGTTATCATTAGCTGATCAAATTAGTGTATTTATATGAATCTTCTAATTACAATTTACAATTTTGCCAAGTCACATATGTCATGTCATTTTGAGAAAATTTTTGAAATTTTTTTTGATTAACTAATATTATTCCTTTTATTTTTTTTAAATTTTCTTTTATGATAAAGGAAAAAATGCCGTGTCAATTTTTTTGTAAAATAAAATTTTCTCTGACATTTTTCGTTAAAGTTCATCAACTGGTCACAAATTATTTTTCATTCTTCTTTGCACCTCTTTTAGGACGTGTTTCCAAATTTTTTGTTGAAAGAGAGAATGGAAAAGACGGAACAAAATAAAAAATTTCTTTATGTGTTTCTGAGTTTCTTTTGTATAAGATAGAAGAATTTTTCTTAAAAATTTTACATGAATGTGAGAGTTTATTTTTCAATCATTCCATTTTTAGAAATAAATATTTGGAGAGAAAATATGAATTTCTCTTCCAATTATTTATTTTTTTTTCAAAAAACTCGAACGCACAATTTTCAATTTTTTTTTATAATTTCCTTTTTTAACATTTTCCTCTCTCCTTTCCAAAATCCAACTCCAGACATCGGAAGTTGGAATGGGGGGCACTTGTACTATCTATGCATGGAAGTTGGAATGGGGGGCACTTGTACTATCTATGCATGTAGTAACACACACGTATATACAGTTAAATCTAATACGTTTGGGAGTGAAAAATTTTAATTCATTAATCGTGATTATTCATTTATAAAGATAAAAAATACACTATCTCTATTATCTCGGGACCGGAAAAAATTATTCATTACTGTAGTCCTAAAATATTATAAATTTTTTTATGATGGACTAAATTATTCTCAAAATTAAGAACTAAAAATTTAAATTTATTAAAAAAACAATACACATAATTCCAATTTTTTTATTCAGTAGACAAGAGTCATGTGCGAGCATAAACTATAATTATGTTGGTACAACGTCATTCGACTGAAATCCCCTGATTACTATATAAAAACCAAGAATACTGTTTCATCAGCATCACCCAAATCCGGGAGAAAAAACCTGAAATTTTTTTAGTCCCCCGTAAAGACCGAATCAAGAAAGGTACTTACAATCTCTCTTTTCTTCTTCCAAATCTTTATTTGTCTCATGTTTTTAATTTTCCCTGTCAATTGTAAGATTTTTAACTGTTACTCAAAAATTCAGTAGTGTTATTTTCCTGTTCTTAAAATGATATATCACTATGTACATGATGTTAGTTCTTGATTTTGTTTAGCATACCGTGAGTTAGTGTAATTATTAATATAAAGTTTCAATCTTTATGCTTTTCCGTGTAGTTGGTAATATAAAGTTTCAATCTTTATGCTTTTCTTGAATTATTTTCTCAGTTTCTTGGGAGCCCTTTTGGATTCTGGTGAAACAAGAGTGGTTTTCAGAACAAACCCATATGGAGAAAGAGCCACTTCTTCCATATGTTAATCCTAAAAAATTACCAGTATCACCAATACCAATACCATCACCCCTTTATAGACTTTCAGAGAATAATGAAATTTCTGTTCCTTTAACTCCATCAGAATTTAAAGAACGTTTGATTTTCGGAACCCCGAAAGAGCCACCATCATCCTCTTCTAATTTTGTTGATGCCTTATCATTAACTCCTTCTTCCGCGGAAAATGTTAAAGCTCCTCATCAATCTTGGCTGGCTGATCCTGATTTCCCTAGGCACAAAACCAATCTTCATAGGTCGAAAACTGCCCCGGCTATGGCTGTGATTAATGATTTTGCACATCCTGAGTCCGAGGCGAAACAACCTCAATTTGGTTCATCTGTCTCCATTGTTCAACAGGCTGTTGTTTTGTTGATTTTGTACTTGACACTTGGTGTGTTTATATATTGGTTCTGTAAAGATCATTTTATTGCGATTGAGACGCACCCGGTTGTTGATGGTTTGTATTTTTGCATTGTCACAATGTGTACGATTGGGTATGGGGACATTACTCCTGATAGTACTCCGGCTAAACTTTTTTCGATTATGTTTGTGTTGGTTGGTTTTGGATTTATTGATATTTTGTTAAGTGCGATGGTTAGTTACGTTCTTGATTTGCAAGAGGGCTATCTTTTAAGAAGTGCTAAAGTTGGGAAAGAGCATGATGGTAGATCGTATTTAATTGATTTCAAGAAGGGGAGGATGAGGATTCGAATGAAAGTGGGATTAGCTTTGGGGGTTGTGGTTCTTTGTATTGGAGTTGGTATGACTGTTATGCATTTTGTTGAGAGCCTTGGTTGGGTAGATTCATTTTATCTTTCAGTCATGTCAGTTACCACTGTTGGATATGGTGACCACGCATTTACCACCATGGCTGGTCGGATTTTTGCTTCTATTTGGTTGCTTGTATCCACTCTTGCAGTTGCTCGAGCCTTTCTTTACTTGGCCGAGGCTAGAGTGGATAAGCGTCATAGGAGGATGGCGAAATGGGTTCTTGGTCAGGATTTGACTGTTGCTCAATTTCTTGCTGCTGACATTGACAACAACGGATTCGTGAGGTAATATTATGTGTTGGTAACTAGTTGTAATTTTTAGGTAGTTGCATACATGCCTTTAAAAACAGTTGTTGTATGCATGAAACCATTAGACGGTGTTATCCATTAGACGGTGTCATGATTGGAGCATCTTTCTAAAGTGGGCTTGATAATTGAGAACAAAAAGAAGAATTTTGTTATCCGGTTTTTGGATCTTTGTGCACCACCACTGTTTTTGACAATGGGTTTTTTTTTAAGAAAATCAAGAAAGTCTATCGAGCATTAGGGTTGAAATTGTGAGTGATAAAATTTTTTTTGAAAAAAATTATTTAATGCAAGACCTTTCTTGTCCTGAACAACAGTATATAAAAGACCCAAATGAATATTACTCCCATTTAGTTAGTTTGCATCGAAATTTCTGTTAACTTGTCACAGTGTCTAGGTTCATTGTTGATCTTCATCTTACATGCCATATGACTTCTTATTATTGATACTTTCAGAATGATTCCTGCAGTACAAGGTTGACATGGCCTGTAGGCTGTAGCCATGTACTTAAATATAGAGCCAGTAGTGTATCTACTCCAAAAGTATGGAGGTTTGTTTGTATTTACTAGTGGAACCTTATATATTTGTCGGTACTTGGAATGACTGCAATGTTTAGAATTTCGGAGATATTCATGTCAGTTTAGCACACGACCATCACCCTTGCTATTTTAGTTTGAGCGTGGGTTCATCTGGGAAACCTGTGTTCTTTGTCTTTGACCAGTGTTGGACAAAATGGTAGACCCCTTGACCACTAGCATTAATTCTTACTTTATCTTTTTCAATAGGATATATGCATGAGTAAACCAAACCAAACCAAACATACCCATACCCAGTATATCCCGCTCAGAGCAGGGTCTGGGGAGGGTAGGATGTACGCAGACCATACCCCCACTTTTAGAGCGGGGAAGCTGTTTCCGTGAAGACCCTCGGCTGAGTGCACAACACACATAGCGTGTAGTAGAATGCAACGGACATGATACGGAAAAGGACAATGACATACCTGAGGCCCATGGCGTTCTCCACATGGGACATACCTACCTGCGAGGGATTATGGAACTCCTAGCTTGATGACAACACCGCGCCAAGCTCCCTGTAACTGCAAAACCAAAAACCAAAAGAAAAGAAAAAACACAAAAAAAAAAAAAAAAAAAACAAAAGACACTCAGAACGAAAAGTGAGCACGCTGAAGCCGCACTTCTAAAAAATCGTTAATCGAGACAAGGCAGCTCTGAGGCTCTCGACAACAGAGCCACAACCTAGAAGGGAATCCACCACTCTGATACGCCGCCTCCAAGAACACCTATCCGCGAGCAAGGTCTCATTTAAGTCTAATGCCTTCAGATCCATCCGGAGCTGCTCTTCCCACGTCCTCCTTGGCCTGCCTCTCCTCCTCGCCCCAACAACCGTCAGACTCTCGACCCTCCTAACTGGGGCTTCAGCCAGCCTCCTTCGAACGTGGCCGAACCATCTCAACCTTCCTTCCCTAACTTTCGCAGAGAAAGGCGCCACTTCAAGCTCGCTCCTAAACACCGAGTTCGGGATTCTGTCCGACATCGAGCGCCCACAAGACCACCACAACATCCTCATTTCAGCCCCTTCCAACTTGCTTACGAGAGCCTTCTTCTCCGCCCAACACTCAGAACCATACAACATCGCCGGACGGATTGCCGCTCTATAGAATTTCCCTTTCAACTTTAAAGGGACTTTCTTATCGCACAAAACCCCTGACGCTGCCCTCCACCTTTGCCACCCAGCCTTGATGCGATGTGTGACATCGGCTTCAATCTCACCTTCCTTCTGGATGATCGAACCCAAATACTTGAATTTATCCGTCTGCGGGACGATCTGGTCTTCAATCCTAACATCCACCCCTTCTTCGTTGGCCTCACCGCTGAAGTTACACCAGAGATACTCGGTTTTAGAACGACTCATACGTAACCCTTGGGACTCCAAAGTAGATCTCCAAAGCTCCAATTTATCGTTCACCTCCCGCCTCGATTCCGCTACTAGCACGATATCATCCGCGAAGAGCATGCACCAAGGGACATCGTCTTGGATCCCCTGCGACATGACATCAAGGATAAGGGCGAAAAGAAACGGACTGAGGGCCGATCCCTGATGAAGCCCCATCTCTACCGGGAAGAAACGGGAGTCCCCCACTGGGGTCCGAACGCAAGAACTGGCTTGGGAGTACATGTCTTGAATCACCCTAACGAGCGCCGACGAAACTCCCCTCTCCTCAAGGCTCTTCCAAATAGCTACACGGGGATGCTATCATAGGCCTTCTCAAGATCAATGAACACCATATGGAGGTCTTTGCGACGTTCCCTGAACTTCTCCATAAGGCGCCTAACGAGATGAATGGCCTCGATCGTTGATCTCCCAGGCATAAATCCAAATTGATTCTCTGAGATATCGACTACTCTTCTAAGCCGACTATCAACCACCCTCTCCCAAAGTTTCATAGTATGACTGAGTAATTTAATACCCCGGTAGTTACTACAACTTTGAGCATCGCCTTTATTCTTGAAAAAAGGGACCACAACACTACGCCTCCATTCAGCTGGCATCTTATCACCCAAGAGAAGAACATTGAACAGATCTGCCAGCCATTTGACGCCAACCTCCCCAAGACAAAGCCATACCTCGATTGGGATAAGATCCGGACCAACCGCCTTCCCTCTAGCCATCTTTTGCAAGGCACCCTTGACTTCATCCTTGCTGATGCGCTCACAGGGGTCGAGGGAAAACACAGGAGAGAGCGGGGTCTCTTGCTCCACACCGGCACCTCTCCTCCTAGCCTCGTTGAAGAGATTATGGAAATACGAACTCCACCTGTCCTTAATAGCAACTTCATTCAACAACACTTGGCCTGAATCATCTTTAACAAACTTAACAGAACCCAGGTCGCGCCTCCCTCTCTCCCTAGCTTTAGCTAGCTTAAAGATGGCGTTCGCTCCTTCCTTGGTTTCTAGGCGCTTGTACAGCCCTTCATATGCCTCCTCTTTAGCTTTCGCCACTGCCTTTTTTGCCTCTCGTCTCGCCACCTTGTACGCTTCCAACTTCCGAATCCTCTCCGGCTCTGCGCAGCACGATAAAAGCTCTTTAAAGAGCGCAAGTTTAGCCTTAACCTTCATTTGAACCTCCTCGTTCCACCACCACGACTCCTTATGACCACTGAACCTACCAGAGGAGACCCCCACCACCTTCTCGCCCACGCTCCGAATGGCCTTTGCCATGATGGACCACCTGAAGTTAGCATCTCCAGCACTCGTAAAACAACCTTCGTTGAGCAAAGCCTCCCTGAATTCCGCCGCCTTCTCGCCCTTCAAGTCTTTCCAAAGGATTCTAGGTCTAAACTCTCTCTTTCTGCGCGCAACTCGACCCCCCATGGAAAGATCCATAGCCAACAGCCGGTGCTGAGAAGCGCACGCCTCACTCCTGAACACCTTGCAGTCCACGCATGCTCTAACGTCCCGGCTGCGCACAAGTAAGTAATCGATTTGAGTGCTGCGACCCCCACTACTATAGGTGATGAGGTGCTCAACCCTCTTCTGAAAAACAGAATTCACAATTACCAACTCCTGGGCCGTGGCAAACTCCAAAAGGGCGGACCCACCGACATTCCTGGACCCGAAGCCAAAACCCCCATGCGCCATGGGAAAACCATCTGACCTCTCGCCGATGTGACCGTTGAAATCTCCACCCAACACTAAAAATTGATCTGCAGGGATACTACCAACCAGCCCGTCTAAACAAACCCAAAAAGCCTCCTTCTCAGAATCACCCAGACCGCCTTGCGGGGCGTACGCACACACCACATTCACCACAATCTCCCCCATCACCACTTTGACAGCCATGATCCTGTCATGCATCTAATCACTTCCATGACGTTGTCTTTAAGGTCTCCCGCCAGAAGAATACCCACTCCGTTCCTCGAGCTGGCAAGACCTGAATACCACAATTTATACCCGTTCGCTTCTCTTGACCGCGCCCCCTTCCACCTCGTCTCTTGGATACACGCCACATCCACTCTACGCTTCTTCAACACGTCCACTAGCTCCAGAAATTTGCCAGTCAAGGTACCTAGATTCAAACTCCCAACACGCAAATTACGCAACATCGACAAACCTAATTAATCAGCGCAAACAAAGAACCGGGAACAACAACGAGAGGTAATAAAAATAATACAAAATATAATAAAAATACACGAATAAAAAATATAAAACAGCACAAACACCAAAACCAAGAAGAATAAAAATAAGAACACACGAATAAAAACGAGAAGCAAACGGGAGAAAAGAAAAAAAAACAAACGACACCCGACCAAACAACAGGACAGAAACCAATACAAAAAAGAAAAACAAAACAAAAGAAGAAAAAAAGGCCGAAACTAATGAAACAACAAGGA
Source organism: Saposhnikovia divaricata (assembly GCA_036435485.1). Classification (NCBI taxonomy): domain Eukaryota; kingdom Viridiplantae; phylum Streptophyta; class Magnoliopsida; order Apiales; family Apiaceae; genus Saposhnikovia; species Saposhnikovia divaricata. Next base: position 48,296,940 of record CM071600.1, read on the forward strand.
TTACAAGTCTACAATAAATAAAAAGGCATACGAATTACAGGGGGGGCCGGAACGGTCACGGGAGGAAGGGGATAAGGGGATGGATGGATGATTGTGGAGGAAAAGGGGAAAGAAGAGGGATTGAGAGGGGTTTGAGGATGAATGGAGGTGAGGGGGCTGTGGGTGAAGAGGTGAAGGTAATGAAGGTGGGTAGTATGGTGATTGAAGTCGACGGTGGAAGCCTGAAGGAGACAGTGGTGGGAGTTGGTGTTGCGACGAAAAAGACGAAGACCAAGGAGGGTGCTAAGCGACTTTTGTGTTAAAAAAAAGAGAGAGATGAGGGTTCGTTGGCGTTTTTTAGTGCGAAAATAAGAACGAGGGGGTTGAAAAGCGAGGAGCTCCCGCCGGAAAAGACAGTGAGGAAGGTGGCGATAAGGCGAAGGCAGGGAGGGGAATACAGGTGGGGTGAGGGGGGAACAAAAGGGGGAGGTCGACGAGGTATGCAGGAAATGAAGTTGGGGTTGGGTTGAGATTTGAGTTTGGTTACGGTTGGAGGCTGCTGCGAAGGGAGGCCGGGTGAGAAAACGAGTGAGCGTGAGTGTTTTTGGATTCGAGAAAGTCGAGAAAACGCAGCAGTTTGGTGGTTGTTAGAGTGAGAGTAAAGAAGGTTAGAGCGGGGGTTGGGAGTGAGGTAATGAAGCAGGTCGGAGGAAAGAGAACGGGGAAAGGTACGGAGAAGAGAAGGCGAAGTAGGGGACGAGGGAGAGAAGCTGGCAAAAAAAAACGGGAAAACAGAGCAAAAGAAAAAAAAACGGTTACAAATTGAAAACAGAGGTACAACAGACAGGAATGCAATGCAAGAAATGAAATGCAAGAAAACGGTGAGAATTAAATGATGTTCCGGCGATACGCCGGTCACTGTTAGCAGATCTGACAGAAAGGCCGTTAACGGCTAGTAGGAGTGCGAGAGAGCGTTTCGTTATATATATGCATGAGTAGAAAAATGAATTTCATACCAGTAATATCTGATTGGGATCTTGGCAATATCATTATTTTAACAAATTGTTTAGGACTGATCAATATAATATTGTATTATTATTATTTTATTCTAATATTGGAGTAATATTTTCCCAATGTGCTATGATATGAACAACTCTTGGCCCTACTGTGCAAGGCTTTACTGATTGCATAAGCTTTCAAATTGATTTTGCAGTAAATCTGAGTACGTTATATACAAGCTTAAGGAGTTGGGCAAAGTGTCTGAGAAAGACATCTTGCAGATCAGCCAGACGTTCGACCGTATAGACACCGGCAATTGTGGAAAAATTAGCCTTGCAGATCTTATGGAAAATCATCACTGAGAAATTTAACTATTTTGTAGTATCAAATGAAAAAAATACCTGCAAAGAAGCCACTCAAAAAACTTCATACCGGTATAAGTAGATCAGCATAATCTTCTGACATGAAGAAATGGAAAGACCTGAGTTTGGAATTAATGGGAATGGGACCCCTGGAATATGCTTGAAGAACTCAACTTTACATAGTTTTTTTTTTTGCCAATATTGTTAAGTTGAGTTTCTCCCCGAATAAGGATCCGTTAGATGCTTAGATGTATTAATTCAATGCATCTACCAGACGGCAACTGGTTGTCCCTGACGGCTAGATATATGGAAGCGTGAAATAGCCCTGTAGAAAGTTATACTAATGTATCTAGCATATATGTACTGGGCACCTATCCAGTGGAACTGCCTGATTGTTCAGGCATTGATCTGATTTAGTGGTTTAGACGAGTATTTTCATTACATTCTACACGAATGCATCTTTATGCTATATGCCCAATAAATTTTGAGGGCTAAAATATTTCTCATAACAGATCGCCAGCATATGTGTTCTCCTTATATAGATTAGCCAAGGAACTCAAAAACGTAAATCTAATAAACTGTAGCCACTAGTTCTTACTTCTTATAAAGTTCCTCCATTGTCTTTTCAAAGTGGAATTCTCTCCTTAAGATATAAATTTCATTAACTAAATAACTGAAATTATTTAACTTATGAATACCAAAACCACCACCCCTTTTTCCACTCCCAGAAAATAATGAAATTTCCGTTCCTTCAACCCCATCAGAATTTAAGAATGCTTGATTTTCTTTACCAGAGGTAGAGAGCAACCAGAGAAGTATCCTCATTTGAAAAATATGACAGTTGTTTAAACTAGTCTCTGAACCATTTTCCCTCAAAAAAAAAAAATGTATCTGAACCATTTTAACTGAAAACATATGTTGGTAATTTGAATTCAAGAGTTATGTTCTATGGAGATCATTGTTAATCGGAGGAGACCATATATATTCTGCATGTAAAACATTGCAAGCCCTTGATCTGCTACCTCTCCACTTTCAATCTGATTTGGAAACGGTCCTTCGAGTTTTTTTTTACAAAACATGTTTTATGTATATCACTCTTTCACTAAAAATCTTGAAAATCATGCATGTTTTACTAATAAAATATTGCAAAACTAATTGTTCTGCAACGTTCTGTTTGCAGAACTTTACAAAACATATATGTTTTGCTTGCAAAACATACATTATTTTGAAGATTTTTAACGAAATAGTAATTTTCATGTAACACGCTTTGCAAAATAATAAGTTTTACAATGTTTTGAATGCAGAATGATATGGTCTTCGCGGTCTCCAATGAAAAATGAAATGATAGTCTTCATTAAACTTTTTTTCTGAATTCAAAACCTATTCCCTCTATTAAAATAATTTGACCATGTTATCTTTTACAAGTAAAGATACACCCTGCACCTAATTTACCGAAGTTTGCTTGAAAATATTGTACTCCATGTTCTTTGCAGAAGTAGTGGAATTCTAACCATCAGGCTGGCTCTCCTGCGCAAATTTATGACTTGTGAGTATCCAATTTATTATAGATACAATATACTCTATACAATAAATAGTCTGAAAGCCAATACACATTTCTCAGCCTCTATATAACTAAAGCTATAGTGTCCAGTAGGATCTGGGAAACATCCAATCCCGTAAGCGTTAAAAGCCATCCAATGCAATCTACTTATGCTAGTTAGGGAAAAATAATGTGAATTGAATGCATTATTCAGCACAAGCAGATTATATCTGTGATTCCCCAGTAGTACACATAAATAAACTTTTACATAAAGTATATTGCAATATTTTGTCAGTAGTTTATACCCTTGAGAGATCAACTGTAAAGAAAATCAGCAACCTCTCGCATTTTCTTCCAATGATATTCAGACTTTGACTACAGAATTTTGGCAGAAAGTTAGTCAGGAAACATATGAGACACAAATTTTTCTTAGAGCAAAGTGATCATCGTAGGAATGATGACATCGGTCAACTACATTAGACAGCCCACATATTGAGCCCGTGGATACTTCTTTTGTAGCTGTGGCCACTGCACAAATAACTGATCAGCCATGTGTAATTTGTAGAGTATAATGCCACTTAAAGATAACCTCTTTACTCGTGCTATGCTCTCCACATAGAATATAGATGACCACCTTATACCCAACACCTGTACACAATATTTAAAAGTTATATACTGAATCACTCAACCATCCTACAAAATAATTGCCACTATGGATAAATGTTATTCTGATAACCCAGACCTTGAAGAAGAATGCAATTGCACACAAAGGTATACAAGTCCCGGGGCCATTGCATAGAATCTGTCCAGTAATATGTCAGGTAAATTAATACTCATATATAAGAGAATAGTGGTAATCTATCAATATAGGTGAAGGCAATGAATATACCACTTGGGGCTTAATTTTCATCATCAACAACAGGGCATGAGCAATAGAAAAAATGGTAGTTCCGACAGAGGTTACATAAGACTGGCCTACTTCACGACTTCGATATATCTGCAGATATTGAGAAGTTTCTCCTGTCTGATCTCCTATCTACAAAAAGTAGAAGATCAACATTTCCCATTGAAATTCCAGTAGTTACGTATACAAAATACGAATTCGTCTAATATGTACAAAATAATTGTCCACTAAATCCACTTATACTGATTTTGCAGGGATCAAGAATAACCATCACCTTATCAGCTAAAGAGTCCTCAAACACCCGTGCTTTCTGAAGACTCATATTATCAGTAGCAGCAGCGATGTAGTGTCTTGGACATAATCGGTTTGCTTGCAAAACCGATAGGAGGTTTAGCATCTCAGCTGTGTGACCCCCTAATTACAATCGAAGCAATGAGGACCAAATTATATAACAAGACAATAAACGAACTTAAAAATAAACAGAATCATATTAAGAAGAAAGTATTTGAGTGCACCTGAACCGAGGATGATAAGTGTACTGACAGGTTTTGTAGACTTGGTTCGAAATGGTTTGCTGCTCCAGTAGACAACATAAAGAATGCGAAGCACAACTAACGAGATAACTGTAATGATTATGATTACACCATTGATTGCCATTCTGTGAAGGCAAGGATTATTGCCTTTATGTGATGATACAGACTGTGTCTCAGAATGCCTGTGTCATACAAGAAATCAATGATAATTAAAAAAGAGGCGTGACATATAAAGCAAAATGCTCATATTAAAGGGCTAATACATAAAATATGAAAAAAACAAGACTTCAGTAAGTGACTGGAGTTTTTTTTAACTTCAATCCACAACTACTTAAAGCTTCCATGCTCAAGAACCTTGTTTTCAAACTAAGTTCACCAAATCTTACAACTTTGTGTGCCGATGATTACTCACCTAAAACAAGCTACATCAGATTGCCACAACAATCTAGTCAGCCTAGGTCTATTTCAAAAGATTCTTTTTCTGCACATAAAGTCTAACAGAAGCTAAATGAGCATTTATCATCTCATTTTGAACATCCTGTTCTTCTAATTTGCTATCGGATATAAGTTACCTAGAAATTAGAAGAATAATATAGTTGGAATAGGTGTCCCTAATTTGATAGTTGTTCAGCATAAAATTAAGAGTTACAAAACAAGAGAGATGCAGGCGCTTGTCACTCATTTCCACATTAATATACAAAAAATACACATACACTAGTATTCATGTTCCTTCGTCTCACTATCTTCTCACTCCGGATTAAGAAATTGATAACCTGCTCATTAGTCATGACCAAGTCCACATCACAAGCATTAAAGTGTACACTCCACTCAATTTAATCGATTTATAGACCTTAACAGAAGAAATGCACCAAGATACCTCACAATTTATGACATGCGGACCAAAATACTACAGTTTAAAAAAGATTCCCCAAAATACCACACATTTTAAGGAACCCTCGTAAAATTGCGAGGCAACTAAATTTCTATCTGAAATGCGTGACACCTTCACACGTTTCGAAAATGCATGCCCTCGAGAGTGTATAAGTGTTATTTCAGGTCCTAATCCCGGATTGTGTTTATTTCTGCGCAAACTTACCCAAAATCTATAATTTTTGTCGCTTAACTTCCAAAAACTATAGTATGTCTGACAAGTAGCATCTATTTTAACAACCCTAATCAGTACAAAAATTGAACAAAAACTATCCTACAAAAAGAAGCACAACATAATCAATGAATAAACGGGTACCATACAATCTATAAAATTAAGATGCAATTATTAAAACAGAGTTACCAATCTGTAATATAACTAACATTTAAGTAGATTTGCACCCAAATCAATTTTGTAAATAAAGTTTTGATTTTGAATCATGTATACACATTTGTCAAACGAAGAAAGTCAATTACCTGAAAATAGAGAAGAAGCTTTGCCGGAATCTTGACTGAGTTCATCGGCCGGCGATCATCGGTAGGTCTTTTCCGGCTAATTGCACGTGATTTTCTGAACGCCGGTCTGGGTGTTTGTTTGTTACTCTATTCTATGTGATCTTAAAAAATAACAAGTGAATAGTTTCAAAGAAATAAAACTTCAACCAAACAGTCTCTTACAGGGCTCGCTTGCATTTCTGGTATAGGAACGTACGCTGTTTTCATTTTTGGTACATTTTGTTCAGAGTTTTCATTTCTGGTATAGCTGAGTAAATTTAATAGAAAACGCCACTTCAAGTGGCGATTCCTGTTGAATTTAATTTCAATAGAAAACGCCACTTGAAGTGGAGTTTTCTATTACATTGTTTTCTTTTCCACTTGGCATATTTGTAACTAGAAAATGAATTTTGTAGTACTCATTTTCTACAGCTTAGAAAATATATTTCTGAATAAAATTTATTCACTTTTTTTGCTTCGTATTAAAGAATTTACTTCCTACTTTGATACAATACAAAAATCTCCAAAAAATTTTATGTCTAGCTTTGTTATTTTTTGATCCGAATATGTTAACTCCACATATGTTTCTTAACAATTCCTTCGTCAAGTCATGTTTAGGGCCATAAAAAACACATTTGTACATGTTTTTATTGCGTTTTTTTTGTTCCGTATTGAAGTATTGATGTTCTACCTTGGTGTAAGCCCAAAAAAATTAATATATCATATGTGTAACTATGTTTATTTATGGCCCGGAAATGACAAAAATTTCCAAATTTTGACAGAAATTTTTTATTCAAATGAAACAAACAAAGTACAAGAGATGAAGCACACTAAAATTAAAATGCAAACATAGAAATTTAAAAGCATAGATAAAATCAACAACAAGTTATTAAATTTGAATTAGGCCAACTGCCTAATTATCTTTGCTACATTTCTCAATTTTCTGGAGGAAAATTACGTTCCCTTGCTTCATATTCTTGAACATACTTTGCCATTTCCGCCTCCTCAGCTGCAAACATGTCATCCCGTTTTTGGTGAGTTTGAGCACGCAGGCCACGCATCAAATGGTTCCATTCCTCTCCCGAGATCTTCCCATCTTTAAAATCTTCATTTAGCTTTGCTGCACCATCACAGAACTCATTCGCAATTTCATCATTGTACAAGTAGAAGTCATAGTTCTCCTCCTTAGTTTTGACCCAGTCTTTTCCCTTTCTCTCCTCCCTGCTCTTAAAATTTTTCATCTTTCTGATGAAGTGGTCTTCTTCACAATGCTTGAGCCACGCAGCCCTCCTCTTTTGTGCCTCGGCTTCTTTCCTGTTATCCATGTCGTCATAGAAACTTGTTTCTGACACTTTCCCCTTCCCCTTCCTCCTATCCATTTGATGCAAGTGCCTTGAAAAAAAATAATTGGATCAAAATATTTATGTTATTTAGAAAGAAATAAGTTGTGTTTATGAATAACAAAGAAGAACCTATTTATAGAGAAATTTGTAGATGTCTTCGTCAATAATACACATCAACAGCTGTAAATAATTAATATATGTTACTGCTGACGGGACTACACCACTTTATACTGACTCTGGGCAATTTTTGAATTTCACATAAATTTTCAGCTTTGTTTCAGAGTATTGTACAGCTTATTATAGTGCTCTGGCAATACTGCAAAGATTCGTGTGTTGGTTTTCATGTGCGTTCACGAGATTGTTGTAATTATTTCACTGGTGACGGGACCACACATCTTTTGACAGACTAGCATCCTTGTTTTCAATTCGACAAGAAATTTTATTCATCTTTTTACAGCGCTTTTTAAGGACTGGCAAGATTCTTGTTGTTTTTTTCCTGTGCACTCACGGGAAGGTTAAAACAACAATGGTAAAATCGTATCCCACTTGAAATAAGAAGATGTGACAAGGCATTTGTTATCGTTACAGAGCTTTTCAGTATTTGGTGCAGATTACTGTACATGCACGAGATTCTTCACTATGTGAGTAGAAGATGTGGGTGCAATGCCTACAAATTGAAATTATTTGTTCCTGTGATTTGTCCGTGGTAGCTAAAATAATGCAAGTGGTGGATAATAATCAAAGTGGGAAAAAACAGTCGGTTTGACTATAAATATGTAACCAAAATAATTATCGTCGACACAAAATGACTTATACTCCTGGTGATATTTTTCGAGCTATGGGTAGGAGTTGGGTGTGTGAAGATGAATTTGCTTACTCCTTGAACCCTAATCATCGTTACTCAACTGTTTCAGTAGCAACAATGCAGAGGGAGTGGGAATGGCGTGCACGAACTCTTGACATTTGTGTCGAACAATGTCGAACAAATGGGCTACGAGTAGTAAAACAGCGCGCTAAATCCATGCCACGTAACACTCCTGGACAACTGGAAGCCGCGTTATTTCGTGCACGTGAGGAGGAAAATCGAATGCGTTTGCGCGCACGACGATACAGCCTAGCAGAAGATGCGAGGATGTGTGCAGAGGACGGAGACATCCTACAAGCTAGGCAATATCATCAATGGAGCATAAGTCCTGAAAATCAATCGGACTGCGACATGTCCGACGAGGAGTAGACTATTGTAATTTTATTATTGGAAGTGTGTTAATTTATGCAATTGCTATGATTTCATAATTTCTGGCATTTGTTATGTTTCAAACACAAAATCATATATGCCTCTACATAAAAGAAAACTGTCATGTTTTCATAATTGAAATGAAGTTGATATAAAGCACACAAATACAACTTTTACGAGGCAAAGTACATGGAAAAAATAAAATCACACCAAATCAAATTACGATAAACAAACTAGCAGCATGAAGTAAAATGGCATTAGACATCTAAAGACTTGATATCATCAAGTAGAAGGCTCCGGGGGACGCTGTGGACAAAGTCTGCTCCGTTTTGTATGTCCTTCTTGCTTACACCGACTACACTTTATCCCCGATCTTGACTGGTCCATTTCAGTTCGAATTCTTACAGACTGTCCCCTTGTGCCACTCTTTTTCTTCACCTTCTTGTAGGCCGGATTTGGTATCAATTTTCCAAACACTTGCCACTCTTCGGGTAAAACGTAGTTCCACAAGTCCGTGCTTGGCAGTGGAAATATCAGGGGTTCCCATAACTTATGCAATTTGGACGAGTAGTGGTAAGGTCCAACCCACTGCTTCCAATCAATATTGTCCACTAAACAACCAGCCATTACATGAGAACAAGGCATATGATGACATTTCCATTTTCCGCAAGTGCAAGTTTTCTTACTTATGTCAACATTTTGCTGGTTTCCCCCCTTCGTGCAACCTTTCACCCGATAGCGTTGAGTGACGATTGTGAAAATGCCAAGTTGACGACTATGTGTTGTCACGAAATGTGCTTTAGCCTTCTCCGTATATCTTGTTATCATGTCATTCGTCCTTTGACAGAATTGTTGGCCGTCATGTAGGGCAGCAACGGCTTGGTTCCTCTGTGTGTTGACAATTCTAACATTTCTGTAGAATATGTACTCCATCATTGCTGTAACAGGAAGGAAACGAGCCATTCGTATGTTGCCATTGTAGCCTTCCATGATGTTGGTAGTGGTTTGTCCGTAACGAGCACCGCCCCGATCATGACTGATGGTCCACAATTCGGGAGAAACGTTGGAAAGCCACTGTAAAGCAGTTGGTGATATCTCCCCTATTCTTTTCATGTAGGCATTGTGCTTTTTGACCTGCGGGGTACTTCCAGCTAACCACATCAAGCGTCTCAAGTCCCCCCGGGATGTTTACTAGAGAAGTTACTTCTGAAATGATGTAGACACCATCTATGAATCCCATAAGGTGGTGCAAAGCCGTTGCCCGGATTCGATATTGCTGCGAGAATTCCAGCAGCACGGTCTGATATTATGCAAACACGCTTCCTGTCCTTGCAAACATGTGCACGCAGCAGGCCTAAAAACCAACCCCAGTTATCCTCAGACTCTTCCTCAACCAACGCATAACAGACGGGGTATTGATGATTGTTGGAATCAACACCCATGGCAATGAGTAACTTCCCATTGTATTTGCCCTTTAGAAATGTACCATCAATTGAAAGTACAGGTCGGGCATGTTGCCAACCGTCCATCACTGCTTTAAGGCAGAAGAAAACACGCTTGCAAATGGACTGATGTGCTACTTTTTCATCTGGTACTGCGTTAATCACAACAGCACTCCCAGGGTTGGAATGGGCAATGGCCATGAAGAACTGTGGTAGTATGTCGTATGTTGTGCTCCACTTGCCATATATATCCTCAACTGCCAACTGCTTCCCTCTCCATGCTTTCATGTATTTCACATTGTGATTTAACTCCTTAGTGACCAAGCTCAAGACATTCTTGATTGGGAGATTTGGTGACCCTACAACCTGTCAAACATGTGAAGAAAACATGTCATTACTCCAAAGTTATTAAAAATGACCTACATTACATCTGAAAATGAAAAACGTACGTGTGGCTTGACAATATCTCCAACTAATCTTGCAGTAATCTTTTTGTGGTCCTGCGTAGGATGATCACATAAGCATATGTGTTCTGTGTACTTTGTGATTTCGAAGAAACCGTGCCTTTTTTTCTTTGCAGCCCTCAGTCTCCATGGACAATTCTGCACGGTGCACTTTGCAATGAATTGATCGGGATTGCTCCTCACCACGATGTACATCCGATTACTATTAATGTGCACTGTTCTCACTGCATTGACAAGCATAGTTTTGTCACTGAACATCTGTCCGACATAAAGATTTTCATTTTCAGGATCTACAATATTGTAGTTTGCATCCCGGTTGTGTAACACAATCGGTGTATACGCCTCCGTTTCAAACCAAGGTGCTCTGGGAACGTGCCTCCCATCCTCAATGATAGCCGTCTCAATCACAGCCATCCTAGGCACCTCCTCTTCGGCCTCGTCTTCCGATACATATTCGTCATCATCACTGCTACGGTAGTCCAAATCCTCACTACTTGAACTAGCGTTGTCATATTCTGAATTTTCATGTACAAGGGCCAACTCCCTACCTGCAAGAGGATGCACTTGTGGAGACGGCTCAGTGTAATCTGTAGGAGTATAGTAATCTTGCAATTGGTAATCAGCATTCTGCTGGCTTTGTTGGATTGCATAGCTACTTGAACCGCCGACATGACCCTGATAATCGTCTCCTCCACCAAAATAATAGTCTGACCACCCGGCCGTTCCAAATTCTGGAAACTGGTTGCTAGTCCCAGTATCTTCTTGGTAACTTGAATGCATATTATGCCCGTAACTGTACGGGTCATCCTCTTGTACCTTTTCGACCTCCAAAAACACAGAAACATCACCTAAACCCATCATCATCGTACGAGGGATGCTCAACAGCCTATCCACGTCCATATCTGACGTAATTTGACCTACTAAAAAAATGTGATGCAACATTCCCTATGCCAACTTGGGGGTATTTATAACTCATTTTTACATCCCAATGATTCGGATTTATGCCCATAACCTCATAAACAATACCCCTAAATTCTTCATATTTCGTTCCCAGCATAACATAACGTTGACCACCCAGATCTTTCGAATATCGAATATCATCCCCCCGTCTAATAATTCTTCCACCCCAAAAGAAGTTAACATTAACGTAATTTTCCATTCTCCTGAATATATTAAATGAAGTTAAGAACATTATCTTACCATTTAACTAATTTGTAACTAACAATGCACAAACATATATCAAAATACACAGACACTTAACCTAAAATACATATTACTTTAAACAAAATGAAGGTTAGGTTATAAAGAAGCATGTACCTTAAATGGGATGAATAAGGCAAGGTACCAAGCAAAGCTTCCAAGGATCAGAATTAGGTAGAATGCCTGGACTAATATTGTGATGGACACACAGAGAGAAAAGAAAGTGAAAAGAGGAAAGAGATGCTGTGTTCAAAACAAACCCATGTAGAGTTGTTAATATAGAGACTTTTGGATAAGATACGAATGAAGCTGATTGGTGGAATCTTGATTTTCTCAGAGATAAGATAAGATACGTATGTCTGTGAAAATCTAAAAAATTTTCATTACAGTTTTAAATTCTAATATTATTCATTACTCATTACTCATTAAATTATAAAATTATTAATTTCTTTGTTCATATATTTAATTTTAGAATTCTACTAGAAAATAAATATGAAAATCTAACACTACTTTTTAAACTCAGATAACGTAATATTATTCATTATTCATTCTTTTTATAATATTATTCATTATTTACATTCTAAAATATTTCATTTTTGTAATATTAAATTACATAATCTAGTACCTCATTTTATTTGCTAAGAATATATAAGTGACTACACATAATTAATAATTTAATTGGACTATTAATTTATTAATTTATTACTAGGAATACGTAATATATAAATTTATTGATTTTGTACAGGACTAGTACAGTGTCAATAGAAAACGCCAGTTGGACTGGCGAATTCTATTAGTATTTCAATAGAAAACGCCAGTTCCACTGGCGAATTCTGTTACCTGTTTTGCAGCTAATACGCCAGTTGAAGTGGCGTATTGGGTGTTTTCTTTAAATCCTCAACAAACAGCAGTCTCGGCAGTTTACACCAAAACAAGTTCATTCCAGCAGCCGCGACTCCCTTCCAAAAAAAAAAACAGTTTTGCAATTTCTCCTTCTTCACTCCATCCATCAAAAGGTAACCTATATCTTTCCTTATACTTAGTCATTGTTTATTTCTTAAGTTCATTGCAAGTAATATGTAATTATATGTTATATTTGGAATTGGGTTTTTTTTTTTGGAATTGTAGCTTACATGTTTGTTGATATGCTTGCATGAAATTGCTACAATTGTAAATCTTAGGTACATTGGATGTTGATATAAGTGTATGGTTAATATTTATATGTAATTTTTAGGTTTGTGTAGCTTAATTTGAATGCACGCAAGGTGTTTGATGAAATGCTTGACATAGACTAGATTTAAGTAACGATGTATTACATTAAAGAAAATAGGAATTTAGAAAATAATTGGAAAGATTTAATTGGAGTGTTAATTTAATTCTAAACTTGATTCTTAACTGTGGTTTGCATTTAGAATTGATTACATCACATTTTGTACACTTGAATTTCAGCTTAGAAATAATAATAAATTCGTTCGAATATTGTAGATGTCAGACTTACATGATGACATGTACGAGCCGGGTCCTATTGAGGGTTCCATTTTATCTGGTCAGCATGAGCATATATCCCAGGAGATTTGGGAGGGACAGGTACGGCGTAGTAACTATTTTGTAGTTAATGCACATATATGTTTAGGGTTTTAAGAATGTTGTGGTAATTACAAATCTGTTTATAAAAATTTTTCAGGAACCCGCACACCTACGACTGCGCACTAACTTCAAGTCATATTGGGATATAGTAAAGGCCCCAAGGGAACTTCCAGCAGCCGTGTTGACAGCGATTAGGGATGCTGGTTTGGAGGGAGTGTACCGCATCGGCTCGTTTAGACATGATGCAGGACTGATCACTGCTTTTGTTGAGCGATGGAGACCCGAGACACATACCTTCCATCTACCATTTGGTGAGGCCACTATCACTCTGGAGGATGTTCACTACATCTTAGGACTACCTACCGGGGGACGTCCCGTGATTCATAGCTTTGGCAGTCCTAAGAAGGCTCAGCTGCAGGGTATGGTCAACGATCTTCTGGGTGTGCTTCCTGAAGATAATGAGTGGCAGAATTCCGGTTTGAGGATTTCATGGTTGGTACAGCAGTTTGGCACATGTCACCGGCTAGACATGAGTTCTCCTCACTATCAGACGCAGTTGCTATTCCACATTAGGGCACATTTGTTGCTTATCATTGGATCTTTGTTCCCGAACACATCAGGGAACACGATCCAGTACCACCTTTTACACTACGTGCATGACCCTGCGCAGGTGGGTGCATACAGTTGGGGTAGTGCTGCATTGGGATACTTATACCACCACTTGTGTTCTGCATCCATTGTCAAGAAAAAGGGCACAAAGAAAGAGCTCTGTGGATCGATGATACTACTACAGGTATACCTTCTTCTCTATTTATTGGCATACCTTGCATGATTACCTTGCATGAGCACACGAGTATGAACTTTGGCTTTACTTGACATTTCTCCCTCAGGTGTGGATTTATGAGCATTTCCCATGCCTGGCTCCTACGCTGAAGACAACATGTCCTATCCTCTATCCTTTAGCTTTGAGGTAATTGTTTTGCTTTTTAATTTTATGCCTAGTATGTGCTTCTCTGACCATTTGCTGATGATGTCCATGGATGTTTCAGGTGGAAGGTGCCTAAGAGCAACGTGCGCTCCACATCAAATAGGGCACGTCACGGGCGCTATGAGTTGGATGATATGCATATTGATCAGATATGTTGGAGGCCTTATAGGCACTTTCCCACTGGTGATGTTCCATCTATCATGGAGAGGAGGTTATGGTCCGCCCAGTGTCCCTTGATATTTCACACGATCATCGAGTGGTACTACCCTGACAGAGTCACTAGACAGTTTGGATTCGTACAGGACATACCGACTCGGTCTCCTCGCCCAGGGCATGACTCATCACATGAGTTTTCTTTTTATGCTAATCTTGGCGATGACGTGATGGAGACACGAGACGTGCAGATTCGACAGTGGCTGAACCGTGGGGCGGATGCACTATCACCTCCCTTTTATGTGCCCACGAGGCATAATGAGACTGTAGCAGGTTATGATGCTTGGTTCCAGAGTATTACCCGTCGACGTGTAGTTGATGTGAGGCAGTGGAGGCAGCAGGAAGGGTTCCAGGGGTCGCAATCCTTTCATGGTGGCGGTAGTACTTATCATCCTGCTAGGCCAGTTATGCCTGAGGTTAGCACATATCCCCAGTTATGGGAGCCTTGGGATCGAGCTCCTTCTGAGGATTTTGGATCAGATATGGGAGATAGAGGTGCTTGGGATCACATGTTGGATGACAGTGTACGTCATGCATCACACGCTTCTGGTAGTGCACATCATGATTCACCCCCTTTCCAGTCTCAGATGACGCATGCAGGCGGTTCACAGTCTACATCCCATATGGGTGGGTCTTCCGGTGCCTTTCAGGACCATTCCTACACGACATTTCCAGGTGGTTCACAGTCATATTCCCAGATGACAGGTGCATGGGGTATGGGTGGGTCTTCTGGTGCCTTACAGGACCATTCTTACATGACATTTCCAGGTGGGTCGCAGTCAGGTTCCCAGATGACAGGTGCCTGGGGTATGGGTGGGTCTTTTGGTGGATTTCAGGACTACTCCCAGCTTGACCAGTCACATATGACTTTTGGAGGTAGTTCGCAGATGACTTTTGGAGGCCATTCGCAGTCACACCTACAGACGCCCCAGGCTCATGGGTTTAGAGAGTTTGCACCTGTACAGCCCTCATCCAGTAGCGAGGAAGAGGCTAACGAGGAGCCCCATGTTAGGCAACAACCACCAAGAAATGTGAAAGGCAAGGGGAGAAGGTGTCATACAGGTAGCCATGTGTTGTGGGAGCCGAGGAAGTGACTCGTCAGCTACTTGTAATCGACTTTATGTTTGCTTTGATTTAATCGAATGTTTTGTAGTTTATTTGCTTAAACAATTGTCTGTAATGCTTAACTTTAGTTGCTTAAACATTTATCTTCATTTGGTTGGATGTGTTGTTCAAACAATTGTCTTTAATGCTTTCAGTTTTTGGGTTTAATTCAAAGGGTGTAACATTGGTCTTAAAACGTCTTAGTTCCATCACTAAAAGAAAATTACATCAACGTAGTTCAACCTGCTTAACAATTACTAAAATATTACTTATTAAATTACACTACTTCCATAGCGAAATAATCATGATTACTACAACAGCACAGACCAAAAGCTTCTTCAATGTCCTGTTCTCCTTCTCCAACTTCTTCAACAAATTATTTGTTACTTCAACCTGATTTTGAAGCAAACAAATTTCTTCGTCCACCTTCCAAGCATTGTGCAAGTCATCATCCTTTCTATTCAGTCTTAGCTTCAAATCTTTTATCACTTCTCTTGCTCTTTCAGTGTACGATGGATCAGCCCACTTGAAGAAGTTACATCTTCTTGTAGGATCCTAACAACACATTAAACAAAACTCAATATATTTTCGCAACAACAAAATTTACATAAAGGAATGCTGTACATACCTTGTACTGGCTGCACCCGAAGAACCTCCTTCCTGGGTCAAGAGTACCTTCTTTCCATGCTTCTTGACAAGGAGCTGGTAGATTGCAGTTACACCTTACACTTCCATGTTCACCTAGGTAATTGAAAGTGCTTGAACTATGTCTGTAAGGGTTTCTAACCGAAGATGAAGAGTTTCTTGAATTAGACATGACTAACTTTTTACATACGGAGACATCACATAAAAACCTTCCAATTTATAGCCAAATTGGTATGATTTTTTGAAGTTTAAAAATTGTTTAAAAATAATACACAGCTAGCATTTCCGAAAAAGTTGTTTTGTCACTTCAACACTGAAATAAAGTTCAGCACCCAAACACAGCTAAAAAATTGAAAAAGTTGAATGGTCATTTCAATACTTTATCCTGCAAAGCTGAGTTCTCTTTTCAGTTCAAGCAGGATCAATAAAACATGAGAACCCCACCCTGACAACCCCACTTACAGGGGTACATGAATATATATAAATACATAACTATATATATATACATATATATATATATGACCTTCCATATAGGTTAAGTGCAAATTAATTTACCAACTACAACATAAATATGTCATCCTCTACAAATCATAATTGGTTGCTCGGAGAAAGAAATGATGACTACCGGCGTCTACGACGAAGCGATCCAGTGGAATATTTTGCAGGCGTTCGTCGAGAATGGGCATATCGCCGTGAAGAATCGGAACGCTTACGAAATGACCTAATTGCTTTGGGTGCGAGGGTCCCTATTCGTCATTCGCTCGACATGTTTCCGCGTACTGGTGAATCATCGGGTTGGAATGATTATAAGCGTAAAGTCATTCGAGCTGTGAAACAGATACGGATTGAGAACAATCGAATGTTGTTACGTAGAACTCGTCACTACATCTATCAACTTGCCAAAGACTCCGTTCGTGCAAGTGGGAGAGAGCTAACAACCGTTGAGGAACAACATCTTCAACAAAATCCATGTTACATATCCGATGATTACATGTCCGACGAAGAAATTTAATTAAGTACTGGTCAATTATTTAAGCTTTTAATTTCTCTATTATGTATTTGTAGTGTGCATTTTGCTTTTCATGTTCTTGTATTGTGTTTTTTTCTATTATGATGGTGTTATAGTGTGCAAGAAAAGTACGTAAATAATTAAAACATCACATTCCATAACATCACACAACATGAAAACAACAAATACAAATGAATATCCGTAGAGGACATTCTTTAGGGAAAACTTAAAAAAACCACATTTTATCATAGACGAAGAAATTAATCTTCATCACCGTCATCATCATCATCATCATCTTCCTCATCCTCCTGCACCGAGTCCTCGTACTCATTCTTATTCTCATCAGTTGATTCATCGAGAGCAGCAAAGGGATTATAAGGCACAATCCCATCCTTTTGCTCAATCCCATCCTCCTCCACGGAGTCCTCGCCGTCATTCTCATTTTCATCAGTTGATTCGAACTGATGGCGAGTTAGTTCTCTGACTCGTTGCATTTCCAATATCTCGAAATCACGCGCAGCACGCTCCTCTAATGGTTCATGAAGCCAACGAATGTACCCACATCCGTTGCCTCCATTTGGACAATTGAGATACCTCCTTCCCGCATTTATTCCATAGGACCATGTGCGTTCAACGCACAACTTATCACAAAAGCAGAGATTTAAATCGGGGATGTTTGACATGTTGGATTGTGTGTGAAATGCTAGATTAGATTTCAGTGGTTGGGTGAACAAGCCTCACCACAAGCTTGTTTTATAGCTGAGAATCAAGGGATAAATTATTGATTGGTCTTAAACTGGCCCGTGACTCAACAGTACTGTCAGAATACATTTAAATGAACTGCACAAAAAATAAATTGGAGGAATCATTTTTGTCATCAAAGAAACTCATGTGAATGTACAGCAACAAACAATTAAATTTACTGAAAAACCAAAGTTGATTTCAGAAATTTACCCTGCATTATTGAAAAACACACTCTGAGAAAGGACTGCATGCTTAGACTTTAGTCAAATAAAGCTGAATACTGAAAAAGCAAAGTTGATTTCAGAAATTTACCCTGCTTTATTGAAAAAAACACTCTGCGAAAGGACTGCATGCTTAGACTTTAGTCAAATAAAGCTGAATACTGAAAAAGCAAAGTTGATTTCAGAAATTTCATATTATTTTCCTGCAGGCTAATAAATTTGTGCAGTCACATCTTCTACTTCTTCTACGCAAAGTACTCTAGTCACTTCAAAATAATGCTTGTTTAAATTTTTGAGGTATTTTCTCATCAGCAAAGAGGTAAAATAATAATCCAAGGTTGGCTATAAAACCCAATGTTGGTGCTTATTCAGAATCACAAGTTACTAGTTTTTTCTCAAATTTTCTTTCTTGAAGCCAATAGGATAACATGGATAAGGGAAAAAAACCACAAACTAGTAAAACCAAAACCAAACAAACCAAAAAAACCAAGAGGTCATTCGATTTGCAGGCTGAGGATGCTAAACTTGCAAAACATTTTGAATTTGCTGCACAACAAGTCAAATTTAAAATGGAAATGGAAGCTCGAGCTGCAAAGGAACGTGAAATTGCATTAGAAGCTGAAGCTGCAAAGGAACGTCAAATTGCAAGGGAAATTGAGGAAGCTGAGGATGAGAATTATGCTGTTGATCTCAGTGAATTTTAAGAAGTTGTATTGTGGTTCTCGTGTCACTGTATGCTTATTTTCTAATTTTCTGTTTTCAATTTAATGTAATTGTGTGATGCTTCAATTTTCTGTTTTCAAATTGAAGTACTTGTGTGATGTTGTATGTTTATTTTAAAGTAATGGAATGTTTTCTAATATGTTTTTTATGGCCCTCAACGTAACTGCATGAAGGTATGGTTAACAATTTCATGTGAATTTGCCATATTCGGGCAAACATTTAACATATCTACAGAAATTAATTTTGCCTAAATTTTGGCTTACGCAGAAGAACAACGTCAATACTTGAATACGGAACAAAAAAAACGAAATAAAAACATGTTGCAATATAATTTTTATTCCCCTAAACATTCCTACTCGAAGGAATTTTTAACAATTTTATGTTGAGTTGCCATGTTCGGCCCAAAAAATAAAATAATTAGACACAATCATTTTCGGAGATTTTCATATTATACCAAAGTACAACGTGAATACTTGAATATGGAACAAAAACAACGTTAAAAAAACTTGTACAAGTATTTTCTTTATTCCCCTAAACATGCCTACTCGAAAGAATTTTCAACAAATTGTTGTTGAGTTACCATGTTCGCCCAAAAAAAAAAATAGTTAGACATAATAATTTTTGGAGATTTTCATATTATACCAAAGTAAAATGTCAATTCTTCAATACAAAGCAAAAAAAATAAAAAAAAATCATTTACAAAGCAAATTCATCTTCACACACCCAACTCCTACCCATAGCTCGAAAAAAATCACCAGGAGTATAAGTCATTTTGTGTCGATATCTTCTACTCACATAGTGAAGAATCTCGTGCATGTACAGTAATCTGCAACAAATACTGAAAAGCTCTGTAACGATAACAAATGCCTTGTCACATCTTCTTATTTCAAGTGGGATACGATTTTACCATTGTTGTTTTAAGCTTCCCGTGAGTGCACAGGAAAAAAACAACAAGAATCTTGCCAGTCCTTAAAAAGCGCTGTAGAAAAGATGTGAGGTCCCGTCAACAGTAACATAATTACAACAATCTCGTGAACGCACATGAAAAACAACACACGAATCTTTGCAGTATTGCCAAAGCACTATAATAAGCTGTACAATACTCTGAAACAAAGCTGAAAATTTATGTGAAATTCAAAAATTGCCCAGAGTCTGTATAAAGTGGTGTAGTCCCGTCAACAGTAACATATATTTCATTATTTACAGCTGTTGTTGTGTATTATTAACGAAGACAACTACAAAATTCTCTATAAATAGGTTCTGCTTTCTTATTCATATGCACAACTCACTGGTTTCTTCTCACATTAATTTTGATCCAATTATTTTTTTTCAAGGCACTTGCATCAAAATGGATAAGAGGAAGGGGAAGGGGAAAGTGCCAGAAACAAGTTTCTACGACGACATGGATAAAAAGAAAGAAGACGACCATCAGAAGAGGAGGGCTGGGATTGTACGGGCTGGTGAGCAGTCCTTGTTCATAAAAAAAATGAAGATTTTTAAGAGCAGGGAGGAGAGAAAGGGAAAAGACTGGGTCAAAACTAAGGACGAGATGTTTAACTTCGACTTCTACAATGATGATTTCGCGACTGAATTCTGTGATGGTCGTAAAAAGCTAGATGCAGAATTGAAAGATAAAAAGATTTCTGATGAGGAATGGTACACTCAGGTGGAACTGCTAGCTAATCGGATGCACAAAAAATATGATGAATTGTTCGACGCTGAGGAGGCGGAAATGGAAGACTATGTTCAAGAATATGAAGCAAGGAAGCGCCAATTTCCTCCAGGAAATTGAGGAATGTAGCGACGAGAATTAGGCACTTGGCCTAATTCGAATTTAAGAACTTGTTGTTGATTTTATCTATGCTTTTAAATTTCTATGTTTGCATTTTAATTTTAGTGTGCTTCATCTCTTGTACTTTGTTTGTTTCATTTGAATAAAAATTTTGTGTCAAAATTTGGAAATTTTTGTCATTTTCGGGCCATAAAAAAACATAGTTACACATATGACATATTACTTTTTTTGTTCTTACACCAAAGTAGAACATCAATACTTCAATACGGAACAAAAAAACGCAAGAAAAACATGTACAAATGTGTTTTTTATGGCCCTAAACATGACTTGACGAAGGAATTTTTAAGAAACGTATGTGGAGTTAACATATTCGGATCAAAAAATAACATAGCTAGACATAATAATTTTTGGAGATTTTCATATTGTATCAAAGTAGGAAGTAAATTCTTTAATATATATTAGAGAACACAAAAAAAATTTATTTACAAGTACATCATCAAAGTCATGTAAAATGAATACTAGAAAACTATATTTCCTACCCAAAAAAAAAATTGCTAACTGTCGGAAGGAAAAAAAAAAAAAAGGTTAATAGAAATCGCCACTTGAAGTGGCGTTTTCTGTTGAAATGAATTTCAACAGAAAACGCCACTTCAAGTGGCGATTTCTATTAACTTTTCTCAGCTATACCAGAAGTGAAAAACTTGAACGAAATGTACCACAAAAGAAACTTGAACTCGGTGATATACTAGAAATGTAATCGAGCCCTCTTACAGCATCTCCAACATACTCCCTATTGTAGCTCTTAATTCAAAAATTGAGAAAAGAGAATAAAAATCAAGCTCCAAGAGACTCTTAGAGGCTCTTTAAAAATTTAAGAGCTTCTTCTCTTTCCTCTATTGTAGGAGCAACTAGTAGCTCTTAACTTAATATTTTATTAGTAAAATAGTGGTTCTTCTCTCTCATCTATTGATTGTTTGTCCAAGTGGAATTTAAATATGAATAAAATATAAAATAAAGAACCATAATAGAGAGCATTGCCGGAGTTGACACACAAATCAATGTAATAACTTGCTAAGAGCTTAATTATTTATAATATATTTAGGAGTGAACCAAGAGACTTTTGGAGATGCTCTTAGTTATTTATAATATATTTTGGCTCAGACATCCTGAGCCGAGTCATCTTCGGAATAGCATCACGCTTCTTCTCTTTCTGAACTGTGCGGATAAGTCTCGCCAAACTACCTTACTGAAATGTTAGAAATTTACAACAGCAAGATGAGCGAAAGAAATGCTCAGCAAGCGTATAAAAATTTTGATACAAAAACCAAGATAAGTGGGGTATAAAATCAACTGAAATGTAAAACAGTTTATAGAGAAAACTGAATCAACAACAGTGATATAATTCAAACCATAACTGAAATCATTTGGCATGTCATAAAAAATGAATCACCTGCCAACTCACAATATATAATAGCCATTCGGGCGATATGGATTGGATATACATAACTGAAACACCATTGCCCCCTGATCAGGTTCAAAAGCAATGGGACCCATTATACTCCACTGGTACAGCTATACCCGTGTGTATAATCCGGATTTCATGAGGGTACCAAAATAGGCAAGTAATGTTAGCCTATAGGAAGATGGAATTGTTACCATATCCTCCTTAAATATTGCTGGACCATGAAATCATCATGGCCTCCTACGCTTTAATAACTTCCAATCCAATAGAGCAATCACTAGTACAAAACTGATTTTATACGTCGCCCCTTTTACGTCGGTTAACCATAAAGGCGACATATATACTACTTTTATACGTCGGTTGTTGTTTTAACCGACGTAAAAGGGTTAATCTGATGACTTTTTACGTCGGTTTTTTATTTGACCGACGTATAATGTATGTTTTATACGTCGGTTGATTAAAAGGCGACGTATATGATGATGTTATACGTCGGTTAAGGAAAAGGCGACGTATATGATTCTATTATATACGTGTATAAACCTTAGTACATATACGTCGCACTACACGCTACCCGACATATAAAACATATATATACACGATGGCATCCATATATCCGACGTATATACAATTACAAGGCAATTAGTATTTAGTCAATAATCCCAGTTCTTCCCCAAATCAACATCGTGAGTTCTCTCCCCCTCCATCTCTCTTTTCTCTCCATCTCTCAATCTCTGTTCGTCCTAAACACCATGAATACACACCATATATAAATCTGCTGCTAGTTGACTTAGGATTCATTCGATTTGGAAGATTCAATCGATTTGGCTGCTAATTGATTTATCAATTAAGGATTCATTCCATCGTTCTTCTCATTTTTAAAACCCTAAACATACGATTTGGGGTTCAATTATTTGGCTGTTCAAATGACTTGTGTTGAAGCTTGGGGGATTTATGAGATGACTCTAAAGTGAAGATTACTAAACTCCCGGCTGTTAATTTCTGTTGTAAAAGGTATTTAATTCCATGTAGTATTGTAGTAAAAGATTACTAACCATTTGATTGATAATATGGTCTAGTTTTAAGGTGTTTTGTTTCAGTGTGTGTGTGTGTGTGTAACAGTATTGTAGATTGTAAAGTATCAAAGTGACGAGAGGAGTCAGATAAGGGGAAGGGGTCTTGGTATTTTGAAATTTTGATTCCATGTAGCCAGGTACATATGTAACCTAGTCGTTTGGATAGACCTTAAGCTCTAAGTTTATGGTAGTCTCCTTGTCTACATCCAAATTTATTTTTCTGAATATATTTGATTGCTGTTTAATTTGATTTACTTGCAAATTGTTATTTCTTTCTTTCAAGATAAGATAAATTTAATTTAATTGCATTATGGATTTTCTATTGAGATAACTGGTTGATGATCTTCACCGCATTTAGGTGTTTGGTTATTGTTATCTAAAGCATATACTGCAACTACAGAATTTATATTTATTAATATTTTTTTGTGTTATAATTTACGACCTGACATGCCAAGAAGTTGTCCAAGTCTATTTGCAACTGTTACGATCGAAACCTAGAAAAATGGCCTGTGTGGTTATAAAAATCAATAGATACAAGCAAGGGAGGTGGATAATGTTTCACATTAGGTTGTTGTCAGTTCATCCCCATGATTACCTTTTTGCTGTTGATGTAAGTAATTTTTCACGAGCATTGCAACATCTGTGTACAGTTTCTTGATTCTGGAAAAATCATTATATCTTATACTTCTTAAAACATTTGATATTTATTTAATCAGATCGATTATTTGATTGATTTATGCTTTCATTAATCCCTTTGTATATTCTATATATTAACATTTTAACATAAACGTGAATATTTTCTGCTAAATTTTAGATTTCATCTATATTTAGGTGCTGCACCTTTTCATTTGTGGGATATGTAGGCACTCTGATTTTAATTTTTGTTTCTCTGTAGGGGAAAATATTTATATCTGCGAAAAAAGTGGTCACCGTGCAAAAGATTGCAAAGAAAAGAAATTGGGTTGGGGGTTCTCAGAGCTCTATCTTTTGTTTAAAATGTGGTGAACTTGGACATGAGATGTTTACATGTAGAAATGATTATTTATCTGACTATCTCAAGGTCAGTTATACCTTTTCTACAATATTTTTTGTTGTGCTTCTGCATATTGTTTGTAACATGGTCTTTAGATTTGTATGAATATCGTGTTAGTTGCTATAACCATTTTCTATTATATAATATTTTCAGGAAATAAAATGTTACATTTGCAAGAGCTCTGGCCACCTTTGTTGTGTTAATTATGGTGGTTCTACAGCTAGAAAAGTCTCTTGTTACAGATGTGGTTAAGCAGGGCATACTGGTTTGGTAAGTTTATTGCTAAATGTTTATCGTCAATCCATTTATACCTGGTAGCGGACCACCGGAACTTGTGGTTATGAATTTGTTTTAACATACAAGTAGTCTACCTGTAGATTTTCATGAAAATGCTATTACAGGTTTTTATATTTACGTGTTTGGTGAATTCTCGTACTCAATATATTTACGTGTTAATTATGGCCTAGTTTGTCCATACTGGAGTGTTTATTAATGTTTATATCTCAACGTTGAGATATAACATTTGTCTTCCCATTTGGACCAAGAGCACCGCGAGTCCACGACGCTATGCATGTGGCCTTTTTAGGTGACAGGGGAAGTACATTCTTATTTGACAAATTAAGCAGCAACTGGAGGCTGGTTTATAACTAAATGGGTTCCTTTTTTCTTATACACACTGCATAGAGACTCTTTATTACCAACTGCTCTAGTAGCTTTAAGTATTTCTACTTCATAAAGCAACGGAGGAAATTTTTATGTATAAACAATTTTAAGAAATGCACTAATGAACTGATTATGCAATGTAATATTCTCTGTCCCAACAATCCTTCAACAACCTATCATTTAAACAACTAATTAAAGTACTGCTTCGACCTATCTGCCCAAAGTTTCCTCAACTTATATCCTAGCATTTTCTTTAAACAACTAAAGTACTGCTTCGACCTATCTGCCCAAAGTTTCCTCGCTATCTCCGCCCTCAGTTCAGCAAGATTAAACCTTGAGTGCTGAGATGGTAATTGCATATCTCAACACATATACTCCATTCATCATAGTAAAAAAGATCATCTTGACACCAGAACAACAAAAAAGATCATGTTGTACTTTCTTTATGAAAGTAGATCATCGATCTTGTACTTCGTTCATCATAGTACAGTGGACAACTATATCTACCATAGGAACAGAGTTGTCCATTATTCTTAGATACCAACATTAGCCAACACTTACACTTGGGTCAGTGCACTAGAAAAGTTACATGTGCTTCAACATTTATTTGCGTCTTGTCAATTTTAGACTTTGAGTCGAACCGACTATCCCATGTAAAGCTATGAATCTATCTAGATAAACATCTGAATCAAGCACAATCCAACAACTGTAATATATACTATTATAAATTTATTATTAACTAAATATCTTATTTATAATATATAGTCAAAATTCGGAGTACCTACCGCAAAATTCTAAGATAACCTATTAGTTCCAACTTTCTCCACATGAATATTCCAAGTGAAATGACTGCAAATAACAAAGTGCTTTTAGTTGATTGGTTATCCTATCCACTTATACGTCGCCTCTTATACGTCGGTTGTTGCCAAAGGCGACGTATAAAGCAGTTATATATCTTAACCATTTTAAATTGTTAATAGTCTTTTAATGAATCAAAACATGCTGGAAATTTTATTATATCTGATCAGTATAGTTTCGTCTACAGATATTCAGGTAAGTGAAGTTGTGGAGAACCAACTTAGCAATACCTCAGAACCGGATGAAGTCCCTGTACAACGTTATCTAATTGCTCTCATTGCACAATTGTCGTTATGGGCAGGAATTAGTAGATGTGGTTTTCCCTGATTTGGACAATTCCTCTGGCACAGGTTCTGATGGGGATGCATACACAACTTCAAAAACAGCCAATGCGTTGTTAAGGTTTTCCGGGCTTCTTTCGATGCTTTGGATCAGAACTCTACTTGCTAAATGGCAACTATCCTGATTTCTTTCTTTGCATCTCAAATCATAACAGGCTTCAAGTAATCTGTTTATACCTGATTCAATTCTCTCTGGTTGTATACCATCATCTGGCCACAAGTTAACTTCCATTGAGAGCTCAACAAAGTACGGTGGGGCTTCAGCTCCCTGAGTTACTGATTTCCAATACCTGATCATGCTTTTAATTACAACTTGCATCTTACCCTGCAGTGGTTTATATAGTCTCTCCCACCAAGATAAATTCTCCGAGGACTCTTCCCAGGGTGAAACTCTTTTCTTCTCAGAACTGAATTCTGTAACTGAAGCCCATCCACCATCTCTTGCAGACATTGAAGACTGAAGGAGAGTAAATATATAAAGTAGAAAAAGTGGCCATATACTGATAACAAATGATGACTGGATTTTATGATCAGGAAATCCAAGTTCCTTAAGGAAGCAAAAATGAATGCGGAAACCACAGTGCTGAATAATGATTTGATAAAGATACTGAAGTAAAATACATACTTCACTGTAAATTAACATCATTACCCAGAACATGTAACCAGGTCCAGTGTTCACACACAGGGGATTAAGACGAGATTGAGCGCATGGTTCGTGAGGCTGAGGAGTTTGCAGATGAAGATCTAGGATCATGATTATGGAATTAGTGGGAGAGTTAGATTAATATAATAATGTCAGGTTTTTTTTTTGTTCTCTTTGTTCTGTTTAGTTTTTGTATTTCTTCTCTTGGGTATGTCCTTGAGAAGTTTCTTGGACCTGAGCTTTTTTGCTCTAGGTTATATATTATTTTTCCGTTGATATAAAATTTCTGCTCTAGGTTGTATATTATTTTTCTGTTGATATAAAATTTTTACGAGGTGTCGTCCTCATTTAACAAAAAAAAAAAAAAAAAAAAAATTAAATTTTTTTTTGACAATATACGTCGGTTCTTGTATGGGCGACATATAAAACATAATCTATATACGTCGGTTTTTTTGTCTTTATACGTCGCTTATATTGAATCATATACGTCGGCATTTTGGTTTTTTACGTCGGTTATTAGGCGACGTATATTCTATTTTTTACGTCGCCTATTTAACCGACGTAAAAGACCCATACTTTATACGTCGCCCCTCTATACGTCGCCAAAATGCCGACGTATAAGGTCTATTTAACCGACGTAAAAGACCATTTTTGTACTAGTGAATTCCCGAATTCAACAGGAAATGCTTAGTTTCACATACAGTTCACATCCCTATTATTTACTACGATAATAAGGATATGAAGAGTTTATCTTAAACAATTCCCCACATCAAGGGTACCAATAACGAGTATTTGTTTTCGCTCAAAAATATTTAAGAATCACAAATAGCTCTGAACAATAACTATTTGTCATGATATGAATAAATGAAACGGAAAATAAAAGGTGTTTAGGATGATCAAGAAAATACTTGCCTGCAGTCCTTAGCTTAATACGTAACGCCGATGTAATACAACTATCTTTTTCTTCTATCCCACGTCATCACATCTTCTGTTATAATCATTCGTTGGTTTAACGCTTTAGCGGTTGCCGCGAATCTTATTCACCGAAGTCGGATGTAGACGTCTACTTATATAGTCAAACATAATACGATAATTCAGTCTTCAGATGTTAGGTCCGATAAGATTGTAGAAGGGGGGGTTGAATACAATCTATACCAATTTATCGAAATTTGTTCTTCAAATAATATTTTATTTTAAACAAATTTGAGCGGAATAAATTGAAACAAACTTCAAGTTGAATATAACAATATATTAACTTGATGGGTGTTACAATTTCAGTACAGATTAATTATCAAGTTGATAAAAACTAATTAGAAAATTCGACATGAACTTTTCTAATTTAGTTAATAAAAATCAAGATAAGAACTAGGAAACTTAATTCGCTAGTAGTACAAGAATAAAAAATAATCAAGTTCCACCGGATAAAATATTACAAAGGAGATGAACTTGATTTTCTAGGAATTAATTTGTTCTTGCTTGAGAGAGAGAGAAATGGAGGCTGCTGAAATTTCTGGATGAAATGTTATGTGCGTGTGTTGTTTTCTGGCTGCTGTCTTCTGCTTGTTTTATACAATTTGCTGACTTGAACTGATATAACTATCGGTATGACTATCCAATCAGCTTAATATGACTGTCATTTGTACTAATATAACAATCCATTAATTCAATATGACAGTCGGTATGACTATCATTTGAATTAATATGACTGTCCCATTTTTCTTTTGGCCTAATATAACAATCGGTATAACTATCAAGGCTGATATGACAATCCTTTAACCAATATAACAATCGGTATAACTTAGAATTGTGTTGTTGAATAAACTGAATTAGCTGGCCTTGACAAAGAACAGTTGCAGAGACAGGGGGTGAAGTACACGTAGCTTTCTTGTGTTTTCTTCCGGGCGCGTGCGTGACACGCGCTGTATGGCGCGTTGGTTCTGCCGACAAACAGAACAGACCTGCATGCATGGTTTTTCTTTTTCTTGTCTGTTTGTTGTCTGTACAATTCAATTTGTTTAGTACTCCTATAGTGTACCTTCATTTCCTTTTACATATCACAGCCGACACATATGTATTGGATTGGTAACTGGGCTTCTCTTTTTTTTTTTTATTTTTCTCAGCCCAGATTCTTTTCTAATTCTTTTGGCCCATTCTTTTCTTTTTAATTTGGCCCAACAGAATAATCAAGCAGCCATATTTCTTTTTATATTTAATTTAATTATTTTACTTAATCAATTAATCATTTAGAAAAGTAATGATTAATTAATTAAATTTATAATTAAATCAAATAAGATTAATACATTAATTCAAAGTTAATTAATATGATAATTAATTTAATAAATAAATTAATTCAGAATGAATTAATTTATTAATTAAATAAATTACATAATTATATTAATTAAATGAGAATTAATATAAATCACTTGATAACCAATTCTTTTTCGAGAACCACTGAAAGTAATAAAGAATTACCACTGAATTGTTTGTTGACGCTCGATGCACGGTCTGGTTCATGAGCGACTAACTCCAACGGCTTTTCTTTATTTTTGACTCTAAGCTTTGGTTTAATTCTTCTCTCAACATACCAGTCTTAACAGCTTGAACCACTGAAGTTAATGATGAACAACCACTGTTTAATGTTGACACTCGATGTACTGTCTGGTTCATGAGTGACTAACCGCAATGACTGTTATTCATATATTGACTTTAAAATCTGGTTCCTTTTCTTTTCTTTTTCTTCTCTCTCCATTAATTCTTATGTACTGTCTCTGTCACTGTTGAAATATCTGTCACTTTAAATGAATCCACTTCTTTAACGAATACTTCACTGAGGCTTGATCAAATGTCTGAACATCTTTCAATGTTGTAATTCTTCAAGTCTGTAGATTGACCTTGATCTTTTTCTTCTGATAGATAATACAATCTGAGATTCCTTGTGACAGTCTATATACTATTTACTATTACAATCTTGTTCAAGTTGAGTTGTATCCTCGAACTACAAATAGGCTACATCATATGCCTTTCAATCTCCCCCTATTTGTTTGTTAGACAATAACAAGCAAATACCTAGAGGATAACTCAACTACCTCACTTAAACAAGAAAAAGATAAAACTTTTAAGAATTAAGTAAATAATACAAAAAAAAAATTTCTCTAGTTTAGATTTAACAATTCCAGAATCTTCAGTTGATGAAATGATAGATGATTGTTCCTCTAGCACTGAACTGATCTTCAATAGATAACTCATCTTCATTTCTGATTCTTCATATCTCTGCCTGATAACCCTTCACATCTTACATTGGTGATTATCAGCAGTTCTTGATTTACAATCACTTCCCATTTCTGACACAGCTTTTCTCACTAAAGAAAAAATTAATTTGGTTGAAGATCTTAATAGAACACTACTATATTGTCTAGTACTCGTAACTAGTGCTTCATCCCAGATTATTGTTTCTATATTTTTAAAAATATTTCTCGACGATCCAACCGTACGGATGATAAGATATATCTAATTAAATGATATAACCAAATTTTCAAAAAATAAAAAATTAATTTGGTTGGAGATCTTAATAGAACATTACTATATTGTCAAGTACTCCTAACTAGTGCTTCATCCCAGATTATTGTTTCTATATTTTTAAAAATATTTCTCGACGATCCAACCGTACGGATGTCAAGATATATCTAATTAAATGATATTCCCATATTTTCAAAAAATAAAAAATTAATTTGGTTGAAGATTATAAGTTAAATTAATAAAATAAAAATTTTATCCGGGATTTATCCGGGCTTTATCCGGGCTTCGGGCCGGGCTTTATCAGGGCTTCGGACCGGGCTTTATCCGGGCTTTTTAAAAGCCCGGGCTTTATCCGGGCTTTTTAAAAGCCCGGGCTTTTAACCGGGCTTTTCGGGCTTCGGGCCGGGCCGGGCTTCGTGGAAAATAGAGGGCCCATTTTAGGCCTCCGGGCCGGGCCGAACCGGGCCGGGCTTTTTTCGGGCCGGGCTTTTCGGGCTTTTTTTCGGGCCGGATCGGGCCGGGCTTCGGGCTTCAGGCTTTTTGAACATCTCTAATATAGACAATGGTGAATCAATACCATTTCTATAACTTCTGGTGAATTTACTACTCTTCCACTTAGCCTTTATACATAGTACATTGAAAGACTAATAGAATAGTATTGTGATGTAATTCTCCTTATATCTCCACTTTCATAACAAATGAAAGTTCTTTTGCTTTTTCATCTAAGGCTCCCCCTTAGTAAATAGACTTGCTTCTCATCCTAAGCACAGTCTTTACTGCTCCCCCTTTCTAACTCACTCTTCTTTTACTTGTACCCCAATACTTCTCCCCCTTAGTTGAGTATATCCTACTAAGGTAAGCTTTAACTTGAATATATCTTTTTCAATATATCTCTCCCCCTTAGTTGAGGAATCCTCCATTCAACTAATTGACAAAGTAGTTGATACCAAATTGTTACCAATTTATACCAATCATTATAGTACATTGAAATCAATTGATAAAGTTTTGTTAGAAAGGAAGTTTCATTTTCTTCCTCACTGTGAGTGTGTGATAGTGTTTAGTGTACCTCACAAGTGTTTCACTCTTCTCTTCACTAATTTGTGTTGAGTGTCTCACTTCTCTCTGTGTTTACACTCTTGCTCACTGGTGTTTCACTCATTGCTCCAACATCCTTTAGTGTACCTGTAAGGAAAAATCACCATAGCCCCTTCTAGAGAGGTCAGTGGTGGTGCAATGGGAGTTCGCAAATCCCAAATCCTCGTTGGACTCGTCAGACGAATCTGAGTCATAATCTACAAGTTGCTAATTTCCCTTTTTTAGGGTTTTCAGATTTGAATTCTGAGAAGGTAAACAATGATCTATAAATTTAGCATTGAGATCAAGATTCCCTTCTAATGTCTGTGAAGACATCACCTTGTTAAACTCATCAGGTAAAATCTGAATCATAGTTCACAAGTTGCCGATCCGCACCTATGTCGGATCCGTTACCCGCAGGATCCAGAGATGTTCCCTCTGGGGAGTTAGATAATGATCTTGTTGAATTTTGCATTTGAGATCAATACCTTCTCTCGAGGTCTGTGAAGACTCTTGATTCATTAAAGAACCTTTAACTTATAATCCTAACCGTAAAATGGTTGGATTACAGGTTTCAGTCAATTCATCCTTGGTGTGTGCAATCTCACTTTGTACATATGAAATATTTTGGATAGTGTATAAGGTAGTGACTCTCCAACTGAATATCCCACACATCCTTGTTTCTGCATCAAGTGCAGTTACACCCTGGTGACCTCTAGTCTGATAGGTTACTTCTATTTAGGGGGTAAAATAGAATGTGTTTGAGTTTGACTGTAGTCTGGGATAAAAGTTGTTGAGTTTATAACCTTATGACTAAACATGTGAGAACACAAAATTCCATGTAGATGAACCTGCATCACAGAATATGAGCAATATAGAGATAGAATGCATTTTTTAACATTTGAAAAATTTTCTAAGAAAATATTGCTTTTTATCTTAAGAGAAATGATGTACAGTTGTGATTTTAAAAGATTTACAATGTAAGCAATCACAGCTGTAGAAAGAGATTTTGAGTTAGGAAGATAGAGATCTTGAGCTGGTTTTACAAAACAAGAACATAGGCAAAAATCCAATTAATAAATATTAATCGAATCAATGTATGTTAATGTTTAAACCAATACAAACAAAACTATTTTATCATGCTTTAGGTCCTGCATGATAGATATCAACTATTAGAAATTGTTAGCACTTGATAGGTTTTGTCTTCCAATTGTTAGATCCTGAAAATCAAACATTAGTTCCTAACCAATTGTATAGACACATACCAATTTGATACCAACATTGGTCAATTGTTAAGTCCTTAACACGAAGATCTGTTAACAGCAATCACAAAACAAAGATTCATACTTAAACTGCAGGTTTTGTGTGTGTTAAGAAGAAGAACAACAAAAGAACCAAGTACAGTGACCTATTTGTAAGTTTTGCAAGTATAGTGACTAAACTATAAAAATTATACAAGCTATTTATATACACATGAAAAATAATATTCAAAAATAAGAAATAATATACATAATAATAATAATATTAAATAAAAACTAAAAAGAAAAGAAAATTCAAATAAAACTAAACAAAGAAGAAAAATTTGAATTAACATAAAAATAATAGAACTATACATAAATTAATAATTTACAAAGCTTAAACTATAAACGAACATACGACTACAATAAAAAGACAAACACTACAAAACATGTTAAATAAGATTAACATTTAAAAATTACAATACATGTACAAAAACATTAAGTATATACAAGAGTATTTATAATAGGTTAGCAAATCCATATATTTTCTGACAAAACAACTTTCTACTAGAAAATTATTTAGAGAGAAAATATGATTTAATAAACTATCATAAATATGGCAGCTATTTTAAAATAATAAAATTTTCAACAAAAATAGCTTCCTCAAAAATTCTAACTAGAGAATTAGAGAAAAATATTTTTAGAGAAAATTATTATTCTAAAATAAAGAAACATGGATTAACGCATTAGAATGATTATGACAATTCTTATAGAAAGATGACAAGATAGAATTCGAAAAGAATGTCATACCAGTTACTTGGCGCTCAACCCTTGGCACCAACTTCCACGTTTCTTGTTGTTCCAGATTCGCAAGTGCTTTCTCAGATTCCTTAGATTCTATACCTTGATTCTGAGAAGCCCTTTTAGTTCTTACTACAACATCTAGATCACCAATGATCAGCTCCATTCCAAACACACTGTCTGAGAAAGTTGGATCTTGATGAATCACCTTGTTCTTCATTGTGATGTTGTGTTTGACTAGTGAATCCTTTGTTTACTTCTCTCGAGTTATTGCGATAATGACTTGATGATTATTTTCCAGTGACATTGGTATTGCCAATAACAAAATTGTTTCTACCACTATCACTTGGATAATTATCATCATTAACATTTTAAACTTATGACTTTAAGGCAACTCCTCGATAACAACAATTGTTAATTCCTAACAACGGTTTGTTGGTAGACAATCTTGGTTCTAAAAATAAAACTTGATTACCAAGACTGTCTTGTCTGCAATCTTAGAAATAATATTCTAAATCCAATACACCTTGATCCATAGTATATAACATTTATTATCAAAGTGATTAGAATCTTGCAAATAAGCATAAAAATTATTCAAAGTAATTGAACTATGGTAACTTTAGATATTTCAATATCCATAGTTCTACTTAGAGAATTTTTATACCATGTATAATAATATGAGTGAATTGTAAAGGATATAACAATGATTACTTAGAGGAATTCTAAGTAATTTCACACATACCAATACATCTCACAATTAGTTAGTAAATAGAATTCTAACTAAATATCATTAACTGATATAAGTCAAAATTTCAATACAACCAATTGTTAGAACCATAATATTAATTATAGTGAATTTCTGAAAATGGAGCATTGATAAAATTCACTAGAATTAACATCTCACAACTAATTGAAGACCAATACAGATTAGGTCCAAATTAGTTATGTTGTTTATTTATTTTAATAAATATAAGGTACAGAGCAAATACTAAATTGAATTGCTTCAAGTCCGTAACCCATATAAATCAAAATAAATAATTAAATACTAAATCTCTATGAGTTAGATTTTAGCATTTAAGTATTTAAATTATCCTTAAATAATCACCACTAAAATATATTGCAATTATACACATGGCAATAATTCAATAGATAATTTTCAGTGTGAGGTCTGGATGTAAATAAGTTCACATGTCCTTTCAATATAGACAACTGAATACTTGTGAGCTTATTTAAGAATTATTTAACAGATGGGATTTACAATCATATAGCATTAATAAAATCCCAAGTTTACAAGCCAATCTTGAAAAATTAATTTCATCAAGTGATTTAGCAAACGTGTCTGCAAGTTATTCTTTAACTAAAGACATGCTCTCAAAAGAATTGATACCTTATGCAAGTTGCTTAGTCCTTGAGTGTTTCACAGAGTTGTTGGAGATGAAATTGATTCCTTGTGTTCTCCTGCTTTCGTACAACTCATTTGATCTGTCTCTATGTAGCAAAACATGTCAGAACTGATGTCTCTAGGGTACCATCTCCGTAGATTTGGGTCCAACTTAAGACATCTGAAAATCAAGTGTAATAACTACAAGAATAGATTCTCAAGAATCCACTTGGGACCATGCACATTTGCATAATTGAGAATAAAATATGTGTGTAAGTGATCTATTAACAATTGAATAAGATAATGAGCTGATGATTCATCTATAGCCTGATTAGGTCCTAATTAGTAGATCCTGAACTTGTTGGGTCAAATATCTCTAGAGTACCATTTTCTAAGATCCGGGTCCATCTAAATATTTTTGATTGCCAACTTGTTAGATCCAAACTAACAGGTCAAAAGCCAGCTATAGTGAGTTGTTGGCATGTAGTCTTGACAGGTCTAGAATCTTCTGAATAGAAACAAAAGATCCTTGACTTATTTTTATTGTCATCATTCTTTTGGCTTACTGAAGTAAATCAAAAGAATTGCAACTTTACCAACATCAAAACAGCAAATATCTTGATACCAATTTATAGCTAGTAGACCAACATATAATATAATCAAGATATCATTGCACATATATATCATTTATGTTTGTGCCTAATGATGTAAAGAGTTCTATAAATATAACACCAATTGTTAAAAGATACCAACTGTTAAAGATTGATATCAAATAATAAATTATAGTTAGGGTGTCATACCATGTCTTTCATGCTTGCTTGAGTGATGATACCAGTTTATACTAACCTGTAGAGATCTTCAATTATCTCACCAACCAGGAGTGCACTTGTTCACATTCTTCTAGCATTCAGATTCATTAGGTCTAGGTGTCCATTATAATCTTGAATGTGCAGCAGGTGCCTGATATCCTCAAGTCTTGTCACTGGTGCTTCTTGTCAAATATACTATTTGATCAAATTGTAACCTAGCATCCAGTTTGGCTTTGTCCCTCATAACAATGCCTTGACATCATCCTGGTAGACTTCTGGTTATTCTTGTACCAAATACAGCCTTGTTGTTTGGTCTGGATACCAGCTTCCCTTCAATCTGCCTTTTGTACTGATTGAGATCATCTTACATTGCAATCACTCAATCTGGATTTTTCAGAGCTTTTGTAGCTTTCTTAGTTTCTTCTAAAAGAAAACTAAAGAAATAATCATTAGTACTTGAAGCTCTGCTAGTCTTTTACTTCCACCATTAGAAACACTAAGAACTAGGACAAAGAATTAATTGAGCCAACATTCTTTGTCTTGGCAGACATGTTCTCATAGTGTCCTTTGACTTTCAGTGTGGTGTTGAGTTGACTAGTTGATCCTTCAGTTGCTCCCCCTAAGCTGTTGCTGGGTTTACATGAAGATTCTCAATGTTGACATTGCTTGGATCTGAATCATCATTACCATTGACAGCTGGGAGCTAGAAGTCGATGAACATCACTAAGACTTTCAATCACCTTCTGTTGATTAATAACAATCACCCTGTAGGCTGTTGACTCCACCAAGTAACCAAGGAAATTAACCTCTTGAGCACTAGCTGATTGCTAGGATGCTCACTTTCATTTATCATTGCAAAACAATTTTCTTCATACTTGTGAGGTCTTCCTATATTTCTTACTGATCAGGGTTTAATCATGTCAGTAGCAAACTATTGACTGCTTCAGCATTAATACTCTTGAAGGTGCAGAAATCATCCAGAACACTAATTGATAGGTCCTGTAATCTGGTCTCCAAGTTGTCATAGTCAATTTTGCTTCCTGACACTCTTCTAGATGTGATCAATCACCATCAGTGGTGTCTTGTCTTCAGCTTGTTTGAACAACAACTTGTTTGTGGAGAGAAGCCATCAGTCATCACCACTAAAGTATATTTTTCTTTGATGTAGAACTTCTGTGTGATTCTTTTTGACTTCCCTTTATGACATGCCTCGTAATTTCATTTTACTTTAATTTCAGATGAGGCAGTCTCCTTTGCTGATTCGATTTTCAGGAAAGAATCTCTTGATATGACATTCAGATGAGAGAGCTCCTTATGTCATAGCTGAACTCCTGTCTGATGAAGCTTTAGATTTGACCTTGTTGACTTCACCTTTGACTGAGATTCCATGTCAGCTACAGATAAGTTTTCTTCCCTTAATCCTCGAACAGTAGGCTCTTCATCTTGTAAAAGATGCTTTATTACTGACAACATTCCTTGACTAATGAATAGCCTTGACCCTAGGTCATACCCTTGCTGTTGTCTCCAAGGGATAAACCACTTGGCCAGATACCGTCACCACTTTTGATAGCAGGGCTCTATCTTCGGTCATATGCCTTGAACATCCACTGTCCAGAATCCACATAACACGATGTACCTGTTACACACCCTGCAATACCAAAATAGTTAAACCCTTTTTGGGACCCAAATTTGATTGGTTCCGGAATACTTGAAGTATTGGCCTTTGTCAGGCAAAACAACATTCTTAATCTTAACACCATTAGTCAGCAAACATTTTACCCTATAAACAGATTTAACAATCTTTGATTTCATCTTGGGTATCCATGTCTTTTTAGCAGCAATAACATTTGTTTCACTGACTGGACATTTGACCTTGTAAACAGCCTTAGTAAAACTTTGTTTAGGCATTGGTACAAATGTCTCTCTCCTAACATAAGGAGGACTAGCAGTCTTTGATCTAACATTATTCCTGTTCATATGTTGTCGAGGAGCAGTCTTATTATCACATGCATGATTACCATTAAAGTAAGCAGCCATAACATTAAAAGCACAAGACATACAATTGACAACACCACATGCTTTATGATTAGCATCAATGATAGGCATGGTATTTATGTTAGACATGTTATTGTTCTGCTTCAACTTATTACCACCTAATCCAGTCTTAGAAGAACTAGTTGATTCAACAACCTTGACTGGCACTTTAAGTACATCTTTCTTGGATGAAGCATTTTCTGGATTAATGTCCTCAACAGATTTAGCCTTAACAAAGACTGTGACATCTTTCTTGGATGAAACATTCTTTGAATTAGTTTTCTTAACAGATTTATTCTTAACACATTTATCCTTAACAAAGACTGTGCCATTTGCACTGTCCTCATTTCTTCTTGTATAACCATAGAAAGAATATCTGGTGGTCCAGCATCAGATTTTGTAAACATTGGTTTTTCAACATTCTTGAGAATATGTGGTATACCTCTTTCTTTAGCTGAGATAGAATTAGGAGAATGATTACTCAAAGAACCAACAGCTTGACTGTAATCAAACCCTATTCCTACAGTTTGTTCTACTGCTTGTTTATTGAAGAACTCTTTAGAAACTTTAACAGTATTATAACAAGCTCTAACCTGTGTTTCAAGTTCTCTAATCTTTGTTTCTTGTTCAGCAATCTTATCAACTTGTTTTACCATGTATTCTCCTAGACCCTTTTCTCTGTAGTTAAGTCGAGCTATTTCTTCTATATTCTTATCTTGATTAACCTGCACCTTTTTTAAATCTAACATTTCATTTTCAAGGTTAGTGTTAACAAGACTTATTCTCTCGTACCCTCTTTCTGCCTTATTCAAGGAACTACGTAAACTATCAATTAACTCAGCATCAGTAAGAATTACCGGTGTGGTGTAATAAGTTGATGATTCAGCATTTGCCACCCGTGCAAAGTTTCCAACTTCTTCATCTTCACTGTCTGTGTCATCCCAGCTTTTGCCTTGTACCACATAGGCCGTGTCTGTGTTCTTCTTACAAGATGCATACTCTCTCCTTGCATCTTGTTCAGGTCGATGACACTCAGTTGCAAAATGTCCCATTTCACTACAGTTGAAGCACCTGATCTTGCTTCTGTCTACCATTCCAGTCTTGTAGCCAACCCTTGTGCCACTTGAGGATGAACCTCCTTGCTGGAATCTGTTCTCAGTAGACCTGAGTCTGAAATTAGGATTTCTTCTAAATCTGAAATGATTAAACTGTCTTACAACCAGTGCCATTGATTGATCCTCCAACTGCTCCAGCTCCTCTGACGAATAAAATTCTCTACAACCCTGACTTGTAGCTGTCTTCCCATACTCTGCTACAATCACTTCTTTTTCAGAGCTGTAAGGTTGAACAATCTTAGCTTCCAATCTATTTTCCCTGACTTTCTTAGTTCCCTCGTTTATTGTTATAATGGTGTCCCAGATATGCTTGGCATCTTTACAGTTAATAACATGGTTGCACATGATCGCATCTAGGGATTCCATCAAAATTAATTGTACATTAAGATCAAGGGCAATATCCACTTTGTCATCATTTGTATAAACACTAATGTCCTTTGGATATATCCTTGCAGGAACTACAACAACTCCTTCCACAATTATTTCCTCTTCAGTAATGATAGGAACTATTGGCCCGTTTTTCAATATTCCTAAATATTTAGGATTGACCACTTGTAGAAAAAGGATCATTTTCTTTTTCCATAGTTCATAATTCTCCTTGTCAAATATGGGTATCTTAACAGTTCCAATTTTTGAAGACATGATGAATTTTTAAGAGAGTTAAAAATTCGAAATGGATTTTTGACTGAATAAAAATAGGATCTTGATTTGTGTATCAATCAATAGGCTCTGATACCAATTGTTAGGTCCGATAAGATTGTAGAAGGGGGGGTTGAATACAATCTATACCAATTTATCGAAATTTGTTCTTCAAATAATATTTTATTTTAAACAAATTTGAGCGGAATAAATTGAAACAAATTTCAAGTTGAATATAACAATATATTAACTTGATGGATGTTACAATTTCAGTACAGAAATTAATTATCAAGTTGATAAAAACTAATTAGAAAATTCGACATGAACTTTTCTAATTTAGTTAATAAAAATCAAGATAAGAACTAGGAAACTTAATTCGCTAGTAGTACAAGAATCACAAATAATCAAGTTCCACCGGATAAAATATTACAAAGGAGATGAACTTGATTTTCTAGGAATTAATTTGTTCTTGCTTGAGAGAGAGAGAAATGGAGGCTGCTGAAATTTCTGGATGAAATGTTATGTGCGTGTGTTGTTTTCTGGCTGCTGTCTTCTGCTTGTTTTATACAATTTGCTGACTTGAACTGATATAACTATCGGTATGACTATCCAATCAGCTTAATATGACTGTCATTTGTACTAATATAACAATCCATTAATTCAATATGACAGTCGGTATGACTATCATTTGAATTAATATGACTGTCCCATTTTTCTTTTGGCCTAATATAACAATCGGTATAACTATCAAGGCTGATATGACAATCCTTTAACCAATA
Organism: Saposhnikovia divaricata; assembly: GCA_036435485.1. Taxonomy (NCBI): domain Eukaryota; kingdom Viridiplantae; phylum Streptophyta; class Magnoliopsida; order Apiales; family Apiaceae; genus Saposhnikovia; species Saposhnikovia divaricata. Next base: position 48,336,847 of record CM071600.1, read on the forward strand.
TAACAATCGGTATAACTTAGAATTGTGTTGTTGAATAAACTGAATTAACTGGCCTTGACAAAGAACAGTTGCAGAGACAGGGGGTGAAGTACACGTAGCTTTCTTGTGTTTTCTTCCGGGCGCGTGCGTGACACGCGCTGTATGGCGCGTTGGTTCTGCCGACAAACAGAACAGACCTGCATGCATGGTTTTCTTTTTCTTGTCTGTTTGTTGTCTGTACAATTCAATTTGTTTAGTACTCCTATAGTGTACCTTCATTTCCTTTTACATATCACAGCCGACACATATGTATTGGATTGGTAACTGGGCTTCTCTTTTTTTTTATTTTTCTCAGCCCAGATTCTTTTCTAATTCTTTTGGCCCATTCTTTTCTTTTTAATTTGGCCCAACAGAATAATCAAGCAGCCATATTTCTTTTTATATTTAATTTAATTATTTTACTTAATCAATTAATCATTTAGAAAAGTAATGATTAATTAATTAAATTTATAATTAAATCAAATAAGATTAATACATTAATTCAAAGTTAATTAATATGATAATTAATTTAATAAATAAATTAATTCAGAATGAATTAATTTATTAATTAAATAAATTACATAATTATATTAATTAAATGAGAATTAATATAAATCACTTGATAACCAATTCTTTTTCGAGAACCACTTAAAGTAATAAAGAATTACCACTGAATTGTTTGTTGACGCTCGATGCACGGTCTGGTTCATGAGCGACTAACTCCAACGGCTTTTCTTTATTTTTGACTCTAAGCTTTGGTTTAATTCTTCTCTCAACATACCAGTCTTAACAGCTTGAACCACTGAAGTTAATGATGAACAACCACTGTTTAATGTTGACACTCGATGTACTGTCTGGTTCATGAGTGACTAACCGCAATGACTGTTCTTCATATATTGACTTTAAAATCTGGTTCCTTTTCTTTTCTTTTTCTTCTCTCTCCATTAATTCTTCTGTACTATCTCTGTTACTGTTGAAATATCTGTCACTTTAAATGAATCCACTTCTTTAACGAATACTTCACTGAGGCTTGATCAAATGTCTGAACTTCTTTCAATGTTGTAATTTTTCAAGTCTGTAGATTGACCTTGATCTTTTTCTTCTGACAGATAATACAATCTGAGATTCCTTGTGACAATCTATATACTATTTACTATTACAATCTTGTTCAAGTTGAGTTGTATCCTCGAACTACAAATAGGCTACATCATATGCCTTTCATCAGACGTCAACTCTGACATTCTATAAACGCTTATAAACTCAATTCGAACGTAGTAACCATGCTTACTAGATCTTTCTGCTGGAAGAAAATATTTGGAAATATCCCCTTTGAACATAGACGTTTTACCGATGTTAAAACACCTCACAATAAATTCAACAACCCACAAACAATACTGCATTCATCTCTACCTTTTCCATCATCTACTTATCTCCGCCGACAAACCTAAGTCAATATTAAATAATTAATCCTTGTGAAAATAAACGATATCTAACCATCCTTGTCAGTCAATCAAAGAAAACATCGTCTACTATTAACAACATCTTATAATATAAATCATATAAACAATTAACACATATTAAATCTATATATCGATCAAAACTCGATTTATGTTCTAACCCTTGATACTCAGTACCTAAATAATTCATATTGCACGCAAAAAGACTTGATAAGTAAATCAAATAATCACATAGCACGTAGATCAGATCATAAAAAGATTTTATCGGGGTGTATTTAAAATTAGAAAACGGGTCAAAACCCTAATTATCGGATATAACTAACTTATGAAAAAGTTTGGTGAAAAGTCAACCCGAATTTAAAAGTTGAATTTTAATCTAAAATCATTTTTATAAGAACCGGGTCATTTTTCTGAATCCAGAAATATTTGTCTCGTTTAAAACAGACAAGCGATTTAATTAATACACAATTAATAAGAATAATTCAATTAATAATTAAATTAATTGAATATTCAAATTAATTATTTATTAATCAACTCATAAAAATGAATCTAAGAATTTTAAACTATTTTTATCACTCCCGGATTATTATTAGGAATTAAAATGAAAATTTTATCATTTAAAGCCATTAAATAATATTAAATAAAACAAAATATATAAATAAATAAAAAAAATTGGAAATTAAATAAATTATTTTTCCTCTTCAAATAATTAAATTTAATCATTTTTAATTATATTTAAATAATATTCAATTAATTAAATTAATTGATTAAAATTAATTAACCAATTAATTTTAAATTAATTAAAATATTATCTAAGAGGGTGTTTGGGATTGCTTAAAATAAGTTACTTTTGACTTAATGGGGGTATTTTTAACTTAAAGGAGAAAGTAAAGTTGTTTACTTTAAGTTGAATGAAAGTGTTTGGGTAATTTTACTTAAAGTTAAATGGGGGTTTAATAATTTTGGCTTAAAGTGAAATTTTACTTAAAGAAATTTAAATTCATGATATTTAAGCTTTACAAGAATTGTGAAAAAAAATAAAAAATAAATTAAATCCATAAGTCATAAGTCATAAGTCAAAAGTACCAAATTGGAACTTATGGCTTAAAGCAGTTTTTTAACTTAAAGCCGGCTTAAAGCCCAAGTACACAAACACGTCAAAAGCTCCTAGAAGTCGTTTTTTACTTAAAAGCATGATACCCAAACACCCTCTAAATAAATTTAAAACAATTAAATAAAATTAATTCGAATTAAAAATAATTTATTTAGAATTTTTAAAATAATTTTTGATTTTTTTTATAAATAAAACGAATTAATAAATAATTTTTGAAAATAAAACTCAAAAACATTTTTTTTTTTAAAACTGATTTTGAGTTTTAATGATCAAACAGCACTATTCATCACCACCTTCACACATTCATCACCAAGAACACCAAGAACACTTGACCACCTTTAATGGAGGTTCGCCGGAATCCGGAAATTTTCCGGTGACCGAAAAACATTCCGGTGACCATAACTTTCACAAAACTAACCCAAATCAAGCGTGTAATATATGGATCTTGACTAGAATTTCACGACAAACTCAACCTTGCCAACGAAAACAACAAAAACGCGACCAAATTCCGGCGAGCTTGAACCCAAATTCGGTCCAAAATCGTTCTCCTTCATTTCTAAACCAAATCGTGTGTTTAACATCACAAAATGAAGCTTATAACTCATACAATCTAACCTCTAACACCTCTAACACGAACAATCATCACAAAGAACGGTATAATCATTTGAAAATTCGGTTTGAAAACATAACTTGTATATCACAAAATCGAACATAAACACATCAATTGAACACATAAAACAACTCCCTAGGATCATGTGAAGCTATACAAACCATCAAAACAATCAACCAAGCTCTCAGACAAAAAGCCCCAAATTTTGAACATGAACTCTAATAATTCGAATTAAAATTAAAAATTTAAGATCAAAGCATACACACATATACACACCCACATAATCATGTAGTACAGTTCATGAGATTCAGTTTGATTACTCATACGAGAGATTTGGATCCCGGAATCACCTTCAAAAGTGAGTTTGATTCTCAAGAACACCAAGAACAATTCTCCAGAATTTCCAAAAATTAAAAATCAAAATTCTGATTTTTGATTAATTTTGATAATTAAAAATAAAAATCTCCTATTTATATTAATCTGAAAATTAATACCCGAAAAATATTTTTAGCCCCTAATTAAAGTTATTATGCCTTAAAAATAATTTTTATGGGATAAAAATGTAAATTTTTTATTTTTAAACAAATATAATATATATGTCAAAATTTCCCAAAAATTATGAACTTTACAAAAATTACAACAAAATTCATTTTTATATATCCTACCATTTTATAAAAATAATTTTATTAAAAACAGGGCCTCAGATTCAGTATAGGGACTGGGTCCGGAAATTAAAATGCGAAATAACTGTATTTTAAAAATATAAAAATTTCAGAAAAATAGAATAAAATATTTTATGCTACACAGAAGTCACATAACACATACGAGATAATTTTCCTATTTAATAAAAATCGTAACGTGTTTAAATGCATTAAAAATAAACTAACACACAGTAAATTAAACTAAAAATATATTTTAATATAATAAATTACAGATAATTTTCCCTGATTGATCAAAAATATAAAATACAAAATTTTCAAATATTGTCATAATGCACCCAAATATTAATGGGGCACAGATAAGATACCGGGTAAATTTTAGTACGAGAAAAATATAGTTTTGATCCTTAAAATTCTAAAATAATCTCAAGTTAACAAAAATGTGAAAATACTAAATTTTAAACATTTTAATAATTTATACAAATCAAACTTTTGTACACGGGTAGAATACCGGGTATAATTTTTGTACCAATAAAATACCACTTGATCCATAAAATTTTAAAACAAACTCAATTAATCACTTTTGATAAAAATAAATTTTTTTAATAAAATAATTTTTTACTAACACAGACAGTACCAAATACAGTCTATCCGAATAACCTATTAACAATTAAACACGTAACTGCATTTAAATTAAAATTAAATATTCACAGTCTTATTATTCCTTTATGGAAAACCAATAAAATATTTAAATAATAATAATAATAAATCCAGAAAAAAATCGGGATTGTTACACCATCAACTGTTGTTGTCACTCTGATCGACTTGACTATGCCTTTTCGTTGCTTGCCTCTATCTTCAAGCGTGGTTTTGTGCCAAATGTTGTTACATACAGTACTCTAATTAGGGGGCTTCTTTTCAAGCATAAGTCTGCCGAGGCTAGGCTTTTGTTTACAAGCCTTATTAAATTCAGTGAAGTTCAACATGATGTGGTTACTTTCAACACCATGATTGATGGCCTTTGTAAAACTGGGGATGCTGATATGGCCCTCGGGTTGTTTGGATTTATGCAAAAGTCTGACTGTAAACCTGATACTGTAACTTACAACACAGTCATCAATTCTTTATGCAAGCATGGTCTTGCGGATGATGTTTTGAACCTACATTCTAAAATGATGGACAAAGGCATTTTACCAGATGTCTGGACTTACTTTCCAATAATTCAGGTCCTATGCAGCGTAAAAAGATGGGAAGAGGTTGGGATGTTGCTTAAACAGATGATGGAGGACATGAATATTTCTCCAAATGTTCATACCTTCAATATATTGGTCGATGCTTATTCAAAGTCTTATTCAAAGTCTGGGAAGTTGGACGATGCAAAGAGGTTAATTGAGATTATGAATGAAAGGGGTGAATATCCTGATATAGTCACCTATAGTACTCTTATCTGGCATATTGTAGACAAGGCCAAATAGAACCATTTTAAATGGTCTTTGCAAGAACTAGTATGTTGATAAAGCACTGTCCTTATTTCAGTTGATGAGCGGCAATGGTATAATTCCTGATACGAGAACTTATAATATAATCATTTTGAACAAAAAGTCTTAAGGCTTTATTTGGTATTAGATTGAAGATTAAAAACTTTTAAAGAATGTCCTTTTTAAAATAGTCAAAGAATTCAGGTTCTAAAAGAAAATATTTATGTATGAATTGGAAACAATAGATCCTGTATCCAGCGCTTGCTAGATGAATCAAAAAATTGCGTTAAGCATATTTTTGTCTTTGTTCCTTACGCCTATTGTTGTTTATGTTACTACAAAGTATTCTCAATTCTTTCTTCAGGTTTCACAGTCCTGTATGGAATCCTTAGGCTAGAAGATGATCACCTTTGTTAAAGTTGAGCAGGCCATGCCATCAATGGAAAAAGTGATTCTTGTATCTATAAATCCCTCTAATGTGTTACATTTGTGAGTTGTGACATTCCAGTATCCAAACTTGTCGCAATAAATTAAAAACCACTATTATCCGTCCCAAATACATGTCCCTTTTGGGAAAAAAAATTATTCTAAATTACATGTCCCTTCCTTCTTTCCATACAAATTTAAGTCTAATTTTCCAAAATTATCCCTATATTTATTATTTCTAATGTTTGATTTCTTTAAAACTTAACTCTATTCTCATTTTTCAATACATTTATTAAGGATATTTGTTGAAAAACCTTATCCAACCAACCTTTTTTTAATATGCGTATGTAAATTGGGACGGAGGAGGAAGTATTATTGTTAAGTAATGTTAAAAATAAATAATGAAATGGCAAATTTTGTATAGTTTATTTTAGCATTTTTCATAAATTTATAGACTAGACAAGTTGGCATCATAATAGAGATACTGATGATTAAAGTCAAGTCTTTAGGATGTAGCTGAAAGTGCTGACAAGGATAGTAGTATTCTAACATCTCTGCATGCTCATTGCATCTGTGCTATCCAGTTGCATGTCACTTGCAAAACCTCCTTTCGAAAACTTTCAGAGTGTGAGTACTCTGTTCTGGAGGAAGAACACACATTGTTAATTAAAAGATCGAAATTGTATCTTAAAGTGTTCTTTCCGTTGTATATGTATGAAACGAAAAATTGTTGATATAACAGTTCTATATGAAATTATATTTAATACCGAACCAATGTCTTCAGAGAAATGTTGTTAATTTTTTTTTTTTTTTTTCGCTTCTTTCCCTTTAGTTACCAGTTTAATGGTCAGGTTCATAGTTGGATGAGAGCCCTTGCTGCCACAGAATGTTAATTATTTGACTAATATACCACAAACCCGAAAGCTGGACCCTTTCACCAGTCACCACAGAGATGAGCCTCATCATGTATATGCTTTCCGCAATTCTGTTTAGCCCAGCACTCTAGTGTCAAACACTAAAATGTTTTCTGCAATAAGTAAAGCCATATTAATTTTTCTTTTGGTCAGTCAACACTATCCTTTTCTATTTGCACACGATAGATAACAATTAACATAGAAAAGTAAGCTGTATATCACATTTTGAACCTCATGTTCTTGTCACATTCAAGTTACATTACCATAAGCGTGAGCTATTTAAGTAGCTCGAGAAAGGTAGGCTCACAGCTTCACTCAGAAACTAGAACTAATCAATTTATTTGAAATAGAAGAAGGTAGGTTAAATGATCAAAGGAGAAATTTAACAGTTTTGGTACAATTACAAATGTGAATTTTTTCTGCAAACAGAGAGGGCATAATGTGCGTTTGTATTATATGTTGCAGATGCAACATTGGTAGTAGTCTGATGATATGTTGTTCTTTTGACTACTGCTTTGTTTGTCTTAACTTGACCCTGTTTTCAAGTTTCAACATGCCGATACAAATATTTATCGCACAAAAGTTGATACTTCAATAGTTCAATTCATCAGATCACATAAATTTATATCACAAAAAGCTAATTAAGAATTCGAAATTTTTGTTCTCTCACTTCCCGGGAACAAAGTTAGTTGCAAAGGCCCATGCATTGTTGTTGACAGGGTCTGCCAAGTGGTCAGCAAGGTTTTCTAGAGGGCCCTTTCCGGTGACAATAGCTTGTATGAAGACACCAAACATGGAGAACATGGCCAGTCTTCCGTTCTTGAGTTCTTTTACCTTGAGTTCAGCAAATGCCTCTGGATCCTCAGCGAGGCCTAATGGGTCAAAACTTCCACCCGGATAAAGTGGGTCTACGATCTCTCCAAGCGGTCCACCTGCAACACGGTATCCCTCAACAGCGGAAATCATCGCAATTTTGAGGTATTCCGAGATAGCTTGGTCTTCACATGGAACACTAAATTGAATCATCACCTTCCCATGTCATTTCTTATTGCAGGGCATACAGAATTTTCCGGGAGTAGATTTTTTGTATCAATGTACAGAGTAGTAGACAATTTCAAAGTAGCAAGAGTTTTGGGGAAGGTCATGATGCACGTAGCCTAATTTTCATTTTCGTCATGGTCATGTCAAAACCCGATGTGTTGGATCTGGAATTAGCATTTATCTGTCGCGTCAGCTCTACCTCAACCAATCTAATATCAAAGAGAATGGATTAACCTTTCATTCACAGCTTTTCTGATACTTTCACTTATATGAAACATGATGTTTAAAGCATTTTTACAAAGATGCCATGTAACCTAAGTTCCACACCATTTATGAAGTAAAGTTTTGATATATTTAAGTGCATAAGGCTTATTTATATAAGTATTTCAAAGATTGGCAATTACTCCATATTAGAATTCTAAATAAAGTTTCTTGTGAACGTATTACATCTTCATTCATTCAGTCTAATGAGTGATGCTTCATTCTTGTAAATTTTATTATGTAGCAAGATAGGGGGTCTTGCAAGAACTCTGGGACGATCAGTTGTGAGCTGATTAGTTTCACATTAAGAAATTTACTACTCAAGTTTAATTATGTTGTTCAGTATGAATTTCTTAATGTAGTTTTGTGGAAGAAGAATATAAAAATACTGTTTGTGTTAGTGTAGCTATACATCATCTCAAAACTTTGCACTTAAACTTTATAAACATGCGATATAAAGAAACAGAAATATTAGCAAGTGTGTGACAAGGCTGTCGCGTGCCTATCAAATAATAAAAATCTAACAAATCCTTCTAACTATGCAGTAGGGTAAGTCAGAGTCGTTCCCACAGAGACAAAAGTGCCAATCACCAGTCTTTTTCTGATTTAATTTAGCTAAGCAAGTAACACAATAAATTTTGAGGATTTAATTAAACTAATTTATACTAAGAAGAATTGTGTTTATACTAATCAGATCTAAAAACATCCAGAATTAAGTATCCCCACTAGCATGGTCAATGCAATCGTGAATTTTCCTCCCCAATTAATCGTATAATACTCAACAGGAAAGATGCGCCCTATAAATACCAATAATCCCTCTCGGGTATTAATGGCTTCTCTAAAATACAATCAAGCCTATTCTCATGGTATCATGCAATTCAGAGACATTAATAACAGCACCCTAACTTCCTAACAATCCGTTCTACCTATTCTCATGGAGAAGTTCATGTTCTTATTGGATAAATCACAACCATCTAAATCCAACTCTCGTTGATAAATAGATAATGGTTCAAACAATACACATAATCACGTCTGATCTGCAATTGCTAATTAAAACAACTCAATAAGCAAGAGCAATTAAACAATCAAATTGGGGAATTCACACATCGACCATAACTAGGGTTCAACTCAACCCTAGATTAATAAACTACTCACACATGATTGAATTAACAAAACAAGAATGAATATAAGAACACATAATTATAAGAATAGAGAAAAAGTGTTTACAAAAGTATACGTACCAATGCTTTTGATCTCTAAGATTGGATGATAAAACAATACCCCTAGATGTGTTTATATAGGCACCAGGAGCCTAAAAATTAGCTAACCAAAACTAAGTAGGAAACAGCTAATAAAATATTACAATTGTAATAGAAGTAGGAATAAAAAAAGAAATATCCTCCTTGAATTAGATAAGCCTCGTAGACTTCTGGTAATTTCCCTCTTTGTGTTGGATAAGAATTTGTTGTCCAAGATTTGCCGTAATTAGAATTGAAATAGGATTCCAGGAAGTGAAATTCGTCATCTGTCTTTCAGGCCTGTTTCTGGGCTTCTCCAGTTGGAATATTGATATTGGACCACCTTTGACTTGTAGAAAATTCTGTTATCTTCGCGTGGGCTGTAAGATCACCCAATTCTGATGTCTGAAACTCAAGTTATGGCCCAAACAGTGATGTACACGCAAGCTGCCCAATAGTTACGAATTTTCTAGTAATTTAAGTCCAAATAAACTCAATTCCTTCCAAGTTTGGGAATTATTTATTTCCTGCAATAAACTCCAATAAAACTTATTAAATCGACACGATTATTCGCAAAAGCTCATTAAATGTGGGAATAAAATCCTCTAAAATATATGTAAATTATATTCTATCAAATATCCCCACACTTAGCACTTTGCGCGTCCTCGTGCAAGCTAAAATAATAACTACACTAACTAATTAGTACCACTTCCGTAGGTGATCACGGTTGCATTTAACATATGCAACAAGTCCTTTAAACCCCTAGGTAGCCCTAGCGGACGAGGAAGGTCTCGTGAGGGTTTATAGTGAATATACCCACAAAATTCATCTAACTCATGCAAAAGACCACACATCAACACAATACCACACACACAAAGTCCTCTCATGCCATATCCACTTAAGAATCAAAATGAAAATGCAATGCCTTGGTGTCTAAAGTGCAAGTATCCACATAGCATACTCAAATCACATGAATAACATCATAGAATTCCATGTCAAATGCAAAAATCATTGGTAAACATGCTAAGCACACAAGAGCACATCTTTGAGACAAAACCTGAGATCTCCTATGCAAAAGCAAAAACTCACCATTCACTCACAAAAGATATTCACTCCAAACAGGGTGGTAAGTATATCACTCAACTCCATCAATATCATAAGCATGCTTTACACGTGGTATCAATCTAACTCTCAACACAACATACACAATCAATGACAATCAAAAGGTCTTTTATTAGGGTTGTAATGGGGCTAGGGACAAGGTATGTCAAGAAAGCCAAAGAAGGTTAAGTCAAAAGCTAGTTCCCGACAATGGAATTCAAACAATTCCCATACTTATTAAAACCAAAAAAATTTCCCCACACTTGAACTTTTATTTATAAACAACTTGACTAGTCGAGACAAAGTAGGATCACAAAAGATAAGAATGCTCTCATATTTATTTTTTTTTCATTTTTTTGATTTTTTCTTTTCTTTTTTTTTTTTTTCAGAAAGAGCTAATAGCAAGCAAGAACAATGATCCATTGATATTTTACAAATTTCGACTAACAAGTACACAACCCAACTCAAAATTTCCCCAAAGTTATGATCATCAATACCCCCCCTTCATGCACACCTTATTACTCCCTTAAGAACAATACTAGCCTTTGACAATTGGGTTCAAATTAATGTAAGGCCAATACAATAAAAAGGATATATGGCAAGTAACGTGGTGTGTCACCGAAAGAATAGGATTAAGCTCAAAGGGTTAACTAATTGATCATGTATAAATGGTTTGGTAATATGGGAAATATGAGGTTAACCTATTGCCTTTATCATGTTGTCACCAATTAATGTCATGCGTCTCAAGAAAGACCTCAAACACGTGCTAGCAATGCAAATAACAAGTGGACACTCAAGCAAACGAAAAATCATGCAAAAGATATGCATATAGGCTCAAAACTCGCTTGGTGTGTAAAAGCAGCACAATCAATCCCAAATAGAAGTCTCTCTAACGTACCTACTTGTACTCAAAGCATAAAGACCAAATTATCTTGCACATATTCATGTCATTCTAATCCCTTACCACATTCAATAAGTCTACCAGTTTCTACTTGCTAGTGTACGTGTGTGCACAAGAACATCACATATCATCTCTCAATCAAAAGCATCCATAAACACAAGATTTCTAACAGCATGCATGGGTGCATTTACACAAGTAATCTTCGCATGGCTAGAATTATTTTTGGTGTTTTTCAATTTTTTAATTTGTTTGGATTTTTTTTTTTTAGCATATACATATAACTACAACACATGAGAACACATCCCCACACTTAAATGGGTCAATGTCCTCAATGACACACTACTAAGTATTTTAACTAATTAAAAGAAGGAAAGAAATACTCCCCTATGCCTTAGCATGACGTGTCTGGCCGGAAAAGAATTGCTAAAATCTGTCATAATAGTATCAACCTGCAAAAATTCTTTATGTTCCTGAAACACCTCACACCAAATTCATCAAAGTACCTTGTAGGAGTAAACAAATAAAAATAAAAATATCTAAGCTAAAAAACTCATGGATTGCCTCCCAAGAAGCGCATTTGTTTAACGTCGTTAGCCCGACGCTTGTTGACAATTATCCTGGCGAAAAAGCATATAGATGTACATATCTCCTAATTTGAATTAATCTAATGATGTGAGCACCAATTAGATAACCAAGAAGATACATAAATTGGCATGTGAGACTCATGTGATGCTCACGAAATTTCGGGATGTGAAAAAATTTAGCAAAATCCGCATCAAAACATTTATGACTACTTTTCACAAATCCCTCCCAAATTGGGTCTACAACAGGCATATACACATTCTCAATCTTAGCATTATTCAAGTCAAGTGTATCCAAATTCGGTTCTATCTCATCTACCACAATGGGAATCACAATATCCTTATTCAAATTTATATCTTCCACAACCATACTATCACCCTCGTCAAATAGCATGCAAATAGAGTCATCTAAGATATCAACATCATTATTATCAAAAGAGTTTTCACACGAGTTAATTTCTTGAGAAGCGTATTGGTCAATAAGAGTAAGACTATAAAAATAACCATCTTCATCATCAAAATCATCAAAAATTGGCTTACTGTTACTAACCTCGTTTTGCGAATCTTTGAACTCCGTACCACTCCACAAAGTTGCATCATCAAATTGACTCATTGGTATTTCCTCCGTTTGAGAGCGCCTCTCAACGAATTCAGTTACCTCTTGAGCTAGTTGAGCAATTGAGTTTTCAATCAACTTACCTTGAACTTTCAACTCATTAAGACTTGTCTCAACCTCTTCATTCTTGTTCAGCTGTGCAACAACAACTCCTTCCAACAGACTTTCCAAGTTGGATTTTTGTGGTGGCTGAAAGTAGTTGATTTGAGGTGGTTGAGCTTGGCATGGACTAACTTGCTTCTCTTCAAACTGAGCATTAAACTGTTGACGTTGAGCATCACAAGTGGCTAAAGACTCATTCATCTTGGCACATGGAGAGAAATAAGTTTCCAAGGCAGTTTCCAAGCTAGATTTTTCTGGTTGAGCTGGATTGCTTTGGTAGGAAAAATCAGAATAATTTTCCAAACTAGAAGTGTATGTTTCGGAATAAGGATTGTATTGTGGTGGCTGGTCAGAGTTGTAATGGGCATTGTAATGAAAATTATTGTCCCAATATTGTGCTTGGCTTGGGTAATAAGGGGTATTATATTGGCAAAAATTTTGAGTGTGTCCCTGTATACCGCAAACATCACAAGTAGCAACCAAATAAGAATTTCTTGACTCAATTTCATCGATCTTTTGAGAAAATGCCCGCATAGTCTCAATCAATGCCTCCATGCTTTCTTCTTGCTCCTCTCTTCACTCGCGTAATTTCTTGTTGTAGGAACCTGAAAATCAACTATACAAGAAACAAGAAAAACCACAAGCAAAGATCAAACAGAACAAGAATAATAGCCGAAGCAACACAACTAAACAACTTGGCCAAACTAACTCAAAAATTAACTAATCTAACACTGCTTTGTCCCCGGCAGCGGCGCCAAAAATTTGACAAGGCTGTCGCGTGCCTATCAAATAATAAAAATCTAACAAATCCTTCTAACTATGCAGTAGGGTAAGTCAGAGTCGTTCCCACAGAGACAAAAGTGCCAATCACCAGTCTTTTTCTGATTTAATTTAGCTAAGCAAGTAACACAATAAATTTTGAGGATTTAATTAAACTAATTTATACTAAGAAGAATTGTGTTTATACTAATCAGATCTAAAAACATCCAGAATTAAGTATCCCCACTAGCATGGTCAATGCAATCGTGAATTTTCCTCCCCAATTAATCGTATAATACTCAACAGGAAAGATGCGCCCTATAAATACCAATAATCCCTCTCGGGTATTAATGGCTTCTCTAAAATACAATCAAGCCTATTCTCATGGTATCATGCAATTCAGAGACATTAATAACAGCACCCTAACTTCCTAACAATCCGTTCTACCTATTCTCATGGAGAAGTTCATGTTCTTATTGGATAAATCACAACCATCTAAATCCAACTCTCGTTGATAAATAGATAATGGTTCAAACAATACACATAATCACGTCTGATCTGCAATTGCTAATTAAAACAACTCAATAAGCAAGAGCAATTAAACAATCAAATTGGGGAATTCACACATCGACCATAACTAGGGTTCAACTCAACCCTAGATTAATAAACTACTCACACATGATTGAATTAACAAAACAAGAATGAATATAAGAACACATAATTATAAGAATAGAGAAAAAGTGTTTACAAAAGTATACGTACCAATGCTTTTGATCTCTAAGATTGGATGATAAAACAATACCCCTAGATGTGTTTATATAGGCACCAGGAGCCTAAAAATTAGCTAACCAAAACTAAGTTGGAAACAGCTAATAAAATATTACAATTGTAATAGAAGTAGGAATAAAAAAAGAAATATCCTCCTTGAATTAGATAAGCCTCGTAGACTTCTGGTAATTTCCCTCTTTGTGTTGGATAAGAATTTGTTGTCCAAGATTTGCCGTAATTAGAATTGAAATAGGATTCCAGGAAGTGAAATTCGTCATCTGTCTTTCAGGCCTGTTTCTGGGCTTCTCCAGTTGGAATATTGATATTGGACCACCTTTGACTTGTAGAAAATTCTGTTATCTTCGCGTGGGCTGTAAGATCACCCAATTCTGATGTCTGAAACTCAAGTTATGGCCCAAACAGTGATGTACACGCAAGCTGCCCAATAGTTACGAATTTTCTAGTAATTTAAGTCCAAATAAACTCAATTCCTTCCAAGTTTGGGAATTATTTATTTCCTGCAATAAACTCCAATAAAACTTATTAAATCGACACGATTATTCGCAAAAGCTCATTAAATGTGGGAATAAAATCCTCTAAAATATATGTAAATTATATTCTATCAGTGTGCACTGAGGAAAAGAATAGCTCTTCAGCTCTTGAGCATAATGGCAGCACATAAAGTTATAAAGTATGCACCAAAGGGCTTCTCAGAAGTTGAAATTATATTATAATTCTAAAGGTTATAAGTAATTCACATAGAGTTTTACAAACTCAAACTCAAACAATCAAGACACTCACGATATCCTTCTAGATTTACTTTCCGGGAACAAAGTTGGTGGCAAAGGCCCAAGCATTGTTGTTAACTGGATCAGCAAGGTGGTCAGCCAAGTTTTCTAGTGGTCCCTTTCCAGTTACAATAGCCTGGACAAAGAAACCAAACATGGAGAACATTGCAAGTCTTCCATTCTTAAGCTCCTTTACCTTAAGTTCAGCAAATGCTTCGGGATCCTCAGCAAGGCCTAATGGGTCGAAACTTCCTCCAGGGTATAGCGGGTCTACAATCTCACCAAGTGGTCCACCAGCAACACGGTAACCCTCAACAGCTCCCATCAAAATAACTTGAGTAGCCCAGATGGCCAAGATGCTCTGTGCATGGACCAAACTTGGGTTGCCCAAGTAGTCAAGTCCACCTTCGCTGAAGATTTGTGAACCGGCCTTGAACCAGACGGCTTCGCCAAACTTGACACCGTTACGGGCCAAGAGCTCGGGGAAAACACAGCCAAGAGCTCCAAGCATGGCCCATCTGGAGTGGATGACTTCAAGCTCACGGTTCTTGGCAAAGGTCTCTGGATCAGCAGAGAGTCCAGCAGTGTCCCAGCCATAGTCACCTGGGAATTCACCAGTAAGGTATGATGGGGCTTCACCGGAGAATGGGCCTAAGTACTTGACACGGTCTGGGCCGTACCATGGGCTGTTAGAAACTGGTGCCTTGACTGTCTTCCTCATGGAAACTCTTCCATTTCCAAAGAGCTCAGAAGATGATGGAGCTACTTGAACAGCCTTCCCAGCAAAAGAAGGAGAAGAAAGGGCCATTGTTGAAGCAGCCATTTTATATTAAGGAGGTATAGAAAGATGTAATGATAGTTGTACCAAATGTTTGTGATTTATGAACATGGTTTTAGCAGTTATTTATATAAGCTTAGAGTTAGCCCTTTGCTTATCTCATGACATCTATATCTGCATTCTCATTGGCTTTCAGGATTCTCTATCAATACTTGATTCCTTTCAGCCACCAGGTTTGAGATATTGAGATTCCGTGGTCATAAATGGTGTTGTCCCCCCTTGTTAGAAATCAGTGGACTAGGTTCATTTGAATAGATATTTTTGGTTAGTCGTTGGTGATTACAGAGGTCTTTTAATCTTGTTTTGTTGTTGTTGTTGGAGGGCCTAATGCCGTTGTATTAGAATTTATTTTTACAGCTTTATTCATCTGTCAGAAAACTTATACAATTCAAATAAATTATGCATTTACGCTTGACAAGTTTTAAAATTCTCAAACAGAATTTGGTCGATTTATAAGAAAATCATTACAACTTCAACTTCAGGGTATATCATCAAACCATACACAGCACTTCTTGCTCCAACTGTTGCTATGAAAATAGTAGTCTATATATGTATAATGTATTATGTATCACTTCATAAATTCATATGCAGATTATGTATTTGATAATACAGGAGTGCAGTGAAGAAGTTAAAGAGGATGACAGATAGGGTGCACGAGATAACATCACTGGTTGAGATAGATGCTCTGGTTCAGCCAAAAAAAGGAGTAACATCATATATTTGTAACATTTACATATCAATAACTATATGTCTATATGACACAGATTATTTAGCCAAAAAAAAAAAAAAAGCTACGCGACACAAATTCACAAATATTAAGTACTTTGCAAGAGTCTACTTGCTCTGTGAGGCAGGCAAAAAGTTTTGACAACACTACAGTTGCTAGATTGTTAAATTTTAAGTAAGCATTCCACCAGTTCTCAGAAGTATTAACAGAGGTCACGGACAAGGATTTCACCACCACAGATAAATGGTCGCTAAGTGTAGCACATGCATCGTGCATTTCGCTCGGGGCATCGTTGTGTTTTAATTCTACAATGTAATTATTTCACACCAAACATCTAAGTATCCTAGTTGGTGGTGCAGCATTGTCCAACTAGATATAAAATCAAGTCCTTGAAATATTATGAACCAATGAGAAAAGAGTAGAGATCTCAAAAGATAAGGGCCCTTCTACGTGCATGCAATATTTATACTCATCCAGTCCTTTAAAACTGAGCCACAAACATTAGCAACTACTTCTCCTTCATTAGTTAACTTAAATTGCAATGGCTGCTGCATCAATGGCTCTCTCTTCCCCATCATTCGCAGGAAAGGCCGTCCAAACAGCTCCATCTTCATCAGAGCTCTTTGGAAATGGAAGAGTTTCCATGAGGAAGACAGTCAAGGCACCAGTTTCTAACAGCCCATGGTACGGCCCTGACCGTGTCAAGTACTTGGGCCCATTCTCCGGTGAAGCCCCATCATACCTTACTGGTGAATTCCCAGGTGACTATGGCTGGGACACTGCTGGACTCTCTGCTGATCCAGAGACCTTTGCCAAGAACCGTGAGCTTGAAGTCATCCACTCCAGATGGGCCATGCTCGGAGCTCTTGGTTGTGTCTTCCCAGAGCTCTTGGCCCGTAATGGTGTCAAGTTTGGCGAAGCCGTCTGGTTCAAGGCTGGTTCCCAGATTTTCAGTGAAGGTGGACTTGACTACTTGGGCAACCCAAGTTTGGTCCATGCACAGAGCATCTTGGCCATCTGGGCTACCCAAGTTATCTTGATGGGCGCCGTTGAGGGCTACCGTGTTGCTGGTGGACCACTTGGTGAGATTGTAGACCCACTTTACCCCGGAGGAAGTTTCGACCCATTAGGCCTTGCCGATGATCCAGAGGCATTTGCTGAGCTCAAGGTGAAGGAGTTGAAAAATGGAAGACTTGCTATGTTCTCCATGTTTGGTTTCTTTGTACAAGCTATTGTCACAGGGAAGGGTCCATTGGAGAACCTAGCTGACCATCTTGCAGACCCAGTGAACAACAATGCTTGGGCATTTGCCACCAACTTTGTCCCCGGAAAGTGAGAGTAGAGATCTTTTGAGTTTGAGCAGTGCATGCCATTGTAATGTAAATTAATATGCTTGATGAAGTAAATTGCCAATTTTTATGCTATAATCTTGTCCATATGTATGGTGCTTCTGATTTGTGCATGCATTCTTAATTAGTAAATCTGCATCGTCTAGTATATCAACAACGTTAAGGTCCATCTATAATCTTATTATTGATTTAAGCGGTGGGCAAGAGTTGCTCTACTGCGTTGAAATGCAATGATGGCAGTGGCCTGGTTAATGCATTCCCTTGTTTTCGTATTTTGGTTAAATGGCGGCCTTGTGCGTAAGTCATGGGTTTGGTTTGAATGTCTGCATTCTCAAAAATTCATTGTTGTATGGAAGTAGGCTTCTTAAACTTTAAGGTCCATACTAATTTCAGTCTGCACCCACTTCCCACCCTAAGCAAGTCCGAATCCTCGTGGTGGCACCAATCCACATCGACCTGCAACATGCATGGGATGTGAGTCCAGTTATACCGGTTCACATAAACGCGAGGAACAATATTTGTAACCAAGTTTAACCCGAATGGAGCCTTAGTCGGATTCAAAACATAAGACCAACCGATTTGAGTTGTGTTGGTCTGATTTTAAGGACCACTTTGTCTTACTTAACTCTTGTTAGTGCAAAGGATAAGGTAACTAAGCAATCTATTGGCCTAGGTGAAACATAATGGTTACAAAAGAAAAACCGGAGAAAAGAAGATGAGGATTTGTGCACTGTATTTACAATTCGAGGACCGTAAACAGCTAAACATCTAAATTTATTAAAATTAGTGAAGAAAAAGCTTCACACTAATAATACAATTTGATATGCTAACGACGAAATGTGATAGTCTGTATCGAATTACTGTGCCATGGATTCTGCAACTTTGTGGTCATTTACCCGGAAAAGACGTAAACATGTCCCCATTTCACTCAAAGGATCTACGATGGAAAAGTTTTGCAAATTTTCTCAAGTACTTAACTTTCAGTTGTGTTTCCCGACTAAGCCTATTTCATTTCTACCGATTTAATCTTGTTCTCAAGACCCTTCTCTAATGTCAGAACAACGCTTATCCTTTATTACAATAATACCTGAGTCTACCTGTTGGCCAATCAAAAACGAGAATTATTTTAGAACCAATAAAATTCCATTCCTAAATTTTTTAGACCGATCCTATCATATTAAAAGTTTTCCTTATTTATCTTTCTATACCTACTTTACTAACTATACTTAGTTAACAATTCTAACTAAAATATAATAAGTATTTAATTTAACATGCTTATATATTATATATACTTTTAATCAAAAAATATTCGATAATAAATTTCTCATATAATTTATTTTCACTTTTATTATATAACAATTATATATTTACGGAATTACGCTAATTATGGTAATAACTCAACCAACATGGAAACATTAACACAGAAAGTAGCAAGGTACCAATATCATGTCCTAATAAATGGGAAAAAAATCATGCTCCCCTCCCCATTAATTTTTTTGGGATTCCATCATGTGTGATAATTTTATTTTATTTGAACCCAAATAACAATTCAATCTCATAATCCAGTTATAAAATTGAATATTAGCAATTCGATTTCATCAAAATTATTTTTAAATATAATAAATATTTAATTTAACATGTTTATATATTATATATACTTTTAATCAAAAAATATTCGATAATAAATTTCTCATATAATTTATTTTCACTTTTATTAAATAACAACTATATATTTACGGAATTACCCTAATTATGGTAAAAAACAACCAACATGGAAACATTAGCATAGAAAGTAGCAAGGTACAAATATTTAAATAGCAAATCATGTCCTAATAAAAGGGAAAAAAAACACGCTTCCCTCCCATTAATTTTTATGGGATTCCATCATGTGTGATAATTTTATTTTATTTGAACTCAGATAACAATTCAACCTCATAATCCAGTTATAAAATTGAAGACTAGCATTCCAATTTCATCAAAATTATTTTTAAATATAATAACTATTTAATTTAACATGTTTATATATTATATATACTTTTAATCAAAAAGTATTCGATAATAAATTTCTCATGTAATTTATTTTCAGTTTTATTAAATAACAACTATATATTTATGGAATTACGCTAGTTACGGTAATAAATCAACCAACATGGAAACATTAGCATTGAAAGTAGCAAGGTACCAATATTTAAATAGCAAATCATGTCCTAATAAACGGGAAAAAACACGCTCCCGTCCCCATTAATTTTTATGGGATTCCATCATGTGTGATAATTTTATTTTATTTGAACCCATAAAACAATTCAATCTCATAATCCAGTTATAAAATTGAAGATTAACAATCCGATTTCATCAAAATTATTTTTAAATATTAATGCTACAATGATTACTAATATATAAAATATTTTTTTTATTCCAGGTTAAATGCAGTTAGTTACTCAGAAAATTATGAATAATTTTAGGATCAATCAGAAGTGAATTCTAAATTTTAGACCAATGATATTATATAAAAGTTTACCTTATTTAACATTCTCATCGTATTATACTAACTGTGGTTAGTTAACAATTCTAATTTAAATATAATAAGTTACTTGATTTAACATTTCCATATATTACATATTTAATTTTGTATTCTTGAATTCAAGTAATAGTATTCAATTCTCATATCCTAATCTAAGAGCGGACATATCGAATTTCCTTGGTAGTTTAATAATATTTATTTTTAATATCAACAAAATCTTAAATATAGGTAAAAAAAATTAATAAGTTGGTAGATAGATTGTAAACAAACAGAGATATATATTAACAATAAACAAAATTATAAAAAAAAGCAGGAGGGCTTCATTTTTATGTACTTTACTCTTCGTTTTATTTTATAGCATCTCATTGTTATTTTCAATTATATAGTAAAATACTTAGATAACTTTGGCAAAGAGTGACATTACATGTAATTGTCATATTTTTTCTTTTCGCATATTATTTTCGTTTCGTGTACCAAAAAAAAATTTGAAAATTTGTGTAATTTAGTAGCATTTTGTGTTCGAAATTTAGGTACACAAAATAATTTCATATCATTTTCATGCAAGATCCTAAAGACACATGACATGAATGTACACAACATAAACGATTTTTAAGATATACATAAGCACTTTCTTTTAATATATGTCAAAAAAATATACCCACTGTTAAACGAAAATGAATTTCATGTTTTTTAACCCGATAATTAAATTACAAGGACATATATATAATAATGTGATTACATGTTCATATATTACACATATGATTTTAGTTTCATGTACAGTTTTCTATTTTAACATGTTAGTCAAATAGAAAAAAGATAGGTGATACTCATTTTCAAATATCTTGTTTTACGCATAGGGATGACAACGGGTTGGGTTTGATCCGAATTTTATAAAATCCAAACCCATTTCAAATTTTTTTCGATTTTAAAAATAAATCCAAATCCAAAATCACATTCGTCGGATTTCGGATTAGATATGGGTTTTTTTTTATCCAAAATTAGTAATAATATAGCCAAAATTAAAATAATTACTACACGCAAACAATATTAATTTTATTTATATAAAAATTAAAAATTAAAATGATAAATTAAGTAGAATATAACATATTATACGATTTAACATACTAAGTAAAATTTAATATATGTTAAAAAAAATTCATTGTATACAACATAAATGAAAAATCTATGTAAAGTAAAGAAAATCACATCTTAAATATATCAATATAATTTGAGATTGAGAAATAGAATTCTTAATTACTAAATTAGTATTGATTATTTCTAATGAAATATTTGAATAAAAATAAATAAATTAAATGTCTTATATCTAAAATATTACATAAAATAATTTCAAATTATAACCATAAACTCTAACAATCATATCTTACTCAAAGATGAGATATATTGGATTTGTTTAGTTAACTGATATATCATAATTACGTTCGTTTAATGGATTTTGCACAGTAGTGATCCTTTCTTATATCGTTGAGAGACAATGAAATAATTTATAACGGTCGTTAGAAATAAGTGTTCATGGATTTTTAACATATATTCGAAAAATTGATCGGGACTCATGCAAATATTTTGAATGTATTAATATAATAAAAATTATTGAAACCCATTGCACTGTACATTTAAATATACCAATTTTTTCAAAGATCAAAAATTAAAATATGGGTATAAACTTATGAATTTGGTTGAAAAATTCTAAAATATGAGAGAAATCAAACGAAAAATAAAATTAAGAAAAAATAATAAAGAGGGGCTTAGAATGTTTAAGCGGGGATGTGAATGTTATGATAATTGTTTGATAATATTGATATTAATGCAATTGGTATAAATAGAAGATTTTTTTATACTTAAATTTTAATGAAATTACCTTTTTTTCTAAATTATGATTACAATAATATGTTTATATTAATTAACTAATTTTACCCTTCGGTATGTAGCACGGGTAGAACGCTAGTTAAATTATAGTAGCTGTCATAGTAGCACCGATTAGTGTCGTTTAAGCAACGTTTAGTGCCGATTAGCACCGAGTAGTGTCGTTTAGCACCGTGAGTGCCATTTTATCCTTTTAACATTGTTTAACACTGTTTAAACATTGTTTAAGGCTGTTTATCGCCGTCTAGCGCCGTTTAGTGCAGTTTTATGCCGTTTAACGTCGTATAAACATTGTTTAAGCATCGTTAAGGCTGATTATTGCTGATTAGCATCGAATTAACTTTGTCGTGAACGCGTCGGTCGCTCCACGCTTTACATAAAGACAATACTCGCGAAACACTAGTGTGCAAAGATGAACCCTGACCCAAGTCTCGAAAAAGGCCGTTAAAACTTCAAGGAAAACCTGATCAGTTTTCCTAGAAGTTGGGGGGCAAATGATATGGGCTAAAAGTAAGCCTTAAAGACACATTTAATGTGGCATTAATTAGACTCGGAATGGTCCAAACGTGGGGCCCACCAGATGGGCCCAAACCCTATTTATAATATTAATTTCGTAATTAATATTAAGGGTAATAAACAACTCAGCAAATAAGAGTCAAACAAGGATATTACTCTTGCCTGACTTAGCCTCCAAGATACATATTTCAACATGGAAACTGATTCCTATAAGGAAGAGATCTAGAACCTTCCTCAAGGAAGACTTGTCCACCAAGTCTCTGACTCCTACCATAATTCTAGGGCTTTTCAGCCTATATAAAGGATCTAACCCCTAATCTCAGAACTACGTTTTTGGACAGCTCCATACGTTACCCACCACGTTTTGGTTTAATCCTCGAATAAGGACATACAAGCCACTGCGTCTTAGGTGAGCTCTCGCCGCCATAGCCTCGAGGGCACCATCACCTAGAACTACGTTGGCTTGATTCTCTAGTAATACAGAGATACGTAGGCATCTTGTGAGGACCGATCAGTCTCGAACGCAAGAACAACCATTAAAGCTTGAAGCTCAACCACCCTAGCATTAATTAATCATAACCTAGTTTTTATTCCACAACACCAAGATAAAATTAAAAAATCTATACTATTATATAAAAGCCGAAACATTAAAAGTTTGGTTGGTCGGTTGGTACGGTACCTGTTGATTTTACTTATTTACCCTTACTTAATGGTACATGTTATTTTATGTAATTATCCTTACTTACTTATTTATAGTTACTAATAACTAATAAATTTTCTTTTCAGGTAAAACATGTTATTTTTCCTATTTTTCAATAACTAATCAATTTCATTTTTCACGTAAAATATGAGCAATTCTATTTAATAAAATAAAATATTATAATTATAATTACTAATAATTAACCAATTACCTTTTTAGCTAAAATGCGTTACCTTTTCTGTACAATTGATTTTATTTATTTACCCTTACTTAATGGTACATGTTATTTTACGTAATTATCCTTACTTAATTATTTACAATTATTAAGGGTTAATTATCATATATGTCACTTATTACACGCCAATATATCAAGCGGATCACTGAGTTTTTTTTTGTCTCATTTAAACCACTCAATACAAAAAATGTTACACTCCGTTAACTTTCGAAAAATAAAAGTAATCTTTTGTTGAATCTATACATTTTTCTTGAATTCTACCACAACCAAATGAACAATTCTTAAATTCTAGTATTTTAAATAATATATTTAAAATTTAAAAAGTTTATTTACTATTTATTTTTAATTAAAATAAGGAAAATAACTATAAAATTAAAAATAAATAATAAATGATTTTTTAAAAATCTAAATATATCATCTAAAATACTAGAATTTAACAATTATTCATTTGGTTACGGTAGCATTCAAGAAAAATGTGCAGAATCAACAAAAAATTACTTTTATTTTTCGAAAGTTAACGGAGTGTAACATTTCTTGTATTAAGTGGTTTAAATGAGACAAAAAAAAAACCCGGTGATCCGCTTGATACATTAGCGTGTAATAAGTGACCTATATGATAATTAATCCTAATTATTAATAACTAATAAATTTCCTTTTACATGTAAAACATGTTATCTTTTCTATTTTTCAATAACTAATCAATTTTCTTTTTCACGTAAAATATGAACAATTCTATTTAATAGAATAAAATATTATAATTATAATTACTAATAATTAACCAATTAACTTTTTTTAGCAAAAATGCGTTAACTTTTCTTTTTTTTTTTTGGGTAAAATTTGTTCCGGTAGCTTTATTAAAGTAAAAGTTTCTTTTTTCAGGTAAAATATGTTACCTTTTCTATTTTTCAATAACTAATCAATTTCATTTTTCAATTTATCCAACTAAAAATTTTCCTTTTCTAAAAACACTATGAATAATTTTGTTTAATAAAATATTATAATTATTAATAATTAATCAATTACCTTTTTCAGCTAAAATGCGTTACCTTTTTTTTCAGTTCATTTAATTATTTACCCATACTTAATGGTACATCTTATTTTACGTAATTATCCTTACTTAATTATTTATAGTTACTAATAACTAATAAATTTTGCGTTAAAAAAATAACTAATAAATTTCCTTTTTTCAGGTAAAACATGTTACCCTCTTCATTCTTCAATAACTAATCAATTTCATTTTTCACATAAAATATATGCAATTCTATTTAATAAAATATTATAATTATAATTACTAATAATTAACCAATCACCTTTTTTAGCTATAATACATTACCTTTTCTATTTTTTTTTTATTTTTTTCCAATAAAACCTGTTCGGGTAGCTTTATTTAAGTAGAATGTTTCCTTTTTCAGATAAAATATGTTACCTTTTCTATTTTTCAATAACTAATCAATTTCCCTTTTCACGTAAAATACAGTTTATCTAACTAAAATTATTCCTTTTCTAAAAATACTATGAGCAATTCTGTCTAATAAAATAAAATATTATAATTACTAATAATTAACATATTATCTTTTTCAGCTAAAATACGTTACCTTTAATTTTTCTATTTTTTCAATAAAATATATTGGGTTTCCTTTATTTAAGTACAATAAAATGATAATAATATAGTAAATAATAACTAACCGATTACGTTTTTTAGCTTTTTCTATTTTTTTCAGTAAAATATATTGGGTTTCCTTTATTTTTATTTTTTTGCCACGGTAAGTAAAGATTTTATTACTCACTTAAATCTTTACAAAGAACATAAGAAAAAGCAGGGTGGACATTCCCTACATCCCACTAACGCTCAGCTATTGAACAGCTATACCTCGCTAGATAGTGAGCTACTCCGTTCGCAGAACGTTTAACAAAACGAATCAATACATTCTGACTCATTAACTCCTCCAATAGATGTCTACAATCGTTCACAACCCTCCCTAGATACGAGTAGCTAGTGAAGGAACTTCGAATCAATTGAATAACTTGGAGACAATCAGATTCAATTATGACATTCGAGATGCTATTTTGTTTGATCCAACTTAGTGCTTCTCTGATGCCTACACATTCTGCTAGCTCAGGAGACAACTTACCTAGAGAACACTTCGACATGGCCTGGACAAGATAGCCTAGGTGATCCCGAACAACAATAGCATAGCTATAGCGATTTGGGTCTGAGAATAAAGCTGCATCTACGTTCGCCTTAACACTATTCGACGGAGGGGGGCACCACTGCTCTAGACCATCTTCCTGAGACATGAAACTCAGAAACGGATCAAAGTTCTTATCTTGAGCAGCCTTCCACTAGTTAAGGAAAGATAACGCTGCATGAAATACTTCAGGAACACCAACACCTCGCTGCTTCCATACTATATCATTACGGTTTTTCCACAAGAACCAACAGACTGTTACCTTGACACAAACATCTCTGTTGTTACACTGCTCGAACACCAACTGAAGCCATTCAGCAAAGCTATTATAACCACCTGCAACTTGTTTGACAGACGAAAACTGATGACACTCCATAGCAAAAGAGCATGTGATAAGTGAATGAATAACTGATTCGTCACAGATGTTGCAGACTGGACACTGAGCATTAACCTGAATCCTTCTAACTTGCAGTGTATCTTTTGTAGGTAGACAATTAGTCGATGCGCGCCATAGGAAATTCTTAACTTTATTCGGAATCTTCAGGTTCCATAACTTCCTCCAAAACCCTGAATTATCCACTTTATTGGTCTGAATTTTTGATGCTTGGATAACATTATATCCGCTCTTCACTGAATAATGGCCCATCTTCTCATGGCGCCAATACCAGGTGTCCTTATCATTTTCAGTAAGAGGAATAGACAAGATCAATTCAGCATCCCTTTCCTCAAAGACATCCAAAACCAATTCTACGTCCCAAGCTTTTTCATTGATTTTGAACAACGATGCAACTTTCTGGTTTGAAATGGTCTCACTATCTGTGTGAACAAATGGATCCTCGATTGATGGCAGCCACGGAGAGTTAACAATATCCACTGTTTGGCCATTTCCAATACGACAGGAGATGCCTTGAACCAACAAAGGTTGAGCCTCCATCACGCTACGCCAGATATAACTAGGGTTGGACCCCAGTTTAGCTGTTAAAAATGAGCCGGATGGATAGTATCTTGCCTTTAAAATGCGACTCATTAACTTGTCTGGAAAAGATATTAGCCTCCATGCTTGGTTACCTAGCAAAGCGATAATAAAGTCTCGAAGATTTTTAAAACCCATACCGCCCTTACACTTAGCCTCAGTTAAACGGCTCCAACACATCCAATGAATACTTTTGTCTTTAGTGCTATCGGATTTCCACCAGAACTTAGTCATTGCCATTTCCAGTTCCTTGCAAATTTCCACTGGGAGAAGAAAAACGCTCATGGAGAAATTGGGTAAAGTTTGCGCAGCAGATTTTATTAGAATCTCTTTCCCTCCTTTTGAAAGGGACTTCTTATCCCACCCCTGAAGACGAGCTTGCAATCGATCCTTGATATAACCAAACACAGCTGATTTTTTCCTCGATATCATATTAGGGAGGCCAAGGTAATGAGTGTCCTCACCAGCTTCTCTAATACTTAATTGCTGACAAAGCTCCTGCTTTAGATAAGAACTGGTATTGCGACTATAGAAAATCGATGACTTATCCCTGTTGATTTGTTGCCCAGATGCTTTCTCAAATATACTTAGCATTTGCATAACATGATTAGCACTGTCTTCACTAGCTTTACAAAAAATATAGCAGTCATCCGCAAAAAACATGTGAGATATAGGAGGGGCATTTCGAGCAACTTTGATACCTTGAATAAGATTGCGCTTCTCATAATCATGGATGATGGAAGAGAACCCTTCTATGTAAATTAAGAATAAGTAGGAAGATAGAGGATCTCCTTGACGAAGACCACGAGAAGGATTAATACTTCCGAAAGTAGTTCCTGCATGATTAATTTGATAACTGACAGAAGACATACAAGCCATGAATAATTGGATAACCTTGCTAGAGAATCCCATTTTTGCTAAAACTGCCTCCAGAAAATTCCATTCCACTCGATCATAAGCCTTGCTCATGTCGAGTTTAAGAGCCATCCAAGCTTGTTTACCCGTTGTTTTTCGCTTCATGAAATGCATCACTTCATAAGCAATGATGATGTTGTCCGTAATTAAACGGCCTGGAATGAAAGCACTCTGCTCTTCCGAAATAATAAGATCAATCATGGATTTCAACCGATTTGCTAGAACTTTCGAAATAATCTTGTAAACCACATTACACAAAGATATGGGTCTCAGCTCAGTCATCAGAGAAGGGTTCTTCTTTTTGGGGATTAGGACTAAGTTGGTACTCCACAACTGTTGGTCAATATGCACTGTTAAGAAAAAATGCTTAACAATATTCACAATATCACCTCCAACCGTTTGCTAATACTTCTGGTAGAAACCTGGACTCATCCCATCCGGGCCCGGAGATTTGTCCGGATACATGTGAAACAAGGCTGACCTGACTTCGACTTCGGTAATGTCTGCCAATAAATAATTGTTCTGATCATCGGTGATTCTAGCTCGAACACAATCAATAACATAACTCCACTTTGTACTAGACGCTGTGAACAGGTTAGTAAAATAATCTATCATCACATTTTGAAGACCTGAATCCCAATCAACCATTTGACCTTCATTGTTTTTTAGGCATCTGATCCTATTATTGCTTCTTCTGTTCTTTGCAGCTGCGTGGAAGAATTTTGAGTTCTGATCACCTTATTTTAACCAGTGTTGCTTGGACCTTTGACGCCAAAAAGATTCTTGTTGAGCATAAACCTCAGCTAACTCTTTCTGATTTTCTTTAATACATTCGACAGAATAATCATCCCTCCTCCCCTTCAACGACTTGATTTTTCTTTTATACTCACGAATTCTTGTTTTAAAACTTCCCGTAACCTGCTTTCCCCACTCTGATAAAACACTTGCGCATTCGTTCATCTTCTTATAAAACGATCGACCTTGGTACCTAAACCACACATCCTCCACCAACTGTTTACACATAGGCTCCCGAAGCCAGGCATTTTCAAAACGAAATCCCCTTGTCTGAAAAAGCTGTTGAACTCTATAAAACTCAAGCAACAGAGGGCAATGGTCCGAAGTAGAAACCTCCAGATTTGTTAGCATTGCGTCTTTGAACATGTTCATAAAATCTGTTGTGACCAAAGCACGATCCAAACGTACTTCTATCCACTCAGAGGTGCCAACTCCCCTCTCCCAAGTATACTGGTACCCTTGAAGATCTAAGTCAATAAGGCCGCAATCTTCTAAAACTTCAAGAAAACCTTGAAGAAGACTAACTGGATATGGACGACCTCCCTTCTTGTCAGCTTGTGAGCAAACATTGTTCATATCTCCAATGAGAACCCAAGGATGAATATTGTTAGTTGACAATTTACGAATAAGCTGCCAAGTTTTGTAACGTTTGCTTCTGTCTGGTTCTCCATAAACTCCTGTAACTCTGAATGGGTTACTGTTATTCAGATGAATAATTGTATCTACATGGTTCTTGCTGAAAGATTGTAAGGTTACTTCCTTCTTATTTCTCCATAAGAAAGCCACACCACCACTGTGACCTTGCGACTCGACTACAAACAGACCTTCAAACCCAATGGCTCGCTGCAATCTCTCTACTGTTCTCTTCTTACAAATGATTTCACATAGAAAATTAAAATCGGGTCTCTTTTGGATTGTTATCTCCTTAAGGAATTGAAAAGCCCACGGGGTCCCAAGCCCATGGCAATTCCAACTTAAAAGACTCATAATGCTAGGCGAGCACTCACTTGAGTACTCGCCCCATACCCGTTTTTTGGATTGTTGTCTGTATTTTCGGAGCCCAGTTCACTTGTACCATCTGAGTCCATTGGCACCTCTTCATTTAGGCCCATATTGCTGCCATCTAGCCCATCCCCCGTTCTACGCCTTTTGTTATCAGTAATAACCAACACATTATTATCCTGATTTGTTGGTACTTCAGTTAGGTTATTACGAACATTACTCTGCAGCTGTCTCGCGCCAATACTCTCATTTTGAATAATCCTATCCCCTTGATTTCCTCCCCTTGTAACTACCATCAGATTTGCTGGAGTGCTTTTAGGATCTAAACTACCTTCGTCTTCCTCAACCGAGCTACTCCATCCTTGAACATGTGAACTTGAACTACTATTTCCATCTCCGTTACGTAGCCATTTAGCACCAATAGGCTTGACCTGTCGTTTGAATGGAGCTCTCATCCATGCACCATATGGTCTCACAATTTCATGCTCCGGTTTCTCGAATAATTGTCCACAGAACCTTTCTGAGTGCCCTATGATGCCACAAATGAAACATAAGCTAGGGACATTCTCATATTTGATATTAACCCAAAACCAATCGTTACCTGTCGTTTTAATTTTCATTCGTCTCTTCAAAGGTTTGTTCAGATTTAATGAAACGCGAATCCGCATATAATCCCTCCAGACATCATCAAAATTACTAGGACATGAACTGGCAAAGCTTCCTACGAAGTTCCCTATCCCCATTAATATCTTCTCCGACTTAAATCCCACTTTCAAATCATGAACTTGTACCCACAACTCCATATGATTAAGATCAATACTTCTGGGATTCTGCCCTGGTTGAAGCCTCGCCATGACTAAAGCTTTCCTATTGAAGGACCATGGGCATTCTTCCATAACCCGTCGAATATCTACCTAATGGTAAAACTGGAACAAAAATAGG
The DNA here is from genome assembly GCA_036435485.1 of Saposhnikovia divaricata. Taxonomy (NCBI): domain Eukaryota; kingdom Viridiplantae; phylum Streptophyta; class Magnoliopsida; order Apiales; family Apiaceae; genus Saposhnikovia; species Saposhnikovia divaricata. The sequence continues at coordinate 48,367,262 of CM071600.1, forward strand.
TTTGAATCAATTTCTTTTATGTACACTCCTTTCCCTGGTCTCCACAGCACGGCCAGAGTTTGCTTCATAGCTTCAAAATCGAATCTCCCCTCCTGAATAAAACGACCAACAATGCAGAACTTTGCATTAAAACCTTCTCCTTGAGTGCCTCCTGTTGTTATCTCCTCTGCTTCGACCTCGAAACCTCCTTCTTCCTCATCTTCCAGAGAAATGACGTTCAAAGCTGTTGTCAAGCTTTCAGTTTGATCCATATTTTTGGTGGCTAAATGATTGACGTTGACAATCTAACGAAAGAGACAAATACTTACCAAACCATGTCAGATGACAAGACTACGCATTTTCATGCACCGCTCTAACAATGGACATTGATAAACATTTCCATGCGATCACAAGTTACGGGGAATTTTTCCATTGGGTTTCCTTTATTTAAGTACAATAAAATGATAATAATATAGTAAATAATAACTAACCGTCTTTTCAATATTTTCAAACTAAAATCCATCATTTTCTAAATTATCACGGAAAACATATATATAATTATATCAGATTATATCATTTAAAATTTTAAAACAACAAAATTTATGTCTTAAAATTTTTAATTCAAATTAAAAAAAATTCCGTTATAATAAAGAACATCTGTGCATCGCAAGGGTTTTAAGCTAGTTTAAGTAAATAAATCTTTATAATTAAATAGTTATAAGGAATCGAGCCCGAGATGAAGCTAAAAAAAAAATTAAAGTAACCCGTACGAAGCACGGATCCATACGTTACCCACCACGTTTTGGCTTAATCCTCGAATAAGGACATACAAGCCACTGCGTCCTAGGTGAGCTCTCGCCGCCATAGCCTCGAGGGCACCATCACCTAGAACTACGTTGGCTTGATTCTCTAGTAATACAGAGATACGTAGGCATCTTGTGAGGACCGATCAGTCTCGAACGCAAGAACAACCATTAAAGCTTGAAGCTCAACCACCCTAGCATTAATTAATCATAACCTAGTTTTTATTCCACAACATTTGGCGCCGTCTGTGGGATGAAAACATCAACCATGGTTAGCACACGAAGAACTGCACCAAGCTCTACCGAAGCTTTACCAATCAGCTTCGCTCCGCCTCTTACCTTTGGTACAACCACGTTTGAACAAGGGACGGTCCCCCAAACTCAAGTTTCTCAGCCTCCAAGGACGAATCCCCCTGCTGGGAGTACGCTGCCTATGGTTGTCCATCCAGATCAGGGAACCAACTCTCTTCAGATGGTGATCTCTCCCCTGGTTGATCCTAATCACCCTCCATCTGGGGTACAGATCCATACTACGGATCTCCCCATGAATACCAACCCAATGTATGGGCTGCCCAACTACCCCCTGTTCGAGAACCTGGACCACGTGGTCATGCTTTGCAGATCCGAGATCGCGAGTATATGGACTACTCCGGCCCCTATACCACAGATTCGACATCTGAGGATGACGATGATGACCGTGACGAAACCCCAAGGAGGCGACGTACTAGTAGAGAGCCCCGAAGGAGGGCCCGAAGAATCCATGATGGACCTCCACAAACGACTGAGGAAAGGATAAAGGCTCATGAGGCTGAGATCCAGAGGCTGAAAGATGACGCCGCCAAAGAGCAAGCAAGGCAGAATCAAAGTCTGCATCGACCTCCTCCAATCTCAGGAAGGGTTCCCGTCATAGATCTGGAGAGGTCGTCTAGGAGACGAAGAAGGGCCGATACCTCAACTGAAGGAGCAACGAGGGCGGAAACCCCCAGAAACAACCCCAAGGATCTGATGCCGCTAGATCTTGATGATCCAACACCTCCGTTCACTGAGGAGGTGATGAATGCCCGCATATCAAAGAAATTCAAGATGCCGACGATCAAGGCCTATGATGGAACAGGCGATCCTGAAACTCATGTCAGGACGTTCACAGCTGCACTACTGCTACAACCTGCTAGTGACGCCTTAAAGTGTAGGGCGTTCTCTCAAACCCTGTCGGGTATTGCTCAAAGGTGGTATAGCATGCTACCTGTAAATTCGATTGGCTCTTTCAAGGAGTTGAAGAATGCCATTGTTAGCCAATTCATTAGTGGAAGAGTTCATGAAAAAAGTTCTGCATCCCTCATGTATGTGGTGCAGGGAAAGAACGAGAATCTAAGGGATTATCTCAAGCGATTCACCAAGGAGACATTGAATATTACAGATCTGGAGAATAAAGTGGCCATGGTAGCCTTGGAACACGGAACCACTGATCCTTTATTCAAGAGGTCTTTGGCAAAGCATCCTCCTGAGAATATGGCCGAGCTCCAACGAAGGGCCGACAAGTATATCAAGGCAGAGGATAGCATGAAAAAAAGAAGCTGCTGGAGGCAATGACAAGGGCTCCAATGACTTTAAGAAACGGAAGAAAGAATAAGAGTATGATGCTAGGGACAAGTATCCCCGGACTAGCAAGGATTCTGAATCACCACCGAAGAAGAGTTTGGGACCAAGATTCAACGACTATGCAAGACTGAATGCTCCTAGGAGTCAGATCTTGTTAGATATTGAGAAAGACAAAGATTTTCGATGGCCGAAGCCACTTAGGGGTGATCCCGCAAAGAGAAACAAGGATCAGTACTGTAGATTCCACCGCGATGTGGGGCATGATACAGATGATTGTAGGCAGTTGAAGGATGAGATTGAATTCTTGATCCGAAAAGGAAAGCTGAACAAATTCACTAAGGGTGATGATCGTGGAACTCAAAGGAGGGAATATGATAGAAGAGACAATGATAGAAGGGATGATGATCGAGGTCGGGATCGTAACCCACAGCCCCGAGGGCTAGTTATTAACATGATTTGGGGAGGCCCGACAGCGGCCGGTACAACCCGAAACTCTCGAAAGGCGTATTCCAGAGAAGTGATGCACATCGTGGGAGAAGCCCCGAAGCGTGCCAGGACTGAGATAGCAATTGGTTTCGATGACTCAGAACTCGAAGGGGTGAAGTTTCCCCATGACGACCCGTTGGTCATAACCCCTGTGATTGGGAACTCGGAAGTGAAGCGAGTCTTGATGGACAATGGAGCTTCCGTTGACATTCTGTTTCATGATACATTTGTGAAGATGTGGTACAATGATTTTCAATTGACCCCTAATAACATGCCTATATATGGATTTAATGGAGTATAATCCAAAGTTGAAGGGACTATTCAGTTGCCTATAACTATTGGACAGGAGCCCAAGGAGGCCATTCAGATGTTGAACTTCTTGGTAATCAAGGCGGTTTCAACGTACAACGCTATTCTCGGAAGGACTGAACTTCATGCATTCAAGGCTGTTGCCTCAACGTATCATATGAAGATCAAGTTCCCAACCAGGAATGGCGTTAGGGAACATAAAGCTGATCAAAAGATGGCACAAAGCTATTATGTAGCCTCGTTAAGGCCTAATAGAGTCGGGGGACAAGTCCTTCTAATTGAAGACATGGATGTCCGCAGAAGAAAGGAACACCAAAAAGGCCAGCAGAGGACATCACACAGAAGCCTTGGACAGCCATTGAGGCTAAGGCGTTAACTGACTTCGTGGTTGAATGTACCATTGGCAACCAAGAAGTCGGGGGGAAGGAGGTAGTACCCCAAGCAGGAAGTGAACTTCAGAATAAGAATGATGATACCAGAAAGAATGGTGGACGCTCTATTTTGATGGAGCATCAAAAACAAAATCAAGTGATGCAGGCCTAGTCTTGCAATGCCCCGATGGGCTCAAGTTATCCTAGTAGGACTTAGCTTCATCTAGTAGAAGCAGAAATAAGGTTCATGGAAACCATTGCAGAGCATGTTGCTCCGAGTAGGACAATAGTACTCTATCACCCGATGAGTGCAAGTCAAGGATGAACGAGTACCGAAAATAAAAGAATAACGAATGGAAAACAAACAAATGCAAAGGTGAAGATCCCGAAGGGTCAAAGCCATGAAAGGCCGAGGATGTTAAGGACTAGCTACTCTTCAATACTTATTAAGGACCTGGATTAAGGATCCAAGGATGAAGGCCAATAGATAACCTTAAGCAAGGATTAAGAAGTTCAAGCAAGCTCTCGTCTCAGAAGTTTAAAAGGCAAGAAGCCAACGGGATTGTATTTATTGAAATCTATATCGAGGAATCAACCCCGAATCCTAGGTTGAAGAACAGAAGCTGTTAGCCATGAAGGCCAAGGTTAGTTATGAAGGCCAAACTTGAGGGGGGGTCATGAACCTCCAATTAATATCCAAAGGTTGAAACTTCATGTTGACTTGAAAACCAATATGTAATTTTGAAAACCTCCTAGAGAAGGTTCAAGACCTCGTGGGGCTAACCAGAAACCCCCTGGCCTTGGACCAGCAGCTCTGATAGATATTTCGGTGATTTAAAACACCATTGAGATTGAAAACCCTTGATTTCAAACTTTGGCGTTCAACCTTTGAACATCGACGTTCGACACCCAAGACCAAGACAAACATTGAAGCCATGACGGCCAAGCGAGCTGAGAAGTTACTTATATGGGAGAATCTTTGAAAGAACCCCTGAAGGGCAAGTTGATAGCATTCTTGCAAGAAAATAGCGATGTGTTTGCTTGGACTGTAGCTGATATGCCAGGGATTGATCCCCAACTCATAACTCACAAGTTGAATGTTGATCCGGGGCGGAAGATAATAAAACAGAAAAGAGAAATTTTGCTACTGAAAGGCAGGAGGCCATTAAACAAGAAGTTGACAAGCTCTTAGAGGCTGGGTTTGTTTAAGAGCTTCAGTTTCCCGAATGGTTAGCTAACCCGGTGATGGTCAAGAAAGCGAATGGAAAGTGGAGGATGTGTATAGACTTCACTGATTTGAATGATGCATGTCCAAAGGATTATTTTCCCCTGCCAATGATAGACATGTTGATATACGCCACAGCTGGACATGAGATGTTGAGCTTCATGGATGGGTTCAACGGCTACAATCAGATTAAGATGCACGAGGATGACATCCCTAAGGTATCTTTCATAACTGACTTTGGTGTTTTCTGCTATATTGTTATGGCTTTTGGTCTAAAGAATGCAGGAGCTACTTACCAACGATTGGTGAATAAGATATTCGCCCATCTGATTGAAAAAACCATGGAGGTCTATGTTGATGACATGTTAGTCAAGAGCCTACTCAAGGCAGATCACATTAAGCACCTCAGAGAGGCATTCGAAGTGCTGAGGCACCACAAGATGATGTTGAATCCAGCCAAGTGTGCTTTTGGCGTTGGGTCTGGAAAGTTCTTGGGTTTGATGGTTTCGAAAAGAGGCATAGAGGCCAATCCCGACAAGATCAAAGCAATCTTAGGCATGGAACCACCCCGTTCTGTGAGGGACGTACAAAAGTTAACCGGCAGAGTGGCCGCTCTAGGGAGATTCATCTCCAAGTCTGGTGATAAGTGCTTGCCTTTCTTTCAAGCATTGAAAAAGGTGAAAAATTTTGAATGGACTAATAAAAGCTAAGAGGCCTTTGAACAGTTGAAGAAGTACATGGCCGAAGCCCCGTTGTTGGCCACGCCAAGTCCCGGAGAGACTCTTTATCTGTATTTAGCAATGTTTGAACAAGCATTGAGTGTCGTCCTAGTTAAGGAAGAGGACAAGGTTCAGAGGCCTATCTACTATGTAAGCAAGGTGCTCCACGGAGCCGAGTTGATTACTCTCCCATTGAGAAGTTCGCCTTGGCATTGATAACAGCCTCGAGGAAGTTACGCCCGTACTTCCAGGCACATAAGATTGAAATCCTGACGGACCAACAGTTGAGAAACATATTGAATAGCCCGAAGGCTAGAGGAAGGCTAATCAAGTGGGCGATTGAACTTGGAGAATTTGACATCACGTACAAGCCGCGAACGACAATCAAGGCTCAGGCTTTAGCTGACTTCGTGGTTGAATGTACCATTAGCAACCAAGAAGTCGGGGGGCAGGAGATGATAACCACCCCTGAAAGTAGAGATAAAGATGAAGAACTTGTACCTGATCAGAAGGAATATTGGGTGCTCTATCTTGATGGAGCATCAAAAACAAAATCTAGTGGCGCAGGCTTAGTGTTGCAAAGCCCCGATGGGTTAACAGTTGAATATGCTTTGAAGTTGGATTTTCCGACAACTAACAATGAAGCTGAGTATGAGGCCTTGATAGCCGGTTTAGGCTTGGCCAGAATCATGAGAGTCAAGAATCTCAAAGTTTGTGGAGATTTAAGATTATTGGTCTCTCAAGTAAATGGTGAATTTGAGGCCAAGGATGAAACTTTGGCAAGGTATCTGCGAGTTGTGAAAGCTGTCATGACTCAGTTTGACGAGTGCTATGTAGAACACATTCCGAGAGAGGAGAACGTTAAGGCCGATGCCCTATCTAAGTTCGCTTCTTCTGAAATAGAGAATTATGCAGGGAGTGTTTACTTCCAGGTCTTGAAGGCCCCGTCCATCAACTCTAAGTTGATAGCACCAATTAATCTAGGAAGCTGTTGGATGGATCCCATCAAAGCTCACCTTGAAACTGGATGGCTTCCTGACGATGCCTTGGAGGCACGAAAGTTGTCAGTAAGAGCATTGAGATACACCCTGATCGAAGGCATTCTCTACAAGAGATCGTTTGTCATCCCATACCTGAAGTGTTTAAGGCCCCATGAGGCAAGAGAAGCGCTGGAAGAAGTTCATGGAGGGATCTGTGGACAACACTTGGGGGGCAGAGCCCTAGCTCACCAGATCACTCGTCTAGGATTCTATTGGCCAGAGATGTTAGCTGATGCAAAAAATTATGTTAAGAGGTATGAGAGGTGCCAAAATCACGCTCCGATTGTAAGGCAGCCGCCTGAGATGTTGACCTCGATCAACTCCCCTATTCCGTTTGCAATGTGGGGAATGGATATACTTGTTCCCTTTCCCGTAGCATCTGCACAAAGAAAGTTTTTGATAGTAGCCATCGACTACTTCACTAGGTGAATTGGGGCTAAACCCCTAGCCAAGATAACCACCAAGCAAGTTGCCCAGTCTTTTGGGAGAACGTGATCTGTAGATATGGAATCCCGCGAATCCTTGTGACGGATAATGGGACGCAATTCAACAATGAAGAATTCAAGAAGTACTGTGAAGAAAATGCTATTGATCTTCGTTTTACTTCAGTAGCACACCCGCAAGCTAATGGATAGGCAGAGATAGCCAATCGGATAATCCTTGATGGACTGGATAAAAGGGCCGAACGCTCAAGAAACACTTAGGTGGATGAGTTACTGCCTATACTTTGGGCATATCGCACCATTTGCAAAGTGACAACTGGAGCGACCCCGTTTTTTTGTTGGCTTATAGAGCCGAGGTAGTTGTGCCCCTAGAGATCATGCATGCATCACCTCGAGTTGAGGCATATGAGCAAGAGGGTACTGAAGAAGGCATGAGGCTTGCCCTAGACCTAAATGATGAGGTTAGGGATGAAACAAATGCCCGGAATGCAGAGCATCAGAAGAGAGCATCCTTCCACTACAATCGAAGGGTTAAGGAGAGGTTCTTTCGGCAAGGTGAACTGGTTCTAAGGAAGATAAAAGCCTCTGGAGTTGGTCAGAAGGGAAAGCTAGCCCCTAATTGGGAAGGGCCGTATCGAGTCAAGAAGGCGCTAGGACGAAGATCCTACAAGTTGGAGACCTTGGATGGGAACGAGGCCATCCATCGTTTATAGATGAAAAAAGGACATAAATTATCCGCGTTATACAGAAAGAATCATTATAATTCATATATGCCGGCAAAGAAATAGCTGAAATATTTGCTGCATGGATGTTTGCGCTTAAGAAGATAAGTAACGAGTTTAGTCTTAAGCACAAGGTTAGCAGTGCTAATCATGAATTAAGGAGTAATATCGTTAGAAGTCACGAATGACCAAACTGACGACTTGTGATCAAGATCAAGGTTCTTGATCCTTAGGATCACGGATGATTTTAAATCCTAGATCCCTGACGACTTAAGATCAAGATCAAGATTCTTGATCCTTAAGACAACGAAGTCATGAATGACCAAAATAGTGACTTGAGATCAAGATCAAGATTCTTGATCCTCAAGACCATGACTGATTTTCAGGTCCGGGCATTTTAGCCAACCATGAAGTGGCCGACCACGACACCCGGAGGGCCATAGCCAACCACGAGGTGGCCGACCACGAAGCAGCCGACCACGACATTCCAAGGGGCTTCGGCCGACCACGGGACTTTCTAAGACCACGGTTGATTTTAGGTCCGAGATCCAAAATTCTAAGACCACGGTTGATTTTAGGTCCGAGATCCAAAATTCTAAAGCCACGGATAATTTTAGATCCTAGATCCCTGACGACTTAAGATCAAGATCAAGGTTCTTGATCCTTAAGGTAACGAAGTCACGAATGACCGAGATAGTAACTTGAGATCAAGATCAAGATTCTTGATCCTCAAAGCCACGGATGGTTTTCAAGTCCGGATTTCCTAGCCTACCACAAAGTGGCCGACCATGGCGCACGAGGGGCCGCAGCCGACCACCTCCCGGCCGACCACGAAGGTTTCGGGCCTTCGGCCGACCACCTTCCAGCCGACCATGGTGTGGCCGACCATGGTGGCTTGCAACCTTCTGGCCGATCACCTCTCGGCCGACCACGAGCTATCCCGTGGTCCGCCCGATCGCGGGATAGTTCGTGGTCCTGAATCTCGATTTTTTCAGCAAACCTCGGATAGTTTCTGGTCCTAGAACTTGAATTTTTCAGCGAATCTTGGATGATTCTCCTTAAGATCACGGATGACTTGAGATCAAGATCAAGTTTCTTGATCCTCAAGACCACGGATGATTTTCAGGTCCGGGTTTACTAGCCGACCACCATTGGCCGACCAAGCTCCGAGGAGGGCGTCAGCCGACCAAGACTGATTTTCAGTCCTACACGGACTATTGACGCTGTTTGGGCCATATCTTGAGCTCCGGGTATCAGAATTGGACGATCTTACAGTCCACGCGAAGGTCTCTGAGTTTTCTACAATCTTGGATACCCTTAGCCGACCACCAACTGGCCGATCATGGTGTTTTGAGGGGCTTTGGCCGACCTCCGACTGGCCGACCACGGATCGCCCGTAGATCCAGCCGATCACGGGTGATTTGTGGTCCTGGTCCTCGAGTTTTCTTGACTAACCAAGATTGATTTTTAGTCTGGGTCCTCGAATTGGTGTTTAACTTCAATCTTGACGTGCTGAACGTGAAAATCAATACGAAGCCGAAATTAAAATTTAGCGCCGCTAGCACCGTTTAGTGCTGTTAGCGCTGCCTAGCGTCGTTTAGTGCCTTTTAGCACTGCTTAGTGCCGTTAGTACCATTTAGTGCTATTAGTGCCGTTAACACCATTTAGCACCACTAGCACCGTATAGTGCCATTAGCGATGTCTAGCGTCGTTTAGTGCCTTTCAGCGCTGTTTAGTGCCATTAGCACTATTTATTGTTGTTAGTGCCAATAGCACTGTTAGTGTCGATAGCACTGTTAGTGTCATTAGCACCGTTAAGTGCCGAATAGCACCGTTAGTGATGTAAGCACCGTTACTGCCGATAGCACCATTAGTGCCGATAGCATCGTTAGTGCCAATAGCACCGATAATGTCGTTAGCACCGTTTAGTGCCGATTAGCACCGATTAGTGTCGTTTAAGCACCGTTTATTGCCGATTAGCACCGAGTAGTGTCGTTTAGCACCGTGAGTGCCATTTTATCCTTTTAACATTGTTTAACACTGTTTAAACATTGTTTAAGGCTGTTTATCGCCGTCTAGCACCGTTTAGTGCCGTTTTATGCCGTTTAACGTCGTATAAACATTGTTTAAGCATCGTTAAGGCTGATTATTGCTGATTAGCATCGAATTAACTTTGTCGTGAACGCGTCGGTCGCTCCACGCTTTACATAAAGACAATACTCACGAAACACTAGTGTGCAAAGATGAACCCTGACCCAAGTCTCGAAAAAGGCCGTTAAAACTTCAAGGAAAACCTGATCAGTTTTCCTAGAAGTTGGGGGGCAAATGATATGGGCTAAAAGTAAGCCTTAAAGACACATTTAATGTGGCATTAATTAGAACCCGGAATGGCCCAAACGTGGGGCCCACCAGATGGGCCCAAACCCTATTTATAATATTAATTTCGTAATTAATATTAAGGGTAATAAACAACTCAGCAAATAAGAGTCAAACAAGGATATTACTCTTGCCTGACTTAGCCTCCAAGATAAATATTTCAACATGGAAACTGATTCCTATAAGGAAGAGATCTAGAACCTTCCTCAAGGAAGACTTGTCCACCAAGTCTCTGACTCCTACCATAATTCTAGGGCTTCTCAGCCTATATAAAGGATCTAACCCCTAATCTCAGAACTACGTTTTTGGACAGCTCCATACGTTACCCACCACGTTTTGGCTTAATCCTCGAATAAGGACATACAAGCCACTGCGTCCTAGGTGAGCTCTCGCCGCCATAGCCTCGAGGGCACCATCACCTAGAACTACGTTGGCTTGATTCTCTAGTAATACAAAGATACGTAGGCATCTTGTGAGGACCGATCAGTCTCGAATGCAAGAACAGCCATTAAAGCTTGAAGCTCAACCACCCTAGCATTAATTAATCATAACCTAGTTTTTATTCCACAACACCAAGATAAAATTAAAAAATCTATACTATTATATAAAAGTCGAAACATTAAAAGTTTGGTTGGTCGGTTGGTACGGTACCTGTTGATTTTACTTATTTACCCTTACTTAATGGTACATGTTATTTTATGTAATTATCCTTACTTACTTATTTATAGTTACTAATAACTAATAAATTTTCTTTTCTGGTAAAACATGTTATTTTTCCTATTTTTCAATAACTAATCAATTTCATTTTTCACGTAAAATATGAGCAATTCTATTTAATAAAATAAAATATTATAATTATAATTACTAATAATTAACCAATTACCTTTTTAGCTAAAATGCGTTACCTTTTCTGTACAATTGATTTTATTTATTTACCCTTACTTAATGGTACATGTTATTTTACGTAATTATCCTTACTTAATTATTTATAATTATTAAGGGTTAATTATCATATATGTCAATTATTACACGCCAATATATCAAGCGGATCACTGGGTTTTTTTTGGTCTCATTTAAACCACTCAATACAAAAAATGTTACACTCCGTTAACTTTCGAAAAATAAAAGTAATCTTTTGTTGAATCTATACATTTTTCTTGAATTCTACCACAACCAAATGAACAATTCTTAAATTCTAGTATTTTAAATAATATATTTAAAATTTAAAAAGTTTATTTACTATTTATTTTTAATTAAAATAAGGAAAATAACTATAAAATTAAAAATAAATAATAAATGATTTTTTAAAAATCTAAATATATCATCTAAAATACTAGAATTTAACAATTATTCATTTGGTTACGGTAGCATTCAAGAAAAATGTGCAGAATCAACAAAAAATTACTTTTATTTTTCGAAAGTTAACGGAGTGTAACATTTCTTGTATTAAGTGGTTTAAATGAGACCAAAAAAAACCCGGTGATCCGCTTGATACATTAGCGTGTAATAAGTGACCTATATGATAATTAATCCTAATTATTAATAACTAATAAATTTCCTTTTACATGTAAAACGTGTTATCTTTTCTATTTTTTAATAACTAATCAATTTTCTTTTTCACGTAAAATATGAACAATTCTATTTAATAGAATAAAATATTATAATTATAATTACTAATAATTAACCAATTAACTTTTTTAGCAAAAATGCGTTAACTTTTCTTTTTTTTTTTTTGGGTAAAATTTGTTCCGGTAGCTTTATTAAAGTAAAAGTTTCTTTTTTCAGGTAAAATATGTTACCTTTTCTATTTTTCAATAACTAATCAATTTCATTTTTCAATTTATCCAACTAAAAATTTTCCTTTTCTAAAAACACTATGAATAATTTTGTTTAATAAAATATTATAATTATTAATAATTAATCAATTACCTTTTTCAGCTAAAATACGTTACCTTTTTTTCAGTTCATTTAATTATTTACCCATACTTAATGGTACATCTTATTTTACGTAATTATCCTTACTTAATTATTTATAGTTACTAATAACTAATAAATTTTGCGTTAAAAAAATAACTAATAAATTTCCTTTTTTCAGGTAAAACATGTTACCCTCTTCATTCTTCAATAACTAACCAATTTCCTTTTTCACATAAAATATATGCAATTCTATTTAATAAAATATTATAATTATAATTACTAATAATTAACCAATCACCTTTTTTAGCTATAATACATTACCTTTTCTATTTTTTTTTTATTTTTTTCCAATAAAACCTGTTCGGGTAGCTTTATTTAAGTAGAATGTTTCCTTTTTCAGATAAAATATGTTACCTTTTCTATTTTTCAATAACTAATCAATTTCCCTTTTCACGTAAAATACAGTTTATCTAACTAAAATTTTTCCTTTTCTAAAAATACTATGAGCAATTCTGTCTAATAAAATAAAATATTATAATTACTAATAATTAACATATTATCTTTTTCAGCTAAAATACGTTACCTTTAATTTTTCTATTTTTTCAATAAAATATATTAGGTTTCCTTTATTTAAGTACAATAAAATGATAATAATATAGTAAATAATAACTAACCGATTACGTTTTTTAGCTTTTTCTATTTTTTTCAGTAAAATATATTGGGTTTCCTTTATTTAAGTACAATAAAATGATAATAATATAGTAAATAATAACTAATCGTCTTTTCAATATTTTCAAACTAAAATCCATCATTTTCTAAATTATCACGGAAAACATATATATAATTATATCAGATTATATCATTTAAAATTTTAAAACAACAAAATTTATGTCTTAAAATTTTTAATTCAAATTAAAAAAAATTCCGTTATAATAAAGAACATCTGTGCATCGCAAGGGTTTTAAGCTAGTTTAAGTAAATAAATCTTTATAATTAAATAGTTATAAGGAATCGAGCTCGAGATGAAGCTAAAAAAAAAAAATTAAAGTAACCCGTACGAAGCACGGACACAGAGATTGAACACCAGTCAAAATTAAAATATTAATATTAATACATTATTTAATAATGTAGTATAGAGAATCGAACCCGAGATAAAACTAAAAAATTTAAGTAAATAAATCTTTTTAATTAAATAGTTGTAAGAATCGAACCCGAGATGAAGCTAAAAAAAATTAAAGTAAATAAATCTTGTATATATAATTATGTAGTTGTAAGGAATCGAACCCGGAATTTAATGATAACCAAATTTGGTATTTTGGTACTTTGGTACTATTGTGTACCATTAAAACATGGTTTTACACATTAATAAAGAGTATAGATATGTGAGAAAATTGGTATACATATTTTAATGATCATTTTAGAAAAGTAAGCTTGTTTTCATTTAATTGTCGTTCTCGTGTTTCAGTGAAATAAATATGAGAATTTTGCTCTCTTGCCCTTCTATAAAGCTTTATGTTTTCACTAATGTACCTAGAGATCTTTGGCATTATGGAAAGAAGTGGAATTATTTTCCATATTAATTACCAATTTAGCTATAAAGATTAGCCTCCTTTATATGTGTGCATTTAGGGCTGTTCACGAACCGAGCTGTTCTTGAACAAGCTCGAGCTCGAATCGGCTCGGTTCGTTAAGAACTAGAGTCGAGCTCGAACACTGAAAAATGTTTGATAACAAAACGAGCTCGAGCCGAGTTATTAGTGAGCTCGACTCGAGTTCGGCTCGAGTTCGTTCGACTCGAGATCGGCTCGATTAAGCTCGAAAATACAGAAATCCAAATGTGAAGATATAAAATACCAGCACGCAGAAATCCAAATTGATGATGCTCTGCTGCAGCTCATCACCTTCGTCTGAGGTCGAGTTATTACTGACACACGAGGACTGCGAATTGAAATCATGGACAGGGATTTTGTAAGTTCATGCAGTTGGCTAAGATTAAGAAGTTGTCGAAGTGCTGGAGTGATGACAGGGATATGTTTTCTTGAGCCAAGGTTTGGATTCCTACATTTGCAGATAGGAACATCATGACTAAATATGGTAGAGCAATTCTAAAGTTTGATTTGATTTGGTGAGAAAATAGATTGTGGTTTGTGGAGTGGATAGATTAAGAATGGATGGCCTTTTACACAGGTTTCTCTGCATAAGATAATGCTCTCTTCTTTTCATGAAAGCTGACTTGGGTTTTGATAATTATTCAACTATTTTACTCTATTTTTATTTAAAGAGTTTCTTGAATTTCGTCTGATTGTATTCAAAGGGAAAAAGGCTGGTAACTAATGCATGTGAGGGAGGGTATATAAAAAAATATATAAATATAATAGTGGGAGGCATTACAAGACATGTCCGCATGTTTTAAAATTCTTTTCTTGTTGGGTGTGTATATAAAGATGAATCATTGAGTTGTTTGTAGTATTATATGATTTATATCACACCAAAAAATACTGTGACAATGATTTCAAAAAAAAATGTAACTTTTTGCTTTGTGTAACAGCAAAAGTGTTTCAAAAAAGTAATCATTGAGTTTTCTTAATTTTTTACTCAAAAAAAATCAAATTTTTTACTCGAAAAAAATCAAATTTTTTACTTTTTACTTTTATCTCCAATCAAATTAATTTTTTATTTTTTGAAAATTTGAGAATATCATTAAATTAGACATATCTTGACATCCGTACGGTTGGATCATCGAGAAATATTTTTTTAAAAATAGATTAAAAAATCCGTGACAAAGCACTAGTTACTAGTACTAGTTAAAATATTAGTGATCTAATAAGATCTCCAACCAAATCAATTTTTTATTTTTTGAAAATTTGGGTAAATCACTAAATTATATATATCTTGACATCCGTATGGTTGGATCGTCGAGAAATATTTTTTAAAAAATAGAAACAAAAATCTGTGACAAAGCACTAGTTACTAGTACTAGTTAAAATAGTAGTGATCTACTAAGATCTCCACCAAATTAATTTTTAATTTTTTGAAAATTTGGGAATGTCACTAAATTAGATACATCTTGGCATCCGTACGGTTGGATCGTCGAGAAATATTTTAAAAAAAATAGAAATAATAATCCGTGACAAAGCACTAGTTACTAGTACTAGTTAGAATAGTAGTGATATACAAAGATATCCAACCAAATTAATTTTTTATTTTTTGAAAATTTGGGAATATCACTAAATTAGATATATCTTGACATCCGTACGGTTGGATCGTTGAGAAATATTTTTTGAGAAATAGAAACAATAATCTGTGATAAAGCACTAGTTACTAGTACTAGTTAAAATAGTAGTGATCTACTAAGATCTCCAACCAAATTAATTTTTATTTTTTGAAAATTTGGGAATATCACTAAATTAGATATATCTTGACATCCGTACGGTTGGATCGTCGAGAAATATTTTTAAAAAAATAGAAATAATAATCCGTGACAAAGCACTAGTTACTAGTACTAGTTAGAATAGTAGTGATATACTAAGATCTCCAACCAAATTAATTTTTTATTTTTTGAAAATTTGGAAATATCACTAAATTAGATATATCTTGACCTCCGTATGGTTGGATCGTTGAGAAATATTTTTTAAAAAATAGAAACAATAATCCGTGACAAAGCACTAGTTACTAGTACTAGTTAAAATAGTAGTGATCTAGTAAGATCTCCACCAAATTAATTTTTAATTTTTTGAAAATTTGGAAATGTCACTAAATTAGATACATCTTGACATCCGTACGGTTGGATCGTCGAGAAATATTTTTAAAAAAATAGAAATAATAATCCGTGACAAAGCACTAGTTACTAGTACTAGTTAGAATAGTAGTGATATACTAAGATATCCAACCAAATTAATTTTTTATTTTTTGAAAATTTGGAAATATCACTAAATTAGATATATCTTGACATCCGTACGGTTGGATCGTTGAGAAATATTTTTTAAAAAATAGAAACAATAATCCGTGACAAAGCACTAGTTACTAGTACTAGTTAAAATAGTAGTGATCAACTAAGATCTCTAACCAAATTAATTTTTTATTTTTTGAAAATTTGGGAATATCACTAAATTAGATATATCTTGACATCCGTACGGTTGGATCGTCGAGAAATATTTTTTAAAAAATAGAAACAACAATCCGTGACAAAGTACTTGTTACTAGTACTAGTTAGAATAGTAGTGATACATCTGTTTGCTTCATAAATTGCAGTAGTTCTTTATGTCCGGTAAAATTATTTTAATTTTATTTTAAATAATTGTTTTATTTTTTTTTTAAATAATTGTTAATTAGTTCAAATAAAATCTCACCTCGAAATCTTTGGTCTAATTCGCCTAAATTAGAAATTATGGAAACGCGAAAAATATATAGTCTCTATGGATCAATATCTCAAATATTAAAACGATAAAATTGTGCACTTCCAATTTAAATGTTTATTAAGATCTCCAAACAAATTAATTGTTCGCGAACAGCTCGAGCTCGGATCGAACTCGGCCCGGCTCGAGGCTTTTCGTGAACAACTCGAGTTCGGCTCGGTTCTGTCAAAGCTCGGCTCGGTTCGTTAAGAAATGAGCTCGGTTCGTTAAGATCAAAGCTCGGCTCGGTTCGTTAAGGTCAAAGCTCGGCTCGTTTCGGTCAAAGCTCGGCTCGTCTCGGTTCGTGAACAGCCCTATGTGCATTAGGCTTAAATGGCTAACATATAAAAATAAAGGGAGTATCGTTTAGTCTATTTTGCACAAGTGCTGGTGAAAAAACCAAAAGTCCATGTTAGAGAAGAAGTCTGGCCAGAAATTTCGTACAAGAATTCATGAAAAGTATTATCATTTTATGTTTGTATAGAGCTAGTAAAATACGTATCCAAGTGCAGGGGCTCCATCAATGCAGATAATATAGAGATTCCAGGTGCTCAAATAATAAACTCAATGTGCCAAATCAGGTTAGTCTGTATTTCAAGATTTCAAAATGGGGAAGCAGACAGACTGGTAAAAGAAGGTTGAAATAGGCCCAATCTGGTTTGTGCATGGGTTTGATTGATATATAGGGTTTACCTATACATATAGTTCAAACATTTCCTTATAGTCACTGTTCATCTTTGGCTATCAGATTTGATGGCATGCCTCCTTAGGCCTCAGACGAGCGCTAACATCAGCAAACCTACCTTACACATCCTTGATAGGACTAGCAATCGTTACTTCCCAGTCCTTAACTCCTCATGAACCTTCTTTTATTACCATAGGGCAAACCTGGGTAGATATAGCAGTTTAAATACGTCCATATATGGTAAGATTTTGGAGGGAAAAATCTCCTCACACAAGTATCTATCTCACCCCTATATAGGGGACCAACTCTGGTACTACTATATAACCTACATAACCCTGACTGAAGATCTTATACCCAATATATTCAATACTCAGATATCTGCACTAGAGTTTATATGGTGAGACTTTAAGTAGTAGTTGGGTTAGTTTATAAATGAGATGCACCAACATTAATACTAATTAGCTGGGTATTAATGCATAATTCTATCTCTATATAAACCAACAATGGGGTAACACATCTCTACCCACCCTTCAGTTCATCGCCCCTCACTATCTATGGCTCATCATTGGATCCCTCCCCCTCCTGGTGTTATAAAAATTAACGTCCATGGCACTTCTTCTCGACACCCTTCGCCAAATGGCTTTCACTCAGGCATATGAGCTGTGTACCGGAACTCAGATGGGGAACTTAAGCACCTCACTATAGTTGTTATTCCAGAGCTAACCCCACTAGGCAACAGCTATGGGCAATGTTCATTCCCCTCAAAAGATCCTTCAAGCTGGGCTACCGTGATGTGATCCCTGAAATAGATAATATTAAAGCCTATCTTGTTATGAAAAATTTCCACATTGGCGCTCCTGCTGGGGTGTATGACACTGCAACACAAATCAACACACGCATCAAGGATACCCTTTGGTTCTACATGGTGTCTTATGTATACCCTTCAAGGAACAAATCTGCGAGATTCATCTCAAAGCTGGGGAAAAGGGTATGCATTGAGCTTTACACCCTCAATAGAGCTGTTGGAGCTGTTGAAGAACTTCTGGACTGGGATTTAGGATTTGGTGTCCACGACCCGAGTTACCAGGACATTCTCATCCCAGATGGCGCCCCTGATCCTGTAGACTTTGATGAAGGTGTACTCCTCTTAGATCAGACAAATTCTCTTGGACTGGGTCAGACCAACGCAACATGCTCGAACAGCCTTGACATTGAAGTTGATGCAGATGATAACATAGAGGAAGTAATGATGGAAGAAGCCTTTCAGGGAGGCATCGCAACAATAGATGGTTTCGTCTTTGCAGGGGACTTGATCCCTGCAGAGTTGGCATAGGTTTTGGACCCCTAAGTTGGCACTACTAGCCTTCCACATATCTTCAGGCTCTACACTAGTATCTTGGGAGATATCTATGAGCTTGATCCAAGTAAAAGGCCATAGTTGGCTGTTCGCTCTAAATCACGCAAGCGTACGCGGTCACAAGTAATATCACAGTAAGTAGAGTTCGTTCCCACGAAGACCTGGTGTAATTCAGATTATGCACTTATGCAACAATGTATGATTATTATTCACTTCTAAGACAAATAACAAGGTTGTGTTTTGATTAACTAATTTAACTAACAAGCAATTTAACAATACTAAGAATTAATTAACTAACGTGATTAATACCGAATTACTTATGAGAGATAAAACATGGGACTTTAACTTCATTAAATACTTCTTTTAGAGTTGATGCCTTTAATCAGTGTATGTGATGGTTACGACAACTAATCAGACAACGCGAAATTAGTACACGCTACCTTTCGGCATACGTATTCCAAACTACTCAACATCCACAAAACAGATAGAAGCTGGGCATACACCAATTATGTTTAGAACCTATATGTCTATAAGATTTGAAAACATAACGGTTTAAGTACAAGTTATCCATTGAGATCACATAGGGCAGCGTAAGATGGTTAAAATTACATTACGAATCATGCATGTTAAAACATCCATAAACCTATGCTAGCATGGCAAGTTCTAAATCTTTATATCCACTTTCGCATTCAATAGAGATTAACAATACAACTTAGATGTTAGCTACGCATCCAAGAAGAATTAGCACAACCATACGAGTAAATCAATAATTCATCACACACAAATCTTTAAAGCAATCAAACTACTAAATTCCGTAAATAAATCCGTTAGAATCCCATGGCAACGATTAGTTCATAATCGAACGGCTCGTCATCATGGGATCTAGTGATAACATGATATTAAAATAAGATCTGAATAATAACGAGAGTATTAGAGTAATAAAGTTTAGAATACAAATCCAAAACGAGCATCCAAAAGTATCGCCTAATTAGAAGAATACAAAGATGTAGATCCAGATCTCCGTTAGCTGTCACGTTCTTCGGTAAATCCGTCTCCAAGTCTTGTATATCCGTCTCTATCTTGTCTCTCTCCTTTTTTCTGTTGATAAAAATTGCTTTTATAGCCCCACGTTCCTTAGCCGTCAAGAAATTTCCAAAACTGACTTCAAACAGAATTTATGGCAGCCCGCACAAGCGCCCCCGCGTTCTCAGGATCGCCCCCGCGCTCTAGCTCCTCCACCACAAGTGCGCCCCCGCGCCTCCATGCTTCTTGAAAAACTTGCAGATTTTGCTGATTTTGCTTCTTTTCGTTCCGATTCTCTCGCAAGTTCCCATCCTTCATTTCCTAAGTCCAAAACCACCACATAATCATGGAAAAGTAACTTCCTGCCACTAGCTTGTAGTCCTGTACAAACTCACTAAAAACACGTAAAAAACACCACATGCTTGAGGTCAAGTAATCAATTTAAGCCGATACGAAGCATTCTAATTGGATATGAAATCCAATTATCACACCCCTAAACTTAAACTGATGCTTGTCCTCAAGCATAAACAGACTCGACACGAACAAATGCAATGCAATGCATGAATGCAACTAAATGAAAAGATCCCCTCGGATTAACCATAACCAATTCAGCAAGCAAATATCTTAGAGAATGCAATAACTCCAAACAGAGCTCGACTAAATCACCGTATACTCACATTACATGAACAGAAACGTGGGTGTGTGCTATGCTCATCAGATATACTCCCAACACTAGATCAAAGTCATATCCTATTATTCGCTAAAACAATCACGAGTTTATAAATAAAATGAACGCTAAACACTTCATAACTCAGAGACACCTCCATCATCATTTGAGTTAGACAAGGATTCATGCTAAATTACTAAACAACAACGACACATAACATAACACACTTGCTTATTTGACCGTGCAATGGATGAGGCCCCTAAAGACTTATGCAATAATACCCATGTAGCGAGCGTTAGGTTAGTGGATCCCAGACCGGAAAAGCCTTAGGCCACTAGGCACAAAGTCCCCTAGAACTTAATTGCTCGAGTATTAAAGAGCTCACCCGTAGTCAATTCTGCACTTATACTCACATAACTATTTTTTTTCTTTTTTTCTTTTTACTTTTTTTCTGATCTTTTTTTTTTTCACACACTAATGATATGGAATGAGCGCGCTCGCTCCATCTTATCCAACCTTAGACTACTCATAAAATATGAGCGGTTACTAGCCTTTTGACGCCTAACCTTTATTAACAATTAGCATGAAATCGCTAATTTCCCCCTAAACTTATATTTTAGTGCTCCTGCGCCATCAAGGGAATAAAGAACATTTTAAATATAAACAGGTGATTAAATCTCAAACAAGTATGACATGATCTAGTCCAAAAGCAAACGATGAGACTGTGTAAAGATTTTGTTTCTAAAACATGGAAGTCAATTCCTAAGCACTTAAATCAACCCTCTATTCATCATTACCACACCTAAATCAACATCGACCTACTAAACAGAAATAGCCAAGTCCTATGGGATCATGAAATATGCTATGCAAATGCAACTAAATGGACTCACATGGAATACATAAACAAATATGCAAACAAATATGCTCTACATGAAACAATCATGCAATAATATGAATGAAACTAATACTACACATGCAAAATGATTTCTACATGAACAAAGACTCTATTACTACTTATCCCCAAACCATCTACAAAATTGAAATATTTAATGTCCCCATTGAAGGCAAGATTCAAGGATAAAGAGAACTCCCCTAACTGTCGGCACTGCCACCCTCATCGGGTGGTGGATCAGGCGGTGGATACGGGTGGTGAGCTCCAAACACTGGCCACTCAACCTCTATGCCATCCGCCTCAAAAATATGATCCAGAGATAAAGTGATATCCTCTACAAATCTGCGGTTAATCTCAAACAAGGTGTCCAAGTGTCTGACCAGCCTCCTGTACTGAGAATCACTGAGAGTGGAAGCGCGACCAGCATGTCGCGTAGCAACTAGAGAAGGACCAGCCCTAGCTGCCCTAGTCTGCCGTGGTGGAGTACTGGCTCTTGCATCGCCCTCTATGATATAGTCCAAACCTCTGTGATGGGGAACACCGCCCGACCATTCCTCCAATCTCTCAAGAGTAGCTCTATCAATATCTACAATAGTTGGCTGCATCTGTTTGTCATCAGCCCACCTCAAGTGATCTGGCAAGGGGTTGAGCTCAAGAGAAGGAGCTTCTTCAAAAGATGGTTTGAGCCGCACCTGAGAATCTTAGAGATCGGCCAAGCCAAGCGACTCATGTGGACTATTGAACCTCTCTTGCCAAGGGGCTGCATTCAACAGCTGGATATGCTCTGCTATTTCCTCATCTTCAGTATTAGACTTTCCTTGTAAAGCATTGTTTAAGGGGCCAGACTTCAACAGCTGATCAAACTCCATGCTCTATCCTGTATCAACCATTTCCAAGCTAAAACACTCTTCATCCTCTACCGGAAATTGCATAGCCTTGAACACATTAAAGGTGACATTTTGATCTTGTACTCTCATTGTGAGCTCTCCCTTTTGAACATCGATCACAGTTCGGCCCGTGGCTAGAAATGGCCTTCCCAAGATGATGGGAATTTTCTTATCTTCCTCAAAGTCTAGAATAACAAAATCAGCAGGGAAGATGAGCTTATCCACTTTAACCAAGACATCCTCCACTATACTTCTCGGATATGTGATGGATCGATCAGCCAATTATAAGGAGATGTTTGTAGGTTTTGGATCAGGCAGGCCAAGTTGCATGAAGACAGACAATGGCATAAAATTGATACTAGCTCCCAAGTCACACAAGCACTTGTCAAAAGATAAGTTGCCTATGATGCAGGGTATTGTGAAGCTTCCTGGATCCTTAAGTTTCAGTGGCAGTTTCTGTTGCAACACCGCACTGCATTCTTTTGTCAAAGCAATAGTTTCTAATTCCTCGAGTTTCAATTTCCGTGATAGAATACCCTTCATGAACCTAGCATAGCTCGGTATCTATTCTAGAACTTCCGCAAAAGGTATACTAATATGTAACTTTTTGAATACCTCAAGAAATTTGGCAAATTGCTTGTCTAGCTTCTACTTTTGGAGTCTTTTTGGATATGGCGGAGGAGGATAGATCTGATTGCTGTCTTTATTCTGTTCCGGAGTAGATTTTTCAGTCGAATTTTTGCTCTTTTCCGCTTCGCTATCCGACTAGACAGCTACCAAGTCAGGAAATTCTTTTTCTGTTTCTGGGGAGGGCGCGGGCGCGCTCCTGCTGCTGTTTCTGAAATTCTTCGTCTCCCTCAGCTGTTGATTTATGATCATTCGTGACTTTTTCAGATCTCAAAGTAACTATTTTCACCTGTTCTTTGACTTCCCTCTTGCCTGGATTAGCCTTTATATCACTAGGCAGAGTTCCTTGTGGACTATTCAGCAACGCGTTAGCAATTTGACCTATCTGATTCTCCAAGGTTTTGATCGAAATCGCTTGACTTTTACACATCAACCTCAATTCTTCTAATTCAGATTTTTCAATAGAAGACTGCCCAGCACTTGCATGAGACTGTTGTTGAAATCCCGGAGGTTGAAATTGTTGCCTTGGAGCATACTGCTGCTGAAAACCAGAAGGATTATATGGCTTAGATCGATATTGCTGACCCTAAAATTGCTGATAAGGCTATTGTGGTTGTTGAATACCACCTTGATTGTTGCTCCAGCTGAAATTGGGATGGTTTCTGTTATTAGGATGATAGGTGGCTGGAGCTGGTTGCTGTGGTCTCTGAAAATTGCTCACAAACTGTGCTGATTCACTAGATATATGGCACATTGATTCGTCTCATGTGCACCCGCACAAAGCTCACAAACACTTGCCACCTGTTGAACTCCATAGTTAGTCAATGAATCCACCTTCATAGTCAAAGCCTTTAACTGAGCTGCTATAGCTGTAGCTGTATCAACTTCCAGAATTCCTGCTACTTTGCCTTGTGGTAGTCTCTGAGTTGGATTCTGGTATTCATTAGCAGCCATCATCTCAACTAGCTCATAAGCTTCCTTGTAGCTCTTAGCCCATAAAGCTCCACTTGATGCTGCATCTAACATTGGTCTTGATTTTGCTCCCAGCCCATCATAGAAACAATTGATCACCATCCAGTCAGGCATTCCATGATGAGGACACTTCCTAAGCATCTCCTTGTAGCGCTCCCAAGCTTCACATAAAGATTCTCCCGATTGCTGTGCAAATTGAGTAAGAGCGTTCCTGATTGCTGCTGTTTTTGCCATAGGAAAGAATTTAGTGAGAAATTTCTGAGCAAGATCCTCCCATGTTGTTATAGAACCTACAGGAAGAGAATGTAACCAACCCTTAGCTTTATCCCTGAGAGAGAACGGGAAAAGCCTCAATTTTACAGCATCCTCCGACACACCGTTGAACTTGAAAGTGTCGCATATCTCAATGAAGTTCCGGATGTGCATGTTGGGATCTTCCGTTGAAGCACCCCCAAACTGAACTGAATTCTGTACCATTTGAATCGTGCCAGGTTTGATTTCAAAGGTATTAGCTGTAATAGCTGTTAACACAATATCATGCAAGTATACGTGGTCACAAGTAATATAAATCAAGTTCGTTCCACAGAGATCTGGTTAAGTTTCTATTCAGTTAATGCACCTATTCAACAATGTATGGTTTTAATTCACTGCTGAGACAATTAACAAATTGGGTTTTTAATTAACTAAACTAACTAAGATGCAAATTATCAACTAAGAATGAACAACTAACGAGAATTAAACTGAATTACTTATATGAGAATAAACATGGAACTCTAACTTCATTATCTACTTCACTTAGAGTTGATGCCTATATTCAATACATGTGATGGTTTTGATATCTGATCGGACAACACGAAACAAATACTCGTTACTTCTCAGTATACGAATACCAAACTAAACATACATCCACAAAAGAGATAGAAGATGAATAGACACCAATTATGTTTAGACCCTATATCTCTATAAGATTTGAAAACATAACGGTTTAAGCACAAGTCATCCATTAAGATCACATAGGACAGCATAATATCTCTATTTACGCTACAAATCATGATGTTAAAACATCAACCTATCCTATGCTAGCATGGCAAGTTCTAACTCTCAAGATCCACTTTCGTTTCGCAAGAGATTAATAAATTAGATGTTCGCGACGCATCTAAATACATGAATCACAACCATACAAGGATATCAAGAATTCACCACACATAAATCTTTAAAGCAATCATACTACTAAGCTACATAGATAAATCCGTTAGAATCCCATGACAACGATTAGTTCATAATTGACCCGTTCGTCACCATGGGAATTGATGAAAACATGATATTAAACAAACTCTGAATGATTATATTAAAACTAAAGTATGAGTTTAAGAAATAAATCTAAAATCCAGAGTATCGCCTAATTTAGAAGAATACAAAAAGATGAATTAGAACTCCGAATGCTGTCACAACCCTCCGAAAATCCTGCTTCGCGTCTGAATCTCTAACTTTGGCTATCTCTGAGTGTTTCTGGTGTCACTTCCTCTTTTCAGGAGTTGTATGTGCTTATATAGGCATTAGGTTGCTTAACCAACAAGAAAACCCGATAAAAAAACTTTTTCTAATCAAAACAGAATTTCTGCACCGCGCCCCTGCGCTCCCGCGCACTCTTGCTACGCAGCCGCGCAGCCTGCGCTCCTGCGGCCCTCCTGCTACGCTACAGTGCACTCCTGCTACGCAGCTGCGTAGCCTGCGCTCCTGCGGCTCTCCTGCTGCGCTGCAGCGCAGCCATTTTCTGTACCTTGGCTGTTTTATTTCCAAAATCTTCATTTCAACTCCGTTTTCGTCCGTTCTTTTTGCATTGGCTTCCTCTCTTCATGTAGAATCATAATATCACATGGTGGCAACCTCCATCTTTCATTGCAAACTCCAAATGGACTCCACGTTTTACGAATCATACCAGAACCTATCCGACACTTAACAAACCTGCACACTAAACAAAAACATATCAAATATACAACATACTTGAGGTCAAAACACCAATTTAAGCCGAAATGGAACGCTCCAAGTGGATATAAAATCCACTTATCAATAGCTAGTCTGACGATACTAGACTGAATATCATTGCTTTTTGGTTAAGAGTAATCCATTAATGCTTTCGTTGCTGCTGCTGGTTCTCCCATTGCTATATTCGCTTCACTTTCTTCTTCTACCATTTTTTCCTTACGAGATTGAGAACGTGTTCGCATACACGCTCAAGTACCTGAAACACACAGAACAAAGCAAGATAGGTAAGAAAAATAATCTGAGTCAGTGAACTTTAACAACCACTGATGTCAAGCACATAAACTATAATAAACACCGAAGTCCCCGGCAGTGGCGCCAACATCGGATTATAAAAAATACATGGAAAAAAGAACCAAGATTGCCAACACAAAAAAATAAAACAGACTGCTAGCACAAAAAGAATAAGAAACATGAGTATTTTAAAAAAAAACTGAGTGGACAGAGAGTGTTAGCACAAAAATACATACACCATGGACTCCAATAAAAACAAACATTAACTATATAAAATATCTAACTATATATAACATATGATAAAATTAAAAAAAACAAAAAAATTATAGTTCGACCACATTACTATAAAGAAGATTGAATTTGGCAAATAAACATATAACAGGAAGGGCATATTCAAGATAAGCTAACAACTTTGAATAAGCACAAGAAAACATAAGCCACGTGCTCTAATATGCAAACAAAAATAAACTAAAGGAAATATCCAACTACAAACAAATTAAAGCTTTTATCACCCAAAAATTTGTATAACATATAACATGGAAATGAGAAGAAGAAAAATGGATTTTTGGGATTCCAGGTAATGTTGAGAACAAGTAAATCTCTACTTTTTTTTTATGGATCAAACCACAATATATGGGCAAAATCAACACCCCTCCATCCCAAAGTAACTGCCCCATTAAATATACAATTAATGTCATTATATCATTATTTGTAACTTATAAATAATTAATCCATATAAATAACCTGCATATTAATCAATATTAGTAACTTACAAATACATTAATAATATATTTTATTCCTTTATCCATTTGACAAAACAAGTCAAAAATACAACAGTAAGAGATCTCAAATTTGTGTCAGTTGGCTAAAAAATTCTTAATGTGTTTGGGAAGATAAATCTTAGGAACATTGAATCCTTTGAATTCATACATGATAGATACAACAGCAATTCCAATTGGATTAACTGATTTTCGGTCATACAAGACTTGGAACTCTTTCTTCTTCTGCTTAGCATCCACCACAGACATAGCAAGGAAGAAAAAAACATTCCAAATTTCTTTCGATCTTCCTACATTTGCACACGGAATTTTACTAACGGGATCATATCTTTTAAATGTTGAAATTATTGATGAAATTGTGGATTCATAGAGTGTAGTGTTTAGAGTAGCAAAATTAAACTCTCCTATAATAGGTATTTTCGGTGGAATCATCTCATGAAAAATGCTTCGTTGCAAATGATTTGAGAAAAAGTTTCAATTGAATGTTTTAGAAAAAGAGAATAATTTGGAAGCCATTTTCAATGGAGGTAAGGTTCTGAAGCTCTATAATAATGGGCTAGTCGAAATGTGGGAACAAGATGATTGTGATGTTGTTCCGCTTTTTATAGCGTAGGAAAGTAAATTAGAATAACCAACACTTATGTGGCTACTAATCCAAGCCCAAGCCCATTTCTATCTCATGAAAAGTTGTTGTTGGTAACATGTCCTTTAATTTGAAGTAGAGCTCAACTTCTATTTGGGTAAAACAAAGATTATGTTGAGCACACAAATATGTTCAATATTGTCGTTATTTGATTAATAATTTCATGAATACAGTGGTAAGCATTTAAATATATGAAAAATTAAATGTAATCAAAGATACACATTTGAAACAAAGTGACTGTGAAAACTAGAACTTATCAAGTGAAAAATATTTATGTACAATAAAATAATCATGAATTAATTAATAAAATATAAAAAAATAAAGCAAGAGTACGTGTAATGATCACTAAAATTTTGCTAAACTTAACTAAAAATTAAGGGTACATGAAAGTATACTAAAAAATAGGGGTACATAGAAATTATATGATTGTTACAACATAAATTTCCCTTGATCACTATAATAAACATATGATATAAAAACTCCAAAGGTGCATTTTGAATACAAGAAGAAGAAATTAGTCAATAAAAAACTATGTTTATGGACTTTAATATAGGACAAGAAAATAAGAAGGTACATATTTTTCACTCAAATGCAAAATACAGTCAACATAAAAAAGTAAAAACAAAGCAGAACCCATTAAAATGTAAAAAACAACAAACTAACTAACCCATGACTCGAGCATACCTAATTTAGAACCGTCAGGAATGAGCGTCTCATTTTTCTCGTGTTCTTCTTCTTTGTTCTTGTATCCCCATGTTCTATGTACGATCACATAACAATTGAAAAAGATATACAAGGTCGAATATAAGGGAACACAAAAGTAGATATTAACAGAAACATGTAAAAAATGAATACAAGAAGTACCTTGAGTCGGGACCATTTAACATAGTGGACTGGATTGCAAAATAAGGACCAACAAACCGTGTAAACACATTACATATTCTTTTCTTCTTGTTTTTATATTTCCCATCCCCACTATTGTTTTACCTGTTGAAGTCCAAATCTATTTACATTAGGTAGAAATAGAATAATTCTTTTCTATGGTGACTCTCATTTCAACCATGTTTTACAAATACTACTAGGCAACTTAGCTGCGCTTCTCGCGGTTAATAATGTTTTTTTAATTATTGAAAATAAATTAAAAAAAACTTATTATTTTAAAAAATTAGTAGGTACAAGCTTATAAGAGTATCTCCAATGCTACACATCTATTAGCTAAAATTGATGACATGGCATAATTTTTAGATAATATGTATATTTTATCTTCTCCAACCATACTTCCTGTTAGATAAATTTTTAGATAATCATCTTGGCATCCTCTATATTTGGAGGACATCTATAATATATAGATAATATCTATAATTCATTATCTCCACTTATATCGTGACAAATCATCGATCTTATTTACTTATATATATTATTACTATTAAAATAATAATAAAATACTATTTTTAAAATATAGCTATTTATTATAGCTAATACCATTGGAGTAAAACATCTTACAGTTCAACAAACTTTTAGATAATCATTATATAGCTAATGATTTTAGCTATTACCACGGGTTATTTTTGATTTTTTCTTAACATTTAAAATTTTTATGATTAAATAAAATAATATATAGTTAATGTATTTGTAATTTTATTCAATATTAATATAATAAATATTAATTTTGATATGTTGTTGATAGGATTCAAAGGCATATCATAACTTTCAGAATGACATTTAGATATTAATAGGAATCGGGAATGGGAATGGGAATGGGAATGGGAATGGGAATAATGTAGTATTTCAAAAGGATGGTATGATTTACCTTATGTAATGGGAATGAAGTTCTCATTCCCAATTATCAAATTATCAATCAAAACAGCTACATGAGTGTAACGCCCCCAAATCCACCCTGACAGGGGACCCGGGTCGTCACATTGTCTCAATATCCTGTAGCACAAGTTACGCAATAGCAAAGCAAAATATATAATACAACGGAGCATAAATGTCCCACTCCGCAAGTCCAAGATCGTCTTCACAACATAATACAATCCAACTTGATACATCTCGAAAATAATATATTACAAAAGTTCACAACAGTAGAAATATAAGGATTCCAACTGGATCTTCTAATTGTTGATGTCATAGCCTTGCGCTTTCCCTTTGCCTTTATAACCCTGGCTGGACGTCTCACCTTTCTCCGTCTTGACAGCTGAACAAAATGTTGTAAAGCAAGAATGAGCAACTATAGTGCTCAGCAAGTTCTTTTCTCGCTCGGTATATAAATATAATAAGGTTTACCGACATAAGTACTCAAACTCTAATGTTGAAAGTCACAATAAGATTTGGCTCAAATTCATCTTGAAAATATCATACTCGAAAAGCTCAAAACTCATCTCAAAACAGAATACTCAAAAGACTCATTTGATATAACTCTGATAACTCATGATTTAAGAATGAACTGGTCTTCCACCTCTCCGTATCTCGGTGGGGCGATCAACTAACCAACCAAGAATAACGGCCTCCGATGACACCGCACTTCGCCCGATCACGGCTACAATACGATATCAACTATAATATATATGTATGAATGCTAGCATCATAATGGTTATCAATTCAACTAAGGCAACGAATGCCTAAATATTCTCGGGTCCGTAAAACGGTACACGAGTCTCTCTTTCTCTATAAAGGGCCTCTTGCCCAAAATTGACCAGTAGAATACAGAATTCCCGAATATTTGGGGTACGGATAACATGAGATAACTCTTTCAGAAAATATTTACAAATCTGGCGGACTGCCAGTATGACTCAATTTTAACACCAATCCGAACAATGGACTGATGTAAATTCTCAATAATAATTTATCGGTTGACATGAACAAAATGCCAAACCTTGACAATAAGATCAACTATCTCGAATTTATGAGAATAGTCTTAAGATTGAAGTAATTGGGAGTCGTACTGAACAAATAGTACTTCTCAATATTTATAATACTCACATTGATGAACGTTTAGATAGAATATTTTTCACTTGATCGACGAATAAAAATCTCTAACAATTATAATTTTAAACTCCTATTGGTTAGTTCGAACGAGGAACTAACTAAAAGATAATCAATAAATAACGATTTAATTTGTACAATAAATTCAATCGAGAAGAATAAATTTAACTATCTCGGACGAATGAGATTAGTTTCACTGAATAAAATAATAGTCGTCTCGAATTAATGAGATCGACCCGATATCAATTAAATTGTTTCTACGCTTATAGGGATTATAATTCTCAAATAAACTAACTTGACAATATAATAATATTTAACAAGAAATAATTCTCAAAAGAAATTATTGCATTATATAGAGCAACAGATAATCTCAATATATAATATCTCAAAAATAATTAAGGAATTAAATAACACGGACAGAAATTCACAGTTTTCCAAAAGTTAGGGTAGGAATGAACTTGCCTCGATCTCGAAGTGCAAATGAATGCAGATAAAAATTATACTCTACCCGTGAACTCGGCTTCGGTCTACGGCTCGGGGATTATTCTCTAAAAATAGCAACCAGAAATACGTAAGCGATTCTTCAGAATAAAATACTCCCGATCCGATAATCTAATTAATAATAATATAATATCTCATAAAATCTCCGGAATAAATAAATAAATATTTATTCGAACACAGGAATTAAATCTGGGGAATATATCCTATTTTTAATATCTGGAAATCTAAATTCTTACTCAAAATGAAAAATTCAAACATCCGTTTTTATTCAATTTAAATCCATATTTATTATTCTCATTTTTAAACTAATTGTCAAAGAATTCTAATTTACTAAACTCATTAATATAAAACAAATATTAAATCTCTAAATTAAATCTGACTTGATCCGGTTTAATTAAAAATAAACCGGAAAATATTAAAACAGCTTTTCCAAATAAAACATATTTTATTCTATTTATTTCACAAATATTCTTCTTTTTATCAACAAATTATTAAATCTATAATTTTCGTCCAAAAATCACAAAATGACTCTTTTTAACAAACAAATAATTAATCCATTTTATTAAACCCTTTTTATTGCAAATTAATAAATATCTAATTTATTTTCAAAATCACATAACAATACTTATTTAATTAATAAAGAAATAAATTCTAAATTACATCTAAAATCTTATTTAATTAATTAATTAACTAAACCAATTTAAATAAATTATTAATTACTAACCAATTTAATTAATATTCCATTTTTAACAAAACTTGTTAAATCTCGTTTTATTCGTTTAACAAAAATCCCGTTTATAACACCCGAACGTCTACGTTACTATTTTATTATTTTTAACAACAATTACACCTCGGTGTGGGTCCCACCGTGTGGGCCCCACCTGTTTCCTTCCCTCCCCTGCATCTCCCCCAAACAAACTCCCTCCATCTCTCTCATTCTCTCCCAACCAATCTCTCTCTTTCTCATCTCTCTGCCTTCTATCTCTCTGTCCTCCATCTCTCTCAATCTCTCTATCTCAATCTCCCTGTCTCTCTACATCTCTCCCTAAATCGAACCTCCACAAGAAAAACCAACATCACCGCCCCTTATCTCTTCTTCATCGACAACACTAACACACTACAAGCTTCAACCCACAACAATAATCTCTATCCTCTCCCCCTTATAACCCCGGCCACGCATACACAACATAACAATAACAATCACTCTCAACCTCCCTCACTCTTTACTCTCTCCGCTCCGTCCTCTCTCTCCCCGTCGCCCTTAACCACCTTCGACTAATCACCCCTGCCCACAACAATTCCACAAATCACAACACAAACACCCACACTCCTCTCTCCCCTCATCTCTTCTATTGTCTCTCACGACAACAAAACTACAACAACAAAACATCACTCATCCCTCTACTCCGATAACACTACGCCGCCGACTCCTCACCTTGCAATACAGTGAATCCCCCCCTCATAAATCGATTCACCACCGCCGAGTAACACACCACCACCCTTCTCCTTTCTTCCGATTACAACACAACCCACAAACCAAACAATTGACATAACAATTAACGAAAACAAAAGAGAAAAAAAATATATAACTACCTGATGATCTGTACTTTGTTTTTCTGTGTATATATGGGATCGAGTTTTGTGGTTCAATAAAGAGACAGTGTTGTTTATCTACTCTGTTTTGTGTATTAATGTATCGGGGTGTTTTTGTTAGCAGAAATAGAACTATGTACTGAATGAAAATGAGAGAGTTAGTTTTTGTTTCGTTTTTTGTGTGCCAAAATGATGTATCTGTTTGGTTTTGGTCTCTGTACTTTGTGTTTGGTAGGGGTTTTTTGTCTATATAACTCTGTGACTTGTTTGGGCTCTTGTGCCGCACCATTTATAAAATAAAAATGTAAATCACAATCATGCTGAATAATGATGATAGTTTTAGTGTGGTATTTTACTAATTAAAAGAAATAAATAATGGGAAACAATTGTAAATGGCATAATCATTACAAGATTAGTGCTATTTATAAAATAAAAAAAATGATGACCCCTTAATCAGTTTATTTTCTCCCGGCTGGCTAATTAAAACGAGACTCAAAAATTCGGCTAAAAATAAAAATCTATTTCGAAAATTCGTGGTTATTACAGTCTCCCCCCCTTATAGGATTCCGTCCTCGGAATCAAAACTATGCACTAAACAATTCAGGATATTCATTCCGCATCTCGTTTTATAATTCCCACGTGGCTTCCTCAACTTGGTGGTTTCTCCAAAGTACTTTCACTAAATTTACTTTCTTAGTTCTTAATTCTTGCACTTTGTAATCTAGGATCTCCACTGGCTTTTCTTCGTATGTTAAATCTGGACGAATTTCCACTGGTTCGTAGGTTATAACGTGCCTGAAATCAGAATGGTACTCTCTTAACGCAGAAACATGAAACACATCGTGGATATGCTGAAGGTCTGGAGGTAGGGCCAACTGATAAGCTAGTGGTCCTATCTTCTTAAGAATCTCGAAGGGTCCTATATATCTGGGACTTAACTTGCCTTTCTTTCCGAATCTCATTACTCCTTTCCAAGGTGAAACTTTTAGCATCACTTTATCTCCCACTTCAAACGCTTTGTCTTTCCTCTTTTGATTTGCATACTTCCTCTGTCGATCTTGAGCTGCAATTAACCTTTTTCGAATAACCTCGGTTGCTTGCTTAGTTTGTTGAAGTAATTCCGGTCCTAGTACCTTCCTTTCTCCTACTTCATCCCAATATAAAGGTGATCTACACTTCCTTCCGTACAAAGCTTCATAAGGTGCCATACATATGCTCGAATGGTAACTATTGTTGTAAGCAAACTCGACTAGGGGCAAATGCTCATCCCAACTTCCTTTAAAATCAAGTGCACAGGCTCTTAACATATCTTCAACTGTTTGAATCGTCCTTTCACTTTGTCCGTCGGTCTGTGGATGATATGCAGTGCTCAGATTTAACTTCGTGCCAAGACATTCTTGAAAACTTTTCCAAAATCGAGAAGTAAAACGGGCATCTCTATCAGATACAATTGAAACAGGTACTCCGTGACGAACTACAATCTCCTTTAGGTACATGTTCACCAATCTCTCAACGGAATACTTATCACTAATTGGTAGGAAATGCGCAGATTTAGTGAGTCGATCGACGATAACCCAAATAGCATCGTGACTGGCTCTAGTTCGGGGCAATCCTACGACAAAATCCATGGTAATATGCTCCCATTTCCACTCGGGTATCTCTAAAGGTTGTAGAAGTCCACTTGGTCGTTGATGTTCTGCCTTCACCTTCTGACATGTCAAACACTTACTTACCCATTCTGCAATCTCCCTCTTCATGTTGGGCCACCAATAATTCAACTTGATGTCTTGATACATTTTTGTGCTCCCTGGGTGAATGGAATATCTCGAGTTATGCGCTTCGCTCATAATTTCTTCCTTCAACTCTGTAACATTAGGAATCCATATTCTCGATGCAAATCGCTTAATTCCCTTTTCATCTTTTGAACTTAGAAATTCTTCTCCGGTCAACTCTGATCTTCTTTCTTCCATCACTTGCTCTTGACAACGTCGAATCTTCTCGAGTAACTCTGGTTGAAACTGAATGCTGTAAACTCTTTCATTGTTTTGGACTGGGATCTTGACTTCCAATTCCATCTTCTCAAATTCTCTAACCAATTCTTCTGAGGTTGTCAACAGGTTTAGTCTCTCCTTTCTACTTAATGCATCAGCTACAACATTAGCCTTCCCTGGGTGATAGTTTATCGAGCAATCATAGTCTTTGATCAACTCCAACCATCTTCTTTGTCTCATGTTTAACTCCTTTTGCGTGAATATATACTTTAGGCTCTTGTGATCCGTGTAAATCTCGCATTTCTCTCCGTAAAGGTAATGTCTCCAAATCTTGAGTGCGAAAACAATAGCAGCAAGTTCCAAATCGTGAGTAGGGTAACGGGACTCATATTCCTTCAGTTGCCGAGAGGCATAAGCTATTACTTTTCCGTGTTGCATCAAAACACATCCCAAACCCTTGTGAGAAGCGTCGCTGTAAATTACGAAATCGCCTTTCTCATCGGGTAAGGTCAACACCGGGGCAGTAGTCAATCTCTTCTTCAATTCTTGAAAGCTATCTTCACATTTGGGGGTCCATTCGAACTTTTCACTCTTTCTGGTAAGTCGAGTTAGTGGCATAGCTATCTTTGAGAAATCCTTCACGAACCTTCGATAGTATCCGGCCAAACCAAGGAAACTTCTAACTTCGGTGGGAGTCTTGGGTCTCTCCCAATCTGCTACGGCTTCTATCTTTGCGGGGTCTACAGAAATCCCTTCACCGCTTACAATGTGTCCCAAAAATTGAACTTCTTTTAGCCAAAACTCACACTTTGAGAATTTCGCATATAACCTTTCCTTCCGCAGCGTTTCCAGAACTAAACGGAGGTGTTCAGCATGTTCCTCAGGAGACTTCGAGTATATCAGGATGTCATCAATAAATACAATCACGAACTTGTCCAAGTATCTCTTGAACACACGATTCATCAAATCCATAAAAGCAGCTGGCGCATTCGTCAATCCAAAAGACATGACTAAGAATTCGTAATGTCCATATCGGGTCCTGAAGGCAGTCTTAGGGATATCTTCAGGCTTGATCTTTAGTTGATGATAGCCGGATCTCAAATCAATCTTTGAAAAACATCTAGCTCCCTTAAGTTGGTCAAACAGATCGTCGATTCGAGGTAAGGGGTACTTATTCTTAATGGTCATCTTGTTCAACTCACGATAATCAATACATAGTCGCATAGATCCGTCCTTCTTCTTCACGAACAGCACTGGAGCTCCCCACGGGGATACACTTGGTCTGATTACGCCTTTGTCAAGTAATTCTTGCAGTTGGGTAGCCAACTCCTTCATCTCAACTGGAGCCATTCGATATGGTGCTTTGGAAATTGGTGCAGTTCCCGGGGCAAGATCGATATTGAATTCTATTTCTCTGTCGGGCGGCAATCCAGGTAACTCTTCAGGAAAAACATCTTCGAATTGATTCACTACAGGAATTTCATCAATGGCAGGGGCTTGCTTCTCGTTATCAACCACATAAGCTAAGTAGGCTTGACACCCACTCCTTAGTAGTTTCTTTGCTTGAACCAAAGTCAGAAAATTACTAGTAGGTTTCCTTCCGCGGAATTGTATTCTTTTGCCGTTGGGTCCCTTTACACTAACCCACTTACGCCGACAATTGATTTGAGCATCATAACGTGTCAACCAATCCATTCCCAGAATTATATCAAACTCCCCTAAATTAAAAGAAAGAAGGTCTGCTTCGAAACGTTGTCCTTGGATTTCGATTCCACAATCTGGACATATCTGATCTACAGGGACTTTTTCCTGATTTGCTACTTCTATAATCAATGTCTCCCCTAATGGTACGGACTGAATATCCAATTTATTCCTAAAATTCTCCGATATGAAAGATTTTGTTGCTCCCGAATCAAACAAAACACATGCATCTACAGAATTGACTAAAAGTGTACCTGCAATCACATCACCATCAGCAATAGCATCCTTCACCGTCATGTTGAAAGTACGAGCAGTTGGCTTGTTGCTGGGAGGTGCCATGAGTCTAGGTGCATTTGTCTCCTTTGGTGGTGACTTGCAATCTCGTGCAATATGTCCTTTCTTTCCGCAATTGAAACAAGTAACGGCCTTATCCTTACAGTGAGAAGAATAATGCCCTTTTTGTCCACAGTTGTAACAAACAATGTTGGCCAGATTACATGGTCCTGGGTGCTTCCTTCCACACGTTTTGCATTCGGGTAGCGGTGGCCTCCCTTGAATTAGATTGGCTGCCTGAGTGGGTCTGGACCTTTGATTGTTTCCCCTAGAGTCTTGATTCTCAGTTCTCTTTGTATCATTGCTTCTGTCTTCCCGCTTCACAAAAGGTCTCTTTCCATTCCGATCGTCCGGCTTCCTCTCAAAATTATTTCCACGATTATGAAACTTCCTTTTCTTTATATCCTTGTCCTTTGAGTACAACTCAGATCCACTTTCCACAATAGATGCTTTTTGAACCACAGTAGCATAGTTGGTGATTTCTAGGACCGCAACTCGATTCTGGATCCACGGCTTCAGCCCTAGTTGAAAACGTTTAGCTCTCTTTTCGTCAGTATCCACATGGTAAGGCACAAACCTAGAGAGTTCAGAAAACTTGGCTTCGTATTCAGCTACAGTCATGTTGCCTTGCTTGAGTTCCAAAAACTTGACCTCCATTTGGCTCTCCAAGTATTTAGGAAAATATTTCTCTAAAAATAGCTGCGTGAACCTGGTCCAGGGTATGACTACGTTCCCTTCCATTGCTCTCTTTGATTCCCACCAATAATTCGCTTCACCTTTTAACATGTAGGCTGCAAAGATGGTTTTCTTCTCTTCTTCTACCCCTACGATCTCAAAGGTCTTCTCTATTTCACGTAACCAGATTCTAGCTTCCACTGGGTTAGTGGTACCTTTAAACTCAGGTGGACTCAAGGATTTGAATGATTTGAAACTCACAGTAGTTTGGGTTAGTTGAGCTGGAGGTGGATTCCCTCCTATATTTTGGTATAGCTGAGGCTGAGGGTTCTGGGTATGCTGAATAAGAAAGTTCATAAGTAGACTCATCGGGTTATTTTCTTGGTTGGGACCTCGAGCGAGTTGTGGTTCCGGGTTTGGAACTTGGTTCTGAGGTGGAACCTCATTCCCTGGATTCACCTCGGGTTGAGGACGAGGATTCTTTGCGGGTCTTCCTCTTTTTGGTGCCATTTTTTTTTCTATTAAAATTGAAAACAGGAGCTTGGTCAAACTAGGTAAAATTATAACAGAATATCGGTGCTGGTAACGTAAACTCTTAAAATCTTATGTCGAATTTCTGAAAAAGCTGAAGATATATCTCATGTGTCACAATATATATATATATTTTTTTTACAGGAGTACTATTATTAAAGCGCAACAACAATAATAAATCTGAAACAGGTAAGGGTGCAAAAATATTAATATCCACATATAATCCATCATGGTACCATAAGGTACGTTTAATGCATACATCTGATACAAGCTAGCCAACTCATACATAAACACCATAATGCAAACAAATCTAATGCATCACTATACAGAAAGTGGGTCATCAAGAACAAGCCCAAGCTACAATATCAGCTACGGTCTCAACGGCCAAACATCTCACCCACGCGTCCCTGGAACTCCTCGATAGCTCTGGCAATCAACTCTGTAACAGCATTGCGATCCACGGCTCCTGTACTAGAGGATGGTAGGGCTGTGAGATCAGTCTGTAGCCCAGTCAGAATAGCAATAGAGATCTGATGTACGATCTCCATAGGAACATTCCTCACAAGCAAGCTGCCTCCTCCATGAACTGTGGTAGGGTCGACCGACAGTAATCGCAATATAGCATCTCTAGTGGCAAAAACCTCCTCATATCGAAGCCATGCCCATCGAAACTGCTGGAAAAGATA
Source organism: Saposhnikovia divaricata (assembly GCA_036435485.1). Lineage (NCBI taxonomy): Eukaryota > Viridiplantae > Streptophyta > Magnoliopsida > Apiales > Apiaceae > Saposhnikovia > Saposhnikovia divaricata. The sequence goes on from CM071600.1 coordinate 48,405,450, forward strand.
ATCATGAACCATCCAAGGTACAGGCCCTCGATCCCCTCTCGGCTGCGTGGGCATACCAACTGGCTGTGCTGGGAAAGGTGGAGCAGATGAGATAATCACCTCTGAAGCAGGGATATGTATAGCAGGTGCAGGAGGAGTAGTATCACAAGCAGGCATGGCACTGACAGGTGGAAACATGTAGTCAGGCACGGTAGGGACTGTCGGCGTCGAAGCATAGACGGGAACAGGTAAAGTAAACAACTCAGCAAGAGCTGCTACTCCTGTAGGTACATCAACTCCGGATACTGGAGCTGACAAGGTAGGTACAACCTCAATACGGACGGGTGAAAGCTGGCTCTCATCAACTGGATCAGTAATCTCGGGCACTGGGGTCTCAACTCTGAACGTCTCAGGGGTAGGAGCCTCTAAATCAATCACTGGTGGAGGAGAATCGACTATCTCAATGATCTGGTCAGGAGAATCTACTAAATCTATCACATGTGGAGGAGAAGGTGTAAGGATCTGAACTGAAGAATCCTCCGTGTCACTAACCATCAGCATAAACTCTTCAGACGGGTCACTGTCTGAACCTGAGCTAAGTGGTCCATGCGGGTAAGGTGTAGGAGATCTATCTCGGGTAGAACGGAAATCTGCTGGTCCGGAAGTAGACATCTACAAAAGTACGAAAATCTCGGTCAGGTTTCAATCAACTAGCTATGCCTATAAATATATATAAAGGCGTAAGGCGCTTAGTGCCAAAATCTCAAATTCGTATCATATCTCTAAATTCTCACGTCGCGTTATAGTTCTAGGTTCGTATTATATCTCTAAATGCTCGCATCGGGTTATGCTCCAAGGCTCGTACGATTCCTAAAAATATAACTAAGGCTTTGATACCAAAACTGTAACGCCCCCAAATCCACCCTGACAGGGGACCCGGGTCGTCACATTGTCTCAATATCATGTAGCACAAGTTACGCAATAGCAAAGCAAAATATATAATACAACGGAGCATAAATGTCCCACTCCGCAAGTCCAAGATCGTCTTCACAACATAATACAATCCAACTTGATACATCTCGAAAATAATATATTACAAAAGTTCACAACAGTAGAAATATAAGGATTCCAACTGGATCTTCTAATTGTTGATGTCATAGCCTTGCGCTTTCCCTTTGCCTTTATAACCCTGGCTGGACGTCTCACCTTTCTCCGTCTTGACAGCTGAACAAAATGTTGTAAAGCAAGAATGAGCAACTATAGTGCTCAGCAAGTTCTTTTCTCGCTCGGTATATAAATATAATAAGGTTTACCGACATAAGTACTCAAACTCTAATGTTGAAAGTCACAATAAGATTTGGCTCAAATTCATCTTGAAAATATCATACTCGAAAAGCTCAAAACTCATCTCAAAACAGAATACTCAAAAGACTCATTTGATATAACTCTGATAACTCATGATTTAAGAATGAACTGGTCTTCCACCTCTCCGTATCTCGGTGGGGCGATCAACTAACCAACCAAGAATAACGGCCTCCGATGACACCGCACTTCGCCCGATCACGGCTACAATACGATATCAACTATAATATATATGTATGAATGCTAGCATCATAATGGTTATCAATTCAACTAAGGCAACGAATGCCTAAATATTCTCGGGTCCGTAAAACGGTACACGAGTCTCTCTTTCTCTATAAAGGGCCTCTTGCCCAAAATTGACCAGTAGAATACAGAATTCCCGAATATTTGGGGTACGGATAACATGAGATAACTCTTTCAGAAAATATTTACAAATCTGGCGGACTGCCAGTATGACTCAATTTTAACACCAATCCGAACAATGGACTGATGTAAATTCTCAATAATAATTTATCGGTTGACATGAACAAAATGCCAAACCTTGACAATAAGATCAACTATCTCGAATTTATGAGAATAGTCTTAAGATTGAAGTAATTGGGAGTCGTACTGAACAAATAGTACTTCTCAATATTTATAATACTCACATTGATGAACGTTTAGATAGAATATTTTTCACTTGATCGACGAATAAAAATCTCTAACAATTATAATTTTAAACTCCTATTGGTTAGTTCGAACGAGGAACTAACTAAAAGATAATCAATAAATAACGATTTAATTTGTACAATAAATTCAATCGAGAAGAATAAATTTAACTATCTCGGACGAATGAGATTAGTTTCACTGAATAAAATAATAGTCGTCTCGAATTAATGAGATCGACCCGATATCAATTAAATTGTTTCTACGCTTATAGGGATTATAATTCTCAAATAAACTAACTTGACAATATAATAATATTTAACAAGAAATAATTCTCAAAAGAAATTATTGCATTATATAGAGCAACAGATAATCTCAATATATAATATCTCAAAAATAATTAAGGAATTAAATAACACGGACAGAAATTCACAGTTTTCCAAAAGTTAGGGTAGGAATGAACTTGCCTCGATCTCGAAGTGCAAATGAATGCAGATAAAAATTATACTCTACCCGTGAACTCGGCTTCGGTCTACGGCTCGGGGATTATTCTCTAAAAATAGCAACCAGAAATACGTAAGCGATTCTTCAGAATAAAATACTCCCGATCCGATAATCTAATTAATAATAATATAATATCTCATAAAATCTCCGGAATAAATAAATAAATATTTATTCGAACACAGGAATTAAATCTGGGGAATATATCCTATTTTTAATATCTGGAAATCTAAATTCTTACTCAAAATGAAAAATTCAAACATCCGTTTTTATTCAATTTAAATCCATATTTATTATTCTCATTTTTAAACTAATTGTCAAAGAATTCTAATTTACTAAACTCATTAATATAAAACAAATATTAAATCTCTAAATTAAATCTGACTTGATCCGGTTTAATTAAAAATAAACCAGAAAATATTAAAACAGCTTTTCCAAATAAAACATATTTTATTCTATTTATTTCACAAATATTCTTCTTTTTATCAACAAATTATTAAATCTATAATTTTCGTCCAAAAATCACAAAATGACTCTTTTTAACAAACAAATAATTAATCCATTTTATTAAACCCTTTTTATTGCAAATTAATAAATATCTAATTTATTTTCAAAATCACATAACAATACTTATTTAATTAATAAAGAAATAAATTCTAAATTACATCTAAAATCTTATTTAATTAATTAATTAACTAAACCAATTTAAATAAATTATTAATTACTAACCAATTTAATTAATATTCCATTTTTAACAAAACTTGTTAAATCTCGTTTTATTCGTTTAACAAAAATCCCGTTTATAACACCCGAACGTCTACGTTACTATTTTATTATTTTTAACAACAATTACACCTCGGTGTGGGTCCCACCGTGTGGGCCCCACCTGTTTCCTTCCCTCCCCTGCATCTCCCCCAAACAAACTCCCTCCATCTCTCTCATTCTCTCCCAACCAATCTCTCTCTTTCTCATCTCTCTGCCTTCTATCTCTCTGTCCTCCATCTCTCTCAATCTCTCTATCTCAATCTCCCTGTCTCTCTACATCTCTCCCTAAATCGAACCTCCACAAGAAAAACCAACATCACCGCCCCTTATCTCTTCTTCATCGACAACACTAACACACTACAAGCTTCAACCCACAACAATAATCTCTATCCTCTCCCCCTTATAACCCCGGCCACGCATACACAACATAACAATAACAATCACTCTCAACCTCCCTCACTCTTTACTCTCTCCGCTCCGTCCTCTCTCTCCCCGTCGCCCTTAACCACCTTCGACTAATCACCCCTGCCCACAACAATTCCACAAATCACAACACAAACACCCACACTCCTCTCTCCCCTCATCTCTTCTATTGTCTCTCACGACAACAAAACTACAACAACAAAACATCACTCATCCCTCTACTCCGATAACACTACGCCGCCGACTCCTCACCTTGCAATACAGTGAATCCCCCCCTCATAAATCGATTCACCACCGCCGAGTAACACACCACCACCCTTCTCCTTTCTTCCGATTACAACACAACCCACAAACCAAACAATTGACATAACAATTAACGAAAACAAAAGAGAAAAAAAATATATAACTACCTGATGATCTGTACTTTGTTTTTCTGTGTATATATGGGATCGAGTTTTGTGGTTCAATAAAGAGACAGTGTTGTTTATCTACTCTGTTTTGTGTATTAATGTATCGGGGTGTTTTTGTTAGCAGAAATAGAACTATGTACTGAATGAAAATGAGAGAGTTAGTTTTTGTTTCGTTTTTTGTGTGCCAAAATGATGTATCTGTTTGGTTTTGGTCTCTGTACTTTGTGTTTGGTAGGGGTTTTTTGTCTATATAACTCTGTGACTTGTTTGGGCTCTTGTGCCGCACCATTTATAAAATAAAAATGTAAATCACAATCATGCTGAATAATGATGATAGTTTTAGTGTGGTATTTTACTAATTAAAAGAAATAAATAATGGGAAACAATTGTAAATGGCATAATCATTACAAGATTAGTGCTATTTATAAAATAAAAAAAATGATGACCCCTTAATCAGTTTATTTTCTCCCGGCTGGCTAATTAAAACGAGACTCAAAAATTCGGCTAAAAATAAAAATCTATTTCGAAAATTCGTGGTTATTACAATGAGTTTGAGATCTCGATTTTCGTTAATCGAGTTCATTATCATGAACCAAACTCCTCCTTAGTATCTAACGGTTCTCATCAGTTTGAGTTAAAATTTTAATTTAACTATTGTGTTTAAAAAAGATAACCAAAATAAAAAAATTGAACCAAATTACAAACTATATCGCATTTTGCATATAATTAATTATGAGTTTTGTTTGTTTTATTATCACCAATAACATTAAAAAAATGGTTTTTTTTTTACATAAATCATACACAAACAATATTACTATGTTTAAGAATTTTCTTAAAAAATTGATTAAGACAATTTGCATGAATTATTAACTGGAATAATACTCTCATATATATATATCTAAAATTTTGATAATCACGAGACATGAAAAATTGCAATTACAATATGAATGTAATATTTGCGATCAAAACTATAAATATTAAATAAAACAAAATAACGTCTTTTTAAAGTCGACACCTCTCTCATAACATACATGCTCAATAATAGTGTAAGAATTCATTTAATTAGTAAATTAGTTTATTTCAAAATAATATAATGAAACAACATGTGCATCACTTTTTTCATCAATTTAATCTATCGACAAAATGGATGGATTTGATCGTAAAAGTAAAAACCTTTTAGTATTATTTGAATACAATTTTTAAATGTTAACCGAAAGATACATATATATATTTATAACTTATAACAATTTTCACAATCATCGATAAAAAAAATTACTTGAAAAGTTAAGGTCATTTATCCTACAATCGTCGGAAAAGAAATTGCAGCAATTTTGAATATGGAATAATAAATATAAAGCTCAAATAAAGTTTCCTAATTTTTGATATAAATAAAATAAAGTAATTTTAATATATATATATATATATATATATATATATATATATATATATATATATATTAATTAATGACTGATTAAGATGTCATTAAAATAATATTAATACAAAAAAGGAAATTAAATAAAAAATCAAAAACTGGAAAATTCAGGAAAATTATCTTAAACGCTTCTAGCGCATTTTCAATCTCCTATAAAAATAAAATTTTTAAAAGTAACATGTACATCAATATAAACAATATCTAAATAAGGGAATTTAACAAATATACTAGATTTTTAATTAGTTATTGCAAAAATACTATCTTTTCAAATTAATTGCAAATATACTATCTTATACTATCTTAATTGCAAATATACCCCATCTTCTTCAACCCTCATTCTTCTCCAACCTCTATTCTTCTCCTTCTTCTCCTCCCACCCCACCCTCCTCCCTCCTCCCTCCTCCCTCCTCCCTCCTCAAAACAAGCAACCATTGCATAAGACTTGATGGGTCTTATGCTTAAGTTTTCGAATTCTAGGGTTTATATGAAAATTTGGGGCTTTTCATTTGGCGAATTGGTTGTTTGTTTTGATGGTTCCTTAAGCATTATATGGTCCTAAGGAGTCGATTGGTGTGTTTAATTTCATGTATTGTTTTCGTTTTTATAGAAAACGAGTTTTCAAGTTTAAACGAATTTTTGAATCAAATTTTCATTCATTTCATGAAATTCATCGCCATGGGTAGTTTGTATACGTTCTAGGCTTTAATTTGATACCCATAACAGTGAGTTTGGTTCCCAAATTATGCAAATCGATTTCTTGGCCGGAGTTTTCGACGAACTCGCTGGTATTTTTTGATTCCGGGTATTTGATGTTAGTTTGGCTTGTTTTTGATGTGTTTCGGTTTGCCCAGTAGTTGTGGGTTGTTTTGACATCGGTTTGGTGTGCGTTAGATGCTCAACAGGCGTGTTCTTGCCTCGCCGGAAATTCGTCGAAATTTGGTCGGCGGTGGTCTCCACCGCAAGCCCCCGCAGGGGCACTCATAACTTTCTATTTTTAATAGGTGCAACTGAATGCAACCACATGCAACGCAACTACATATGCAACTGAACGCAACTAAAAACTAAAAGTTAGATTTCCATTACTAAAAGTTAAATTTCCATTTTTTGATGATGCTCAGCCCTTATATAGATCTGGAAGTTGGTAAAAAAATGAAAATTCAAATTACAATTTTTAGTTGCTTTCAGTTGCATTCAGTTGCATATGCAGATGAATGCAACCTGCTGCGCAACCACTACAAATAAGATAGTATTTTTACTAAATTATCAAAACAGTTGCATCTGGTTGAATGTAGTTGCATCTCGTATTTTTGCAATTTTTTTACAAAAGATGGTATTTTTGCAAAAGAACTTTAAAATAACAGTATTTTTCCAAAAATATTTATATGTTGTGGTATTTATAATGAAAAAAGCCCTATAAATAATGGGCAAAGACGTAAAGCTACTTATATATTTTGAAACTAATTTTATTGATAATAGTGACTCAATGAGGCCAATGATGCATGGTTCATGAATGGATGAATGGTATTATTTATTAATAGGTCTTAGAGATGATTTTCGATTAAAACATTATTTATTTTTACCGTTAAAACTTTTCAAAATAAATAAATGATTATAATAAGTTCAAAAAAAATTAGGTCCGTTCGGGTCGGGGATAATATAATTTATTAAATTATTTTAGTTTATTATATAATTAGGATTATCTAGCATTTCTCGTCTACTAAATATCTTACTGTCTCCACTCAGCTAACGTAAAATGTCATCTTTACTCTTTATTAATGTGGAAAACCATGTTTTAATGGAGAATAGTACCAAAATATCAAAATACCAAATTTGGTTATCACTAAATTCGGGGTTCGATTCCATCCAACTACATAATTATATAAGATTTATTTACTTTAATTTTTTTAACTTCACATCGGGCGGATTCGATTATCTATAACTACATAATTAAATAATGTATAAATAGGATCACGCTCTATGGAGAACCACACTAAACTGAGAACCTGAGAACTCTAATAAGTTCAATAGCGAAACATTAGAATTCATGTGTTTTGATTTCAAAATTCAGATGCATAACTTTTAAGTTCAGCAGCATAATATTTGTTGAAAAAAGTAAGTTCAGTCGTAGAACTTTGTAGAAAAAGCAAGTTCGGTTGTAGAACTTTTAATGTCACGTGCATAACTTTCATTACAAGAAATTTGATATTTACCTACCAAAAAATTATCTACCAATATATATTGGTAGGTAAAAGTAATTTTTACTTACCAATAATTATGTGTGAAAAACATTGGTAGGTAAACCATAACTTCCAATTCACTCAAATTAATTATTACTAAAACATGCAGTCAAAACAGCTTTATTTACGTGCATAGGAGAGAGAAACGTTATTAATTTTTGGCGGAAAACATTCCGTGTACATTTTTTAAAATATTTTGAACTTTAAATCCAAATAAATAACCGTGGATGCTGACCTGTCAAATGTTATCCAAACTACTGTATATATTTACAGTTACATACGTACTATCTTAATTCTTACTATTGTCCCATAATAATTAATACGGAAAATATGTTAACTCATAATCATAATTAATTAAGTTGATAATGAATATTTAAATTTTATTGTTGATAATGAATATTTACTTTAAATTATATTGTTGATGAAATTTAATGTTTTTGTAACTTTTAAAATATTAAATTATAATAGGATTTATTCATAAATCAGTCCCACTATAACCAAAAATTGTGCAAAAATTGGTGAAAATGAATATTTTATTATTAAAATATAAGTTATTAGCACTTTATTTATAATTTATTTATAAATCAGTCCCACTATAACCAAAAGTTATTAGCTCTTTATAAAAATTTATTTTTGGAATAAATAAAGTTCTTATGTGTTAAATATAGTTTGAAATAATTTTAAGTTCTTAGTATTTAAATTCAGATTTTGCTTTTATATATTTAATTAATATTTCAAATAATTTTACAAAGTAATAAATAGTGAGTATAACAAATTCCCTCCCCCATACAAATTAAAAATCAAAATTCCGCAAATTAAAAATACCCACATAATCAAAAAGAATGAATCAAAAAATGATATTTAATTAAGATTAAAAGTATTACAATCAAATCTTTTGGACTACAATATCTATTACAACTAATAGAAACTAGTCAATATCTTCTCTCATCACCATCTTCTTCTTCTTCTTCATTTTCTTCACCTTCTTCTTCTTAAACAGTCATTAGCATCACAATACACCAGACACATAACCAAATCATCGCCTTATACAAGTAGTTCTGATACCATTGTTGGATTTCGAGGCAGTAAAACAAAATGATAACAATCATAAGTATAAAAAATTCGAAATCCAAAACCATGGATCCATGTATAAGGGAGATGATTTGGAGAAAGAGAATCTATACATTTAATATCTATATATAAAAAAATTAGAAATCCAAAACCATGGATTCTCTCTTCTTTCTCTTCTTTTCTCTTCTTTATCTATATATAAAGAGAATCTGCGGTAGTTTTACAGTTGAGAAAGGAGAGGGAGATGGAGATGAATAGAGAGATAGAAGAAAAGGGAGAGAGGGGAGAGACAAAAGGGAGACCGGGTGGAGAGACAGGGGTAAGTTAAAATGAAGTGTTTGATAAAATAATAGGGATAAAATATGGATAGTTGGATGTGTGTTTCTTTGTTTTAATCAACAGCTGTAGATTGATTGAAGAAACACAATCTGTGTACTATGCTATAGTATCCGGGCTTTTTTCCTCTAAAAAGTTAAAATAACCCGCGTTTTTTGTTGAAAATGGTACGTGCTTTAAAAGTGGGTTACTAGAATAAGAATCAATCATTCCTCTCTCTTTTGTAAAATGTGTGGTGAGTGACTGATTGAAATGATTACCTTTAAATAGATAAAGATGAAGTTCATATACATTATATCAAATAGATGAAGTTTTTTTTTTGGTCAAACAAATAGATGAAGTTTAAATGCATTAAATTCATAGAAATTGTGATACAGTTGGATATGGTCTTATGTGAGTATTTTTTTTGGTTTTCTCATGATATCTTTTTATCTATTTTGACCATAATAAATTTATTAGATTTACAAAATCTACAAATATATGGATTGTTCTTATTTCATCATCACAAACATGGAGCAAGATATTTGTAATACGGTTTTGCAAAATCTAAAAGATTTTTTTATAAGATTATGAATATCCAATTATGTATTTTTGTAAAAACACGAAATTTCCACAAAAAATCTCATATGATTTTGAATTTATCTTTTTTTTTAAATTAAAAATCTAGTACTAAATAAAATATATTGGTATTATGCTATGATAAATTTAGCACCAAACTTAATTTCATGAAACAAGTCATGAAAAAGATAGAAACATAGATTGTAAGATCTATTTTTTAACTTACTATATGTTACCTAGCATGATAGCCCTTGCAAGGCGCGGGCCACATTTTAATTCATATAATATTTTTCAAATTTGCGATGGAGTTCATTATATCCTCTTGTTAGTGTGTTTTACCTTTCACGTGCAACGGTTTACTAAGATTCAATTGTTAATAATCGTTCTAAATTCAAATTATTAGCACACTCTAAATTTCGAGGATCATGTTTATAGTGATGCTTGCTAAATGTGAGAAGGATAACCGACAAAATTGGTATACAAGAAGAGTTAATCATTAGCTATCAAGTATTACCACGATAATAGTGTCCTTTAGTTTGTTTTTCAGTAAAATCCTAAAAGAATTACCACGATAGTAGTTCTTTTAACTACTTTCAATCTTAGCCACAACATTTTTGAATATCTATTTTCTCTTCTACTCATATGTTTACCTCATATCTACTCCAATTTATTACTGATCATGTGCACTCTCACTTCGGCCTTTTTTCGATCACTATCCAGCCACCTCATTATACTTCTAAGATCCGCTCTTTCCTCTAACGACATCATATATGCACATTTATCTTGCCCCACTACCTCTCTTTCGTCTTTAACAACCTTAAGTTTGTTCGTCTTTTCTCTCTCCAATCATCTCCCATTCATCTTTGACAACGTCTCATCGACCTGCGTTTCCATGTTTATATGAAATTACTATTGTTGTCTTTACGAGCTGAATAGGTGTTATTATAATAAAATAGTTAATTGTCATATCTCTCACATATTAAACATGTATACGTTTTTTGAATGTTATTTTGTTAACATTATTTTTTTTGAATCAATTAAACTCTTTTAATATTTGTCAATAAATTGGATTAACATTTTAATGTACCCAATTTAGTTGTATTATCATTTTTTTAAGTTGATAAAAAATTGATGTGCCTATTCTTTTGCTGGTATTTAGTTGAGTGTATTTCGTATCTAGATGTCCAAATTTAACAATAAACGAATTCATGTTGTATGTATACTTGGGGATGTGCATCAGGCCGGTCAATTCAGGGCCGGGTAGTGCTATACCCGTCACACTCCCCGAATTCGAACATAATCATTGAACCCGTCCCGGTTTTTGAACGAGGATCATTATGTTCCTAGATTTCTGCCCCGAAATGGAAATAGGGATTCCCATGAAAAATCGTGGATTTCAATTTTTTTAATTAGAATTTTGAATATAATCGTTGAACCCGTATCGATCCCCGAATGAGGATTAATTTGATTCATGATTCTTACCACGAACGGGGAACGAGGATCCCCGCAAAAAATGGGAGATACGTAATTTTTTTATTTAAAATGTATATATTCTCGAATATATCGGATAATAAAATTAATTTGATAAATCATGATAAAATTATTATTATATTACAAATAGTGATTTGAATTAATTTTTTTAATAAAAAAAGATGAAATATAGTATTAAAATTAAATTTTATTTTGTTAAATTTTATATCAGAAATTCTAAGTTTATAAAAATTATGAATTATATTATTTTTAATAATGTAGTAAACATATATTTCAAAAAATTATTTTTCATAAATATGATAATCATTTATGGACCAAAAACAGGGATCGGACTGGGATACCTTAATCCCTGAGGCCGTTCCCTTCCTCTGATTTTTTTTATATAATATTTCATGGTGTCCAGAAAAATTTATCGAATACCTAAGAAAAACGGGAAAGGGATCAGATCGAGATCACAGGATGAAATGCTCATCCATACGTGTCTCACGTGAATTAGTTTCATTTGTTATGAGAATAACAAACATAGACAACTAATATAATTTATAAGTTTACAAAATAAAACTAATATACACGTACCATAAATCAAAATTTGAATTTATTTTATTTCGTGTATCATGTGAATTCGGGACCTATATATTTAAAATTTTATATTAAATACACATACTTTTAGTCTCTTTAATAATCTGGTAAATATATGTTTTAAAAAATATTTTTTTTTCTAAATATGATAATCAGTCGGGGAACGGAAACGGGGATCGTGCTGGGATACCTTAATCCCCGTGCCCATTCCCTTCGCACGAATTTTTATTCTATAATATTTCATGTTGACCAGAAAAATTTCCCGAATCCACAATCCAAACGGGAAGGGAACCAGTTCGGGTAGATATGGTGAAATGCTCATTCATACATGTACCACATAACAAACATAAATAAATATTATAATTGGTGTTTTCACAAAAATATTAATATACATGTATCAGAAATTAAAATTAAAATTTATGTTATTTCGTGTATCATGTGAATTATATATTTAAAATTTTATATTAAATACACGTACATTCAATCAGTTATTCATTCAATTAAAAATAGTTTATATGTTCTTATCATTTTAATTAATTTTATTATGAATAAATTTGAAAATAAATATTAAAAAAAATTTAGCAAGTGAATTGTCTATGTATACAATTATACTGATTATAAGAAATGTATCATTAAATGTTCTACTGTAGTACTAATACATGTGAACATAAAAACTTTGGTACATGGAGGTCATATAAAAAAAAAATTAGCAAATGGATTGTCTATGTATGCAATAATTGTTTGAAAAGATGTATCATCAAATGTTCTAGTGTAGTGGTAATACATGCAAACATAAAACTTTAGTACATGAAGGACATGGGTTCGAATCTTTAGCACGATTTTCATGAAAACTTTTTACATGTCATGTTAATTTGCCTATTTTTTTTCCATTAAGATACTGTCAAAGATTTTTAGAAAACTAAAATTTTTAGAATAAATTACAAACTAGTATTTTAAATTGAATTATGAATTTAATAATAAAAAGTTATAAACTGAATATACTTTTTTTAAATGCCAAACCTTTACTAAAATGAAACTAGGAAGATAACATAGGTGAAAATTTTCAATATAGAATTAAGGTCTAAATTAAATAAAAAAATTAAATATTGAAAAGTAGAATTTTAAATATCTATGTAAATGTAAATATTTGAAAAAAAGGTAATTATGATGATAAAAATATGTACCATAATTACTTAATTGTCTACCAAGTTCCAAGTCCACACCATTTTTATGGGAATCTCCTTGCACTTCTCTTTTCAGGTTTTTGATTATGTGCATTCAACTCAGGAGGCTCTAATTTATTTATTTTTGATATTTTGTGTTAAATTATTTGAATTTTGATCAGAACTTATCTATTATTTTTATATTATTTGTAAAAAAGTTTAAAAAATAGAATTATGATGAATTGGGCAAAGTTTTTAAAACAATAATATTTAGAATTTTTCCCCATCATGTAATATATAGATATTTTAAATTAAATTTTATAGAAAATGATATATTTATATTACTTGATATTTGAAATCCAAAATGAATTGTAATTATATACATTTTACTCCTAAATATAGGTAATAAAAAATAATAAAATTATTTTTGGGTCCATAAAGAATTATATATCAATATATTATTATATAAAGGAAAAGATGGGGCGGTGACGCGTACATAGCATGGAATTATTTTTCTAATTCTCAAAATTTTGAATTATTAACTAGAAATTTTTTTAATTACCTTAGATTCTTCTAAAATATCAACATAAATCAAATCACCATCTTTTTTTTTTTTGAATAAAAATCACCATCTTAATATTCTCTTAAGTTTTTTTTTCCCAATATTGATATTCTTTAAACTTTCTTTTAAAGTAAAAGCTGAAAAATATTAACTTATATTCTTCTAAACTTCATTCTTAAGTTAAAGTACCATATCAATATTTATAACCTACATTTTAAACAATAAAAATTTTAGGTAGTGACTCTATTTTTCTAATTTTCCCAAATATTTGATTTAATAAATAAAAATATCTTAATTACCTTATATTTTTTTTCTAATTTTCTCAAATATTTAAATTAATAAATAAAAAAAATCTTTAAAAAAAATATTAAGATTTTTTTTTGTAATATTATTGTATAATGTATGTGCCCTGGTAAGACTTTGGAATTTACTTTGCACGAAAATTTTTAATTTATAATGCAAATTAGTTGTCCCTTCTCAATGTATATCCAAAACTTAGGATTCGTCTTAATTAGTGTGGCTACATTATATTGCAAACTATGACTGTTTTCTTTTAAAAATATAAGCTCAACCCTAATTTACGGACTTGGTGTGCTAATGCTTTTCCTTTTTGCTTTTTATGTCTGCTTTAAACACAATAATGAGCTTCTTTACCACCACTTAAAACACTAATGAATTATACATGTCAAAGAGGGGAAAAAAATTGATTTGGCGCCCAACTTTCCCACCACTTCTTTTATATTTAATTTTAGATTATCCTATACAACAACTATTTATGCGGCACATGTTCAGTTAATATCTAAGGTAAAGTAGTGATAGTGTTTCTCACTCCTCAAATATCTATTCCAGAATCATTCATTTATCATTAAACCTTTGGAACTGCTCTGCTCAAAACTAGTAAACTATCTTTCAATTTTCTTTATTTTGTAATCTCTCTATATTGACACATTCTATACATGTAGGATATCATGCCACTTAGACGTAGGACACCTTCCACTGCACGGACGGAAACTGAAAAACATCAGGCCTCTAACGTGCACACTGAAGAACCAAATGGCACTATGTCTTTCCAAGAAAAAGGTAGTTTGTTGTGTTATATGGGTCATATATTTATAAAACCTTATTTCTTATTATGGAATATCTATATAGATCAAAATGTAAGGCACAATCCACGTAAAGTAACTCGTGGTATGACCACGAAAGCTATCGGTAACATTCGATGCAAATTGTCGGCAACCAATATGTACTAATGCTGAGAGGTTTAATAACGAGATTGGATTTATTGTTCGTAATCATGGAACATTCAATTATAAGGATTGGAGACTTGTACCAGAGCATGTTAGAGCACCACTACGAAACTATATTCAGGTATATTCTTTTACACTAGTTAGTTCGTAATGTGTGTGAGCTTGTGAGCATTGGTTCCCATTTTTTAGGTTTATGTATCTTTTTATTTAATTTTAATTTATTTAGTGTGTGACATTATGAATTATCTTTGTAATCACAGGCCGCTCTTTTCATTGCAGTTTTAAAAACTCGTGTTGATGCATATATGTGATACTTTAAGTATTGTTATTTTTCTGGTGTTGACGTAACAACCATGGGATAAAGTTCATGGTATACTTGAGTAATTAAATTATTAGTTATAAGCTTGAAAGTTCAATTTGTGAGCATTTTATCTTCTTCTTTTTTTTTTTGCTTTAAGGAGCCTTTTATGTTTGATATAACAATGCATTTACTTTATAGTAAAACTAGGTAACAAAGCCGCGCTACGCGCGGCACGAAAATATTTTTAAAAATTTTGTATATAACATCATTGTTTGTTGAGTTTTATTATTTGAAAGTTGATATGATAATTTGAAACTTGTGTAAAATGTAATTAAATTTAAATGTTTAAGAATTATAGAGAAAAGAAACGAAAACATGTTTTAGTTAAACTCTTAAGTATTAATAATAATATTTTCGAAAATATTGATGACATCTATTTTGCTGCATAAAAAATGCTTTTGAAATTCAATATTGATAAACATTTGTAAAGTTTGACAATGGATAAGTAAAAGTAACATTTTGAAATATTTTTGTTGTCGATGCCATTATGAAAGGCGTGATTGCTTAGTTTGTTGATAAATTTGTTTGTATGACGAAGAAAAGAAGTAGAATGTAAATGTGATAAGAAGTGTGATTGACTTAACTTGTCGATAAATTTGGTTGTATGACAAACAAAGAGAATTTAAATGCATTTTGTAAGTCATGCTTCATATTTTTTGGAGTGATCCGACACTTGTATATATTCATTTGATTAATTTTTTTGAGCTTTATTTGTAAGAACTTTATTTGTATGTAATATTTAATTTAAATTCATGGACACATGTTCAAAATGGTACTCACATATTTTAATACTTTTATATCAAATCTTATAATAAATATGTACATGTAATTATATTCTATCTCCAATAAAAATGAATCTAAAAATTATTGGATTCTGAATAAACACTAAGTCGTTTAAAATTAATTATTTAAGCAAAATGAAGATTCTCTAACATATTATTAACTTCATCAACTCCATAAAGGCCTCTTATTTTTTTTTTCCTACCAAATTACACTGTCAATATAATTTTTATAATAAAAATTTATAAAAATTAAATAAAATGTTATTCAAAGCCGACACCCATCTCATAACATGCGCGATTAATTGATTAGTATTAGTATAAGAATATGTTTAGTTAGAATATTAATTTATTCCAACACAATATAATGAAACAACGAATGTATAACTTTTTCATTGAATTAATCATTAAAGAAAAAGGTTGGATTGGTTCAATTTAATCGAGTTGATCATACCCCATGTTTCATGTGTAAAAATAAATTATATAATATTACTTGTATTTTAAATTGTAGATGTTAATTTAAAAATTTATATACTTCCGTAACTTATCAGGATTCTCACGGTCACTGATTACGAATTTATCGAAAAGTTAAAATCGTTTATTTATTATTGCAAAAAAAATTGCAATGATTTTGAATAAGGATTAGAAATGAACTATATAAATAATTTTAGTTTATCATTTTAACTTGAAATAATTGTACTTTTATATGGATAAATAATATTTTATATTAATATAATAATTAAAATGTTCTGATAAAGAAATAATAACTAAAATATTTTATATAGATAATTATAATAGTTATTGGCTAAAATTTTGTTTTAAGTATAAAATAAAGTGTATTTAATATAAGTTTAATAGGTACAATTAATGACTAATTATAATCCTATTAAATGCAAGAAAATTATTTAATAAAAAAATCAAAAATGTGAAAAATCAAGAATTTTTTTTTGAAACTTCAGAGTGAAAGCCTCTTCAATCTCCGGCTATTATAATTTATGTAGATTGATATTTTAAAATTTTCGTAAAAAAGTGATTTAAAACAGTTTGTATGAATTATTAGTTGGAATAATACTCTAATTATATATCAAAAAGTTTAATAATATTAGAAATATCATAATATGAAAAGTAGCAAATACAATATTAAATAGAACTAAATAACGTTTTCAAAGCCGACACCCCTCTCATAACATATATGCTCAATAATAGCATAAGAATTTATACAATTAGAATATTAATTTATTTTGACACAATATAATTAAACATGTGTATAACATTTTTATCGACTTAATTACGCAATAAAATGATTGAGTTTATTATGTAAAAAATAAAAAATCTGTCAATATTATTTTGTACAAATTCTAGATTTTAACCAAAAGATTATACTTCTATAACTTATAACGATTTCCACAATTATTGATAAAATATTGTTCGAGAAGTTAAGATCATTTGTCCTAAATCGTTCGAAAAAAGTTTGTAAAAATCTTCAGCATGTAATAAAAAATGACGCAATGTGAACAATTTTAAGTCGTTAATTTACATGAAAATAATCTTAGTTTTATACATATAACTAATATTTTAAATTTGAATAATAATTATAATGCTCAAATAAAATTTGTTAATCTTTTATATAAATAACATAACGTAAATTTAATATATATATATATATATATATATATATACATATATATATATATATATATATTCATAAGTGTAATTAATGATTATTAAGATGCCATTAAGATGTCATTAAGATGCTACTTAATGCAAGAAAAAATTAAATAAAAAAAAGCAAAAAAGTGAAAATTTAAGAAAAATATTTTAACGATTCTGGTGCATTTCCGATCTCCTGGCATTATAATATATATAGATAGTGAAAGAAAATACTTTTACATCCATCATGATTACTTAAAGATATATTTTATTTATTCCAACAAGGGAACTTACTCAAGACTTCAGCTAACAAGATCCCTGGCACTACTTGATATGGATGGCCAAGGAGCAGTTACAAAATGAAGATGTCCCCGTCGAATTTCATTAAAGATACCTTCCTCGATTTCTGCACAAGAAACAACAAAACAAAAGAGAGAAACCGTTATCACATTATGTAGTAGTATTTAGCAATTAATAGATAAAATTTATATTGGATCTGACATGCAAAACGGTGGTGGTTGGACCTGAAAATTCATTTTGTAAACACTATACAGTTCAACTAAAACTTTTTTCTAAAAATTTAATCTCCGGACTTTAGCCATGCATGTCTTTAAGAGTGTGATGTTTTAAGAAACATACTTTAATACATTGCCTAGATTTAGACACTATCTAATATTGAAATGATTGTGTGACTATTTATCTTACTTTCTTTTTATTTTTTCTAGTACATATTAATATAAAGACTGATTCATAGTAAAAAGTTTAAATTGTTGGCAATACTATATATTCATAAAATTTCTTCTATTTTAATTCTACAGGAGAATTTCGACATTGACTTACGTGATGAAACAAATAAGCTATGTATCGATGAGCAAATGAAAAAAGCATGGAAGAACTATAAATACAAGTTACATTCATACTTCAAAGATATTGGAGGCAAAACTGATTTGGTGAGGGCTAAAAAAAAGCGACATCCGGACTTAAAAGATAACCAACAGGAAGAGTGGGAAATGCTATGTGATCACTGGAGTTCAACTCAATTTCAGGTGACTTGTATTCTGTAAAAGTAATTACTGCACAACTTCATTAGGTGCTTTATCAATAATTTATGTCTCCTCTATTTCATCAGGAGAGAGCTTCAAAGAATACCATTAATCAATCTAAAAAGATGTGGTATTCTAAAAATGGGTCAGTTTCCACAGTACGACATCATATTCGATGTGGAATGGAATTAACCTCTTTAACAGGACAAATTGAGACTTGGCGTCAAAATCATTTTGGTGAAAATGGATGGACCGGGCCAGAACTTGAGAAATTACATGTAAGTAATTTGTTATCTAATTTTCTATTTACAGGTTATTATACTTCTGAACTGTGTTCTGAGATACATATTCTAACTAATTTGTTATCACATATTATTAAACTTGCCAATTCTATTTTATAATAATTGTTCTAAATATTGTGTTATTAGGAGGATATGATGAATTTAAGAGAAGCATATTCTCCAGAAGAATTATTAGACAAAGAAATATTGGAAATGGTACTTGGTCGTCAATCAGTGTACTTGAGAGGATGGGGGCGTTCTGCTAGGAACAAAATTGCTAAAGCATCTCATGAAACTACTACTCAGACTAGCCAACCAACCTATCAAGAGATTGTTGAACTTAATGAAACCAAAGATCTTCTTACTGAAGTTGTTGACGTTCTACGCAAGAACAATCTTATGCCAAAATCAATGAAGTCTCCAACAAATGAAGTATCTGATGCTTACATGGAAAATTTAGAATGATTTATAGACTTTTTTTAGCTATTGTTTAAAATTTTCAAATTATGTTGCTCATTTAGACATTTATGTTTTTACGTTATTCCATTTCACTTTTTATTGAATATTTATGAATTTTTTATTTAGCGTTTGTTTGTCATAATTTTTATTTTAGCGAGTAAATAAAGCAAAACATATTAAAGCATAAAAATAAATAAAAAAATATATAAAATTATTACAAAATACCTAAAATTGTAAAATAATATTTGGCAAATAATGTAGTGCCACGTGGCTTATGTGTAAGGCGCCATGTGGCATGATATAGCCCATTGTGGAGAAGATATTTAGGTGCCATGTGGCCATCCACGAGGTGCCATATGGATGATGACGAGGTGCCACATGGACGATGACAAGATGCCACATAGGTTGTCCATGTTGTGCCATGTCACTTGTTGACAAGGTGCCACGTGGAATGCTAACAAGGTGCCACATAGATCAGCCTAGTCATGACGTGGGCCATGAACACATCAGCTGATGACTTAGAGCCCATAATATTTTACCTACCAATTTATACATATGTAGGTAAATAGTCTTTCCTTACTAACTTTTACCTACCACTCGCTACAAATAATATTTTGGTAGGTGAATATTATTTATCTACGAATATAGTAGTTTTACCTACACATTGGGTAATGGCCAATTTTCTTGTAGTGTTTGAAGTTCACTAGTAGCACACTATACTTTTAGTACGAAACAAAATAGATTCTGCACTAAAACTCAATGGTAAGTAAGTTCTAGAACTTTGTAGAAGAAACAAGTTCATTTGTAGAAATTATAATTTCGTGTGCATAACTTTAAATTCAGGCTTTTAAGTTTAGCAGCAGAATATTTGTTAAAAAAGTAAGTTCATTTGTAGAACTTTGTAGAAAAAACAAGTTTAGTTGTACAACTTTTAATTTCATGTGCATAACTTTGAAATTAAATAGTAGAACACTATATTTTTTATACGAAACAAAATAGATGTGCAACAGAACTCAATGGTAAGTAAGTCTTGTTGTAGAACTTTGTAGAAGAAGCAAGGTCAATTGTAGAAATTTTAATTTCATGTGCAAAACTTTGAAATTCAATAGCATGACACTGTATTTTTATTACGAAACAAAATAGGTTCTGCAATAGGATCCAATGGTTCCCCAGTTCTTATTTAGATAATGGTTCTCATTTGAATCAACCCATGTATAAATATTAATATTTTAATCTCGTGTTAAATCTATGCCCCGGGTTCAGCTAGTAGTTATATATATATATATATATATATATATATATATATATATATATATATATATATATATATATATATATAGGGGGCTACTCCAATACAAACCTCCTTAAAATACAAACCTACAAACCAAGCATAATCTAATATTTCAAGCTAATCTAATGACCAAACTAGGGGTACCCCAATACAAAAAATGCTTAAAATAATTGGCTCTATCCAACAAAAAAAATAAAAAAATTAAAAAAAATTCACTGTTCACGTGATGACGTGGCAGTGGATTTCACTGGTTAACGGTGCTTCGCACCTTCTTGTACGGCGCTTCGCGCCTTTATCATTCTAAAGTTGTAAGGAATGGCAATCAATGGTAAAGGCAATAGACGATTGACGGGTGTGTCGAGAGCCTTCGGCCCTCATGACTACCTAACTCATCCGTTTACTGTCTTAAATGCTTCTCATTTCCACGGCAAGTTTTTTTTTTTTTTTTTTTTTATGGATAGAGCCAATTATTTTAAGCATTTTTTGTGAAGGTACCCTTGGCGGGAACCTTAGAATAAATGAAATATAATTAATTTAGTGTTGGTTTGTAGGTTTGTATTTTAAAAGTGGTTTGTATTTGAGCACTTGCCTATATATATATATATATATATATATATATATATGGGTGCCTTTCCACAGCCACCGTTGGTTGAAAAAAGGCCCAGAACCACCAACTCGTACACTGCCGCAAGTGTTCATTGCGGCAGGGAAAAAGACACCTGCCGCAATGAAGGGTTGCGGCAGCGTTTTAATTTAAAATTAATAAAAAATGGTAAATTAATGCCGCAATGAAGGGTTGCGGCAGCGTTTTAATTTAAAATTAATAAAAAATGGTAAATTAATACATTATAAAATAAAAAATGTTTATAAAATTTGAATTATTATATAAAATTTTAAATAAATTATTATAGTTTTATATTTAATAAAAGTAATAAATAATAATAAATTAATAAAAGCTGTTAATTTGAAATATAGAAACAAGTAAAAGAATGAAATTACGTTTTCACCCTCCAAATTGCTGCCGCAATGATACATAGCGGATGAAATAAAATCTGAAATTACGTTTTTACCCTTATTAATGCCGCAATGAATCATTGCGGATATATTAAAATACGGAATTACTTTTTTACCCTTAAATCTGCTGCCGCAATGATACAATGCGGATACGAGAAGTATACAACCACCCATTGCGGCTTCCGCGACATGAACTAACCCTAATTAAGCACAGAGCTCAGGCGATTTCAGGCGACTCCGGGCGATTTCAGGCGATTTACACAAAGAGCTGCGAATGTCAGGCGATCTTCCTCCTCAAGGTATCTTCTAATTAACACTTACACACATACGCATGTAGTTATACATACACACACGCACTACTATATACATGGTTTGATTCATTTTTAACTGTGGGTGGTGTTTATTTACTTCATTTTAGTTGAAATCATGAATTAAATCGAATTATTAGGGTTCATATTTCGAATTTTACCCATTTTTGGTTTGAATTAGTTTGAAATTAGGGCTTTTACCCTCAATTGAGTTGAAATTAGGGTTTCTCATCTTTAATTAGGTTGAATTAGCTCGAAATGCCCAATTTAGAATTAGGTTTCGAATTATTATCCAAATTTTTATTAAAACTATGAATTAATTCGAATTATTAGGGCTTATAATTATGAAATTATAATTATAAATTTTTTTATGAGTTGTGGAAATTTTAATTCGAATTTTTGAATTATTAATTTGAATTTTTGAGTTTAAAATTCAAATTTATGAATTAATATGATTTATTAATTCGAATTTTGATTAATTAGTGTTATTAGTACTGCATTTTATTTGATAAATGATATTCATTGTTAATTTATTCTTGTTTTAAATATGTCTTCATGGAATGATAATTTTAGCCAAATTTGGTACATGTTTATGAAATGTGCCTTATTTCTTTGATTTTGCACATTGCAGATGCTATGGATATGCAGTGCGGGCCTCTCGATAGGTCCCTCTTGACCATGCAGGATGATCATATTAGCAGTCACATATGGCAGGGGGGTGAGCGGGAGAAGTTGGATGTCCGCCAGTTGACAGCCAACCTCGACGATTGGGTATTTGATGACACCCACGTTAGTTTAATGTCAGACTGGGGTTTCCGAGCGTTTACTAACCCACGCTCGATTCCCCAGAACGACATCCGAATGATCACAGCATTGGTGGAGAGGTTTAGGCCAGAGACCAACACCTTTCATTTCCCATTTGGTGAGATTACCATCACTCTAGAAGATGTTTACATGATATTGGGTTTGCCTGTTCGTGGTCGTGCTGTTACTCATACAGAGCTTTCCACACCGAAGCCATATTGGCTAAGACAGTGGCATGATTTGAGGTTGAATGAGAAGGAACGCAAAGATATGTATAAAAAAGGTTTGCATTTTAATCCATAAATTCTAATTTCTTGCATTTTAATCCTTTATTTGTTTAATTTTTGCATGTTATACCTTAAATTTTCATTTCTTTGCAATTTAGGTGGGGTGAAGCTTCATAGGTTGAGGGAAATCTATAAAAAGAAACCGGAGAATCCTTCTCCCGAGTTTATCGAGCACGATGACCTTGTGTACACACGGGCTTATCTTTTTTACATCATTGGGGGTGTGCTCTTTCCTTCATCGAACAGAGACGTCGTGCATCCTAGGTACTTCTTAACTTCATTTCTCTCTCTAGTCCTTGCAATTTATGCTTGAATTTATACCTTAAATTTATACCTTAAATTTCACATTTCTTGCATGTTCATCCTTAATTTCTCCAATTATTGAATTCTTACCTTAATTTGCATTTCCTGAATTTTTTACAGGTATTTACAGTTAATCCAGAATGTGCATGAGATTAAGGACTATGCCTGGGGAGCTGCGGTGTTGAGTTATTTGTACAGGGGTTTGGCCAATGCTGCTCAGAAGGGTGCCAAAGCTATTAATGGATGCACCATGCTTTTGCAGCTTTGGTCTTACGAGAGGTTGTTGCCTGGGGCACCGAAGATAGCACCTCGTACGGATTTTGTTTGGCCGAGGGCATTGGCATGGGCTGAGCCGATAGCTGAGAGGAGGGTTAACCCCCACCACCATACAGGTCTTTATCGGGGGGACTTTGACAGCTTTCAGCTTGGTTGGCTGACATGGCAGCCTTATCAGAGATTTTATGACATCCAGGATGTTTCTGTGGATTATAATATCGATCTGATGGATGCTCACTATATGGCCCTCGGTCGTGTCCCTCTCATTTCCATGGATATTGTTGAGTATGTCATGCCAGACAGAGTCTTGAGACAGTTTGGGATTCTACAGCATATCCCACAGGACCCGGTTGACATGACTTCACTGCGGACGGAGAGAGCATCTCGTTGGGTGCGGGACAATCATACCGTGACCTTGGCAGATTACGTTGAGGAGTGGCATGCTTTTAATGATGGCATGATACCCATTGTTGAGGAGGGTAATTACGTGTCTACAGAGGAGTACATGTATTGGTACAGGCGCGTCAGTAAGTTAAGGATTGCTCCATTTGTGGCTGAGCATCGCGCTAAGATTGTGCCTCGTGACTGGTATCCCCAGCAGGACATGGCTGATGCGGTATGAATTTTATACCGTTATTTCTCTAATTCATGCATTTTAGACCTTTATTTCTCCAATTCATGCATTTTAGACATTTATTTGTATAATTCTGCATTTTAGACCTTTATTTATATACTTTTGCACTTTAGACCTTTATTTCTCTAATTCCTGCATCTTAATACTTCAATGCAGCTGGATTGTGGAATGAGGACATTACATGCCATTTACAAGCGTGATCCCCCCGAGTGGTTCTTTGATTTGATCACTGAGTTTTTGGGTCGTTATGATCGGATCACTACTGAGTAGAGGGGTCCAGGATTTATCAGACCTAGTTTTGATAGACCCTCTCGTGCACATGATATGTATATTGATCCCAGCGGTCCTTCATCTTCACAGCAGCCTCCACTAGCCGTCTCTCAGAAACGTTTGCGTGAGGTAGTAATCTTTTGATACTTGTTATCTTTGAATGTAGTGGATTGAATATATGTATGATTGTTGTATATGTTATTGTAGGTTGAGATTGTTGACTGTCATGCTTCACTTACGCACGATGCCACACCTCATGTCTCTTATAAACGTCCTCGTCAGGTAGTAATCCTTAATGCTAGGTTTAATTCGAGTCACTTAGGAGGAATTATATATATAACTATATGATCGGTGCATTGACATATAATTGCAGGTTGAGACTACAGAAGCTCTTGCTACACAGCCTATCCCAGTCTCTAGCTCTCCTCATGTTCATATTGAGGTACTAATCTTTAATGTTGGGATCAACACTATATTAGCATGAATATGTTCCTGAATATTTTATATCTTGCGTTTAGTTACTCATTTTGTATTTTAATGTAATGGTAGGTTAGTAATACTGCTCCTTCTCCTTCACAGCCTACCCCGGTATCTGCCCCCCCTCATGCTCATATTGAGGTACTAATCTCTCCTTATTGTGATTTCCTTCTTATATACCAACTTTGAATATGTTCTTCATGTTTTTATCACATTGTGGTTGTAGGTTAGTACTATTCCTCCTGTGACAGAGTCGACCCCGGTATCTGTCCCCCCTCATGCTCATATTGTGGTACTAATCTCTCCTATTTGTGATTTTCTTCTTATTTACCATTGATAATTGTAGTTGTAATTTGACTTTTGTTATCATAATTGTAGGCTCCAATACCATGTGAGTTGGCAGTGGATAGCATAGACAACAAGGTTGCCTTTGGCATGGCTTATCAAGATGGAGGAGAAATGAGTATGAATATACATGGCAAGCCTATGCCTACTGGATGTCTGAGAGTGTTGGTGGATGGAGGAATTAAACTAGAAGCCTTGATTCCAGTTCCGGTAGTTGGTGAGATGGAGATGGTCAAGCAAGCAATTGGATCTCATGTCGCATGGCCTAAGGAATGGATCATACCTCGAAATACCGAGGTTTGTATTTCTATAAATATAATATAATGCCATTTTATGTGCATGATGTGTAATTTTCCAACTTATAGTGATTCCCTTCTTAATGCCTGGTTTAATTCGAGTCACTTGTGGAGAAATATATGTATATATGATCGGTGTATCTTGTAGGTTGAGACTACAGCTGCTCCTCCTGTTACACAGACGACCCCGGTATCTAGCTCTCCTCCTTCACAGTCTACCCCGGTATCTATCCCCCTCATGCTCATATTAATCTCTCCTTACTGTAATTTCCTTCTTATATACCAACTTTTTATATGTTCTTCGTGTATTTATCTCATTGTGGTTGCAGGCTATCACTATTCCTGCTGTGATAGAGCCTACCCCGGCATCTGTCCCCCATCATGCTCATACTGAGGTACTAATCTCTCCTATTTGTGATTTTCTTCTTATATACCATTGATAATTGTAGTTGTAATTTGATTTTTGTTATCATAATTGTAGGTTGAGACTACAGTTGAGACTACAGCAGCTGCTCCTCCTGTTACACAGCCGACCCTGGGATCTAGCCCTCCTCCTTCAAAGTCTGTCCCCCCTGATGCTCATCTTGAGGTACTAATATGTCCTATTTGTGATTTTCTTTCTTATATACCAATTTTGAATATGTTCTTATCACATTGTGGTTGCAGGTTAGCCCTCCTCCTTCATAGCCGATACAGGTTCATACTACAGTTGCTCCTTCTCCTTCTACACCCATGGTAACACCTTTATCAGACCGCCCCATCCCTCCTGGTGTCAACCTTGACGTAATAATTTTTAACTTTGAAATAACCTTGACGTATTGTATTTGAAATGTGTATATGATTTTTGTATCTTCATCGAATGGCAGGTTGAAACCACTACTCTTGGTTCAGAGTTAACCCCAATGGCGGGTGGACTTGTGAAGTTTGGTAGTATCAGTGGTATTATTCCTGATAGGTTAAGAGAAATGCTTGGGGTATGTATCTTGAATCATACATTCGTTTTGGCTTGCTATTTTTCTCATATGCCATGAATATCCATCATGAATAGGGGTCTTGACATGTATTTGCAGTTGGACACAAATGAGGATAAATACAAGGATCTGCAGAGGCGGACTGGTTATGAATCAGGTGATATGAAGAAGCCACTGAAAAATCGGAAAATCAACTGGCTGTTTAAGCATTGGTGGGGTGAAAAGCATAATTTTATTAGGAGTGTTGGTGGGATGGTTCCGGAGCTTGCTTGGGAAAATGTCCAATGCCTAAAACGCGATCATGAAATGGAGTCGTCAGTTCTAGATGCATATGTTGAGATGCTGAAGCTTAGGGAGAGCACATATTTTCAGAATAAAGTGCTAGGACTAAAATGCAAGAGGTTCTTCCTTGGCATGAGTTATTTCACGACTATTGCAGCTAGACATTGCACCGACGTGGAGGTAAATCAATTCAAATTTCTTGCATTTTAGTCCTTAATTTGGTTAATTATTGCATTTCGTAACTTATTGCCTCATTTTTCATTTTAAAATGCAAAATTATAGAAATAAGGTTATAAAATGCAAGAAATATAGAAATGAAGGTCTAAAATGCAAGAAATAGAGAAATGAAGGTCTAAAATGCAAAATTATAGAAATAAGGATATAAAATGCAAGAAATAGAGAAATGAAGGTCTAAAATGCAAGATTATAGAAATGAGGTTCTAAAATGCAAGAAATATAGAAATGAAGGTCTAAAATGCAAGAAATAGAGAAATGAAGGTTTAAAATGCAAAATTATAGAAATAAGGATATAAAATGCAAGAAATATAGAAATGAAGGTCTAAAATGCAAGAAATAGAGAAATGAAGGTCTAAAATGCAAAATTATAGAAATAAGGTTATAAAATGCAAGAAATATAGAAATAAGGGTCTAAAATGCAAGAAATAGAGAAATGAAGGTTTAAAATGCAAAATTATAGAAATGAGGTTCTAAAATGCAAGAAATATAGAAATGAAGGTCTAAAATGCAAGAAATAGAGAAATGAAGGTCTAAAATGCAAAATTATAGAAATAAGGATATAAAATGCAAGAAATAGAGAAATGAAGGCAAAAAATGCAAGATTATAGAAATGAGGTTCTAAAATGCAAAAAATATAGAAATGAAGGTCTAAAATGCAAGAAATAGAGAAATGAAGGTCTAAAATGCAAAATTATAGAAATAAGGATATAAAATGCAAGAAATAGAGAAATGAAGGTCTAAAATGAAAGATTATAGAAATGAGGTTCTAAAATGCAAGAAATATAGAAATGAAGGTCTAAAATGCAAAAAATAGAGAAATGAAGGTCTAAAATGCAAAATTATAGAAATAAGGATATAAAATGCAAGAAATATAGAAATGAAGGTCTAAAATGCAAGAAATAGAGAAATGAAGGTCTAAAATGCAAAATTATAGAAATAAGGTTATAAAATGCAAGAAATATAGAAATAAGGGTCTAAAATGCAAGAAATAGATAAATGAAGGTTTAAAATGCAAAATTATAGAAATGAGGTTCTAAAATGCAAGAAATATATAAATGAAGGTCTAAAATGCAAGAAATAGAGAAATGAAGGTCTAAAATGCAAAATTATCGAAATAAGGATATAAAATGCAAGAAATAGAGAAATGAAGGTCTAAAATGGAGAAATAGAGAAATAATTCTTGCATTTCATAACTAATTTTCTCCTATTTGCAGATGCATCCAACTTGTAAAACTCCGGAGAAAATGAAAGACCAGGAACAGTTCTATCTTACCTACCAAGACCAGCACTTTGGGCCACCAATACACATGTGTGATGTTGCTTTGTTCCCCGTATGCACAGGTAATCATTGGTTTTTGTTTGTTGTGAACCTTGAAAGAATGAAATTGCTTTTAATTGATCCTCTCCGGGACCATGCTCGACATTGTGACTTACGAAAGGCATACGCCAAGGAGATTTATGTCATGGTAATCTATGCTCTTCATAGTTATCTATTTCTTTCCTACTTATTTCTTTGTTCTTTTTTGAATATGTTTTTAATTTTTTGTGGTAAATTTGTAGGAAAAATTATTGCCGTGCATGCTTCATTTCTTGGAACCTTTGAGATTTGCTGAAGACGGTTTCATGGATGTGAAGTTCATTACGGATCGACCGAAGCAACAAGGCGGCTCTGATTGTGGTGTGTACGTTTGCAAGTATATGGATGCTATACTTGGCGGCATATCATTGAAAGATGCACGGTGGGACCCTGTATATGATGTTATGACTTTCCGATATCGCATAGCTTGGGAGCTTTTTAAAGGGGAAGCTCGGAGAATGACTAATGCCGGGTTACAACAGAGGAATCTAGGACTTTAGTTAATTTTGATCTTGTTTATTTGATTGTATTATTATTTTGTTAATTTTGCTCTGAAAGTAGTTAGTTGTATTGTTGTATTTATATTGGTTGGGATTGTGTTGATATGGTATTGCTGTGTTTATGTGGTTGAAACAGGTTTTAAATATGTAAGGAAAGCAGTAAAAACAAACTCCATATTGCAGTTTATTTTGCTGTATGTTTCTTAGTTTATTCCAGTTTTTCGAATATTAGGAAAAAAACAGGGGAAAACAGGGAGGAGAGAGAAAGGCTCCTGCATTCCCTCCTGCCGCAATGAGGCGTTGCGGAGAGGATCCTATCCGCAATGAGTCATTGCGGCAGTGTTGATTTAGTTTATATATTGCTTTCTGTAACTTAATCGGCAGATGTGGCATTCCTGGCCGGGTGGGTTTGAGCTTATTGGAACTCTGTAGTTAAACGTGCTTGAGCTGGAGTAATCTTAGGATGGGTGACCTTCCGGGAAGCCCATTTTTTTTCCTCCATTCTATTTTTTTTTTTTATCTTTTGCTCATAAAATTCAAATTTTTTTTCTTTTTGGAAATAAAAATAGTGTTTTTCTATTTTTCGGAAATTTTAGGATTAAACTCTATTTTATTATTTTTAAAAATGAAAAATATATTTTTCAGGAATTTTAGGATTAAACTATATTTTATTCGTTTTTTCCGAATATTTGGAAAAAGAAATAAATTAATTATTATGTTTGACAATTTTAAATTCAAAATTTGGAAAAATATTTTTTTTCAATTTGTTCGAATTTTAAATTAAATATTACGAATAAAAATTACATTTTCGTTTTTAAGATTTGCACATAAAATATTATGAAATTAAAAAAAAAAAAAGCATTCTGCATCCTATCCGCAATGAGTCATTGCGGCAGTGTAGATTTAGTTTTCATATAATTTTCTGTAACTTAATCGTCAGATGTGGCATTCCTGGCCGGGTGGATTTGAGCTTGTTGATACTCTGTAGTTAAACGTGCTTGAGCTGGAGTAATCTTAGGATGGGTGACCTTCTGGGAACCCCATTTTTTTTCCTCGATTCTATTTTTTTTTTATCTTTTGCTCATAAAATTCAAATTTTTTTTCTTTTTGGAAATAAAAATAGTGTTTTTCTATTTATCGGAAATTTTAGGATTAAACGCTATTTTATTATTTTTAAAAATGAAAAATATCTTTTTCAGGAATTTTAGGATTAAACTATATTTTATTCGTTTTTTCCGAATATTTGGAAAAAGAAATAAATTAATTATTATGTTTGACAATTTTAAATTCAAAATTTGGAATATCCGCAATGACTGATTAAATGGAATATTATAAAATTAAAATAAAAAAAAAGCATCGTTTTATTCGTTTTTTCCAAATATTAAATGGAATATGAGTAGACGCTGCCGCAATGAGACATTGCGGCTGTCTATTCTAGTCAAAATTATATTCCCAAAAATGACGCCAGCTGACGTAACCTGCCGCATTGAGGCGTTGCGGCAGGGAATCTACTGCCGCATTGAGTCATTGCGTCTAGCTTTCTCAGCTTTTTACGAGGCGTTCAAATTACATTCCCAAAAATTCAAATGTTATTTTCAAGTTCATTAAATTTTGTTTTGAATTTTAAGATTTTTACTCTCAATTTTTTTCTATAAATACTCACTCTAATTCATTATCAACCACCTAAGTTCATTTTCTTCAATTTTTTCTCCAACCTAAGTTTTTCATTTTCTTTATCAACCTAACTTGTCATGGATGCAAAAAATGAAAAGGAGGCTATTTTACAAAAGAAGTTGAAAGAAGCTAAAGTAAAGATCTTGGTTCTTGAAGATCAAGTTATTGATTTGGAGGTGAAGGTTGAAGATCTCCAAGAAACCTTGGAAGAGGCTAAAATGGAGATTGCATATTTGAAGAAATTGTACGGGCACGAAGATCCGTAGAGGGAGAAGAAGGAGGCTACCAATCTACCACGGGCATGGAAATAAAAAAATTGTATTTTGATGTTTTAGCCCCTCCCAAAATATTTATTAATGAATTAAAATCTTGTTTTGTTGCTTTTTCTAAACATTTTGTATTATTAGCTTAAAATGTGTCTCAAATTCAATTAACAAAAATATATCTAACGATATTCCTGAAAAATAAAATATAGTTTAATAAAATATAGTTTCATCCTAAAATTCCAGAAAAATAGAAAAATATTATTTTTCATTTCTAAAAAGAAAAAAAAATTGATTTTTATAAGAAAAAGATAAAAAAAATCGAATCTTTAAAAAAAAACACTATTTTTATTTCCAAAGAAGAAAAAAAAATTGAATTTTATAAGCAAAAGATAAAAAAAAAAAAATAATAGAATCGAGGAAAAAAAATGGGCTTCCCGGAAGGTCACCCATCCTAAGATTACTCCAGCTCAAGCACGTTTAACTGCAGAGTCCCAATTAGCTTAAATCCAACCGGCCAGGAATGCCACATCTGCTTATTAAGTTACAGAAAACAATATGGAAACTAAATCTTCACTGCCGCAATGACTCATTGCGGATAGAATGCTTTTTTTTTTTCCAATTTCATAATATTTTATGTGCAAATCTTAAAAACGAAAAATTAATTTTTATTCGTAATATTTAATTTAAAATTCGAAAAACATGAAAAAAAATATTTTTCCAAATTTTGAATTTAAAATTGTCAAACATAATAATTAATATATCTCTTTTTCCAAATATTCCTTTTAAAAATTCGAAAAAAACGAATAAAATATAGTTTCATCCTAAAATTCCAGAAAAATAGAAAAATATTATTTTTCATTTCTAAAAAGAAAAAAAAAATTGATTTTCTCTCAACTACTGCATTTCCAAAAAAAAATTAAAAAACAGAACAGGGGAAAACAGGGGAGGAGAGAGAAAAGCTACTGCATTATTTCTATCCGCAACGCCTCCTTGCGGATAGCCGCAATGAGGGGTTACGGCTATCCGCAATGAGGCGTTGCGGATAGAGATAATGCAGTAGCTTTTCTCTTTCCTCCCCTGTTTTCCCCTGTTCTGTTTTTTAATTTTTTTTTGGAAATGCAGTAGTTGAGAGAAATTCGATTTTTTTTTCATATAAAATAATTCATTTTTAATGAAAATTAAAGACTCAATATTTTATCATATCATATATTTCAATATTTTTAATTATTATTATTACAATTGCATGGATTGCATATTTGTACCTTACATTGAAAATTAAGATTACAATTGCATTGATCAAATATTACATAATAAAATTGAAACTAATTGCCAGGACAATTTCTTCTATCATGGTTTGCTCCTACCAACCCACATTTTCCGCACTTTCGTTGTTTTGTTGTTGAAGTTGACGTTTCAATACCACTTTTATATCTTGCCGCCTTCTTTCGTCCCTTAGTTTGTGACATTGGAGGATCGAATATCGGATCATGATCCCAATCTTCTTGAGGAAACGACTCGTTCATTTTTTCGGTCTTATCTTCTTGTGGAAAAGCATTTTCCACGTGACACCTCTCTCGCTCAATCAATTTCATCACGTAATTGAAACGTGGGACCGAACAACTACCAACAGCGCCTAAATTTTGAAATGCTTTGCACAGTGCACTATACCTTGATGCTTGTGATTCACCAACATTACCAAGAACGGGAGGGGTATAAGGTAGAGGTCCGGCAATTTTGTTGCCATTTTTTGTCCACCTAGACATGATGTAATCATTCGGAATACGTATTTTTTGTTTCTTGTCTAGGTAACGGATCATGTGTTTACAAATCATCCCGGAATGTTCAAATTGCCTACAAACACATTCAATCTTTCCATCAATATGGGCCGTCAACCGATAGCTTCTTCTACGATCCTCCGACATGGTAGACTTCTCAACCAAGAACATTTTAAATAAATGACACCCACCTTTAGCTTTCGTCACGACATAAGATGTACTTTTCAGAAGCTCCTTTTGAAAACGCCTAAACATCTCTTTCGTGTAAATTTCGGATGCATGAATTTCCAAGGATGATTGCAATACTAGTCTCCTTTCCCTTTCTTCGCTCTCGTAGTCACTTTTAACCTCCCTAAGATATTGTGCCTCCAAAGCCTTTTGGGAATTCTCAATGAATTCTTTCAAACCGGTAGATGCTTGCACATATTCATCAAAAAAGGCATTCATTGATTCGCTTCTAGAGGTAGTGGTCATACCGACGGCAAAATGCGACTTTGTGTAAGCACCAATCCATTGATGTCTAATGCGATACATTTCATTTAACCAAACATGATCCTCAAGTTTGTACTTCTCGACCAATTCCACCCATCTACCTTCAAATTCCGTGGGTGACAACGACTTGTACACACATGCATTAAAATCCGTTTTGAATTCCGGATATATGGTGTACAAACTAGATAACTTCTCGGGAAATTTACTACTTATATGCCATGTACAATATAAGTGTTTTGTTTCGGGCATAACCGTGGCAATAGCATTTCCCAAAGCAATATCTTGATCGGTAATTATTGTAGTGGGAGGTTTGTTGTCAACGGCTTCCAACCAAGTTTCTAAAACCCATTGATAAGAAGTCTCGGTCTCATCTCTCATGAGTGCAAATCCAAACAAAATATTTTGGTAATGGTGGTTCACTCCCGTAATAGGTATGAAAGGCATACAATACCTATTCGTTCGATAAGTTGAATCGAACGTCACCACATCACCAAAATTCTTGTAAGCATTCATGCATCGAGGATCAACCCACACCAAACCTTTAACACGATTCTCGTTATCCACATCCACTCGATAGAAGAAATGACCAAACGCATTCTCTTGTTGTAACTTTCGTAATAAGACCAAGCCACACTCCGCATCACCGGAATCAAACACTCGATGCCGAATATCCCGTATGACATTGCGTACATCTTGATTAGAAAACCCTAAATTTTCAATTCCTCCACATGTCTCACCTAGATATTTCATCACTTTACTCGTCTCGATCCCCGATTTGTTAAACAACTCAATTAATGATCGGGTGATCGGATCGATATTGCGTGATGTTTGAAAAAATTGTCTCTTATCCGGTGTTACCATGGCATGATTGTGTTTCAAATCAACCAAAGTTACCTTCCATTTGTTTACATTTACTAGGTGACATACGTACATTCGAGCACGACAATTCGTTCGTGGATCTACATCCCTAATGCGTCGTTTTCCTTTATCAAGATAATCCGATTCCGGTGCTACTCTTCCACCCTTCTTACAAATAAACAAACGGGATGATGGATCATGACTCCGTTGATGTTTATGAGTATTCCTAATTATTATCTCGAATCCGACATTTCGACCATAATTTCTATAAAAGCTTTCTGCCTCATCTAATGTATCGAAAATCATTCCAACACAAGGCACAATCTTATTAACATCCGCAAATGTAAAATCACAATTTTCGTTTCCAATATCCTTATCATCATGATTTTTTCCCATCCTAACATCCTCATCATCAAAATTTTTTCCCATCCTAACATCCTCATCAACATTTTTTCCCATCCTAACATCCTCCTCATCATCAATTTTTTCCATCTTAATATCCTCATCTTCTTCAACATCATTTTTTCCCATCCCAAATTTCTCATCTTTTTCATCATCACCATCACTAATAATTATCTTGTTTTTACCCTTTCCACCATCATTTTTTTTCCCACCAACATCATCAACATTCATTTTATCTTTATGAACATTGTAATTCACTCTACGTTTACGAACAGTACTATAATAATTATCAATATCTACATCATCAAGAAATAATTTACGAGAAACATGATTTTTTTTAACGGGCGGCGTAACATAATCATCACCATTATGTTCACTAGATGAACTAGAAGAGCTAAATAAAAATGAAGCCATTGAATAGAGCACTAACCTTAATTTTGGATGAATTTTTGAGCTCCAAAACCTTGAAAATCGTTGGTTTTTTCTGCTGTTTGAAAAAAATAAATTGAAGAAGAAGACAAATTCTGTTACCTTAAAGAAAACAGATTTCACGCCTGCCGCATTGTTTCATTGCGGCAGAAAGCCTTAAATGCCAACTGCCGCATTGTTTCATTGCGGCAGGTGGTTCATTTATTACCAACCACCAACCATAATTAATGCCGTAAAATTTTTCAGAGCCACAATGAAACATTGCGGCAGGAAAAACTACCGCAATGAGTCATTGCGGCAGTAATTTATGATTTTTTATTTTTTTTTGTTTTATTTTTAAATCTTCAAATATGCATCAAAATAATAAACTATATTAATTTTAACTTAAAAGTATCTTTAATAATGTATTATGGATATTTTTTACATGTTACGTAGTTTAAATATTGATGGAATGACATGTACATCTCAATCTTAGATAACTGTTGAAAAATGAATCAGGATGGTAACATTTTTTGTTATTTTTTCTATTTAAAATATTCAATATAAATTTTTTCTTAACACTTTCATTCATTTTAACTTACATTAATGTTTTATGCTATTTTTTTCATTTTTTAGATTATAATAATATATATTTCATTATTTTCAAGTTTTGACTTTACATAACATTTTTTTCCTAAATTTGTTTCAAAAATTAATTAATTAATAATTTAAATGTCACGTGGTTGGAAGTTGTTCCCATGTTCATTAACCCGTCTATACACATTTCATATGTTATTATCTATTAATTTACTATTTTTTATTAATTTATAAATATATATATCAAATTACAATAATGTAAAATAATATGTAAGATAATTTTGCTTAAACTTGCAAGAGTGGAAGTTGGTGGTGCGGCAAAATGTTTGTATCATTTGGAAAAGGTCAAGAGTTTGAATCCAAACGAATGGTTTTAATTTTGTATTTTTTATTAAATTTATAAATCAATATATTTCAAATTAATAATTTTAAATAATAAATAAGATAATACTGTTTACATTGCTATAGTACAAGTTGGTGGAGTGGGAAAAGTTTTGTATAATTTCTAAAAGGTCAAGAGTTCGACTCCCCAAACTAATGCTATGTATTTTTAATTAAACAACTAATAAATACTGCCGCAATGAACCATTGCGGTAAGACTTACTGCCGCAATGAACGGTTGCGGTAAGGTTGCGGCTAGTACTGCCGCAATGAACGGTTGCGGTACTGCTGGTGGCTGGTCCAACCAACGGTGGTTGTGGACCAAACCTCTATATATATATATATATATATATATATATATATATATATATATATATATATATATATATATATATATATATATAAACAAAACCAAAATGAAACTCCTCCATCAGAACTCAAGACAGTATACAACATACTTATTTATGTTCAGGGAGAGAGAGTGTGAGCGAAACTAGTACTAAAAATAGTGCTAGAAAAGATGGCAGTGTTTATTTTTTTTGCATTTTTAAAGAGAATTGGGAAGAAAGTGGTGGTTCATGGAGGACATTTGGACAATGGAAGAAATCGTGGCTTTTCTGTAAGTTTAGTCAGTGGATGGTGGATGATATCTTGTTAAAGATTGTTCAAGATTCATCAGTATGTGATTTCTTTCACATGCTTTTCGTGATTTAGATAGTGAATATCCAAGGCTGGCTGGTGGTCATATAATGCCTATAGATTATTGTCAACCAATAAAGAGCAAGATCAAATACGCAAAGCTAAGGACCGACCGTTCTAAATTGAAGACTCATATATACGTGGATATACAACCTTGAAACTCAAAAAGAGTAACTCTCTTTCTTGGATATTCCAATAACTAGAGTTGCTTGTTTTAAAAATAATAAATGGATACTGCATCCCTGGCTTTGTCTTTGTCTTCTTCTAAGCTATTGGGAAATGGAAGAGTTTCCATGAGGTAGACAGTCAAGGCACCAGTTTCCAACAGCCCATGGTACAGACCTGAACATGTCAAGTACTTGGGCCCATTCTCTGGTGAATCCCCATCTTACCTCACCGGTGAATTCCCAGGTGATTATGGTTGGGATACTGCTGGACTTTCTGCTGATCCCGAGACCTTTGCCAAGAACGGTGAACTTGAAGTCATCCACTCCAGATGGGCCATGCTTGGAGCTCTTGGCTGCGTATTCCCTGAGCTCTTGGCCCGTAATGGTGTCAAGTTTTGGGAAGCTGTGTGGTTAAAAGCCAGCTCACAAATTTTCAGTGAGGGCGGACTTTACTAATTGGGTAACCAAAGCTTGGTTCATGCACAAAGTATCTCTAGCCAAATGGGCTACCCAAGTTATTCTGATGGGTGCTCTTGAGGGATACCGTGGTGCAGGTGGACCCTCCGAGAAGTCGTAAACCCACTTTACCCTGGTGGAAGTTTCGACCCTCCGAGAAGTCGTAAACCTATTGTCACTGGGAATGGCCCATCAGAATAGCTTGCTGAGCACTTTGCAGACCCTGTAAACAACAATGCCTGGGCCTCTGCCACCAACTTTGTCCCCGGAAAGTGAATGGAGCGATTTTGAACTTTTTCGAATTTTGTGTGCTTTGTTTGAGTAGTACATATCATTGCTCTGCTACTAGTGTGATTTATTGTTGAAAAGTATATGATGCTACTAAAACTCTCCTGAAATAGTGGAATGTATTATAACTTCAAGTTATTTTCCTTCATATAAGTTGCTAACTTGATGGTCCGTTTGGTTAAGAATAACGAAATTTACTATATCCCAAGTGCAAAAAGGAAATATATTTTAAGGTATTGCATTTTACAGACACACACTTATGCCACAAGGCTAATTTGAAGATTTGTACCTTGGAGATGTTAGTGACAAATGTGATGGTTTGCATCGAACTGTACCATGGAATCTTGATGGTAAGTCGTAAAGATGTCAACATTTCAGTTAAAGGACGCGCACAACTGAAACTTGCTAGTTTTCGATTCTAGAAAAAATTAAGTTGGCTTCCCATTCTGTTTTCTGACTAAGCCTATTTCATTTCTACCAATTACATTGTCCAAATTTTGCTCAAGAACTGATTTTTTTCTCGAATTTCAAAACATAAAATTTTAACTCATTACAGTATGAAGAAATTTTCTAATTGGAAGACAAAAAAAATAAAAAAGATTTAGTGTTTGAAGAAACTTTCTGTATATGCAGGTTGTTCCATATCCCTCGTATAGTTGTATATGTGAACGGGAAGGCAGATTAATATGTGAGTATTTGTAAAAATTTGGCATAACAAAAAGGGGAAAAAAAACTTTTACACTGAACACAATGCTGTGAGGACATGCTCAATGATATGAAGCAGTGGATGCACTAGTATGAGAAATGCAAACAAATGAAAATCACTTTGACAGATAACTAAGTAGGATTTAAGATAAAGTCCGAATAATTCGAGGGGCTGCATTGCTTGTTTGTCCTGTTTTTAATCTGTCATCTTCTTTAATCCCATTTTGTGCTGTCATCTTGCTTATCTTTGCAAGTGAAGAAAGCACCTCATCCATGTCAGGTCGCCTGTCTGGCTCTTGGCACGTGCATAATAAGGCTAACTTAAAGATTTCTTCTAGCTGCTGTTTATTAGAGATATCTGAAGTTAACTGAGGGTCTACTAGTTGAAGTACTCTTTCGATTCCATCAGCAAAAGCATTCTGAACTAGATGTGGCAATGTGATTGGATGTCCGTTCTCTTGAGAAAGTCCTGTAGGACGTCTTCTTGTGAGGAACTCCATCACTATCACGCCAAAGCTAAAGACATCTACTTTTGTTGTGATTTTCTTCATAAATGCATACTCTGATATCAATTAGAAGAGGTTCAATACAGAGAAAAGGTACTCAAGTCTAGAGTAATGAGATTTCTTACTTTCTGTTTTCAATTATGCTAAATTTATCTCAAGTTTGAGTTATCTTGTACTTAAAAAATTTTGCTTTAGCTTCTCATTATTCAATTCTTTGTAGTTAGGTCGTGATCTATATGCTAAGGACTAGATATAAATTTTCAAGCTCCAAGATTGATCGTGGTTTTGAGATTTTGAGTTTTGCAAGTCAGACAATATTTAAAAGATTTGTGAAAGGATACCCACCTCATTAGGAAAATAACCTGTTTAACCTAGATTCTGTATTTGGATAATTGAGAAAAAAACGATATTGAATTATGCAGAACATAAAAAAGCAAATATCAACAATATAATCAGGACAGAGACTACCTGGTGCCAAGTAGCCTATAGTTCCTTCAAAGGCGGATCCTGAGGTAGAGCTGCTACTGGACAAATCAATATCTAGGATTCTGGCAGTCCCAAAATCACCCACACGGACCTCCCACTTGCCATCAAAGAGAACGTTGGAAGGCTTCAGATCACAGTGAACTATTGGAAAATCATAACCTGAATGCAGATAAACCAAGCCCCTTGCAATTGAGACTAAAACATCAATCCTCTCAGACAATGTCCACCGTGCTTGATCGACCATTGTATCATGTATAATGCTCTCCAAACTACCATTTTCCATGTATTCTAAAACTATTGCCTTCAGCTTTGAACTCTCCCAAGCATAACCTATTAACTTCACCAAATTTCTATGTTTAAGTTTACCAAGCGTCCCGAGTTCTCTGTTGAAGCTCTTTTCACTTGTTACAGCAAATTGATGCACCTTCAAATTTTTTACGGCTATTACCTGTCCATCTCCCAGTGTACCCTTATACACAATGCTCATACTACTTGATCCCAGAATGTTATCCTCACTAAACATATTAGTAGCATCTGCCAATTCTTTCGGATCAAACCTCCTGAGGATCGATTTTGAAGTGTAATTTGGCGCGACATCCTCGAGCTCTTTTGTTTTATTCTTTTTGATGCATCTACGAAACAGTGGAATTGCTAATAATAAAAGCATGACTATGCCAAATGATCCTACTGATGCAAGAATTATCACTGTCTTTTTGGATAGACGGTCTTTTGATTTCTCCCGGTTGATGCACGGCTGGAGAAATTTGCCCCCACAAAGGGATGGGTTTCCTTGCAAATTGGTTACACTTATGTTTCTGAACGGACCAGTCTCTGGAACACGTCCTTCAAGTTGATTGAAAGAAAGATTGAGGTAACTCAAGGTAGACATTTTGGCAAAACTGTCAGGTATTACGCCTTTGAACATATTCTGAGAAAGATCAAGCGAGCTAAGATTCCTCAAACTTGCCAAATTTTCAGGAAGTGCCCCTTCTAATTGGTTACTTGAGAGATTCAGATTGGTAAGCACCGTGAGCTGAGTGAAAATGTCTGTTGAAATCTGACCAGATAGTTTGTTCTTTGACACATCAAGTGAGAACAAATTTCTGCAGCCTCTAAGTGTAGAAATGCTTCCTGAAAGATTGTTATTTGAGATGTCGATGGCCTGTACCATTTGCAGCATTCCCATCTCAGGTGGAATTTTTCCAGCAAATGAATTGTATGAAAGGTTGAGGTACATCGACAATGTACTCATGCTTGATATCACTATTCCTGGAATTGATCCCGTGAGATTATTACGTGAGAGGTCCAAGGTCAACAAACGGTTCAGTCTAGCCATGCTTGTAGGAATTGATCCAGAAAGCATGTTTTCACCGAGGTTTAACAGTGACAGTTGCTCGAGTTTTGAAAGACCATCTGGGATGGGTCCCGTGAACTTGTTGTTGTTCAGCCGAAGCACCGACAGCTTTCTGAGTGCAAAAATGCTTCCCGGAATCAAACCTCCCAGCAGATTGTTATCAAGTGCAAGGCCTTGGAGGAGAGTAAGCTTCGAAAGTTCAGGAGGAACTAAGCCTGTGAATTTGTTTGTGTGAAGGGATAACTTAAGCAGTTGACTCAGATTCCCAATTTCTTTTGGTATTTGTCCAGAAAATGAATTTGTACTAAGAAGCAGAGTATTAAGATTGATGAGGCTTCCAATGCTTGGTTTCAGCACTCCAGTGAAATTATTTCCGGCTAAAACTAGTTTAGTCAGACCTATGCAATTGAAGAGGTCATCAGGAATGTCTCCAAACATCATATTCTCTTCTACATTCAGAAAGGTGAGATTGCGCAACATTCCTAAGCCATGAGGAATTTTTCCTGTAAGTTTATTAGTGGACAAACCTATGTCAAGAAGTTGTGTGCAATTGGTGATACTAGGAGGAATGACCCCAGCAAGAAGATTATTGCTCAATGACAGGTTCTTTAAATTGTGTAGGTCCCCAATGTTTGAGGGTAATGGTCCTGTGAGGAGATTATAGTCCATGGAAATGTAAGTTAGATTTGTCAGATTGGCTACTGACGGAGGAATCTCCCCAGTAAACTTATTGTTATGTAACATCAGTATATGCAATGAAGCCAAAGAATCGATTTCGGAAGGTATGCTGCCAATCAACTCATTATGCGAAAGTTGCAGATTGATTAATGATTTCAGTCGCAGAAATGAGAGTGGAAATGTAGAGCTCAACTTATTATCATATAACCGTAAGGCTTGTAAACTTGCCAAATTTCCAAGCTCGGACGGAATGGCTCCATTAAAATGATTACCATATAAGTTTAGCAAGACAAGTTTGGTGCACTGGCCTAATTCTTTTGGAATTTCTCCAGTGAGAAAATTGGTGAATAACTGCAATGTTTGTAACTTTGACAATTTTCCTACTTCCGGAGGGATTGGGCCAGATAATCTGTTCTCACTCAGGTCAAGATCTTGAATATCTTTCAGGTTACCAATGGAATCAGGTATTGAACCTGTTAAAGTGTTATCATAAGCTACAAAAATTTGTAGATTAACCAATCTACCGATGCTAGATGGGATTTCACCGGTGAGATTGTTAAATATTAGGCCAAGTGCTAACAGTGATGTGCAGTTGGTTAAACTTTCTGGAATGTTTCCAGTCAATAAATTGTTTCCAAAATCTAAAGACTGTAGATTTTTAAGCATTCCCAGATCTGGTGGGATTAAACCCGAAAGTGAATTTTGATAAAAGATGAGATCAGTAAGCTGTGAGCAATAGCCTAGTTGTGGAGGAATGTGACCAGTGAATGAGTTTAAAGTTAGATCAAGAACCTGGAGATAAGAAAGATTTCCGAGGAATGGAGAGATTGAGCCCTGAAGTTGCTTTTCGACCACAGAAATCGAGACGACAAAAGTATCACACGTGATTCCCGACCAGTTGCAATGGTGAGTAGAATCATTCCAATCAAGAAGAGCACCAAGAGGATCCTTTGTGACTGAATTTTTGAATGCTTTTAAAGCTTCAAGCTCAACTTCCAAGCTTGGTTCTGCAGTTAAGGCAGTCCCAACTAGTACTGATAAAACAAGAAGTGCTATAAAGCTAGCATTTGGTGGTAATATTGCCATACTTGTATGAAATGAAGAAGTGGTAGGTAATGAAGCATGTAGGATGCATGCTAGTATATATGCATTCTCAGTTCACAAACTAATCTTTCTGGAAATGATTACATACATTCTTTGAACCTTGACATTGTAATGTGAATGTTTGACTCTTTAGACCAATTCTGACTCCTAGCAAATCTCTAGTTGTGATAGGATAATGACCAAAGCAATTTGTGTATCTGCAACTTGAGGGGTCAATCCAAAAAAACACAGACATTTGCAGCTAGGTGCCTTTGGAGTTTGGACAAGGGTAAAGATGGAAAAATAATCCTATTATTTTTTTAGTAAGTTACATTACAACAAAAAAAAAATTTATTCACATTAATGCCATAATAATAATAATAATAATAATAATAATAATAAACTATTAAACCAACAATATATTTATAAAGAAAGTGTGAAAACACCACTACATTATGCAACAAACACGGTATTAGACAACTTATAAAAAAAAAAAAAAAAAAAAACACGGTATTAGACAAACGGATAATGCATTGCTTGTTTTATGTGCAAGTTGGCGCTCGGGTCAAAAGAAGATACTCCCTCCGTCCCAATTTGTTAGACCCGGTTCTTGCTAGGTGGTAACATGTGATTGGTTAGGTGTGAAAGTGGATGTATAAAAAATGGGTAAAGTAGGAAAGTAGTAGGGTAATAGTATTTATTTAATAAAAAGGAGTTATGAAATAGAGAAGTAGTGGGTGTAATAGTGAAAAGTAGTGTTCAAAAATAGTAAGTTTAGTAGATTCATTCTTTTTGGACGTCCAAAGAAATAAGTGTCATACAAAATGGGACGGAGGGAGTATGTGGTAGCGCTAAGTGTTAACTATGACACTGTTTGGTCAATGGCCGGAAATGCAATAGCCCATAGGAATCTCATTTAGTGGGATATCTTAAATTGAATTAATTTTTAACTTAAAATGAATGAATATTTATAAATTATATGGTTGTTTAGATAAATATATCTATAAATTAGTGAAGTATTTTGTTAAATTAAATTAAAATTTCATTATTTAATAGAATAATCTCAATACATGCATTTTAAATTAAAAAGACATTTAAAAACACAAATTTTAAATTGTTAAACAAGCAAAAAAAATTGAAGTAATAAAAAGTAAGTTTGAAAAAAAAATACGTCGTTACTAACATTCAACTTATCACTAACGAAATAGTAAAAAAAAAAAAAAAAAACTTATCACTAACAGTCTAACATTAAACTTATCATCAATTATAAGTTAGACTTAATAAGTTGAGTTGTCAAACAACTCTCATACTTTTTTATGAATTTATAAGCCATAAGTTAACTTAAAAAATATTTGTCAAATAGACTGTTTGTATGAAGCAGTGTTCTAAAAAACGGCCTAGGCGACCAGTAAACACCTAACATCTGCAAAAATCGGTCATTAGGCGTTTTTTTGATTCCGCGAAGATTAGGCGGTCCTAGGCGGGATTAGGCGATTTAATGAGTTAGATAGGAATAATCGATTAGGCGGCGATTAACCGAATTTAATAGAGATTAATCGGTCAAATTTTAAAAAAACAATGAAATTAATAATAAAACTTTAAAAATATAAATTATTTTAATAAAAAAATATAATTTACACATGAAAGGATAAATTCACTCTTCATATTTAATAATGAAATGAAGATATTTATATTTTTACTTATACAAAATATATTTTTAAATACCAAAATTAAATTATATAAAAAATAATATTTAATACATATGATTAATGTTCCAATTAATCACTCTGATTAATCACTACTTGCTAGAAGGTAGGCTCGTCGCCTCAGCGATTTTTAGAACAATGGTATGAAGTAATGATTTATGAACTATGAGGCTGTTTGGCACTTCAGTTGATCCACCTTATTTGGGCTTACGC
This sequence comes from Saposhnikovia divaricata, assembly GCA_036435485.1. Taxonomy (NCBI): domain Eukaryota; kingdom Viridiplantae; phylum Streptophyta; class Magnoliopsida; order Apiales; family Apiaceae; genus Saposhnikovia; species Saposhnikovia divaricata. The sequence continues at coordinate 48,449,630 of CM071600.1, forward strand.
CCATTTAGCCTTAAAAAAAGTGTTTGGCTAAAACGTAAAACGACCTTAAATTTGATAGGAAAGCCCGTATGAGAAAAGTACAGGAACGGGTACTTTTTCGTATGAGAACTTATTTGATAGTAGAACATAGATGTTGTAATTTCTAGAGTTTTTTGTTTGCTTTTATCAATTTCTATTGCATTTTCATTTTTAAAACTCAAAATATTCATGTATTAAGAAAATTATTTATGCATTAAATTAAAAATATTTTATTTTATATTCAAAAAAAATATTTTATTTTATAAAAAAAAATTGACAACTTATATGTCACTTGCCAAACAGCTCATTTAACTTATAAGTTAAACACCCAAACACGAAAATATAAGTTATAATTACTTATTTCATATAAATTACTTATTTCATATAAGTTATTACAGGGCCTGTTTGGCTGAAGGGATAAAAAGCCCGTTTTCAACTTATTTGGAAAAAACGGCCGTATTCAGTTTTCATGGACTGTTTGGCAAAATTGATGAACCGACTTATTCTATATAAACTAGCGTTATACCCGTGCTATGCACCGAACGGTAAAATTAATTAATTAATTAATATAAACATATTATTTTAATCATTATTTAGGAGAAAAGTTAATTTCATGAGAATGTAATTAATTTAAGTATAGAATAACTTATTCGTCATTTTATACCAATTGCAATAAAATTAATATTATCAAACAATTATCATAACATTCACATCCCCCATTGAAACGCTCTAAACCCCTCTTTATTATTTTTCTTAATATTTTTCATTTGCTTTTTCTCATTTTTCGGAATCTTTCTACCAAGTTCATAAGTTTTTTTACCCATAATTTAAGTTTTGTTCTTTTGAAAATTTGGTTTATTTAAATGTAAAGTATCGTGGGTTTCTAGAATTTTTATCATAGTAATATAATCAAAAATTTACATGGGTTGCAATCAATCTTTGAAATACATATTGAAAATTCATAAACACTTATTTCTCACGACCATAGTAAATCATTAGATTGACTCTCAAAAAAATGTTGCATATTTCACCAATGTGAGAAAGGATCTCTACTATGTAAAATCCATTAAACGAACGTAGTTATGTAGTTATGATAAAGGAAACTTTCTTATAACCTAGTTTCATATGTGTTTGCTTAATATCATTTTTACATATTGTATGTTCTTTTATTAGTAAATTGATTTACTAATGAAAAATAAATATTATCAATCAACCAAACATATCCAACATATCCCATTCTTAGAGTAAGATATGACTGTTAGAGTTTATGGTGATTGCCCTCAACTTGTTTTTAATGATAACTTAAAATGTGTATATTCACTTTAGGAGTTTGAAGGTAGATTTTTTAAATTTTTTTCTATTAGAACATGGTATATTAAATATTAATTTTCTCTTACCCGTAAAAAGGGGTGACAAATTAATTCGATCTAATAGTACCCGATCCAAAACCCAAATTTTTGGATGTACCGAACCCGAATTTTCGGATTCAAGTTTGGAATTAAATTTTAAACCCGAAATAGTTTCGATTTGGATTTCAGTTGTACCGAACGATATCTGATCCAAAACCCGATCAAATTTCGAAACCTGATACATTTGTTTTGTTTAGACAAAACTAAACTAAAAAATATCTTTATTTGTTTAGAATCTATCTACCAAGTTGCTAAGTTTTTTTTACCCATATTTGAAGTTCTGTTAATATTAAAAATAAATATTAACAACCAACCAATCGAATTTGATATATCTATTCTTAGATTATGATGTGGAAACTTAATACTATTAATTTAATTCAAGAATACAAAATCAAAAAGGGAACCTTTTATTAGAACAATATATAATTTTATGTATTGACCTATCTAGATAGCAATAATAGTGATTTTTATAACGATGGCTATAGTCATTCCTCTCTCTGCTCCTCTCCCAAAAAATACTAAACAAAAGTTTAGGGGCTGACATCAATTTTGGTTGATAGTAAACCCACCTTTAGTTGTTTTGCTTGATTTTGCTCTGTTTTTTTCAATAAAAATCTCTCTTTATTGAGATTCTAGTAACCCGTTAGTAGGTTTTATCTACTGATATATTGAATTTTGTATTTTGTCCTTGTGAATGATAACTTCCGTTTTTTCCTTGAGTTTACTTTATTTTTCAATAAATATATTGGGTTTTGTTATTTCTTTTTGTGAGGGTAGGTTCTTTTATTTTGGCATCCGAAATCTTAGATCTACGGGATTTTGTTATATTGGTTCATTGATTTGGATAGTATAGAATCGTAGCTATGGTCGGTTGTTCGAATTGATTTGGATTTTGTTATATTGGTTCTTATAGCAATTTATGAGAAAATTTAAAAATTTTTAATATGTTTTGTAGATGTCGTATGTCCTTTTATTGATAAATTATTTATATATATAAAAAAAGTGATTTATAAGAATTGTTGCGCTGAGTTGACGAATTTGATATAAAAATATTCAATAACTATATTTTCATTAACTCTGTAATGTGATAATTTATACATCAAATAATGTCTAATACTATTAGAAAGTATATTTAGTATTTTGAATATTTCAAATATCTTGTCAGATCAATTTGTTTATCCCATTAATTATTGCATAGCTAAAAAAAAATCGATAAGTAAAATGTTAAAGATAATTAGTTTAAAATTCATTTTAATATTTTAACTGGTTGTTAGGTTTTTTTAATAATTGGTTAATTTAAATTTTGAACGTGTATTTAGAATTTGTCACCCCTTTTCAATAATAGTAGATTTATTCAAATTTGATTGCAGCTTATGATCGATAGTTTGAGATATTAAAATACTATATTATATAATATATATAAAAGAGACTCATGTATTAGAATAATATATTTATTTTAAAATCAATTAATAAATACACAATTTTGGAAAATGGCTCTATACATAGAGACATGTGCGAAAAATAGATGTATCGGTATATAATGATATAATTTAAATTGATTTAATTCAAAAATTGTGATTAATTAGTTATTAAGTATTTATGAAAATTAATCTGTAATATATAACTGTATACTATATTATAGTATGATTATAGTGGATATTTAAGAAAATTAGTTGGTAATATATAATAGTATAAATTTGATTGACTTTAAATTAAAAGATTGATAAGTTAGTAAATATTTTATCACTTTAAAAAATATTTAATTTATGCATGTACTAAATAAAATAAATTTTGTATTTAAAAAAAAAATTGTTAAGTAATCAAGATAAGTAATTTAGGATGAGAATGATTTGATTAATTTAATTTCTGGGATAAATTCTTAATGGCTCTTATATATATTTTTATAAAATTAATCTATAATGTATAATAATGTAATTATGATTAATTTTAAATCAAAAGAGTGGAATGTTAGTCACAGAGGCATGCCTGAATACATCTAATAACAAGCCTAAGTATGTGTAATGCTATGCATTACCTACATGACCTCTTAACTGAGGGAACCTCTAGTTGTAGAGTTTCTATTTGTTCTGTACTTGTAATAGGCATCAAATTCTAGTTGTGTTACTGTAATTATAAAGTCAAGAATAATGCTTGAAAGAAGTTCCAAGGTTCATGCCTCAAGCAAGGAGATAAAGACTGCCAAATAATCACAGTTGGGATTTGAAGAAATGAAGAATTTGCCTAAGTACCAATTCGAGAAGTACATTTGTCTATTCGAGAAGTCTAGCATTCGAGAAGTCTGGAGTTCGATATCTCAGAAGACACTATTCGATATCTCTCAATATGCTATTCGATATCTCAGTGATTCGATATGTCAAAATGCTCTATTCGATATCTCAAGGAGTCCCAGAGAAAAGAGCTATTCGAGAAGTGATTCGATATGTCAAGATAACACCATTCGAGAACTCAGAGTTATCGATCAAGTCAACTCCAGTTCTCGAATCATTCACTTAGTCACTTCTCGAATACATTCTTGAGGACAAAATACTGAAGAATTGTACAAGTCAGAAACCTGCAACAAGCCAGCACACTTTATTTGACTCTGTCCTATAAAGCATGCTGGAAAGCCTACAAAGAAGCTTGGAGAGATAAGACAAGGGACAAGGAGCTGAAGAAGTGGATCTAAACAGGCTTTTCAAAGTCAAATCTGTAGCCGTTTGGACTCTTACTAAAATGAGATAGACAGACTGGAAAGTGCTTTTGTTTTACCTACCTCATTTGTAGTAAGTGGGTGTATCCATGTCTATAAGGATACAGCATCACTTCCTTAGCTGTTAAGGTTTTGAAGTTTCTCAAAAATATCCAGAAAATATCTCTCTGAGAAAAACGAAGCTGAGAATACTATCATTTGTATTCACAGATTGTAGCAAAATCTTTATCTAATAAAATATTAGATTAAAGTGATATTGTGTTGTGTTTGTGTTTAATTATCCGCATCTTCATATCTCACACACTTATCTTGCTGCAAAGATTCAAAACCGAAGAAAAACTCAAGAATCCATTCACCCCCCCCCTCTGTATTCTTTTACTGTATTCAATACTCAACAAGTGGTATCAGAGCAGGCTGTTTAATCTAAACAGAAAACGATCATGAGTTCGAATACACCAAAGACTACAGGTACGGTAAAGGTCCCTAAGTTCGACAAAGAGAATTACAACCTCTGGAAAATAAAAATGCTGTTGTTCATCAAAGCTGCCAATCCTCTCTACCCTGACATTCTCAAGAATGGTCCATTCATACCACAACAAGAAGTTGCTGAATCCACAGTGGGCGCAGTAGTCATTCCTAGATCATACGTTCCAAAAGAGCCATCCAAATGGACGGACTCAGAGAAGGAAAAGATTGCCCTAGACAGCCACCTCATGTTGTTAATCATAGACTCCTTGGATATGTCGATGTTTGCCAACGTAGCATCATGCAGATCAGCCAAGGACATGTGGAATCACATCGAGGTGTTATGTGAAGGGACAGAGGAGGTAAGAGAAAATAAGAAACAGATACTGGTCACACAGTATGAGGCGTTCATGGCACAGCCCAAGGAAAGTATCACTGATATGTTTGAAAGATTTCACAAGCTGGTGACTGAGCTCCAAATGAATGGGAAGGTTTACAGCACTAAGGAATTAAATATGAAGTTTCTACTATCGTCACCAAACCATCTAGAGCAAAGGGTCATATCTCTAAGAGAAAGAGATTTGAACAAAGTCACGTATGATGTGCTCTATGGGGTTTTAAAGACACACGAGCTTGAGTTGCTTCAAAAGAGGGCTATCCAAGCTAACCAAGGCAGAATGATAAACACATCCTGTGCCTTGATTGTCAACAAATCTATTCAAGACCTGGAAGCATCTGCAAGTCAGCTGAGAATAGAAGAGATAGTAGATGATGAAGAAACTGAGGAAGTAGTGACTGAACCTGCTGATGACAAGGAAGAAGATGAGTTCTACACTCTTGAAGAGCTGGATGGCATGGAAAATACATCATATGCTTTTATGGCTAGAAAATTCCCAAACATCAGATTCAAGAGGAATCAGCCCTTCAAGCCTAGACCTCAAAATCATTCATTCAACAAGGGCAAGGCACCTATGAGAACAAACAAGAACAGATTCAAAACCAGCTATGTGGATAGGTCATCTGTAAGATGTTATAGATGCAATGACCTAGGGCATTTTGCCAGTGAATGCAAGAAGCCTAAAAAGAAGGATAAGGAGTTTCTTGAGCTTGAAGCTAAGTATGAGGCCCTTCTAAAGAAGCAGACACCAGGTAAGGCTTACATAGCTGAAGGGAAGTGTTGGGATGATTCTGACAGTGATGGGGAAGAACAAGAATTCTGCAACTATGCCTTGATGGCCAACTCCAAGGAAGAACCATCTGCATCAGACTCACAGGTACCATCTCTCACTACCATAGACATGTCTGTTTCTGAATATAAATCTTTGGTTGAACAACTATCCGTTGAGATGTTTAACATTCACACTAGTATGACTGCTGCTAATGAAGAGATTGCTAAACTGTCTACTAGGAATGAACTGTTAAATAAGAGAAATGAGGAACTAGAGCTAACTACTGTGCAAATAGAAAATCTTAAACAAGAGATTGAGTATCTAAAGAACAAAGTTCTATGTGCTAGTCAAGTTGAGAAAGCTCTTAGGGATGAATTAGCTGAAAATGAATTTAAGTTGAAAACATTTAAGAATTCCTCTAGTCTATTGCAGTCTTATCATGAGAAAAATCTAGCTAGACCTAAGGCTGCCATTGGACTTGATTATGACACTCTTAAACAGAGGAAAGGCTATGCAGTCATTGAAGATGACATTGTTGTTCAAGAGGAGGTGCCTCAGGTTTTGAAAAAGACTGAGAATCCAATATTTAAAACACCAACACTTGAGATTGATGAGGATGCCTTACTCATCAAGCAAATGTTGGAGGATGAAGATGAGGCACAATCAAATGAACAACAAGCATCCTCTGAGAGTAAGAATGTCAAAACCAAAGCCAAGGAGCCAGTAGGAGGTAGACCTAGACTTGAGAAACCTGTAAAGTTTGTTTCAGCTGGAAATTATGAGACTAAGAAGAAAGTGACTAATAAGAGACCAAACAGGAATGGCAAATTAGGGATTAACAAAGATAACAACTATGCTTATGTGCCAAATGCCCCTAGGAAAGTTTGTCAAAACTGTTTTAGCTCTAATCATTTGACTCATGCTTGCAAGAAACCATCTGGTAGTGTTGCTAAACCATTCTATGATTGCTCTGTGCCTTTAAGACATAGAGACTCTCCTTTCTGTGATAAACTTGATTGTATGCCATGTAACATGAATGTGATGACTAGTTGTTTTAATTTGAGAAGACAATTCATGGAGGGCTGTATCAATCATAATGTTCACACACACTACACAAGGACAAAGTCTTCAAGTCCTCCTAAAGTTAGGAAGGTACCTCTGTCACCTAAGTCTAAGAACCCTGATTCTAAGACTCCCAACAGTGACAAGAAGACCAACATCAAGAAAACTGATAAGCATGCTGATTTTGATAAAACTGTCACTAAGTCACATGGACCCAAACTCGTTTGGGTACCAAAGAAGAAGTAATACTTTTGTGTTTGCAGGGCAAAGAAAGTAAAAAGAAGGTCATGTGGATTTTGGACAGTGGATGCTCAAATCATATGACTGGTGATATGGCCCTGCTATCACAGTATGAGGAAAAGGCTGGCCCAATGGTTGCTTTTGGAGATGACAGCATTGGCAACACACTGGGATATGGCAAGTTGGAAATTGGAAATGTCATCATTGAGAATGTAGCACTGGTCAAGGGGCTCAAGCATAATCTACTGAGTGTTGGTCAATTCACTGACAGAGGCTTCAAAGTGAACTTTGACAAAGATGAATGTTTGATCACCCACAAGAAGACTGGTGATTTTGCTCTGTCTGGAGTAAGGAAAGGAAGCCTGTTTGTAGCCAATATGGACTCTGCAAGCAAGGACACAATTTGTTGCTTCTACTCAAAAGCATCAAATGAAGACAGTTGGCTGTGGCACAAGAAGCTATCACACCTGAACTTCAAAGCCATTAATTCCCTAGTCAAAAGGGAGTTAGTGAGAGGCATGCCCACACTTGAATTCTGTCAAGAAGGAGTGTGTGAGGCGTGTCAAAAGGGAAAAATGAAAAGATCAAGCCACGAGTCAAAAACAGTGACATCTATAACCAAGCCCCTGCAACTGATTCATATGGATTTGTTTGGGCCTGTCAATATTATGTCACTAGGAAGGAAGAAGTATGCTCTAGTGATGGTTGATGATTTTACAAGGTATACATGGGTAGAATTTCTGGCATCAAAGGATGAGGCTCCACAAGTAATCATTGAGCACATAAAGAAAGTTGACAAAGAAGCAAAGGCCATAAATGCAAGTGTGATTGCATTAAGAAGTGATAATGGGACAGAATTCAGAAATGCCATGCTTGGAGCATTCTGCAAAGAAAATGGTATTTCTCAACAATTCTCAGCTCCAAGGACTCCACAACAAAATGGAGTTGTTGAGAGAAAGAATAGGACTCTGATAGAGGCTGCTAGAACAATGCTACTTGATGCAAAGATGCCTACATGTTTTTGGGCTGAGGCTGTGAGCACTGCATGCTACATCCAAAACAGAACCCTCATCAACAAAAACACTGGAAAGACACCTTACAACTTGATGACTGGAAAGAAGCCTACTCTAAAGTATGTTCATACTTTTGGAAGCAAGTGCTTTGTGCTAAAAGATAATTCAGAATATGTTGGAAAGTTTGATGCAAAGGCATTTGAAGGAATCTTTCTTGGCTATTCTATGGAAAGAATTGCATACAAAGTTTATGTCATTTGTCAAAAGAAAGTAATGGAGAGCACAGATGTAACATTTGATGACAGCAAACTACCTGGATTAGAAGAAGCCAATGATGAAGATAAAGATCCCTTGAAGTTTGACAATCTAGATGATTCTGATGAGGAGATTGAAAGTGAATCTGAACTCATAATCCAACAAACTCAAGTGAATGAAGAACCTGTGTCAACCAACAATGAAGGAACAAGCATCCAAGATACACCTGTGAGGAGTGACAACTTCACAGGGGGAGGAAATGTAGATGATCATGATCTAAATGATGAAGCAACATCAAGGATGAGAAATCAATCTGAACATACAAGGAAATGGGATAGATCACACACTGCAGATCAGATAATTGGAAATCCAAATGCAGGAGTAAGGACAAGGAGAGCAACTATAAATGAATGTCTCTATGGCTGCTTTCTATCCCAAGTTGAGCCTAAGAAACTTGATGATGCATTGTTGGATCCTGACTGGATAATTGCTATGCAAGAGGAGCTAAATCAATTTGAGAGGAGCAAAGTATGGGAACTAGTGCCTGCACCAAAGGATAGAACCGTTGTTGGAACTAAATGGGTTCTAAGGAATAAGATGGATGAAAATGGTGTAGTCATAAGAAACAAAGCAAGGTTGGTTGCAAAAGGATACTCTCAACAGGAAGGTATTGACTATGATGAGACCTTTGCCCCTGTTGCTAGACTAGAAGCCATCAGAATTTTCTTGGCATTTGCTGCACATTCCAATTTCAAGGTCTATCAAATGGATGTCAAGAGTGCATTCCTGAATGGGGAGTTGGAAGAAGAAGTATATGTGCAACAACCACCTGGCTTTGAGGATCCACAGTTTCCCCACTTTGTCTACAGATTACTTAAAGCATTGTATGGACTCAAGCAAGCTCCTAGGGCATGGTATGACACACTATCACAATTTCTACTGGAGAATCAATTCACTAGAGGCACACTGGACAAGACACTGTTCTACAAGGAACATGATGATGATATTATCCTAGTTCAAATCTATGTGGATGATATCATATTTGGCTCTACAAATGAGAAGCTGTGTGAAAAATTCTCTAAGCTCATGCAAAGCAGATATGAGATGAGTATGATGGGAGAATTAACATTCTTTCTTGGACTGCAAGTTAGTCAAAGGAAGGATGGCATTTTTATAAGTCAAACCAAATACATTAAAGATTTACTGAAGAAATTTGATTTAGAAGAATGCTCACCTGCGAAGACACCCATGGCCACTGCCACCAAGTTAGATGATGATGCTAAGGGCAAAAAGGTAGATATCTCAATCTACAGAGGCATGGTTGGTTCTCTACTCTACCTCACTGCTAGTAGGCCAGATATCATGTTTGCTACATGCTTATGTGCAAGGTTTCAATCAAACCCAAAGGAATCACACATGATAGCAATAAAAAGGATCTTCAAATATCTGAAAGGCACACCAAACTTGGGGTTATGGTATCCTAAGGACACAGGGTTCAATCTGGTTGGTTATTCTGATGCTGATTATGCTGGATGCAGAGTGGATAGGAAAAGCACATCAGGTAGCTGCCAGTTTCTTGGACAAAGGTTAGTCTCTTGGTACAGCAAGAAACAACAATCTGTGTCAACTTCCACAGCTGAAGCTGAATACATAGCTGCTGGAAGTTGCTGTGCTCAAGTGCTTTGGATTAGAAACCAACTTAGAGATTATGGACTTGTGTTGGAAAGAATTCCTATCATGTGTGACAACACAAGTGCAATCTCTATAGTTGCCAATCCTGTCAATCATTCTAGGACAAAGCACATTGACATCAGATATCACTTCATAAGGGAGCATGCAACTAATGGAACCATTGAGTTACATTATGTTCCCACAGAAAAACAACTAGCTGACATATTCACTAAGCCACTAGATGAAGCCACCTTCACAAGGTTGGTTAGTGAGATTGGAATGCTGAATTCTTCAAATTCTGACTAAGTGAATATATCAACTAGATTGTTGTAGCAGTAAATACTTACCTTATCAAATGCTCAATATTTTTAAAGTAAGTATTGGCTGGAGTATGATGTATAAATATTCCAATGCTGCACATGTTGAAAATCATACATCTTTAGCTTGAAATTTCTGTGAAATTTTGAGAAAATCACTATTTAATTTAGTAGAATATTCTTCAGTGAATATTTCTGGTAAATTTTAAAAGATAGTGAAAATTGAATTTTATGAGTGAAAAGTATAGTTCGATAAGTCAGACTTCTCGAATGGTTCATTGTTATGTCTTGGCTCGAGTTCTCGAATAGGCCTATCTAGAACCCTCTTGAGTTCTCGAATAGTGTCTTTTTGAGAAATCGAATAGCACACTTTGAGTTCTCGAATAGAGTATTTTAGTTCTCTAATGATAGAGTTCTCGAATACTGCATTTGAGTTATCGAATCATTTGAAAAGGCTGATTTTTCGCTGACACTTAATCGCTTTTTGGATTTATATTCAAAACTTCATTTCACTCATAAAAATATACTCTTAACTTTGAATTATTTTCTGAGTTAAATCACTGCCAGCTGTGAGTTAAAAACTGCCTGAGATATCGAATAAGCCTTTCTTGACTTCTCGAATAGTTGTTTCATACTTCTCGAATGACTTGTTGCTACAGAACACTTATCTATCGACAACTCAAGACATTCATATATACATATACAACTTCACAACTATTCAATTCTTTTCGTTCGATTTCTCAAGCATCTCAACTCCTGAAACCTCTGAAAAACCCTAACTGCGAATTTCTTCTTCAATCCTAATTCTCTTTTCTTCTCTACCCAAATGGCAAACCCTAAACTCACCATACCATCCCAAACTAATTTCATCGCAATCACCAGTGATGTGGAAGCACCGAATGCTAATTTCAAGTGCTTTGTTCGGTGGTTGTCTGAATCATACATCAAAAGTGCGCTCTCAGCCAACCCAACTCTGTACATAGATCTATTGGAACAATTCTGGAGGACTGCTACTGTGGAGGTCATCGCTCTTGAGAATGCTATCACTTCTTATATTGTTCACTGCAAGATTCAAGGAGAGGATATCACTATCACCACTGCAGACATGAATCAAGCCTTGGATATGCAGCAAGAGACGTATGATGCTCTGGCCTCCAATGACGAGTTGGAAGAATTCTTTGACTTCATCAACTACTCTGATACTATCAAGCTGGGAAAGTTGAATAGGAAGTTCTTAAGGAAAGAATGGAGCTTTGTATTTGCTACACTCCTTCATGTATTCACTGCACGGAAATCAAGCTTTGATCAGATTAGTACACCCGTGCAGCAGCTTGCCTATGCCTTGGCTCATGGGAGAAAGATAGATGTTGGACTTATCATCCTACAGGAACTCTATGGGAGACTTGGTCAGACCACAGCCAAGAGAGGTAATGAAATTTTCTTTCCTCGCTTTATTCAATCAGTACTTAACTTTAAAAATGCTTCATTGATTGAATTGCCTGGAGTAGATAAGAGTAAAATAGGCTATCCTAGGTCCATGACCAAACTCATTTTTGGTAATTTGGAGACTAGGAATGATGTGGATGTAAGACTTAGCATAACTCCCCACATGGAGGGTTTGTTTAGGTCTTACCCCCACAACATGCCAATATTTGATTCAAAATCACAGTTAGCACAGCCTAAGCAAGGAGAACAAAGTGCTAACCCAAGGCCTGCTAACCAACCCCCTCAGCCAAACACTCTATCCAGCAAAGAGCCAACTGCATCATCCTCTCAAAAGGGTGATGTTAGTAAAAAGAAGAGAAAACAGGTTGCTTCTGAACCCTTAGAAATCTTAACTGAAGCAGCCTTGGCTGTAGAACTAGGGTTAGAAAGTGAGAAACCTGAGTTACCTATCATAAGCCTAAAGAAGAAGAAGAAGTCTAAAACCACCTCTTCAGTCACTCAAATGGCTGAAGTTGTAAAATCAGGGGCACACAGCTCACTAGATGTATCCTCTCAACAGGATGCATCTATAGAATCAAGCATCCTCCCCAATGCACCTATCTGTAAAGAGTCAGCACAAGGGAGTGATAAGGCTGGCACAACACTGAGTGGAGAGCACATCATAACTGAAACTCCCTCTATTTCTCAGGGGGAGTTGCCAAAATCTTGTCTACAACACACTTCTCTTTCAGAATCTACCACTCATATTTCTTTGAAGCCTGCAACTCAAGCAATTGAGGAGCAAGGCATTGATCATCAAGAATTCTTTTCCTTTGATGAGCCAATGAATTCAAGTGACTTGGTGCATGACACCTTGCTCACCACCCAGGTACCACATTTGGATGGTCAGGGAATGCATGCTGGGGCATATCCTAATGACACCATCACAAACACAGAGGATTCACTAGTTCTTACTAGAGACTCTGTGCCTGTGTCAACTACTGTTGTAACTCATCCCACTTCTGTGGAGACAACAGTAGTAGAGTCTGTTCATCCGGTTGCAGAAGTTGCATCTGTAACTGAGGAGCCTAGCAAGCCTAGCTCTAGCTCTAACTTTTTGTCTCAATGGCTGAAGCCTGTGCAACATGACAGTGCTTCAGGATCAGGGTCTGTTCCACCACAATTGACGGTTGAAGCACTTCAAAGCTTAGTTGTGGATCAGATCCCTGAGTTCACAAAAATTGCTCAGCACCTTCTCACTGCAAACATGCCCAATCCAGACTATGAAGCTATTCTCCTATGTCACAAAGAGGATGTAGAGCTACAGAAGGAGAAAATCATAGATGAAACTGAGAGAGATGGGAATATCGATGCCTGGCTGCAAGGAACCAATTCAATCCCTCTCTCAGAAGGTCTTCAGTATCTCAGAGAAGAGTACATCACTTCACTAGGGTCCAATGCCAAATCTCTCAACCCTACTGATGTGTTTGAAGCAGTGAATGACAGCTATAAAGGCATTCTCAAGGCTGCACACTATCTTGGTAAAGGCTTAAAGACAGAAATTAATGAAGTGTGTTCAGCTACAACCAAGGAGGTGCATGAGATCAAGAGGACTTTTGATGCTAAATTCCCTCAATTGGAGACTGTTCTCAAGGACATTCGAACCTGCAATGCTACTTGCACCAGGATGGACAATGGTTTGGCTATTCTCAAGGATGCTGTCACAGGTCTGGGGCACAAATTTCAATCCTTATCAGATCAGACAACTGATGCCAATGCCATGCTCAGGACCCTCTTTGCAAATCAATATGGAGACAAGCTGGTCACTGAGGTTCCTGTGCATGAGATGTCAAGGTTCGAAGTGCAGAGACTGAAGGATCAATCCCTATCTGGTTTTAAGGCCAATGAACTCTTCATTAAAGTGGATACTCTTGAAAAGGAGGTAGTCTCTCTCCACAAGTTCAATGCTCATCTTACAGACACTGTGACAACTCTGACTGAGCAGTTGAACACTCAAGCCACCACCACAGCTGATGTTCTTCTGCATCAACAATCAATGTTGTCTGCAATGATGAAGCACATGGGTCTCCCTCCTCCTGATGAATCTTCAACTCCAAAGGTGTCTCCTACAGTCCCTGTGTCTGTCAACAAGCCTAAGGGGGAGAAGAGGATATCAAAGAACTCAAATCCAAAGGGGGAGAGACCACTAGAAAAGGGCATCAAGATCACTGAGGGTGGCCATCAGAGAACTTTGAAATCTACTACTCATGTGCCTGGAAAAGGAAAGGACAAAGTTGATGAGCCTCCCACTTCTCTGCCAGTTGTCACTCTACCAACCACAACCACAGTTCTCCTGATGGTCAAAGGCAGTCTATCACAACCACAGTGGTTGCTGGGAGTATGCCATCTGACAAGCCTCGAATCTCAATATCTAAGAGTGCCAAGCCAGTAGAAGTGAAGGTGGTCACTGAGGCCAAGCTACAAGAAATTGCAAACTCAAATGTCTATCATGATGATGCATTCTTGGAGCTTCTGAAAGTCTCTAGAGAACAGGCTGGTGATGCTCTGCTATATCATGAGAGTTTGAAGAGTCAGATTGACTGTCTCACTGTAGTACCAAGGAGGCTTAATGATCTATGGCTCAAGGAGATATTGATGGTAGGAAAGAACAAGATATGGCACTTAACCATCAATACTCTACAGAGTCTAAAGCACTCAGAAGTGAATGTGCTCCTTGGACTAATTGAGAAGGGAAATGAGAACAACAAGAGTCTTCATGATGAATTGAGGAATGGTCAACCTTCAAGGCTACCTGAAGTTTTCACAGATCCTAGAACTATTATCTACCAGGCTGGAACAAGAATTGAAGATATCAAGCAGCTGGTCATTCCTAAGCATCTAACTCCTCAAAATAAAAATCTCATCATAGCCATCATTGAGAAACTGATCAAGAAGAAGGGATCAAGAACAGCAGAAGAATTAGAAGCTATATCTTATCTCAGGTCATATATTGCAACTGGCATTATATCTGAGACTGCTAAGTTCAACCCAAGCAAAGATCAAGACAAGGATGAAGATAAAAGTGATGGAAGGAGAAGACATCACAGGAGTAATAAGGGTGATGAAGACAAGAAGAAGAAGAAGGATGATGAGAAGAGGAAGAATGATGATGATCAAGGTAAAGGCTCTGAGAGGAAAAGTGGAAGACAGCAAGCCTCAGGTATTGCTGACAGTAACCTCACCACAACACAAGACTCTAAGTCTAGGGTGAATGCTTCCAGTAGTGACCTTTCAAAATTTGCATCTATGGCTTCTGCAACTGTCTTGCCACCTCAAGAAGAAAAGAAGATTCAAGTCAAGAAACCATCTGTATGTTTCAAAAAGCAAACTGCTAATGGAATACTACAATGGTCTACAAACAAAGGTCACATTCTGCTGCCAAGTAATCATGTAAAAAGAATCAAGTTCAAGCAAGCTGCAAGGAAATCAAAGCCAACCATATCAAAAACCCTGACAATCTATCCAGGCCTAAAACTCCAACCACTAGATGAAGATTATGATGTAGACCAACTGCAATTTTTGCAAGCTCAAAGAATCTATCATGTTGCCATTGTTGATAATTGCCTTGAGATTAAATATTCTGATGGAAGGGAGGAGAAATTCAAACAAGGAGGATGTCAACACTGGGGCAAGCTATATGACATAGAGAGAATCATTGCACTGTTGAGCTCAGAAGATAAAGTGGAGAGAGTATGGAAACTGGAGCTAATTGATTTTGTGAAAATGAAGAGAGATCATGAAGAAAAAGTCAGAAAAGAGTGTTTTGAGAAATGGATGGCAAGGGAGAAAGAAATTGAGAGACTGGAAAGTGAAGCAGAAAAGCTGAGGAAAAAGGGTTTGTGTAGAGTTCAGTTCAACCCCTACATGGTAAAGTATAGGAGGAGAAATGGAAATCAAGTCAACATCAGAATGAATCTACTCAACCACTATCCTGCAAATATTCTGGAACCAGTACTTGAAGATTTCAAAGACTCAATTTTGCTTGAAGAATTGGATGCTATGGCAGAAATTATAAAAGCTATGGATGAGAATACAAGGAAGGAGAAAGAAAGAAGAGAGAAAGAATATGATGAATTTCAAGCCAAAGCTATGGAAAGGGATTCAAAAGACAATGGCTAGTTCTTCATCATAGGCTGTAAGATTACTCACTCTGTAGTTCTATCCAAATTGCTGATGGAAATTCATACCTGTACTGTCAAGTTTTATCTTTATGTATGATAGGCTTGTTATCAGACATGAAATTGTGACTAAGGGTCTTACTCACAATTTGGGGGAGATTGTTAGTCACAGAGGCATGCCTGAATACATCTAATAACAAGCCTAAGTATGTGTAATGCTATGCATTACCTACATGACCTCTTAACTGAGGGAACCTCTAGTTGTAGAGTTTCTATTTGTTCTGTACTTGTAATAGGCATCAAATTCTAGTTGTGTTACTGTAATTATAAAGTCAAGAATAATGCTTGAAAGAAGTTCCAAGGTTCATGCCTCAAGCAAGGAGATAAAGACTGCCAAATAATCACAGTTGGGATTTGAAGAAATGAAGAATTTGCCTAAGTACCAATTCGAGAAGTACATTTGTCTATTCGAGAAGTCTAGCATTCGAGAAGTCTGGAGTTCGATATCTCAGAAGACACTATTCGATATCTCTCAATATGCTATTCGATATCTCAGTGATTCGATATGTCAAAATGCTCTATTCGATATCTCAAGGAGTCCCAGAGAAAAGAGCTATTCGAGAAGTGATTCGATATGTCAAGATAACACCATTCGAGAACTCAGAGTTATCGATCAAGTCAACTCCAGTTCTCGAATCATTCACTTAGTCACTTCTCGAATACATTCTTGAGGACAAAATACTGAAGAATTGTACAAGTCAGAAACCTGCAACAAGCCAGCACACTTTATTTGACTCTGTCCTATAAAGCATGCTGGAAAGCCTACAAAGAAGCTTGGAGAGATAAGACAAGGGACAAGGAGCTGAAGAAGTGGATCTAAACAGGCTTTTCAAAGTCAAATCTGTAGCCGTTTGGACTCTTACTAAAATGAGATAGACAGACTGGAAAGTGCTTTTGTTTTACCTACCTCATTTGTAGTAAGTGGGTGTATCCATGTCTATAAGGATACAGCCTCACTTCCTTAGCTGTTAAGGTTTTGAAGTTTCTCAAAAATATCCAGAAAATATCTCTCTGAGAAAAACGAAGCTGAGAATACTATCATTTGTATTCACAGATTGTAGCAAAATCTTTATCTAATAAAATATTAGATTAAAGTGATATTGTGTTGTGTTTGTGTTTAATTATCCGCATCTTCATATCTCACACACTTATCTTGCTGCAAAGATTCAAAACCGAAGAAAAACTCAAGAATCCATTCACCCCCCCCCTCTGTATTCTTTTACTGTATTCAATACTCAACATGGAAAATAAAAATTGTAAAAATCGCTTAATATTATATTTATGCATAATCCTGATTGATTTTAATTATATACTAATTTATTATAATTGTTTTTGAATATTAAAAAATATGTAATATAGATATGTTAAATCAAGTAATTACTATATTTAATTTAGAATTGTTAATTAGTCATGGTTAATATAATAGGATAATAATCATAAATAAGGAAAACTTTTAATATAATATGATCAGTCTAAAATTAGGAATGATCTCTAATTGGTCCTAAAAAAATTTAAAATTTTCTGATTGGCTAACTATATCCAACTGTAATCCTGATTGATTTTAATTTTATACTAATTTATTATAATTATTTTTTAAAATTAAAAAATATGTAATATTTTGATATGTAAAATCAAGTAACTACTTTATTAAAATTAAAATTTTTAACTAATCATGGTTAATATAATAAGATAAGAATGATAAATAAAGAAAACTTTTAATCTAATAAAAGATTTATTAGTTAATTTTATTAACAAATTATGAATAAAAATATTTTCGAGCTTTCAAAAAAATCGAGTTTTTGAAGATATGAATTTATCCAAGTTATTTAAAATATGATTCAAATCCGATTTTGAAGTGTTGGTTTATATTTATCAAACAACTAATTTTATTAACAAATTTTGAATAAATATATTTTTGAGCTTTTAAGACAATCGAGTCTTTGAAGGTATGAATTTTATCCAAGTTTTTTAAATCTTATTTCAAATTCGATTTTTCAGATTTCTAGTTGAGTTAGATTATATTTATTTAAAAAAATTTAATTGTTAGAAAAATCTATTTATAGTGTAGGATAGTCTTTGAAGGTATGGATTTTATCCAAGTTATTTCAAATCCGATTTCAAATCCGATTTTTCAGATTCATATTAGATTATAATTATTTAAAAAAATTAATTGTACAACATGTATTATGAAAAATTTATTTATAGTGTATGATAATATTATTGTGATTGATTTTATATTAAAAGAGTGGTTGATTAGTGAATGATTAATTATGAAATTTAATTTAAAATATATAATAGTATATCATGATTGATTTCAAATTAAATTTTTTGATTTTTTAGTAAATATTTTTTGATTTAAAAATACGTATTTATGGATATGTCAAATAAAATCATTATTGTATTTAAATTATAGAATTGTTAACTAACCATAGTTAATGAAGTAGGGTGAAAATGTAAATAAGGAAAATTCTTAAAATAACATGATTGATCTAAAATTTAGGAATGCGTTGTGATTTGAAGATATGAATTTTATCCAAGTTATTTAAAATATGATTCAAATCCGATTGTAGTGTTGGTTTATATTTATTAAATAATTAATTTTATCAACAAATTTTGAATAAATATATGTTTTATGGATTTTATCCAAATTGTTTCAAATCTGATTTCAAATTCGATTTTTCAGAATTCTAGTTGAGTTAGATTATAATTATTTAAAAAATTTTAATTGTACAACATGTATTATGAAAATCTATTTATAATGTATGGTCTTTGAAAGTATGGATTTTATCCAAGTTATTTCAAATATGATTTCAAATTCAATTTTTCAGATCTATAGTTGAGTTAGATTATAATTATTTAAAAAAATTTAATTGTATAACATGTATTATGAAAATCTATTTATAGTGTATGCTAGTATATGATTGTGATTGATTTAATATTAAAAGAGTGGTTGATTAATGAATGATTAATTATGAAATTTAATTTAAATTATATATTAGTATATTGTGATTGATTTCTAATTAGAAATTGTGATTTTTTAGTAAATAGTTTTTGATTTAAAAATATGTATTTATGGATATGTTAAATAAAATTATTATTGTATTTAAATTATAGAAGTGTTAACTAATCATAGTTAATGAAGTAAGTTGCGAATGTAAATAAGGAAAATTGTTAATATAACATGATTGGTCTAAAATTTAGGAATGCGTTTTGATTGGTTCTAAAATAATTCATAGTTTTTTGATTGGTTAACTGATATGTGGTAGACTCGGGTATTATAATAAAGGATAAGTTGATAAGTTTCTAACTTTCAACTTTCAACTTATTTTTATTTCTCGATATGCGTAATATATAATATTTTTCAAATTTTCAAAATCATATATCTTTTGATCCGTTCATTAGAAAATTGATATGTATATATCAAATTTCTCTACTCATCGAGATCTATCCATTGAGATCCATTGATATATATTAAAAAACAAATATTTTGAAATAATAAAAAAAGTTAACTTATAAGTTCTGATTTACCAAACACTCTACTGACTTATAAGTTAAACACCCAAACACGAAAATATAAGTTATAAGTTACAATTACTTATTTCATATAAGTTACTTATTACATTTAAGTGATAAGTAGCTTATTTTAAGATATCCCAAACGACCAGTGTTAAGTAACTTATTTTAAGATATTCCAAACGGCCCTATAATGCGTGCCGATTCTTCGTCCCATGAGGCATTAAGTTATATAAAAATTTATTTCTAATTTTCTTTAGAAAAAAACATTAAAGTATTTTCATTTTTCATAGTTGGGATGATAGATTCATAGTTATATTTTTTATGAGAATAAGAATTCTAAGGTAAATCTAAAAATCTTTTTCTTAAAATAGTGATTTAATGGGTGTATTATATTAATAGATGTATTTGTTTTCATATAAAAATTGTGATCTCAGAAAATTAATTAATTTTCGATCTTTATATTCTTTTACACTGGTTCATCATGTTTAATCCCCAGGTAATCTGAAAGAAAAAAATTTAATTTTCAAATTGCTGGTAAAAATCATATACCTATATAGTTGACCCAAAACTAATAACTTCAGAAAATGAGCATTTTCCATAAGAAAATGCTGAAACAAAGAAACAACATGTGAGTTGTGACCCCCGCTTAGTTCGCATGAATATATGCTATTGTTACGATCATCCATATAAAGAAACTCTTTCTCTATTTGACTGGTTAATAATGTATCAGAGTTTGATTTATCGAGTAATTTGGGAACTCTTTGGCATAGCAAAACGGGTGAAAAACTTTTGCACTGAACACAATGCTGCAAGAACAAGCTCAATAAAGCAGTGAATGCGCTATGAGAAATGCAGACAATGAAAATCACTTCGACAGATAGCTAGGATTCAAGATGAACTCCGAATAATTCGAGGGGCTGCATTGCTGCTTTCTCCTGTTTTTGATCTTCCATCTTCATTGGGCCTATTTTGTGCTGTCATCTTGCTTAATTATCTTGGCAAGTGAAGACAGCACCTCATCCATGTCAGGTCGCCTGTCTGGCTCTTGGCACGTGCATAATAAGGCTAACTTAAAGATTTCTCCTAGCTGATGTTTATTAGAGATATCTGAAGTTAACTGAGGGTCTACTAGTTGAAGTAATCTTTCAATTCCATCAGCAAAAGCATTCTGAACTAGATGTGGCAATGTGATTGGCTGTCCGTTCTCTTGAGAAAGTCCTGTAGGACGTCTTCTTGTGAGGAACTCCATCACTATCACGCCAAAGCTAAAGACATCTACTTTTGTTGTGATTTTCCTCATAAATGCATACTCTGATATGAAAAACGTAGAAAACGCTTTGATTAGACGAGGCTCAATGCTGACAAAAGGTAGTCAAGTCGGGGGGGGGGGGGGGGTTACTTTCTGTTTACTTTTGAAAATGCATGTGTAATCTTGTACTTAACATGTTGATTCACCTTCTTGTTGTTCATTGGTTTTTAGTTGTGGTAATCCATTTATCGAAGACTATGTATTTATATTTTCAAGCATATTCTAAGATTGATTGTGATTCTGAAATGTTGAGTTTTGCAAGTCAAAATATTGGCAATATAATCAGGGCAGAGCTAAAATTTACCTGGTGCCAAGTAGCCAATAGTTCCTTCAAAGGCTGATCCTGAGGTAGAGCTGCTACTGGACAAATCAATATCTAGGATTCTGGCTGTCCCAAAATCACCCACACGGGCCTCCCACTTGCCATCAAAGAGAACGTTGGAAGGCTTCAGATCGCAGTGAACTATTGGAAAATCATAACCTGAATGCAAATAAACCAAGCCCCTTGCAACTGAGACTAAAACATCAATCCTCTTAGCAAATGTCCACTGTGCTTGATCCACCCTTGGATCATGTATGATGTGTTGGAATTCGGGCATAATAACGCAACGGAAATGACGTAAATAACAATTAAAAACGAATTCCAAGTCCCGGATCCATGTATAAAATGATGATCATGGTATGAAAATTCTTGGGATCAAGATTTTTACCTCTTTAAGCTTTCCTTTGGATGACAAATGGAGGTCCTAGCTTGTTGATTTCCAGAGCCGAAATTACAACTCCTCCACCGGTATCCACACACGAATGCTTGCTTGAATCGTCGAACGATCTTGCCACGGAATTAGGTACTAGCCAAAACAAATAATCAAGAATGTGTTCTTGACTCAACTCAATTTCTCTCTTGTGAATATGAACTGAAATTTTCAGTTGTGGTGCACTTCCAAAGCTTGCCAACACTTGACTTATAAAGAGAAATAAAGGAAAGTGGAGCCTTAAACAATTAGGCCACTTTTATTTAAATAAATCTTATTTATTCAAATAAATTAATTAAGTCATACTTAATTAATCAATGAGTCAAGAAAATACACCTTCAAATTTTATCTTTAACTAATCAAGTCTCACTTAATTAATTTTATAAAATTCGAATTATTATTTATTATTAATTTAATTCATAATTTAAATTATTATTAATTTAAATTTATGAAAAAAAATTAATTTCCCTTTTAAACATTCTTTGTGTGTGACCCTGTAGGTTATTATTTAATTGGCAATAATTTTATTCTCTAATAAAATTACAAACAATGAGCGGCGTCTAGTAACACGTCATTGCTACCCAATTAAACAATAATTAAATCAACGATTCAATCAACCTTTTACGACTAATGTTTTATGTAAAATAATCCCTTTAAATCATGATATTATAGATTAAACTCGAGGCATGTAATGTGTCATCCTCTTCATAATTTAATCTTCATTTTCTTGATCGATGAATAGACTATTTAATCAAATCAACATTTGAGCATGGCCATGCATTTCATAGTCTCACTCAAACAAGAGGCCGATAATATCACTCCTTTATCAGGAGATTTAAATCCCATCTAAATCGTTCATATTTCTCACATGATTCATAATATATCCGATATTCACCTTTATCATTATCCGGCTAAAGATAACTTTTGACGAATTCAAAATATATTAATTCTCATGTAGAATTATAACGACTTCAGGTCTAAGGATCATTACACCATTATCACTGTGATAATACATATGACACATTTATTATTATTATTTACCATGATGTATCTCACGGTGGGTCTGTCCAGTACCCTGTACTCGTACAGTTACCTATGCATTGCTTTTAGTATCTGCATACTTATGACCAATGAGATGTGGTCATCTTGTCAATAAACATACTAGCCTTAATGTATTATTATTGTCCTAAGTAATAATAATACTCGGCTAGGGACATTTAAGAATATGATACAATCATTATATAATCTCATGTTCAAGTCACATACTTGCAACTACATAATTTGTATCAAGATTCCAAGGACATTTATTATACTTTATTTATTTCGCAGTAAATAAAGCCAATAATAAATATATATATCAAATATATAAAATCACTCAAACACAAATACAATTGATTGTATTGACTCTAGGGCACCAATACTAACAATCTCCCACTTGCACTAGAGCCAATCATTCATGTATCGAATACCCATGCTACTAGTGTGACATTCATGCTTCTGCTGCGACAGAGCCTTAGTCAGCGGGTCTGCAATATTATCATCAGTATGCACTTTACATATGTGAATATCTCCTCTATCATTTATCTCTCGAATAAGGTGATATCTCCGAAGTATATGCTTTGTTCTGCTGTGAGCTCTGGGCTCCTTGGCTTGTGCTATAGCTCCATTATTATCGCAGTAAAGATCTATGGGATCTACGATCGATGGAACTACACCAAGTACTGTAATGAACTTCCGTATCCATACAGCCTCCTTGGCTGCTTCACATGCCGCAATATACTCGGATTCCATTGTAGAATCAGCTACTGTGTCTTGCTTCGAACTTTTCCAGCTTACAGCACCTCCATTTAGGCAAAACACAAATCCAGACTGAGACACAGAGTCATCTCTGTCAGTCTGGAAACTAGCATCCGTGTAACCCTTTACCGTTAGCTTCTCCTCTCCTCCATACACCAAGAATGAATCTTTAGTCCTTTTCAAGTACTTAAGAATATTCTTGACCGTCGTCCAGTGACCTTCACCTGGATTAGACTGGTATCTGCTCGTCATGCTCAAAGCATACGAAACATCCGGACGAGTACATATCATCGCATACATGATAGATCCAATTGCTGAAGCATATGGTATCTTACTCATGCGGTCCTTATCATCCAATGATTTCGGACCATTCTCTTTTGAGATCGTTATCCCATGAGATACAGGGACATATCCCCTTTTTGCATCTTGCATTCCAAAACGATGCAAAATCTTGTCAATATATGTACTCTGGCTTAAGCCGATTAATCTTCTTGATCTATCTCTATAGATCCTGATCCCTAATATATAGGTAGCCTCGCCCAAGTCTTTCATAGAAAAACTTTGTCCTAACCAAGTCTTTACAGCCTGTAGAGAAGGAATGTCATTCCCTATTAGCAATATATCATCAACATATAATACTAGGAATGCCACATGGCTCCCACTAACCTTTTTGTAAACACATGGTTCATCCACGTTCTGAATAAAGCCAAAACCTTTGACTATTTCATCAAACCGGATGTTCCATCTCCGAGAGGCCTGCTTCAATCCATAAATGGATCTATGCAGTTTACATACCTTTCCGGCATCCTTTGGATTTCCAAAACCTTCAGGTTGTGTCATGTACACATCCTCTTCAAGGCTTCCGTTAAGGAAGGCTGTTTTGACATCCATCTGCCATATTTCGTAATCATAGTAAGCCGCTATTGCAAGCAAAATTCTGATGGATTTTATCATTGCTACTGGTGAAAAGGTTTCATCATAGTCAATACCATGAATTTGTTTGAAACCTTTTGCAACCAGTCGAGCTTTATAGGTCTGTACTTTACCATCCATGTCGATTTTCTTCTTGAAAATCCATTTGCACTCTATAGGTTTTACCCCTTCAGGTGGATCAACCAAAGTCCATACTTGGTTTTCATACATGGAATCCATCTCAGAATTCATGGCTTCTTGCCATCTCTCAGAGTCTGGTGAGTTCATAGCATCTTGGTAGGTGAGAGGCTCATCTTGGTCTATGAGCATCACATCGTCATTTTGAGTTAAGAGAAATCCATAATTCCTCTTTGACTCATGGCGAATCCTACTAGATCTACGAACAACCTGTGTTTCTTGAGCAATGTTATCTTGTATTTCTTGCTCATGCTCCCCTTCTGGTTCAATGTTATCAAGTGGTTCTCGATCTTCATCGAGATCTATTTTCCTCCCACTGTCTTTTCTAGAGACTAGCTCTCTTTCCAAGAATACAGCAGTTCGAGAAACAATTACTTTGTTCTCCGAGGGACTATAGAAAGAATAACCCTTCGTTTCCTTTGGGTATCCCACAAAATTACATTTTTCAGATTTCGGTCCAAGCTTGTCTGATGTTAGGCGTTTCACAAATGCTTCACATCCCCATACTTTCATAAAGGACATGCTTTGCCGTTTCTCTGTCCATATCTCATATGGAGTTTGTTGAACCGTTTTAGTAGGAACACGGTTTAGTGTATATGCAGCCGTTTCCAGGGCATAACCCCAGAAACTAATTGGAAGATCTGCTTGACTCATCATAGATCGCACCATGTCCAACAAGGTACGATTCCTCCTTTCAGAAACCCCATTCCATTGTGGTGTTCCAGGAGGAGTTAGTTGTGATACAATACCACACTCCCTCAAATAGTTCTTAAACTCATGGCTTAAGTATTCACCTCCTCGATCAGATCTTAGAGTTTTTATGCTTTCGCCAATTTGCTTTTCTACTTCTGCCTTATACTCTTTGAACTTTTCAAATGCTTCGGATTTGTTCTTCAAAAGATACACATATCCATATCTACTGAAATCATCAGTAAACGTAATGAAGTAGAAATAGCCACCCCTTGCCATCGATCTCATAGGACCACATACATCGCTATGTATTAGTTCTAGTCGTACGGTGGCCCTCTTACCCTGTCCGGTAAAAGGAGCTTTAGTCATCTTTCCAAGTAAACAAGCCTCGCATTCATCATATGATTCAAAATCAAACTGATCCAAGAAACCATCTTGATGTAACTTGGAAATGCGTTTCTCGTTTATATGGCCTAGACGACAGTGCCAAAGGTATGTTTGATTTGAGTCATTAGTCTTAAGTCGTTTGTTATTTACATTCAAGATAGGAGTATCTAAATTAAGAACATACAAACCGTTAAATAATTGTGCAACACCATAGGTAATGTCATTCAAACCAAAAGAGCAACCATTGTCTTTAAAGGTAAATGAAAAACCTTTCTTGTCCAAACAAGAAACAGAAATAATGTTTCTACAAATAGAAGGCACATACAAACAGTTTTCAAGTTCTAATATAAGCCCAGTGGGCAACGATAAATGGTAAGTCCCTACAGCCAAAGCAGCAACCTTTGCTCCATTTCCAACTCGTAGGTCTACCTCTCCCTTAGCCAGTGCCCTACTCCTTTGCAGTTCCTGCACATTTATACAAATGTGAGAACCACATCCGGTATCCAATACCCAAGATGTAGAAGTAGACAAATTGACTTCTATTACATAAATACCTGAAGCAGAAGTCTGGCCAGCAGCCTTCTTCTTCTTAAGTTCTTCCAAATATGCATGACAGTTTCTCCTCCAGTGTCCCGGTTTACCACAGTGGTGACAATCACCCTTTTCGACACCTCCTTTGGGCTTGGTAGCCTTCTTGGGAGCAGAATTAGGATTGGCAGCAGATTTGGACACATTCCTCTTCTTATTGCCCTTCCACTTTCTTTTCCCCTTGGCACCTCCTTTGTTCACCATCAGCATGGGAGTAGGAGATTCCTTCTGAATGTTGGTTTCAGCAGTTCTTAACATGCCCAACAATTCAGTGGGTGTCTTATCTATCTCATTCATGTTGTAGTTCATAACGAATTGAGAAAAGTTCTTGTTGAGTGATTGTAAGATCAAATCTATTTGAGCCTCCGGACCAATCGGGAAGCCCAATGTACTTAGTTGTTCAATGTACCCAATCATCTTAAGAACGTGTGGTCCAACCGGGTCTCGCTCTCCCTGTTTGCAAGCATACAAAGCCTTGCTAGTATCATATCTCTCCTGGCGAGCTTGTCCCTCAAACATGCTTTTGAGGTGCTCAATTATTTCAAAAGCATTCATCAACTCATGTTGCTTTTGAATCTCAGGAGCCATGCATGCAAGCATAAGGCATGACACATCATTTGAGTCATCCAAATGCTTCTGATAAGCATTTTGCTCGGCACGTGTGGCTCCAGCAGGAAGAGGATTTGGGTGAGGAACTTCAATGGCATACAGCTTTCGCTCCTGCCTGAGGACAATCCTCAAGTTCCTAAACCAATCTAGGAAGTTTGTCCCTGTCAGCTTTTCCTTTTCTAGGACTGATCGTATCGAAAAGTGGTTTGTGTTGTTTGCCATTTATTATCTACAATTTTGTAAAAGCGCATAAAATGAGTTAGTTTGCATGTTTCGTAAAACCAATTATGTTCAAGTTGATTTATAGCATATTCGTAATATACCTCCCACTATTTTTATCAAATTAATAGCCCTTACTATCAATTCGGAAAATGGTTCCCATAAAACCTTTTCTTAGTGAGCCAAGATCCATATTTCGTCATATTTTAAGTCAGCTTTGGCTTTCCTCTTAAATATGATTATTTAGGTAGACCGTTATGTCAATTATATCGTATATAACTCTTGGATAGCTTAGTGAACAACATATTGCTCCGATCTATCTAATAGATTTCACTAAACTCTATGCTTATAAGTTCATAATCCTATTATGACGACTTATTTAAGTTGGACCCAACATTAACAATTTAAGTAAGCTTGTTTACTTAATCACATCTCACCACGATAAAAGAGAAGCCCTTGCTTTGGCAAATCCACTCCTCAATGATCTAGGATTTAATGAGTGTTATTTGTTGGAAAGCATCTGTTTAACTTAATATTTCTTAAGGGATTTTTAGAAAAATTTAACGATCTTGATCGTCTGTTTAAATCTTAAATCGTTACAGATTTTATCTTCTTTAAACATGGCATATGTGTCGTATCTAATACATACATTCTAAAATATCCATACATCCATGCATCCATTCATATATCTAATATATTCATGCATCATATGTAAAGTGCAGTTACGCAAAATTAAACGTGCAATGGTTATGGCCCGATCGTATGCGATCTTTTCGAGCTAATGAAAAGATCAAGGTCAATCTATGGTTGTAATAACTAATTATTACAAAATTCTTCATTTGCTTCCCAAGCCTCCATTGATTGCCTTCAGCTTCCTTTTGAAACAAATTACAAAAGAACTCGAGTTGCATTCGAGATTTAATAATTACAAGAATAACGACATGCAAGTCGTATTTAATTATTACAGACCATAAATAAAATCAAAACATTTATTCTACGGGTCTTTAAGGGCCATAACCAATGCACCATGCTCATATAACAATTATAGACATCAAATTTATCATGATCATATCATAGATAACAATTAATATTTAACTCCTTAATACAAATACCAAATTATTTTAAAAAGGAATTAAAATTAATAAATTCAAATTTAATTAACTAAATTCGAATTAAATTAAATTAATTAATCAAGATTCGAATTTAATAATAAAATTTAAATTCACAATTTAAATAAATTATTAAAATTTGAAATTAAATTAATTAATAAAATTTTGAATTAATAATAATATTTAAATTCATAAATTAAATATTCAATTATTAAAACTTTAATCATTAAAAGCATAAGGAATCTAATGATTAACACCAATAAGTCTATAATGGCCAACTAACATTATTCTTAAAGCTAAAGTAAAAGAAAATGTTAAAGTAGAAAAAGTATAAAAAAAAATAAATTCCAATCTGCCAACAGACTGGACTGCACGCTGCTGACCTGAACCTAACACCGCTGATACGCATCTTACACATGCGCAGCAGCAGAACAATTCCCGTGATACGCATTTGACGAATGCGCAACCCGGCTATTAATCTGATGATACGCATCACCGTGATGCGCATCACCTGGGCATCAGTTTTCCAGAAAATGCAGAAACTATGCAGAAGCTATACAGACTATGCAGAAAATTATTTTCTCAACTTTGATCAATTCTAAAATTACTCTAATGATGTCTTAAACATATCTAATATATTGTACATCATTCAAAACATGTTATAACAATTTATAACATCATACAAACATTTATAACAATTTATAAAATTATTTTGTAGGTTAAAATGAAGCATGAATAAAATCTAAAAAATCATGTATGCTTCATATTCAAGAACTATCAACCAAATCATCCTTTTATACAAGTAGCTCTGATACCATTGTTGGAATTCGGGCATAATAACGCAACGGAAATGACGTAAATAACAATTAAAAACGAATTCCAAGTCCCGGATCCATGTATAAAATGATGATCATGGTATGAAAATTCTTGGGATCAAGATTTTTACCTCTTTAAGCTTTCCTTTGGATGACAAATGGAGGTCCTAGCTTGTTGATTTCCAGAGCCGAAATTACAACTCCTCCACCGGTATCCACACACGAATGCTTGCTTGAATCGTCGAACGATCTTGCCACGGAATTAGGTACTAGCCAAAACAAATAATCAAGAATGTGTTCTTGACTCAACTCAATTTCTCTCTTGTGAATATGAACTGAAATTTTCAGTTGTGGTGCACTTCCAAAGCTTGCCAACACTTGACTTATAAAGAGAAATAAAGGAAAGTGGAGCCTTAAACAATTAGGCCACTTTTATTTAAATAAATCTTATTTATTCAAATAAATTAATTAAGTCATACTTAATTAATCAATGAGTCAAGAAAATACACCTTCAAATTTTATCTTTAACTAATCAAGTCTCACTTAATTAATTTTATAAAATTCGAATTATTATTTATTATTAATTTAATTCATAATTTAAATTATTATTAATTTAAATTTATGAAAAAAAATTAATTTCCCTTTTAAACATTCTTTGTGTGTGACCCTGTAGGTTATTATTTAATTGGCAATAATTTTATTCTCTAATAAAATTACAAACAATGAGCGGCGTCTAGTAACACGTCATTGCTACCCAATTAAACAATAATTAAATCAACGATTCAATCAACCTTTTACGACTAATGTTTTATGTAATATAATCCCTTTAAATCATGATATTATAGATTAAACTCGAGGCATGTAATGTGTCATCCTCTTCATAATTTAATCTTCATTTTCTTGATCGATGAATAGACTATTTAATCAAATCAACATTTGAGCATGGCCATGCATTTCATAGTCTCACTCAAACAAGAGGCCGATAATATCACTCCTTTATCAGGAGATTTAAATCCCATCTAAATCGTTCATATTTCTCACATGATTCATAATATATCCGATATTCACCTTTATCATTATCCGGCTAAAGATAACTTTTGACGAATTCAAAATATATTAATTATCATGTAGAATTATAACGACTTCAGGTCTAAGGATCATTACACCATTATCACTGTGATAATACATATGACACATTTATTATTATTATTTACCATGATGTATCTCACGATGGGTCTGTCCAGTACCCTGTACTCGTACAGTTACCTATGCATTGCTTTTAGTATCTGCATACTTATGACCAATGAGATGTGGTCATCTTGTCAATAAACATACTAGCCTTAATGTATTATTATTGTCCTAAGTAATAATAATACTCGGCTAGGGACATTTAAGAATATGATACAATCATTATATAATCTCATGTTCAAGTCACATACTTGCAACTACATAATTTGTATCAAGATTCCAAGGACATTTATTATACTTTATTTATTTCGCAGTAAATAAAGCCAATAATAAATATATATATCAAATATATAAAATCACTCAAACACAAATACAATTGATTGTATTGAGTCTAGGGCACCAATACTAACATGATGCTCTCCAAATTACCGTTTTCCATGTATTCTAAAACTATTGCCTTCAGCTTCGAACTCTCCCAAGCGTAACCTATTAACTTCACCAAATTTCTGTGTTTTAATTTACCAGGCGACCTCAGTTCTCTGTTGAAGCTCTTTTCACTTGTCACAGCAGATTGACGCACTTTCAAATTTTTTACGGCTATTACCTGTCCATCTCCCAGTGTACCCTTATACACAATGCTCATACTACTTGATCCCAGAATGTTATCCTCACTAAACATATTAGTAGCATCTTCCAATTCTTTCGGATCAAACCTCTTGAGGATTGATTTTGAAGTGTAATTTGGCGCTACATCCTCGAGCTCTTTTGTTTTATTCTTTCTGGTGCATCTACAAAACAGTGGAATTGCTAATAATAAAAGCATGAGTATACCAAATGATCCTACTGAAGCAAGAATTATCAGAGTCTTTTTGGATCGACGTCCTTTCGATTTCTTCTGGCTAATACATCGCTGGAGAAATTTGCCTCCACAAAGGGATGGGTTTCCTTGCAAATTGGTTACACTTATGTTTCTAAATGGACCAGTCTTTGGAACACGTCCTTCAACTTGACTGAAAGAAAGATTGAGGTATTTCAAGGTCGACATTTTGGTAAAATTCTCAGGAATTATGCCTTTGAACATATTCTGAGAAAGATCAAGCGAGCTAAGATTCCTCAAACTTGCCAAATTTTCAGGGAGTGCCCCATCTAACTGGTTACTTGAGAGATTCAAGTTGGTAAGAAGCTCGAGCTGAGTAAAAATGTCTGTTGGAATTTGACCAGATAGTTTGTTCTTTGACACATCAAGTGATAACAAATTTATGCAGCCTTTGAGCGTAGAAATGCTTCCCGGGATATTGTAATTTGAGATATTAATGGGTTGTGTCAGTTGTAGCATACCCATCTCGGGTGGAATTTGTCCAGAAAATGAATTGTGCGAAAGGTCGAGGTAAAACGACAATGTTCTCATGCTTGATATCACTATTCCTGGAATAGATCCTGTGAGATTATTATGTGAGAAATCCAAGGTCAATAATCGGTTCAGTCTTGCCATGCTATTAGGGATCGACCCAGAAAGCTTGTTCTCGCCGAGGTACAGTTGCTCGAGTTTTGAAAGAGCATCTGGGATGGGTCTCGTGAACTTCTTGTTGTTTAGCCGAAGTACATACAGTTTTCTCAGCTCAGAAATGCTTTTTGGAATCAAACCTTCCAGCAGATTGTTATCAAGTGCAAGGCCTTGGAGGAGAGTAAGCTTCGAAAGTTCAGGAGGAACTAAGCCTGATAATTTGTTTTTGTGAAGAGTTAACTTTAAAAGTTGGCGAAGGTTTATTGACAGGACCACATGCCTTCACCAGCTCTTTGCCAGATCACCTCCTTTCCTTTTATTTCCGTTATCAAATGTATGGCTAGAATAGGAACATAGTACAAGGTTGTTGTGCTTTTGTTGGCCTTTAGTGAACAACACAGGGACTCATTATTATAAAGGCATTGTAAGAGCATAATGAAAACTAGGAGAAAACATTATCAATGAAAACCTTTTCTTCCTCCAATGATTTCTTTACTGTACTTTAATGCATTCCTTTCATAAAACTTTCTAAGTCTACATGGTATCAGAGCATTCCTTCCTGCCTGTAAACATTCTCCTCTTCTAATCTCTTTCTTTCCCTCTCTTGCCTGTCATCAAGATTCTTGCTTTTATTTTAACTACCCAGATCTACTTTCTGCAAATTTTTTATCTCCTTTCCAAATATGGGAACACCTTCAAGAATATCTTATCAAGATATGTTGAACCCCTTGTTTCTTCACCCATCTGATACTGCAAGCTCGATTCAGGTTGAAAAGCTGCAAGGCTCAGCTGATTACAGAGCATGGTCTCGATCTATGGAAATAAATCTAGCCTCTAAAAGAAAGTTGGGCTTCATCAACGGAACACTGTCAAAACCAGTGGATGATGCAACCAAAGCTGAGATGTGGGAGACGTGTAACAACATGGTGATAGCTTGGATCACTGGTAATGTCTCTTCAACCGTTAGAAAATCGATTATGTACATGACTGATGCTTGTGAAATGTGGAAAAATCTTGAACAAAGATTTACTTTGACCAACGGGTCCTGTAAATACAAGTTAAGCAAGGATCTTTATGAGGTGAGAGGGAAAGAAAGAGATTAGAAGAGGAGAATGTTTACAGGCAGGAAGGAATGCTCTGATACCATGTAGACTTAGAAAGTTTTATGAAAGGAATGCATTAAAGTACAGTAAAGAAATCATTGGAGGAAGAAAAGGTTTTCATTGATAATGTTTTCTCCTAGTTTTCATTATGCTCTTACAATGCCTTTATAATAATGAGTCCCTGTGTTGTTCACTAAAGGCCAACAAAAGCACAACAACCTTGTACTATGTTCCTATTCTAGCCATACATTTGATAACGGAAATAAAAGGAAAGGAGGTGATCTGGCAAAGAGCTGGTGAAGGCATGTGGTCCTGTCAATAAGGTTCCCAATTTCTTTTGGATTCCGTCCTGAAAATGAATTTGTACTAAGAAGCAGAGTTTCAAGATTGATGAATCTTCCAATGCTTGTTTTCAGCAATCCATTGAAATTATTTCCACTTAAAATGAGCAATATAGTCACCTATGCAATCGAAGAGGTCATCAGGAATGTCTCCAAAATCTGATTCTTTTCTACACTCAGATTTGTGAGAGGCCTGTTAGAATAAATCATGTATATAAATACAACATAATATATATACATGAATCTCCTGATCAAAACTATGAGTATAGATAAATAGCGGAAGCGTACCTGAATCGAAAGAGGCCATTAATGATCTTGAGAGAGTCCGAAGAGCGCAAGTACTTGAGGGCTTTGATCTTCACTATTCTCCTCTATACGTAAGGATGGGGTGTGTGTATTTTCTAAGAGTATGAGACGCGTACCTTTTGTTCTCACATAATATTCTTTATATAGAGGGAATAGTGGGATCAACCCTAATGGGCTAAACCCATAACCGTCCATCAAAGTTATGGGCTTGGGTACTTAAGCCATTATTAATATATATATATCCAAATATATATTTTGGATGTAATAATTAAATATATATTAAGTGCTATTTATATATTTAATTATTAATTAGGCTCAAGTCTTATTTAGATGATTAATAATAAAACCCGATGGGCCATAAATAATGGATTGGATCCCGTCGAATCCAACATTCTCCCACTTGGCCGAGGGTCAGTATATCATTGACATACATATAACAAGACTTCATTATTGAGCTTTACATCCCTTAAGATAGGCTAAATTTTACATCATACTAAAATAGAATTAAAGGTAGTATCATACTCGTATAGAGATATGAAACCGTCCTCCAGTTACAATCCAAGTATAATTGCAAAACTTAGCAAAAGATATAGCTTAAAGTCATGAACAACATAATATATCATAAGCAATAGCAAATCAATATGTTCATGAGGTCCTTACATAATTGTTTGTTCCATAAACTTCGAATGTGCACAATAATAGAAGTAACAAACTAAATACTTTGTCCAAAAACCATAACATAAGGTGATCACAATACTAGTGTCTTACAATAAAATCCATGAATCAATAAGAAAGATTATCAACCAAACCCATGCTAGCAACATGTTCTCGAAAGAGATTGGGCGGTAAACCTTTTGTCAATGGATCCGCCAACATAGCAACTGTACTAATTTGCTCAATAGACACTTGTTGTTTTTGAACTCTTTCTCGTACTACAAGATACTTTATATCTATGTGTTTTGTCGCATCACTTATCTTGTAGTTTTTAGAGAAAGAAACAGCAGCTTTATTATCGCAATAAATTTTCAGTGGTCTAGAAATAGTGTCAACTATTTTGAGATACGTGACAAAATTCCTCAACCATAGAGCTTGCTTCGTTGCCTTATAGCAAGCCACAAATTCAGCTTCCATTGTAGAAGAGGTATGCAACGACTGCTTAGAACTTTTCCATGATATAGCTCCTCCAGAAAGCATAAAAATGTAACCTGAAGTGGATTTCAACTCATCTTTACACCCAGCATAATCAGAATCCGAATAACCAATAACTTCAAGGTTATCCGTCTTTCGATATGTGAGCATAAAATCTTTTGTACCTTGCAAATACCGCATGACCTTTTTAACAGCTTTCCAATGATCCGGACCTGGATTTATTTGGTATCGCCCTAGCATTCCAACAATATATGCTATGTCTGGACGAGTACAAACCTGAGCATACATAAGACTCCCAACTGCCGAAGCATAAGGAATATTCTCCATTTGATCCAATTCCAGCTGATTTTGAGGACATTGTTTCAAGCTAAATTTGTCACCCTTGACAACAGGAGCAACGCTTGGAGAACAATTTTGCATGTTAAAACGTTTGAGAACTTTATCAATATAAGCTCTTTGTGATAAACCCAAAATTCCATGAGATCTATTTCTATGAATTTCAATGCCCAAGACATAAGATGCTTCCCCCAGATCCTTCATATCAAAATTCTTATGAAGGAATCTCTTTGTCTCATGCATTAAATTCATATCACTACTAGCGAGTAGAATATCATCCACATATAGTACTAAAATAATGTACTTGCTCCCACTCACTTTTAGATATATGCATTGGTCAACAAAATTTTCTTTAAACCCAAATTTTCCAATCACATCATCGAATTTAATATACCACTCTCTAGAAGCTTGCCTTAATCCATATATGGACTTCTTTAACCGACATTTCATGTGTTCCTTGCCTTTGACTACAAAACCTTCCGGTTGTGACATGTAGACATCCTCATGCAAGTCACCATTAAGAAAAGCAGTTTTAACATCCATTTGGTGTAACTCTAAATCATAATGAGATACTAAAGCCATGATGATACGAAATGAGTCCTTACTCGAAACAGGGGAAAATGTATCATTATAATCAATTCCTTTTCTTTGTGTGAAGCCCTTTGCAACCAATCTAGCTTTATATCTTTCGATGTTCCCACAAGAATCAAGCTTAGTTTTGTAGACCCATTTGCAGTCTACAGCTTTGACCCCTTGTGGTAACTCAACTAGATCCCATACATCATTATCCTTCATGGATTTCAACTCATCCTCCATGGCTGCGAGCCATTGAGTTGAATGGTTACTAGCAATAGCTTCTTTATAAGAAATAGGATCAGGTCCCATGCCAAGATTAGACTCAATTTCATCTAAATACACAATATAATCATCCGAGATTGCTGATCGTCTTACTCTTTCTGACCTCCTAAGAGGTTCAGTAGTATTATTGTCATCTTGAGGTGGTTCTTGATGTACATTCTCATTTGCACCAATATTTTTATCATCATTTTCTGGTGCACTAATATCTGGAATGATAGGAATAGAGACATTCTCCTGAATCTCTTCCAGATTTATCTTTCGAGATGTACTCCCACTGACTTCAGCATCCTCAAAAAATACTGCATTTCTAGTCTCAACTATTCGAGTGGTGTGTGATGGACAATAAAACCTAAAACCTTTAGATCTTTCGGGATAACCAATAAAATGACAAGTAATAGTCTTAGGGTCCAATTTCTTGATGTGTGGGTTATATATTTTCGCTTCAGCCAAACAACCCCATACATGCATATATCCAAAACTAAGTTCCCTTTCAGTCCATATTTCATAAGGTGTTTTAGGCACAGACTTACTTGGGACCCGATTAAGGATATGCATAGCTGTTTTGAGGGCTTCAACCCACAAAAATTCTGGCAACGTACTGTGACATATCATGCTTCGAACCATATCCATAAGAGTTCGATTTCGTCTCTCAGCAACACCATTCTGTTGGGGTGTACCCGGCATTGTGTACTGAGGAACGATGCCACATTCTTGCAAAAATAAGGCAAAAGGTCCTGGATTCTGTCCAGATTCAGAGAATTTTCCATAATACTCTCCTCCTCTATCAGATCTAACAACCTTAATATCTAATTTAAGTTGTTTTTCAACTTCTGCTTTATAAATTTTAAACATATCGAGCGCTTCAGATTTTTCATGCAAAAGATAAATGTAGCCATAACGTGAGTAGTCATCAATAAAAGTAATAAAATACTTATGACCACCTATGCCTGGAGTGTATGGTCCACTAATGTCAGTGTGGATTATCTCCAAACACTTAGTGCTACGAGTTGCACCCTTTTTGTTTGTTTTTACAAATTTTCCTTTAATACATTTAATACATGTGTCAAAATCTGAGAAATCTAATGGATGAAGAAGTTCTTCTTTAACAAGTCTTTCCATTCGACTTTTGGATATGTGACCAAGTCGTTCATGCCACAATTTTGAGGAATTCTCATAATTTCTTTTTCTCTTTTTAGAACCAGTTTCAACTTCATCTTGCACATTCATTGAAATTAAGGATTCACTAAAAGAGGCATTCAAACATAATCTGTAAAGGTTTCCCTCTAACAACCCAGAGCCAATATACTCAGAATAAAGAAATAGAGAAAAACCTTTATTTTCAAATTTAAACGAATATTCATAAGCGTCTAACTTTGAAACAGAAATAAGGTTTCTAGTAATACTGGGAACATAAACAGTATCCATTAAATCCAAATTAAAACCACTTTCCAACATAAGTCGGAAAGTTCATACAGCTTCAATTTGTACTTTCTCTCCATTTCCAACGAGTAAATATCGATCTCCTTTATTTAGCTTCTTCACGGAAAGGAATCCCTGCAATGAATTAGTTATATGCACAGTTGCACCAGTGTCTATCCACCATGTATTTAAAGGAGCTTCAGATGTAAAAGCTTCATAACAAACATAAATAGATGCATTACCTTTCTTATCTAACCACTCGCGAAATTTGGAACACTCTTTCCTTATGTGTCCTTTAGCTCTGCAGAAGTTACATTTAGGACCTCCAAAGTTCTTTGTGCCAGAAGTCTGTCCCTTGTCTTTCGTGACAGCTGCATCAATTCCCTTTTTCTTTTGACTATTGCCATATTTCTTTCCTTTTCCTTTAGCGGGTGTCGTGGTCACAACATGAGCACTTTCAACCTTCTCAGACCTAAGGCGTTCTTCTTCTTGAACGCACATAGAAATCAGCTCGCTCATCTTCCACTTTTCTTTCTGCGTATTGTAGTTGATCTTAAAAGGACCAAATTGTGCAGGAAGAGAAGTCATTATGAAGTGGACGAGAAAACCTTCAGAGATTTCCATGTTCATATCCTTTAACTGAGAAGCCATATCATTCATTCTCATAATGTGATCACGAACACCACTTGAACCATTATACTTGAGAGTGACCATTTTCGAGATCAGTGTAGTGGCTTGAGCCTTAGTGGAAGCCTTGAATTGTTCCTCAATGTTCGCTAGGTACTCCTTTGCATTATCAGATTCGGGAATTGCTCCACGAATTGCACTAGTAATGGAGCCCTTAAGAATCATTAAGGAAACACGGTTGCTATGCTCCCATTTTGCATAATCAGCCTTTAGCTCAACAGAGCTTTCGGCCGTAATGGCAGCAGGTTTTGCAACCCTTATGGCATAATCAAGGGCAGTAACTCCCAACGTAAGATCAATTTGCTCTTTCCACTTCTTAAAATTAGAGCCACTCAATGGTTCAATGTGTGAAAAGTAGTTGGTAAGTGAAACAGGACCAAATGCTGAATCGAGGTTAATCACAATCATGCACATAAGTACAACAAGTACAATAAATATAATCCACATGATGAAAAATAGTTAGTTCACCAAGTAACACATAAGTTAAATAAACTGAGGGATAAACAGTTTATCTAAATAGGAAAAATAAAATACACAAAAATTTTCCTACAATTAAATTAAATTTAATATTAATATCTTCCGTTGGGCCGATTATCAATACTAAATTAATTTTATCATTAAACATGAGATTACAAAAAGTAAAATATTAAATTACATCACCGTTGGGCAGAAAATAATTTAAATTCTACAATTTGAACTTTAAAAATTCCGTTTACAAAATTAATATACAAATCTTCCGTTGGGCCGATTCGTATATCAACTTGTACACGTACATTAGGTGATTTATCATTCTCTTAAATAATTAAAATAAAAGATTTTCGTTGGTTCATCTAATATTTTAATAATTAAGAAATCACTATATTAGTCCGAATATTTAATTAATAATTTTCATGAAGGACTAATTATATATTTATACATAAGTATCCCTTTAAATAAATATTAAACATAAACTAATATATACTAAAAGAATGGTTACAAATTTAACCAAAGTAACACAAGATTCTGAATCCATGTAATTGGTGTACGTGAACTTCGAATACTTTAATAATAAAATAATAAACCTTTAACAAGAGGTATACCATGTTAACTACTATATTGAACTGTCACATGACATATATTCACAAAACGACAACAACAGTATTCATGCGCAAATTGACTTGCAATAATGATAAGGGCCATGGCAATTCATAAACATGATTGATCGACTGGTCGTATAGTACTCGAAATTATGTCAAAATATTAACAATCATAAAACGAGTAATTATCATTAATATTTGTATAACAGGTACATACGTGTTTTCAGATTAATATGAATATAAGTAATTCGATCATGATAATTATCGTAATTCACAAATCGAAATTTTGTAACTCAAGAAATCAATCAAGGAGTTGCTCTGATACCAATTGTTAGAATAAATCATGTATATAAATACAACATAATATATATACATGAATCTCCTGATCAAAACTATGAGTATAGATAAATAGCGGAAGCGTACCTGAATCGAAAGAGGCCATTAATGATCTTGAAAGAGTCCGAAGAGCGCAAGTACTTGAGGGCTTTGATCTTCACTATTCTCCTCTATACGTAAGGATGGGGTGTGTGTATTTTCTAAGAGTATGAGACGCGTACCTTTTGTTCTCACATAATATTCTTTATATAGAGGGAATAGTGGGACCAACCCTAATGGGCTAAACCCATAACCGTCCATCAAAGTTATGGGCTTGGGTACTTAAGCCATTATTAATATATATATATATATATATATATATATATATATATATATATATATATATATATCCAAATATATATTTTGGATGTAATAATTAAATATATATTAAGTGCTATTTATATATTTAATTATTAATTAGGCTCAAGTCTTATTTAGATGATTAATAATAAAACCCGATAGGCCATAAATAATGGATTGGATCCCGTCAAATCCAACAAGGCCATGAGGAATTTTTCTAAGTCAATTTATTTGCAGGAAAATCTATTGCAAGAAGCTTGGTGCCATTGGTGATGCTGGGAGGAAAGAGACCATCAAAATAATTGTTGGACAACTACAGTTTCTTTATATTGTGTAGTGCCCCCATTGTTGTAGTTGAACAATGTTCTTTTTTAAATAATATCATAACAAACACTAATTGTTCTATTAAATTACCTTCATGTCCATGCATCCAATTTTTACCGTATTTTTTTAAAAAAAAGATTGAAAATATATGTATTTTTGATAATTTTCCTGTATTTTATTAACATAAATTTGTATTGTTTTAGTTGTCATTATGTTTTTTTTACCTGAAATTCATGTTTTTCTAATTTCCAAATTATTAAATGGTAATATTTTCTTCGCTAAATAACTTTATTATACTCTACATAATAAATTTTGATTTTTCTCCAAAAAAATACCAAAATAATACGTATTAATCTTATTCTTCATTTTTGAAATAAGGTGTACAATTTAACAATATTTTTAATTTTTACTTAATATTATTTAAAATATAATTATTATTAGTAATTCTTAAATGACACATCTGCCCTTAACTATCAAACCACATAACCCATACACCTATTAACATTAATTTTTTATTTTAATTGTTTATTTTTTTTTCACTCAAAAACTTTATTATACTCTATTTAATTAATTTTTATTTTCTCTAAAAAATTCAAAAATAATACCTATATGTCGTATTCATAATTTTGAAATAAGGTATGCAATTTAACATTATTTTTAATTTTTACTTGATATTATTTAAAAATACAATTATTATTAATATTTTTTAAATAACATATCTGTCTTGCCAATCAAATCACATTAAACTTACTTACACCAATTATATAATGTCTAAAAACCCTATTCATAATTTTTAAAATAAGGTGTTCTATTTAATAATATTATAAATCTTTATTTAACCTTATTTAAGAATATAAGAAATAGTGTTTTTAAAATGACACACGACAAAACCACATGAAATCCTTTACACCAATTATATAATTTTTTTAAATAAGGTGTACCATTTAATAATATTATAAATTTCTATTTAATCTTATTTAAGAATATAAAATTTTATATTTTTGAAATGACACCTAATGACCAAACAAACCAGACACTAAAAAGAGAAAACTGGACCCGATAACAATCTCAGGATCTCCCCTAAAGTTATAAGAAGTACTACCTAGGATCTCCCCTAAAGTTATAAGAAGTACTACCTATAAACTAAACTAAGGGGTTTTGTAGGGACATTTTTGTAAATATAGAATTTTTATCAGTAATTTACACAAATATCCTTAAATTTTGTATTGATTTGTTTTAACCTCAAGTTCTAGCTGAGGTCATCCTCAGACACATGAAATTCTTTTAAAATTATGTATAACATTATAAAAATATAGATCTTAATTGTTAGTCAAACTTAGTCAATTTAATTTTGAAAAAATTAAACTAAGACAAAAATATGGGACAAAGGATATTAATATTTTTCTTTAAAAAATATCAATTTTAAATAACATCTTTTAAAAGTAAAATATAGGTTTTAAGTTAAAATTGGCATGTAATAGTTAAACGGAATAATTTAAATTTATGGTAATTCAAGGTCCACATAATAGTGAAAAGATACATAGAAGAGATTTATTAGATGGTTATTATGAAATTGAGTAATAGCTAAGGAAATAACACAAAACTACCTGTTGTACATTTCCTTTAGGTTCATTTTTTGTACAAGATCGTAACTCTCTATTTAAGGTTCATTTTTTTGTACAAGATCGCAACTCTCTATTTATACCAAATATCTTTACTTCCTTAAGTTCAGATCAAATTACCTAAACGGTTACATACTTTCTGCAAATAATAGACGAACAAAAGGCCCATTACTTTTACACGCCTCCCTTTTCCTTATTTACTCAATCCAGTTAAATGAATCCTTAAACAAAACCAAACTTCCCAGGTTTACTCAAAACCTACAACAACAGAACTCACAATACTCTACTCTACATACATATTTGTATTCAGAGAGAAACAGAAAGTTATGGAAGAAAACAGTAGCAGCAAAAGCAGTGATAGAAAAGAAGGTGGTGTTTTGTTTTCGTATTTTTTTAAGAGGTCCGAGAAGAAGAGGGGTGGTGCATGGAGGCCATTCGGACGGTGGAAGAAATCGTGGACGTTTTCAAAGTCATCTTCACGTTTGCCGAGTTGGATTGTGGATAATTTTTTGTTCAAGATTGCGTCTGTTTTTGAAGGTGTTGTTTTGGTCTCAGCACTTTGTTGTGTCTTCCTTTGTTGTGGATGTAAATTTTGATTCGTCGGTATGTATTTTTACAACATATCAACTCCTAATCTAGATGGTGAATTTGATTATGACTTCTAATTTTTAGTTGATTTGGATTTAAATGTTATCTGAGTAATTTTTTAGTATGACTGTGAGACTATGCATCTTAAACAAGTTGCAGTTTACAAGTATTTGGTTATAAGTTGCATCTTAATATATTATCCACACAGAAATTTAAGTTTCTAAACAGAAATCATTCTCGAATAACATTAAAGCAATAAGTAAGCTGCAAGCATAAGTACAATTTATACCATCAAACTTAACCATTTTTTCGCAGAGGCTAGTGCGGCTGATTTGTACAGGTTCTTATGTATGTTTATATGGACTTGACCGATTAAAAATGAGCTGTGATCTTTTAGAAATTTATTCAAAATATTTAATATTAGAAAATATATGCTATGCCTTGCTAACTTGTACATGTACCGATTATATATATGTTCATATACATGTACATATGAGTTTAACTGGGTATAAATTTTGTTTTTACTTCGTCGTACAACAGTTTATTTAGTCAATATGTCTGTTTTATTTTCACTTGACTAATTTCTTTTTATAGATATATGTATATTTAATTTTCTTTTTAGATAATTGAACTGTTTTGGAACATATTTTGCTTTTCTAAACTGAAAACTCGTAAATATTTTTGGAACGTGTTTTAACAATTTTTTAGAGTTTTCTGAAAAAATGAAACTTCACACTATTTTTGAAAATTCAGAGACGGAAAACTAGAACAAGTAATTTTCGTCATTCAGGGAATTGTAATTGCCATATGTGGCATATCAACACAATTAACTGGCATGTGTGACATACTAACATTACTCCCTCAGTCCCCCCTTGGTTCTTTACTTGGCGGACGTAATTCTGTCACGGATTTTAAGGTGCATTTTGCAGATAATTTCATAACTTATTTTAAAAAATTTCTTTTTTTGTATAAAAATAGAATTGCTCTATTTTTATATAAAAAAAAGAAAATTATAAAAATAAGTTATGGAACTATACTTTTTAGGAGCCTTAAAATACGTGTCAAGCAGTGAAAAAAAGTGTAAAGAAATGAGAGAGACAGAGGGAGTATATTTTTTCTCTCCATAGCCGCCTCACTTTTCCCCTCTTTTTTCTTGCCTAATCGTCGGGGCTTCCATCGGTTTTTCACCGATGGAAAGCCCCAAATCTTTTAATTTCCTTTGTTTTTGTTCTTGTTTTTCAATAATCTCCCTTCTTGGTGAGAGTTTTCCCAATTTATTTGGGTCTAGTTTATCTCTCCTTGTGAGAGTTTGGTGTGTTCTTTGTGTGTTTGATCTGTTTTAATATCTGGGATTTCAGATCTGCAAGATTTCTTTGGTTTTGATGGATCTTTATGGTTTTGATTTTATTATTCGCTTTTTAATTGTGAGCGGGGGTTTTGATTTAGTGATGAAGTGTTGTATGGATTGCAGCTTTGGTCGAGCTCAGACAGCTCCATCGGGGCATGATAAAGGGGGTACCAGTAATTCAACGAGGATGCACGAAGTGGGTACTTGTATTTGTATATACTTTATCTTCAAAATATCGCTTAACTGTCTTTTCATGAGAACAGGCGATTGCAAATTACTGTTTGTTCGACTCGATCATTGGTGTAGATGCCATATGACTTTTTATTATTGAATTAACACCTTTATTTCAAAAAAAAACATTATATTTTTTATAGTATAGTATTATTACTAGAGCAACTTTAACGCAATCTTATACGGATCTTTTTTTTTTAAATAATTAGGCCTTACAATCTTATACGGATCTTTTAGTCAAATTATAAAGAAATAAAGGCAAAAATTGTCTCCAATAAATTCCTAGCAACATTCTCTAATTTTAGAAGATTCAATTTCTATTATTGAGGAGTGAATGCTTGCTTTTAAATTATTATTATATATTTTTCTCTTTTTCATATATGCATTGGCGATGAATGAGTTAATTATAGCTGTATGCATAGTATATAGATGATTAACAAAAAAAAAAAAAAATAAGAGAGCGAGTTCAAGAAAAATTGTTGGAAAAAATGTCTGATTTCAACTCCTAAATAGTTAAGAGAAGTGTTTTTTACAATTAAATGGTTAA
This sequence comes from Saposhnikovia divaricata, assembly GCA_036435485.1. Classification (NCBI taxonomy): domain Eukaryota; kingdom Viridiplantae; phylum Streptophyta; class Magnoliopsida; order Apiales; family Apiaceae; genus Saposhnikovia; species Saposhnikovia divaricata. The sequence goes on from CM071600.1 coordinate 48,493,825, forward strand.
AGAGATTTTTTTTTTTGAGACAAAATAGCTAAGAGATTTAGTTATGTTTGTATATAACTAATTAGCGAAAAATGATAAGAGAGTGAATTTAAGAAAGATTATTGAAAAAAATGTATTTCAACTCCTAAGGATATATATATATATAAATTAGGAATTATGAGTTTCGGGGAAATATAATATTGTGATTAACACAATAATATCCAAGTGTGAATATATATATATATATATATATATATATATATATATATATATATATTCGTGCAAATTATGTGCAAAAAATTGTGTATATATATGTGCGTATAAAAATTGTGCAAATTATGTGCAATCTTGAATTGCTTATAAAATGGAGTACATAGAAATTTCTTATAAAATTCGTTTGAAAATCGTGCAAATTATGTGTGATGTTCATGCAAAGCACATAATTGAATAATTATTTAAAAATATTTTATTTCATAAATTTATTTTTAGATGATCTATCTCAAGAAACCTGATATTATTTTCCCTATTTCCCTGCTTAATTCTGAACTTACAGTAAGGCTTAATTCTAATTTATGAATTAAATTTTAGATGATATCTATTTCTAAACATAAGAATTATACATAATTTTCATTTGGAACTACGCTCAGAAACTAGCTACCTCAGATGTAATGTCAAAAGCAAAAGCGGCTAATTCATTATATATATATATATATATTGTTTTCAACTAATCTTAACTCAAACTTATAAGTTATTTATTTTGGAAAAAAAATTGGTATTTACATATTTTTTTTTAGAAAAAAATATGTATGAAAAATTTAATATTCATTATCTTGCAAAAATAAATCACCTATTTTAAAAAAGTAAATATTTACATATCTTTTACGTATTTTTTTCCAGAAAAAATAACTTGTTCAGAAATAAGATTTGCCAAACATGATCTTAGACTTCTATCTTAACGTGTTGCTTTGCATTACACACTGTATGTCAACTCTCGTATGATTTGTCAACTTTCATTCCAGTCAGCGTTTGCCTTGTAGGCATGCTTATTAACTAAAACAAGTGTCTTGTTTGAACAATTCAATGCAAACAAATAAGCAAAGTCGTATTAGAAGTTTAACAATGATTTCTCTCAATCCTTCCATATATATATATATATACATATATGAGAATTTATAACAAGGACGCTTCACAACAATTAATAGAGGTTCTCTAAAATATTACATCTTTATCACAATGATAATTGAAGAGGAGGGTTCTGCAAAGCAAGAAGGTATCAACACTAGTGAACCTGTCGTCGAACCGATTGCGAAGAATTCAGACACAAAGCTGAGCAATCAAGTAGTCCAACCAATGAGCAGAGGCAAATACAGTGAGACTACGACAGTAACATCATCAGGAAACGTGGTAAGGACCACTGAAGTGATTACCAAAGGTAACGGAGGAATCAGTTATAGTTACAATAAAACAATCACTAGTGGCGATGATATCCCGTTTCCGAAATGCTGCGCTTGTTGTGCATGTCTCGGGGGATGTGCTATATGCATTCTTTGCATTCCTTGCATGGTTCTAGGCATGGTTGTGAATTGCTTGCTCTGTCCTGTTAACACTGCTATCAGTTGCTGTTGTCCCTCCCGAGCTCAAGTCGCTTTTCCTGCGTTTCATGATAATTTTTCGATGTTTGATTGATATACGAATTTATTATATAGTGTGGGTAAATATTTGTGTTTCCATTTGAGTATGGAGCTAATAAGGTTGATTTTATGAATGATCAGTGAATTATTCAGTTTGTTGTAATGCGATATATTGTTGTATATTGTTATTTCTGTTGTTGGCATCAGTTGGTTGATCAGGCACTACTGTTTCTCAGAGTGTACACACCATACTTCATTCATTTTCTTGTTATGTAAGTGTTCGCGATACATATGTTCAGTTCGTGCAACTTTCTTTGAATTTTCTATGTGTGCCTGGCCGGAAGCTTAATGCAGCTTTAATATGGCCTTAATTATAAGGATCTACATTTTTATGCAACCTGTACATTTCGTTTTTATTTTGGTTCTAAGAATATTTACTTTCAAGTCTAGGACCAAGAAATCAGCAAAAAAATTAAAATTTTGCAAATTTCACCTAATCAATCCACAAGTATTGTAACCATTAAATTCTTCCTTCACTTCTAAAATCATAATGGCGTGTCTTTGAAGAATGATCGATCATGTCTTAATCATTTGAAAAGTGACACATATATGTCGATCGATATATCACTACTAGAAAATCTGCTTATAGTGACGGAATTTTAAGCCTAAATTAGTCACAAATAGTCTACTTGTGACGGATTTCGTTCGTCACTTATAATCCTGTCTAAAGATCAAGATTTTGTCACAAGCCCCATTTTTTGTCACAAGTTCAACAATTTGTCACAAGTTTAAAATGGGGTCCACAAGCCAGTTATTATATTACATATTCTAATTTGTGACGAAAATCCGTCACAATGAAATTTATTACTATTTTATTCAACTAATAAAAATGAAATATAATTTACTTGTGACGAACACCCTCGTCATAACATTGTCAAAAAGAAAAAAGAAAAATAAAATAAAAAATAAGTTGTGACAAACAAGCTGTCACATAATAATAAATAAAAAAAGTAAAATAAATTGAAAATTATGTAAAAGATACTTGTGACAAATTTTAGGTAAAATATGTAAAAAATTCTTGTAATCCTATACAAGAATCTAAGTACATTTAGGTCCGTGATCAATAATAAAACAGAAGCGAACATTCTTTCAACACAAATCCTATAAACTGCAAAGATTACACTAAACAAATCTGAAGATACATCACTGTTGAATATATAATGAAGAGAATCATCGCTTCTTTCCGGGGAGCTCTAGTTCCTCCGCCGTTTTCCTCCTATTCCACTGCTCAATTTTTGCCCTTCTCTCAGCACTGCCTTCCCTAACAGGGATCCTGGCATGTCTTCTCTCTCCAGTTAAAACATGATTTTGCTTGGTCCTCTAGCTGGCTTACCATCTCAGATATTGCTGTTGTGTTGCAATGGTAATCATCAGCATCAAGAAAGCTACAATTTATGACTTCAGCCAACATCTTGTCTATGGTTGTGTCAAATTTACACCCATAACCTAAGTAGAAGAAAAGCTCTTAAAGAACAATTGGAGATTTAAATAATCAGTGTACTGACAAGATAATTACTTCACTGGCATTGCCTACAAAATCAGTTAAAACAAAAGTAAGACAAGGAATGCAAGCATTAGGAAGAACCTCTGAGGCTCTGATAATCTCTGAGGCTGCTATAAGTAGAGGTGCTCCATGCCGATTGCTCTTGACCAGAAACAGTTACAAGGAGTCCGGACTCCCTTGAGACTGACAATTAACCTGATTCCTATGAGACTTTGACCAAAAGTATTAAATTACTTAACAAGACAATTAATCTAATTGATCCATCACCAAAATTTATAGGCTTTATCACTCATCCAGCCAAAAAATATAGTTATATGTCATTTGCACACTTCTATCAACAAAAGCTCTCATCATTTTTTAAAATATAGAAAAAGTAAAGAGAACACTTGCACACTTCTGTAACTAAAGCAACTGATATCAAATCATAAAAGGAACCATTGCATATTCTATAAATTGCACTGAGTTGTAATAAAGCAAAATAGAGTGTTCTCAGAGGTAATACATTGAAAATCATTAAATCATCAAAGTTGTCAGGTTGACGCTTACCTGACCGAGCAGTGATGTGGCTTTAATAGGCAATATATACACTCATATGTTTATACCTGAGCTTCCTCCTTCCTCCATTGACTTCGTCTGAAGAAATGTAGATCACAGAAAACTATGAGACCCACCAACAAAACAAAGAAATAGATGATAAATTAGGACTCTAATCAATTTTTTTCTAAATAATCCAAATTCAATGTACTCTGTTAAAATGAACTATGAGAATTCTCTACTTCCAATAGATGAATTAACTTTTACTAAGAACTCCTAATAAACATAAGTAACACAGTACTAGATCAGGTTTTTTCTAACACACTACTTAACCCAATGCTCCATATCGACCTAGCATTGTCCTTCCAAGCATCGAACAACAATTCTTTTTCAAATTTCATTCCACTCATCGCTACCTAGTCATGACAGTGTATATAGAGAAGTTAAGGTCTGACAATTCAAGGCTCCAACATGTTCCTGTACAATCAATAACCAACATATTACTTTATTTTAACAAGGAATCTCTTTGCTGCAAAATATTGGATTATGGGAAGGATTTCATAGCTGCTACATCTGAGTTTTGGCCTAATACTAGTGTCAAGGCTAGTGAACTTGTCAAATTCATCTCCTGATTGAACATATAACAAATAAGAATTTACAAAAATGTCTAAATTAAGTGTACATAAACACATATAACATACATCCACAATAATTGAAATAACAAAACGAAGCCCTAATTGAAATAATAATAAAAATAATTGAAAGGGGGTAATACCTATAAAACGAAGCCGTCTAAACCAAAAATCCCAAAATCCACATAAACAAGCTCCAAATCCAAAGCATAAATTAAGAATCCCTGAAATCAAAGAGAGAGAACATATTACTTGAAATTTAAGATAATAAATTGAATCAATTTAATTCAAAATTATTGAGAATCCCCAATTGACAAGCCTCAAATTTGAAGCCTCGAATCAATTGACAAGCCGTAATTGAAGAAGAAAACAAAATACATATTAGTTTCTTATGAAATTGGTGAAAGCAAATTTGGGACTTTTATGAGAGGGAGATGGAGACCGAGAGACGACGAGTTTACGCGAGAGAGAGAGATGGAGACTGAATGAGCTAAGTTCCCCCAATTATTTCGGTTTAAGCGAATTATTTTAGCAAGGGCGGTATATTTTGCCGCTCCCCCAATTCTTCTTTATCCGGTAATAAAATTTAGGATCATATTTTTTGTGCTACCTTTTAATATTCTAATATTTCATGTTGGTGATTAATTTTTAAGAGAATTTCAAAAGTTAACATTTTTTTGGAAAATAATTCATCTATATGAAAAACTTTTACTTTTATCAAAATTAATTAATTTAACAATTAAATAATGATTCAATTTTTAAATTTTGTGTAGAAAAATAATTTTTTTAATCAAAATTATTTTATTTTTTCAAAAATATTGTACATACTAAATTGAATAAATGAATATCTTAATTAATTTTTCATTTATCTAATAAATTTTAACTTTTTTGTTAAGAAAATATATTAATTATATTTGTGCAATTTAAACAGTTTCAAAATAAATTAGCTATTTTAATTTTTTGTTTAATATAAAGGATTAAATGTAAATAATTCTGTAATTTTTTTTAAATTGCATATTAAATTTAATAAAAAAATAAAGAGAATTTGAAAAATAATAATAAATATCTTAATTTTTATAAATAGTAACTCATTAATTTGATAAACTATTACAATTTTATAAAAACGAATTGATTTCATGTAAATTTAATTTTTAAATAATTATTCAATTTTTAGTTAATAAATTAAAATTTGTGTTTATTAATGATCTAAGGCAACAGATTGTGCATGTTAGCCACACCCAACACTTTCCAGCTAGAGCAACATGATGTTTCTAGCTAAGGTAACACAAAATAAATAGTGTTTTATTAGGCCAAAGTAGGCCAAAAGTAGTATATCTAAGGTAACATAATCTAGCAACACGTGTGAGAAGAAGGTTGCAATAGCTTGTTTATGGTGTAATGCCCGTTACAGGAATCTGTTCAATTAAAAATAAATATATTTTAAATTGATTGAAATATAAGATATTTTAGGTGTTTATTAAATATTAGTTAATAATGCAATTATGTTTTTATATAATTATCAATTTATTGATTTTTTAAATTTTAATTTAACATAATTTAATATACTCATATTTACGTATTATACTAACATTTTCTTATTATGAACAACGCACATGGATTTTAAAAATATTTTATTAATAATTGAAAATATGGTGTGATAATTTTGGATATATATTAATGATTGTAAGATTAGTTTTAAATAAAAAAAGGTAATGTCTTTTAATTAGAAAGGAAATATTAATGATTTAAAGATATGATACAATTGATGTTTTTATAAGAGGTAATATCTTGAATTAAAAGTAAATGTGAAAATGGAACCATTAATTATATTATGTAATTATTTATTTTAATAATTTGGATAACCAAAACGAAAATCAATTATATTAGGTGTTATATTATGTTATTACTTATTTTAGGTGTTATATTTTTCTTAAAAATTATGGTGTGATATTTTCGGGTATATTAATGATTGTTAGATTTGTTTTAAATTAAAAAGGTAACGTGTTTTAATTTGTTGTTTCTATTTTTTAAAAAATACTTATCGACGATCCAACCGCACGTATGTCAATATATATATAATTTAGTGATATTTCCAAGTTTTTAAAAAATAATAAATTTAATTGGATGGTAAAAGTGGTAGTCAATTATCGATTTGACCCGTACTCCTAAATAGTGCTTTGTCCCGGATTGTTGTTTCTATTTTTAAAAAAATACTTATCGACGATCCAACCGCACGTAGGTCAATATATATCTAATTTGGTGATATTTCCAAGTTTTTAAAAAATAATAAATTTATTTGGATGGTAAAAGTGGTAGTCAACTATAGATTTGACCCGTACTCCTAACTAGTGCTTTGTCCCGGATTGTTGTTTCTATTTTTTAAAAAATACTTATCGACGATCCAACCGCACGTAGGTAAATATATATCTAATTTAGTGATATTTCCAAGTTTTTAAAAAATAATAAATTTATTTGGATGGTAAAAGTGGTAGTCAACTATTGATTTGACCCGTACTCCTAACTTGTGCTTTGTCCCGGATTGTTGTTTCTATTTTTTAGAAAATACTTATCGACGATCCAACCGCACGTAGGTCAATATATATCTAATTTAGTGATATTTCCAAGTTTTTAAAAAATAATAAATTTATTTGGATGGTAAAAGTGGTAGTCAACTATCGATTTGACCCGTACTCCTAACTAGTGCTTTGTCCCGGATTGTTGTTTCTATTTTTTAAAAAATACTTATCGACGATCAAACCGCACGTAGGTCAATATATATCTAATTTATTGATATTTCCAAGTTTTTAAAAAATAATAAATTTATTTGGATGGTAAAAGTGGTTATCCCGGATATAAAGTAATTTAGGTTATATTATTCGATATATATAAAAAAATTATATTATTTTAATATATTTTAAAAATAATAATTCCAGCTTACTCATGTTTTGTGCAATAAATAAAATCAATAATAAGGGTTATTATATTTGACACTTAAAAAAGAAGTCATATATGTGAGAAATTTATAGTAACGTACAATACTGTCAATTGTTGTTGATAAAATTTTATTAATAGATCATAATTTTAAATATTATCCATTTACATAATAATAAAACGATTATAATTGTTTGATATTTTACATAATAATAAAATGATTATAAGTGTCATTGGGGTCATTTACTTTGTGTTATTTCAACTTGTGACATTTCTGTCGTCATAAGGTCATTAAGTGACAAACATACAACTATATGTCACAAGTTTACTTTTTCATATATTTAAATATATGAAAATATGTACATTGCCATACAAAAATTATAAAATATTATGTTGTGACGAATGGCTAACTTCGTCACAAGTTACTTGTGACGGATGTTTGTAGTTGTCAAAACTTATACTGCACCCGAAATCCGTCACAACGTATCGTCACAAGTAAGCTCTCGTCACAAGATTGTCGTCACAAGTTTGCTTTTTTGTGTATTTAACAAATATATAAGTAAAGGACCCCATAAAATAATTATAAAATATTATTCTTGTGACGAATGTATACCTTCGTCACAAGTTACTTGTGACAGATGTTTGTAATTGTCACAACTTATGAAGTTCCCGCAATCCGTCACAACGTATAGTCACAAGTAAGCTGTCGTCACAAGATTTCCGTCACAAATGGCAGATTTTCTAGTAGTGTATACAACAAAAAGCGCTTGAATTAACCGGCTTCATTTGTCTGATTTATAAGCAAGTGTTCATGAAATGTATTTATTGAGAATTAAACAAATTTGAAACAGCCATTCACCATAGTTTCAATGTAACATTGTTACGTACGAGAGTACACTATCAAATACAATTCATAATACTATTCTAACCAATTCTTACATTGCAATTGTTTTCGTCAAAAATATATTATTGCAAAACCTTATGACTAAATTTTTTTGGTGAAATATGCAACGAAAATTTTGGACACAAATATACAAAGAACTTACCAATGCTTAAGCTTTTTGCTACTTCTTTTTTTCAAATAAAATCATTTAGGAGTAAGTGTAAAAAATTTCTTTGCCTTCCTTTCTTTTTCTTTCACTTTCTTTCAAAAAATGTTTACGGAACAACGTGTAAAGAGATGTTTATGCTAATGTTAATGATATATTCTTCATGGATGCTGTCATGCATCAATTATACAGTTTACTAGGGCTATTTGCAATTTGCCAGCCTTCTTTTGGATGAGAACAGAAATTAGTACTCTGGTTCTCACGGCAAAGTACTTCTACAAGAAGCAAGCAATTTACAAAGTGTAAAAGGAATATTATGATGGGCACCGATTAAACAACTTAATAAATATTATCAGTCTCTAAACGACATTTGAATTTCACGACAACAGCAATTTACGTGCTATTTCATATACAATAAAATTATGCAGGTCAACTAGCTAGGTCACAGTACTAGTGGGCTGTTAATGGTTGGTGTGATCAACTTGTTATTTGTATATATATGAGATATTGGTCCTCTGACAGGGGTGTATCATCGCTTATTTACGATTTAATTGCGGTTTTAATATATTCAAAACTCGCAAAATTTGTATCGCAAACTACAATATATACATATAATAATTTATATTTTTATATAGTACATAATAAATAATAAAAGTTAATAAGTTTGATACATATAAATGTAATCATATATATATATATAATGTATAAGATTATAAGATTGTCAACGTCCCATTTATTACATCTTACTAAAATTTTGGTGAATAAATTATATTGTATCCCATTTTCATGTTTAAACTTGTACACTACTTGTCATGAACTATTGGAAGTGCACAAAATTTTGTTTAAAAATCGCACTTTCGCGATAGGAATTGATGTGGTTAATCGCAACCATAAATGCGGTTGTGGTTGAAATTTTATTAAAATCCCTATATGTGGTTTGGTTCGACTTTTAGTTCAAAATCGATCTTATCCGAACCACGTACAACCCTACCCTCAGGTATCTTTTGAGGTTATATTGATTTTTAATATAAGCATTTTTGTGAATATTAATGTTTCCAATTTGTATTAACATAAACACCCTTATATTTGTAATAGAATAGCTTTTAATCTCATGGTGTTGACTGTACATTAAGCTCTTTTATATACATGTAACCAGCTTCCACGGGCCGAGATTAAAATAATAACGTTAATAAAACAATAAACATTATTTAGTTATGTAGTTATAGGAAAAAGTTAAAAAAATTAAAATAAATAAATTTTGTATAATTATGTAATTATAAAGAATTGAATCTAGGGTTAACTAAAAAATATTTGTATAATTATATAACTGTAATTAAGTAATCGAACAAAATTTAGTAATAATCAAATTTAATACGTGCTCTAGCAATTGCGCTCCCTAGACTACTGCTCTGGTACTCTGATTACGCATTAAAACATATTTTTTTACATTAATAAAGAATATAAATTTATACTCCCCCAATTTTTCATTTTTTAATTCATCTTTAATACTACTAACGTGTCAATGACCATGCATGCAACAATGTTCTCGGAGTTGCATAAAGATCAATGATCATAGGTAACAATGTCCTAGAGCTGCATAAAGACTAACAAATTTATATCATAAAAGATGATAATATTATATTTGAGTTTTTGACCGAATTATCTATAATTTAGCCCTTTAGGTAAAAATATTATAGAAATATATTAGCTCAAAATTATATATTTTAACTTAGCTAGCTCCGCAACTAATTAAAATTTTCAGACTATAGCTTAGCAGAATGCTAGAAGTCAATTATAATCACAGATGAGATTCCAAATTAGAAGAATGCTGGCTAATCATAGGCAAAGTTGCGTCTACTTTGAACAATTCAAAGTAAAATTAACTTATCAATTTTATATTAAATCAATGACAGGTCGATTTGATATAGGGAACAATATCTTGTTTTAGAGTAATCAGATTAACTAACCCCAAGCTATAAATATGTAGGAATAGTAATGGTTTATAATGTTCATCTAGCCAGTAATCAGATTGACATCATTAATCTAGTTTTCTGACATATATAATAGAGATGTCTTCTGAGGAGGGTTCTCAAAAGCAAGGTGGAGATGATGTTAATCATGCATTATCTCAACCAAAGATCATCTCTAATGATGTAATTATCGAAACCATTGCGGAGAGTTCGAAGCAAGAGAAGGATGATAGTAATCCGGTACCATCGGAAACAAAATTGACTAATCAAGTAGTCGAGCCTATGAGCAGAGGCAACGATAATAAGGAGACTCCAACTGCAGCAGCAAGAGTATACATGGGGGCCGGGGAAGGTGTGAAGACTAGTAAAAATGGAGTAGGAAATTTTTTAAAAAACTTCACCAGAGATAATTCCATGGATTTTTCTGAAGTTTCGAAATGCTGTTGGTGCTGTGTGGGAGTCTGTACGTGTTGCACGGCATGTTGTGCATGTCTGCTGTGTATTCCTTGCCTGGCTGTTACCATGGTTTTGAATTGCTTGTTGTGTCCGGTCAATACTGCAATAGAATGTTGCTGTCCCTCTAGAGCTCAGCCTATTACGATCCGATTTGATGACTTTCAATCCATGTTTAATTCGTGGTCTGATTAATTAATTGATTATAATTATTCCTTGAAGAAACCGTAACATTCTTCTGTGAGTTTGACAAAAGAAATGATCATAAAAAAAGATCAGATCGAGTGTGTTGTAATATGCATGTTCTTCAACAAGTTTCCTTATTTGTTATATTTTTTTTAGATGATCATGAGTAATCATCGTGTACTGCATTATGAAGTTCTTTTTTCTACTGTTTTTAAAATTGAATTCCAGAGCATATTGATTGAAAGTCTTACAGTATTGATATTGGAATTAGAATCTTGCCAACATCTTTCATCTACGTTGCAAAGCTTTTTTAGTCCTTTTTTGGCGGACTTGGACTGATCTACAACGTTACGAATTTGTGCTACATTTGGCTACTTATTCAACTTATCAATCCAATGGGTTGACTATATATTTATATATAAATATATAAATATAATTAGTTCTATGAGTGCATGCCATAATGAATTTTAAGTATAGATTTCTACAAAATTTTAGATATATACTTCAAGTAAACCAAATTTGATTTGAAAAATATGATTAATTTGGATTTTGAGTTTTGAACTTGATTTTTTTTGCAAAACCCGAAAGCACTTGGATTTGAATTTCACAAAACCCTGTCTAAGCCATAAACCTTCCCTATATAAGTTGTCTAATTACATTGACATCAGTAATCTAGTTTTTTGATAAGTTAAAGATGTCTTCTAAAGATCAGGTTTCTTCAAATCAAGGTGCAGATGATGTTACTCAAGCATCATCTCAGCCAAAGATCATCTCTGATGATGTAACTGTTCAACAGATCGCAGAGAGTTTGAAGCAAGATAAGGAAGATAATAATCAGGTGCCATCGGAAACAAAATTGACCAATCAAGAAGTCAAGCCTATGAGCAGAGACAATGATAATGATGAGACTCCAACTGCAGCAGCAAATATGGGAGCTGGTGAAAAAGCGAAGACTAGTACTAAAGGAGTGAAGACTAGTACCAGAGAAGCTGGCAAATTTTCGAAGAACTTCACCAGAGAAAATTTATCGGAGGAATGCTGCTGGTGCGGTGTGATAGTGGGTGCAGCATGTTGTGCTTGTCTGCTGTGCATTCCTGGCATGGATGAAGACAAGGTTTTGACTTGCTTGGGGTGTCGCCCGGTCATTACTGCTATACGTAATACGTTGTTGCTGGTGCTGTTTGATTATTAATTATTCATAGAAGAAACAGTTACATTCTTGTTTTTGTTATTCATGAGTTATCGTCGAGCACTGCATCACCAAGTTTTTTTCCCTGTTTTTTTTTTAATAATAATAATAATAGTTCCTGAGGACATGGACTGTTTATGTTTCAATTTTGATTTTTAAGTTTGTTTTCAAATTAACAGATATATATATCCCCATAAATTTGCTTGATAACAATGCGCATAAAACCCAAAATTTGGTTATGTTTGATTTATTTGCTAAGAGCAACTCCAAGAGACACCTCCTAACTCAAATTATAAGGGATTATGTTTAAAATTGTGTTCCAACATGCTCTTAACTTTTCCTTAAAAAGTTAAGAGCATCATGTAATCCCTTATCTTTAAGGGCTCCCTTATTTCACTTTTATCAATAAAATATTATTTCCCCTCCTCTTTTCAATTATTTTCCTCTTTTTTTGTTCTTGCTTCCTTCTTTTATTTATTATTTAATAATTATAAGTAGGGCTGCACAAAGGTTCAAAACCGGACCGGACCGACCCGGACCGGACCGAAGACCGGATTTTATTGAATTCATGGACCGGGGACCGGACCGGTCAAAAACGGTCTTGGGACCGGACAGGACCGGAACCGGACCGGTATGGACCGGACCAGGATCAATTATAAGGAAGCTTGTTGGAGTTGTCATACCTTATAATATCCTAAATCACTAAGAGCCTAATATTTTATAATATTTATAAGGAAAACACAAGGAGGCTCTTGGAGTTGCTCTAAGTAATTTGTTCAGATATTACATGTGTTAAATCAAAAACTTAAAAGTTCAGAACTCGAATGTGATGAATTATGGGCCTGTTTGTTTTATCATATTAGTATTAACTTATGACTTATAAGACTATAAGAACTTATTAGGGATGTTTGCCTATTTAAGTTTTAGCTCAACTTATGACTATAACTTATTTCTCGATATACACAATATATATTATATAATATCCTTCAAATCTTCAAAATCATATATCTTTTGATCCGTTCATTAGAAAATTGATATGTATATATCAAATTACTCTATCTATCCGTTGACATCCATTGATATATATTAAAAAATAAATATTTTGAAAATAATAAAAAAAGTTAACTTATAAATTTTGATTTACCAAACACTCTACTGATTTATAAGTTCTGATTTACTAAACAATTTACTGACTTATAAATTCTGCTCTACTTATCACTTATATGACATTTATGCTTATAATTTATAAGTTACTCTTTTTACGATACCCCAAACACCCACTATACTACTTTGGAAGTTTAAGAAATAACAAATAACTTATGAATCATGAACCTTTAATGTTGTAGCATGATGCGTCAAGTGTAATAATATTCTTTTTTTTTTTGACGAAATGCATAGAATTATATTACTCGATCAAAAACTCAATATAACAGCGGGACAAACCCCCGACTGTCAATACGACGACCAGGCTGAAAAACAAATAAATTGTTTTCTGATCGTTTAACAAGATGAACATAAAAGTTCTTGAAGCTAAAAACAAATTCGAAAACATCTCAAGCGATCCAAACTGCGCCAAAATCCCTGAAAACAGCGTTATCACAATTGACCACATCACATAAGAACTGTTGATACCCCAGTGTTCAGAATCCTCACTCCAGCTATCTACATGCCGGATACCAGCTATAGACTTGCCGAACATGGAAACCCCCAAAGGATGAGTAGCACCCCAGCTATCTACATGCCGGATACCAGCTATAGACATGCCGAAAGTGAAAACCTCCAAAATATGATGAACCATCTTTGGTTGTGAGTGGTGAGCTCTTGCAATAATCTTCACCGTCCTAACTTAGATGTAGTCCTTCCAGATCCCCCAAGACATCAACAAAATTATTCTCAGCAGATTCAACCACGAACATAGAGATACATAATTAATTAAATACATAAAAACACTCCAAAAGGAGAGACACACGCCAAAAGGCGAGACGAAAAACCAAAAATTCAAATACCTCGGAATGACACCAAATTATGGTATGATGTTAAGGAGGACAATTTGAATCTAAAGGTATTTTTTATTTGGGGATTCGGACTCAAAACCAAGATAGATCTGAGAAATAAATTCTAAGATATTAGGTTTTGATTCGATTTTTATTGAAAATTGGAAAAACAAAGGGGGAATAGAAGATTGGGGGGAGGATCGGAGGATGGATGGATGGATGGGGAAGAGGAGATGAAGAAATGGGGCGGAGTCACCGACGGTGGACTCTCATGCGGCTGAGGAAAAGAGAGAGAGAATAAGTATAGTTTTGCTGACAACAGGTTGCCCTCAATTTGAATTCTATTTCAACGTGGATATCGACTCGCCTAGTGTAATAATATTCTTAATAACATTGGCATGGGTGCAACTATAAACTTTTTATTACTGTTAATGTTCAAATACGCAAGTGTCATGAGTCAATTTTTGTATGGTTATCTAATTAAATTTGTTTGACAAAAAAAGCTTTAAATTAAAAATTATTAACACAAGTAATTTCACAATGATCGTAACGTGTGATTCGGCAAAATAGAAAGTTTTAATTGAAGGATTCAAATGTAGGCGGTATTTGTTATATTAATTATTTAATCAATTAATGACAAAAAAATACTTATCATTTTGGATATCTTTTTGAAAATTTTGTTTCAATTCCTAACATTTTTCTTTTAAAAGTAATATATTGTACATTTGATGTCAAATTATAACAATTGCACCAAGTTGACACATTTACTCAAAAAGTCTTATCATGCATCTCAAACTGAAATTTAAAGTTAGTTTCACAAAAAAAAAATGAAATTTAAAGGAAAAAACAAGATGCGGCATATAAATTGGATTTGCTTTGTATATATTAAAATTTTAGTATCATTTTAATTTAATAAATATCATATATTTAGCTGGTGGATAGACGACTTTGAGATCATATAAAATCTATCTATACTATTATATAAAAGCCTAAACATTAAAAGTTTGGTTGATCGGTACGGTACCTATTGATTTTACTTATTTACCCTTACTCAATTAGAGATAAAATTCATTCTACTAATTAATAAATTTTCTTTTTCAAGTTAAACATATTATGTTTTCTATTTTTCAATAACTAAATAATTTCTCTTTTCACGTAAAATACAATATCTTTTATAATTGATCTGCCTAAAATTTCTCCTTTATTATTCAATTTCCTTTTTCAGGTTAAACATATTACCTTTTCTATTTTTCAGTAACTAAATAATTTCCTGAAAATACAATATCTTTTACATTTTATCCAACTAAAATATCTCTTTTTTAAAAAACACTACGAGCAATTTTGTTTAATAAAATAACATAATTATATTATAATTGGTGATAAGTGGATTTTATATCCACTTGGATCGCTTAATTTCGGCTTAAATTGATTGTCTTGGGCTCAAGTTATAGATTTGATGTGTTTTGCTTAGTTGTGCAGGATTACGAGAATGTTGACTAAGGTGGATGCTTTTATAATTTTTTGGGAATTAATTGATTAAAATTCGGATTTTCGAGAAGGGTTGCACAGTTTACACTGTTTTGGCCATATCTTGAGTTCTAGAAGTCCGTTTTAGGCCCGTAAGCAGTCCACGCGAAGATAACGAGATTTCCTATTATTCTAAGATAGTCCAGAGGTCCAATTACGTGGGGAACGTTCCAGAAAATCTGAAGAAAAGTCAGCCACGAATTTTCCTTACAAAACATAATCAAATTAGGAAACGTATCTTGCAGAAATTCTATTATAATTCTGTTTTGTATTTTCTTGCTGGGCACGACTTGTAGTGCCTATATAAACACATCATATCATTGTAATAGAGATAGACATATTATTAGTTATTATTATTGTAACATAGCTTAGATCTGCAAGGGGGAAAAGGAGAGAAGGATTCAACGCTAGTGACAAGCAACGGATCTAGATCTACTTCAACCTTTGTGTTATTCTGGATTCTAGATTTGTTTTCTTAACTCTTTGTTTATTAATATAATTACTTCTTTTATTCATATCTTGTTTTATATCATGTTTTCATCAAATCCCATGACGATGAACGGTTCAATTATGAGCTAATCGTTGTCATGGGATTCTAACGGAGTTATCTATGTAGCTAAGTAGTTTATATGCTTTAAAGATTTATGTGTGGTGAATTCTTGATATCCTCGTATGGTTGTGTTTCATGTATTTAGATGCGTCGCGAACATCTAATTTGTTAATCTCTTGCTAAACGAGAGTGGATCTTGAGATTTAGAACTTGCCATGCTAGCATAGGATAGGTTGATGTTTTAACATCATGATTTGTGGCGTAAATAGAGATATTATGCTGCCCTATGTGATCTAAGTGGATAACTTGTGCTTAAACCTTTATGTTTTCAAATTCTATAGAGATATAGGGTCTAAACATAATTGGTGTCTACCCATCTTCTATCTCTTTTGTGGATGCATGCGTAGTTTGGTATTAGTATACCGAGAGATAGCTTTTACTTATTTCGTGTTGTCCGATCAGATATCAAAACCATCACATGTATTGATTAAAGGCTGCGACTCTAAGTGAAGTAGATAATGAAGTTAGAATTCCATGTTATTCTCATATAAGTAATTTGATTTTAGATCTCATTAGCTAGTTAATTCTAAAATTGCATATTAGTTAAATTTAGTTAATTAAAATCTCAATTAATTACTTGTCTTAGCAGTGAATTAAGATCATACATTGTTGAATAGGTGCATTTACTGAAAAGAACCATAACCTGATCCCTGTGGGAACGAATTTGGACTTAACCTTATATATTACTTGTGACCACGTACGCTTGCGTGATTTTGTGCTACCAAGTTTTTGGCGCCGCTGCCGGGGAATCATCGGTGTTTAATTTAGTTTATGTGCTTGTCATCAGTGGTCATTAGCGTTCACTGACTCGGATTTCTTATTTAGTTAGTTTGTTTCGTGGTGTTTTCAGGTATTTAAACGTGTATGCAAACACGTTTGCAGGCTCGTAAGGAAAAAACTGGCAGAAGAAGAACTTGAAACTACTGTAGAGATGGCAGAATTACCAGCAGCAGTCAAGGCTTTGAAGGACTATTCGCAGCCAAAGATCAATGACATACAATCTAGTATTGTCAGGCCAGCTATTGCAGCGAACAACTTTGAGATCAAGCCGAGCATAATTCAAATGGTGCAGAATTCGGTTCAGTTTGGGGGTGCTTCTACGGAGGATCCTAACATGCATATTCGGGACTTTATCGAGATCTGCGACACTTTCAAATTTAATGGTGTGTCGGAGGATGCTATCAAGTTGAGACTTTTCCCATTTTCTTTGAGAGATAAGGCTAAGGGCTGGTTACATTCTCTACCAGCTGGTTCCATTACTACATGGGATGATCTTGCTCAGAAGTTTCTTACTAAATTCTTCCCTATGGCGAAAACTGCAGCAATACATAACCAGTTAACTCAATTTCAGCAGCAATCTGGCGAGTCTTTGTGTGAGGCTTGGGAACGTTACAAGGAGATGCTTCGTAGGTGTCCACATCATGGCATGCCTGATTGGATGGTTATTAATGGTTTTTACAATGGGTTGGGAGCACAGTCTAGGCCTTTGCTAGATGCAGCATCAGGTGGAGCTCTGTGGGCGAAGAGCTATGAGGAAGCTTATGATCTTATTGAGATGATGGCTGCTAACGAATATCAAAATCCAACCCAGAGGCTTTCTCATGGTAAGGTAGCAGGTGTTCTTGAAGTTGACACAGCTTCAGCTATTGCAGCTCAGTTGAAGGCTCTTACGATGAAGGTGGATTCTCTTGCTAATTATGGGATTCAGCAGGTGGCTAGTATTTGTGAGCTATGTGCGGGCGCACATGAGACAAGTCAGTGTGCTATCTCTTCTGAATCAGCACAGTTCGTTAGTAATTTCCAGAGACTTGCTGCACCAGTTCTAGCCGCTTATCATCAGACCAACAGGAATCATCCTAACTTCAGCTGGAGCAACAACCAAAGTGCTCAACAACCTCAGCAGTCCTATCAGCAGTTTCAAAGTCAGGAAGCTAGACCATTCAATCAAGGCTATCAACAGCAGTATGCTCCAAGGGCACCATATCAACCTCCTGGATTTCAGCAGCAACAACCCCAGGCTCATGCGGGGCAATCATCTAATGAAAAATCAGAAATGGATGATATGAGGATGATGTTGAAGAACCTTCAAGCTTCTCAAAAGATCTTGGAAAACCAGATGAGACAGATTACAAGTGCTTTGTTAAACATGCAACAGGGGACTCTTCCTAGTGATACGGAAACAAATCCAGGCAGAAGGGGGAACAAAGAACAGGTTAATGCAGTGACTTTGAGATCGGGAAAGGTTACAGCAGGCCCTCAATCAGCAGCTGAAGAAGATGAAGATGTTCAGAATCAGCAGGTTGAAAAATCTGCAGTGCCAGAAATTGAGAAATCTGACTTAGTGGCTGATCAGGTTGATGGTGAGAAGAGCAAGAAACCTGTTGAAAAGTCTACTCCGGAGCAATCTTCAAAGAATAATCAATTCTATCCTCCTCCTCCGTTTCCTCGACGCGTGCAGAAAAGTCAAGAAATTCAGTTCCAGAAGTTTATGGATGTCTTCAAGAAATTGTCCATTAACATTCCTTTTGTTGAAGCATTGGAGCAGATGCCGAGGTATGCAAAGTTCATGAAGGATATTTTGTCACGAAAGAGAAGGTTGGAAGAATTTGAAACAGTGGCATTAACGGAGGAGTGTAGTGCAGTTCTGCAGCAGAAGTTGCCACCTAAACTTAAAGATCCGGGAAGTTTTACCATCCCGTGTACTATTGGCAATCTTTCTTTCAGCAAGTGCTTATGTGATTTGGGTGCTAGCATTAATCTCATGCCCTTGTCTGTTTTCAAGCAACTTGGTCTGCCGGAGCCAAAGCCAACCAACATCTCTTTGCAGTTGGCTGATAGGTCAATCACTTATCCTAGGGGCATAGTGGAGGACGTTTTGGTGAAAGTTGATAAGCTCATATTTCCTGCTGACTTCGTTATCTTGGATTTTGAAGAAGACAAGAAGATTCCCATAATCTTGGGAAGGCCTTTTCTAGCTACAGGCCATACTTTGATTGATGTGCAAAAAGGAGAGCTTACAATGAGGGTGCAAGATCAGATTGTCACCTTTAATGTGTTCAAGGCAATGAAATTTCCGACAGAGGATGAAGAGTGTTGTAGTGTGGAAATAGTTGATACGGGTCAGAGAAAGGAACTTGATCAGTTGTTGAGCGAAAAGTCGGACACACACGTACTAAAGCATCACATCAGTGATTCCTTTGGCAATTCTTCAATTCGAGATCTTTCGAGTGTAAAGCTTGGGAAACTTCCACCACATTTGAAGTATGTCCTTTTGAATAATGAGTTAGTGATTTTTGAAGAGGGGCAAGATAACGTGTTGCGAAGGTGGAAAGCTGATGATAAGGAAGAAGAAAGCTTGACGTTTGAGTTGGAGAAGCACATTAGAGGTGTGAAGAAGAAAAAGAAGAAAATTAAGCTGTTGGATAGTAAAATCAGGTCGAAGTCTGAGGGAAGAGAATTGTGGAAAGCAAGCAAACAAGAAGTCAACGTTCGTATGAATGGTCTATCTGTTGAAGACGGTTCAGTTATTCTTTTGAAACCGCCATGAGTTGAGGAAGTAACGTCAAGCTAGTGACGTTAAAGAAGCGCTTCGTGGGAGGCAACCCACGCCTTCGTGAAGAAAAAAAAAAGTGTGTGAAAAAAATGAGTGTTGTGTGAAAAAAAAAAAAAAAAAAAAAAAATTATTGGGCGTGTCACGCAGGATGCGCCTGCGTTACGCAGGTTGCACCTGCGTTTCTGGATGTGGCGCAGGCCGCGCCTGCGTTACGCAGGCTGCGCCTGCGTTACTGTATAACAGGCAGGCTGCGCCTGCTTTTGTGCAGGCTGCGCAGGTGCAAATTTTTTAGTTAGTTTTTTTTTATTTTGTTTTTTTTTTTTCTCTCCTTTCTTTTCTTCCCTTTGTATATAAAAAAAAAAAACAAAAATTCAAACCCCAAATTTTATCCTAATCCTATTTCAATTCCAAAACCCCCATCTCTCTTCCAAAATTCTAAACCTATTCTAATTCTTTTTCTTTAATTCATCAAATCCTATTTCTATCCTACATCAAATTTCATACCCACCCAAAATTTTTCCTTTTCACATTAATTTTATTCACCCAATCCCTCCATTATATATACACACCCATACATACAAATCCAATTCCTCTTCTATTTATTTAAATTCAATTATAAAGAGGAATTAATTACAAGTTCACCTCTTTGATTCGTAATTGGGTTAAATCTTCTATAATATTATTTTTATTACGAATTTGTGTTCTTGTAATTGGGGGTTTTGTAGGATTCTTGTTATTTGGGAGAGGGCTAGTCTATGGAGCTCGTACGCATTATCCTCCACCAGATTCATCCGAGGAGGGTTATGATTCAGCTGGTTAGGTATGTTTTCTACTTTCCCTTGTATTTACTTCCATTCAATGCGGACATTGAATATTTTAAGTTTGGGGGTGGTTTGAGGGATTAGTAGTTGTTGTATATATATGTTCATGTAGGATATCATGTTTTGCATGCTTAGTAGTAATTCATTCATGTTATGTTCGTATTATCTACGTTTGTTTCATGTAGGACATCCTGTTTTTATTTATGTATATCATGTGAGTTCATATTAGTTGCATTGTCATGGCATGCATGTTTCATGATCCCTTAGAACGAGCTAATTCTGATTGGTAGGTAGGTGTCTAATTGAGTGTGATAATGATGAGTAGAGGGTTGATTTATAGTTTCTATGAAATTGACTTGCATGTTTCAGAAACAAAATCTTTTCACAGTCTCGTTGGGTGCTTTTGAGCTAGGTTGAGATCATGCTTGTTTGGATGTTTTGAGATTTAATCACTTGATTATATTTAGAATTTTCATTATTCCCTTGATGGCCTAGAACAATTAAGTCTAAGTTTGGGGGAAAACATGGATTTCATGCTTAAATTGTAAATAATTGTCAATAATGGCTAGGCGTCAAATGGCTAGTAGCCGGCTCATATTTATATGAGTAGTCTAGGGTTGGAATTGAGAATTCTCATTCCAGATTGCATAGAAAAAAAAAAGCAGAAAGAAGAAAGAAGAAAAAAGAGAAAAAAAAAAAAAGAAAAGAAAAAAAATGATGTCAATTGTTTATATGCAAAATTAACCAGGGTGAGCTCTTTAATACTCGAGCAATTAAGTTCTAGGGGACTTTGTGCCTAGTGACCTAAGGCTTTTATAGTCTGGGATCCACTAACCCAAAGCTCGCTACATGGGTATTATTGTATAAGCCTTTCGGGGTCTCATCCATTGCACGGTTAAATAAGCATGTTTGTATATTATGTGTCGTAGTTGTTTAGTAATAAAAGCATGAATTTCTGTCTACCTTGGATAAGGATGGAGGTGTTCCTAGGTTATGAAGTGTCTACAGTCTATTCTATTTATAAACCTGTGATTGTCTTGACGAAGAGCATGTATGATTTTTGACCTAGTTTTGGGAGTATTTCTGATGAGCATTGCACACACGCACGTTTCTGTTCATGTATTGTTAGTATACGGGAACTTGGTCGAACTCTATTTGGATTTAGTTGCATTCTTTGAGATATTTGTTTGTTAGTTGGTTTTGGTTAGTTTGAAGGGGATCGTTGCATTTTTCATTCTAGTTGCATTCATGCATTGCATTGCATTAGGTTAAATGGATTTTGTGGGTACATTCGCTATAGGCCCTCACGAGACCTTACTCGTCCACTAGGGCTGCCTAGGGGTTTAAAGGGCTTGTTGCATATGCCAAATGCAACCGTGATCACCTACGGAAGTGGTACTAGTTAGTTAGTTAGTTGTAATTGTTTATGCTTGAAGACAAGCATCGGTTTAAGTTTGGGGGTGTGATAAGTGGATTTTATATCCACTTGGATCGCTTAATTTCGGCTTAAATTGATTGTCTTGGGCTCAAGTTGTTGTAGATTTGATGTGTTTTGCTTAGTTGTGCAGGATTACGAGAATGTTGACTAAGGTGGATGCTTTTATAATTTTTTGGGAATTAATTGATTAAAATTCGGATTTTCGAGAAGGGTTGCACAGTTTACACTGTTTTGGCCATATCTTGAGTTCTAGAAGTCCGTTTTAGGCCCGTAAGCAGTCCACGCGAAGATAACGAGATTTCCTATCATTCTAAGATAGTCCAGAGGTCCAATTACGTGGGGAACGTTCCAGAAAATCTGAAGAAAAGTCAGCCACGAATTTTCCTTACAAAACATAATCAAATTAGGAAACGTATCTTGCAGAAATTCTATTATAATTCTGTTTTGTATTTTCTTGCTGGGCAAGACTTGTAGTGCCTATATAAACACACCATATCATTGTAATAGAGATAGACATATTATTAGTTATTATTATTGTAACATAGCTTAGATCTGCAAGGGGGAAAGGAGAGAAGGATTCAACGCTAGTGACAAGCAACGGATCTAGATCTACTTCAGCCTTTGTGTTATTCTGGATTCTAGATTTGTTTTCTTAACTCTTTGTTTATTAATATAATTACTTCTTTTATTCATATCTTGTTTTATATCATGTTTTCATCAAATCCCATGACGATGAACGGTTCAATTATGAGCTAATCGTTGTCATGGAATTCTAACGGAGTTATCTATGTAGCTAAGTAGTTTATATGCTTTAAAGATTTATGTGTGGTGAATTCTTGATATCCTCGTATGGTTGTGTTTCATGTATTTAGATGCGTCGCGAACATCTAATTTGTTAATCTCTTGCTAAACGAGAGTGGATCTTGAGATTTAGAACTTGCCATGTTAGCATAGGATAGGTTGATGTTTTAACATCATGATTTGTGGCGTAAATAGAGATATTATGCTGCCCTATGTGATCTAAGTGGATAACTTGTGCTTAAACCTTTATGTTTTCAAATTCTATAGAGATATAGGGTCTAAACATAATTGGTGTCTACCCATCTTCTATCTCTTTTGTGGATGCATGCGTAGTTTGGTATTAGTATACCGAGAGGTAGCTTTTACTTATTTCGTGTTGTCCGATCAGATATCAAAACCATCACATGTATTGATTAAAGGCTGCGACTCTAAGTGAAGTAGATAATGAAGTTAGAATTCCATGTTATTCTCATATAAGTAATTTGATTTTAGATCTCATTAGCTAGTTAATTCTAAAATTGCATATTAGTTAAATTTAGTTAATTAAAATCTCAATTAATTACTTGTCTTAGCAGTGAATTAAGATCATACATTGTTGAATAGGTGCATTTACTGAAAAGAACCATAACCTGATCCCTGTGGGAACGAATTTGAACTTAACCTTATATATTACTTGTGACCACGTACGCTTGCGTGATTTTGTGCTACCAATTGGTATTAACTAATTAATTACCTTTTTCAGTCAAAGCACATTACCTTTTCTTTTCTCTAACTAAAATCTCTGTTTTTCAAATTATATCATGGACTTTTATAATTTATCTAACTAAAATTTCTCCTTTATTAATCAATTTCCTTTTTCAGGTTAAACATATTATCTTTTCTATTTTAAATAACTAAATAATTTCCTAAAAATACATATCTTTTACAGTTTATCTAACTAAAATTTCTCTTTTTTTAAAAACACTAAGAGCAATTTCGTTTAATAAAATAACATAATTATATTATAATTAGTATTAAATAATTAATTACCTTTTTCAGCCAAAACATTTTACTAAAATCTCTCTTTTTCCAATTATATCATGGACGGTTATTTTTTTTAGTCTAAACCCGTTACCTTTTTTCTTTTCTCTTACTAAAACCTCTCTTTTTCCAATTATATCACGGGGGTTTCTATTTAATAAATATAAAATAAAAATATTATAATATTTATAATTAACCGATTACCTTTTCCCTTTTTTCTAAAAATATCACGGGCAACATTAATTTCTCGTTTTCAAAAAGTTTGAGTAATTTTATTTAGTAAAATAACATAATTAAATTATAATTACTATAAACTTATCAATTACCTTTTTTTACATAAATCATGTCATCTTTTTAATTTTCACGTTACCTTTCTATTTTCTATAACTAAAATATCTCTTTTCTAATTATATCACGGGCGGTTCTATTTAATTCAATAAAGTAATAATATTATAATATTAATAATTAACCGATTACCTTTTTCAGCTAAAACATATCATCTTTTCTATATTTTTAAAACTAAAATCCCTCTTTTAATATAGAAATATCACGAACAATATTAATTTCTCCTTTCTAAAAATATTACGAGCAATTGTATTTAGTAAAATAACTTAATTAAATTATAATTACTATAAACTAATTAATTACCTTTTTCACCTAGAACATGTTACCTTTTTGATTTTCTCTAAATAAATTCTCCTTTTTTCTAATCATATCACGGGCATTCTATTTAATAAAATAAAATAATAATTTTATAATTACTAATGATTAACAGATTACCTTTTTCAACTAAAACTTATCATTTTTTCTATATTTTCTAACTAAAATCACTCCTTTTCTAGAAATATCAGGAATAACATTTATATAATTACTAGCTTATAACCCGTGCGATGCACGGATCGCACGGATTTCTTTTAATATGTATTAAATTTTATTTTATGTTATAATTATATTTTTAGATAATCATTATTTACAATATTTTATTTAAATTTTAATTTACATTATTTAATATAAATTTAATTAATGATATGCATGGTTTAAAACTTATAGTATAAAAAATTAAAATAAATATGTCGTTGATGGAATTCAAACCTTGAAATTTTAATAAATTAATTTAATCATATAATATATCTAATAATTAGATCAAACAGTTTTGTTTTTATACTAAAAATTAATGGTTATTGTTCGTAGTATACGAATTTCTGTTATATTTTGTTAGTGATTAAAAGATATGGTGTGATATTTTTTGGTATATATTAATTATTGCAAGATTCTGTTTTAAACTAAAAGTTAACGTGTTTTAATTAGAAAAAAATATTATTGATTGTAAGATATGATATTTTAGGTATTTATAAAAAGTAATATCATCAATTAAAAGTAAATATTTTTTAATTAAAAAGGCAATCGGCTAATTATCATTAATCACATTATTTTATTATTTATATTAATAATTAGGATGACCATGCCGAAAACCGAACCGACAAACTTTCAATACCCGTGCGATGCACGGGTTTCTTTTATTATATTATAAATTTTACTTCATATTACAATTATGTTTTTATATAATCATCATTTTTAATTATTTTTTAATTTTAATTTAATATAATTGAATATACTCATGTTTACGAATTATACTAATGTTTACTTATTATAAACAACGTATACGAATTTTTAATATATTTTATTAATAATTGAAAAGTATGGTGTGATATTTTCGGGTATATTTTAATGAATGTAAGATTAGTTTTGAATCAAAAAGGTAACGTGTTTTTATTTGAAAGAAACATTAATGATTGGAAGATATGATACAATTGATGTTTTTAGGTATTTATAAAAGGTAATATCTTCAACTGAAATTAATGTGAAAAAGGCAATCGACTAAATACCATTAATTATATTATGTTATTATTTATTTTAGGTGTTTTTAGATGTTATTATGTGTTTTATAATGAATGATAAATAAGTAAATTCACGACGTACCAAAACTTTTAATGTTTTGATTTTTATAATATTATGTTATTATTTATTTTAGGTGTTTTTAGATGTTATTATGTGTTTTATAATGAAAGGTAAATAAGTAAATTCACGACGTACCAAAAAACAAGTACCAAAACTTTTAATGTTTCGGTTTTTATATAATAGTATAGATTATCAAATCATTTCATATAAAAATTTAAACCTCCAAAATTCATGTTTTAAAAAAATAATTTAAACTAATGAAAAAATTTCATATAATATTAAAAAAATCTGTGCATCGCACGGGTTTTAAGCTAGTACTATTATATAAAAGCCAAAACATTAAAAGTTTTGGTACCTGTTTTTTGGTACTTCGTGAATTTACTTATTTACCCTTCATTATAAAGAAAAATAAATACACCTAAAATAAATAATAATATAATATAATTAACGGTAATTAGTCGATTGCTTTTTACACATTTACTTTTAGTTGAAGATACATAATTAATGGTAATTAGTCGATTGACTTTTTCACATTTACTTTTAGTTGAAGATATTACCTTTTATAAACACCTAAAAACATCAATCGTATCATATCTTCCGATCATTAATATTTTCTTTCGAATTAAAACACGTTACCTTTTTAATTTAAAACAAATCTTACAATCATTAATATATACTCGAAAATATCACACCATACTTTTCAAGGAAAATATAACACCTAAAATAAATAATAACATAATATAATTAATGGTAATTAGTCGATTGCCTTACACATTTACTTTTAGTTGAAGATATTAACTTTTATAAACATCTAAAAAGATAAATCAAATATAACACCAAAATAAAATTATAACATAATAAAATTAATGGTAATTAATCGATTGCCTTTTTCACATTTACTTTTAATTGAAGATATTACCTTTTATAAACACCTAAAAAGATTAATCGTATCATATCTTTCGATCATTAATATTTCCTTTCGAATTAAAACACATTATCTTTTTAATTTAAAACAAATCTTACAATCACTAATATATTAAAATATCACCATAATTTTCAAGAAAAATATAACAATTAAAATTAATAAAAACATAATATAATTAATGGTAATTAATCGATTGTCTTTTTCACATTTACTCTTAGTTGAAGATATTACCTTTTATAAACACCTAAAAAGATCAATCATATATTATCTTTCAATCGTTAATATTTTCTTTCAAATTAACACACGTTACCTTTTTAATTTACAACAAATCTTACAATCATTAAATATACCCGAAAATATCACACCATATTTTTCAGTTATTGATAAAAATATATTAAAAATCGTATACGTTTTTTTATAATATGGAAATGTTGACTCGTAAACACGCAAGTATACGCGATCACAAATAGCAAGTGATAAATAAGATTCGTTCCGCAGAGACTAGGTGTAAATGTGAATTAAGTACTTATACAACGGTGTATGGTTATTTACTTACTGCTTAAACAAGTATCAAAATTGGTTGTTGATTACTAACTTAACTAATTAAACAATTATTAACTAAGAGTGAATTAACAAACGAGATTACTTATGTATGAGGAAACATGGAGTTCCAATTTCATCGAAAACTTCACTAAAGGTTGACACATTAAATCGACACGGGTGACGAACAAGATAATTAATCAAATAACACTACGATAATACGAGCTACCTTCCAATATACTCATATCAAACCAATTAACATCCACAACAGATAGAAGTCAAGAGGACACCACATTACGATCAAATCATATATGTCTATACAATCTGGAAAAGTAATTGGTTTAAGCACAAGTTATCTTTTATAATTACATGGGGCAATATGCATTGGTTAAATCATACCACTAAACATGAAAAATCAAATTAATTCATGAACCCATGCTAGTATGGCAAACTCTCAATTCTTGAATCCACTTTCGCAATCAACAAGAATTAATAAATTAGATGCTAGCTAAACATCTATCAACTAAATCAACCATACTAGATTATCATAATCAAATCACCCAACAATCAATCACATGTCAAACACAATAATTATGAAATCGAATCCATTGGAACCCCATGATAATGATTAGTTCATAATTGAACCTATCACCATCATGGATTTAAGAGAAAACATAATTCTAGAAAATATATAATAATAGAAGAGAAATAGGGTTAGAAATAAATCCCCAAATAGTGTAGAAGAGTAAAAAAGATCCAAAATAGATTAGGCCTCCTTGCTTGTCACTATCTCGAAGAACCCTCTCTTGTTTTGTTCTAAGATAATAATGTCGATGATAAATTCCTACTGATGATAGATATGTTTTTAGGTCTAACATTATATATATAGATGCCCTAAAAATAGGCCCAAAACAATTGACCCGGCTGAAGGGAATAAAATTCTGATGCCAAGCCGCTCGAGCGCTATAGCCCTTAAATGGGGCGCTGCAGCGCTTGTTAGTTCCTGGAAAATGCTCTCTCGAGCGCTGCCTCCCTTGTTCTGAGCGCAAGAGCGCCTGGTTCCGCGCTGTAGCGCCTGTTCTGAGCCCAAGAGCGCCTGGTGCCCCCTGCCCAGCTTTGTAGAGCTTTCTCTCCTCTTCGCGTGGGCTTTTGAATCGCCTAATTCCGATGTCTGGAACTCCAGTTATGGCCAAAACAGTGATGTATGCGCATTGAGCTCAATTTCCCGAGTTCTCTTGCCCTGGACTTCCTGTAATTCTACTTTAAGCTCACAAAATACCACCAATACTTCACCAACACCACCAATGTCGCCCGACTATGCAACCTACACAAATTAGATGAAAACACATCAAACTAACACGAAACTTGAGAACTCGCAATCGTTTTAAGTACGAATGGAATGCAAATAGTGGATATAAAATCCACTTATCAAACCCCCAAACTTAAATCGTTGCTTGTCCTCAAGCAATGCAAACTCAACCCTAAAATGATAAATGAATGCAACTAAAAATTAAATGTCATGATAATGCAAAAATGTCCTAATGCAATGATCACACACAAATTACCGAAACCGACTCAACACGCAAACGCCTCAAGGAATGCAACAACTCCAAACAGAGATCGACTAAGTCCCCGTATACTAACAATACATGCCCGGAAACGTGGTGTGTGCAATTCTCACTAGATATACTCTCGAAACTATATAAAAGGCATAACCAATTCTTCGCCAAGACAATCACATGTTTATAAACAGAATGAACTTTAGACACTCCATGACTCAAAGACACCGCCATCATCATTTAAGGTAGACAAGGACTCATGCTTTACTATACAAAACACCACAAAACACAAAACACACATGCTTATTGACCGTGCAATGGGTGAGACCCCTAAAGGCTTATACAATAGCACTCATGTAGCGAGCTTTAAGTTAGTGGATCCCAGACCGGAAAAGTCTTAGGTCACTAGGCATAAAATCCCCTAGAACTTACTTGCTCGAGTACAAAAGAGCCCACCCTAGCCAATTCGCATACACACACTCTCACAAACGCTCATTTTTAAATATTACAACTCCTTTTTTTCTTTTATTTTCTGTTCTCTTTTTTTTTCTGACTCCTCTTTTTTTTTCTTGCCTTTTTTTTTCACACATGGGTGTACTATCTCACCCTCCTAGACTACTCATATTAAATATGAGCGGCTACTAGCCATTTGACGCCTAGCCATTATTACAATACTACACAACACGACACGACACTTAGCATGAAATCCTTGTTTTCCCCCAAACTTATACTTAAGTGCTCCTATGCCGTCAAGGGAATAACGAAAATTCTAGATATAACTAGGTGATTAAATCCCAACAGCCAAACCAGGTATGACTCGATCTAGCCCAAGAGCAAACAGTGAGACCGTGAAAAGATTGTGTTCCCGACACACGCAAGTAAATTTCATAAGTACTTAAATCAACCTCTATTCATTGTCATCACACTCAAATTAACGTCGACCTATTGAGCCAGAACAGACACTCATGTGGAATCATGTAATATGCATGAACAAAATGATATTACACTCCTAAATAAATCTATATGGCATGGCATCCTAAATGCAAACTAAATGACATGGCCAAACTACATGCAAAATTACTAATATGAACTAGCATGAATATGCAGCTATATGCAATGCAATGATTCTTAATACCCTAAATTCACCCCCAAACTTATTAAATTCAATGTCCTCATTGAAGGTAAAATTAAAGGGTACAAGATATACTCCCCTAGTCGTCGGCATCTCCACCCTCCTCGGGTGGTGTGTCTGGTGGTGGATAGACGTGGAGGCTCCACACAACTGTTGTTTTATTCGAAATCAAGAAATCATGGGTTGCCTCCCACGAAGCGCCTTTCTTTAACGTCTTTAGCTAGACTTGGCCACGATTTTCCTCTTGAAAATTTTCTGCACCGCATCTCTATAAGGCCATTTAATGATCTTTTCTGGAGCGACATCTTCAACGACCAGCTTTACCCGTATTCGCTCCTCACAAGATCTCTTAACAACATTCTCCCGCCTACCTGAAAAGTTAACAGCAATAACAAGAGCAAGCAAAGGAGATGAATTACAAGAAACATACCCCAAGTGAACTAGCAATGGTTTGAGCTCGAGTTCGGGAGCTCCTTCAAATGATGGCTTAAGGCGCACCTGAGAATTCCAGAGATCTTCCACTCCAAGCAACTTATGTGGAATACGTAGCCCCATTAACCAAGGCACTGTAATCCTCAGCTGGCCATGCTTTGCCTTCTCCTTCTCCGTGTCATACTTTTTACTCTGCCCTGCATCAACCAATTTCAAGCTAAAACACTCCTCATACTCCGCTGGCAAATTCATGGCTAGAGTTTGCTTCTGAAGCCGCTGTGGATATGGAGGAGGACAATCGATTTGGATGATCTCTGTAGTCTTCTCTGGAGTAGATTTGTCAGCAGGAGTGATGCTCTTTTCCTCTTCGGCCTCCAACTGGTCGAAGTTAGATTGCAACGGAGCGGCATTTAACAACTGAACATGCTCTTCTAATTCATCATCTTCAATGTCAAACTTTCCTTGAAAAGCACTCTCTACAGACTTTGACTTTAACGGCTGATCAACCTTCTTACGGTGTTCAGTATCAACCATTACCACACTGAGACCCTCTTCATCCTTCGAAGGAAATAGCATAGCCACTTGAGCCTTGGAGTTTTCTTGATCTTGGGCTGATTCTTCAGAACTTTCAGATTGCAAAGGAAGTGGTTGCGGCTGATTATTCAGAACCGAATTTTCTGGACATTCTGAATTTTCTGATTGGTTTGCCTCCGGTTCTTCTTCCTTATCAGCTTCATGTTCTGCTTCTTCCTCATCTTTGCCCTCAGAATCTCCTTCCTGAACTTCGATCAAGGTCTCACCCGTGGCTAAGAAAGGCCAGTCAAGACTGATAGGAAGGTTCTTGTCCTCCTGCTCTACAGCTAGGCCTTCTATGTCACTTGCAATTTGATTCAATGTTTTTAATGCATTTGCAATTTGACCAATCTGATCTCCTATTGTCTGGAGAGACAATGCATTGCTTTTAACCATCAACCTCAATTCTCCTAATTCAGCTTCTTCGGTCGACTGTTGGTTAGACCAAGTCTGAAATTTCTGCTGCTGAAATTCAGGAGGTTGAAAGTGTTGATGCACTGGGGCATACAGATGCTGAAATTGTTGCCCCTGTTGCTGCTGAGTTCCCCCTGGACTATGTGGCTCATCTCCAAACTGCTGATTTTGGAGCGGGTAGGATGGATATTGGGATTGCTCCATACCACTCTGATTGTAGTCCCAGCTGAAATTCGGCCGGTTTCTGTTATACTCACATTGATGAGTGTAATGTCCACCTGCACACAGCTCACACACAATTACGAAGTCCTGCTCCCAATAATCCATCAAATAAAGAAAAAAACAGTTCAAGTCAGTAATCTATAACGACCACTGATGATAAGCACTTAAACTACAAATAACACCGAAGTCCCCGGCAGCGGCGCCAAAAACTTGTTGACTCGTAAACACGCAAGTATACGCGATCACAAATAGAAAGTGATAAATAAGATTCATTCCGCAGAGACTAGGTGTAAATGTGAATTAAGTACTTATACAACGGTGTATGGTTATTTACTTACTGCTTAAACAAGTATCAAAATTGGTTGTTGATTACTAACTTAACTAATTAAACAATTATTAACTAAGAGTGAATTAACAAACGAGATTACTTATGTATGAGAAAGCATGGAGTTCCAATTTCATCGAAAACTTCACTAAAGGTTGACACATTAAATCGATACGGGTGACGAACAAGATAATTAATCAAATAACACTACGATAATACGAGCTACCTTCCAATATACTCATATCAAACCAATTAACATCCACAACAGATAGAAGTCAAGAGGACACCACATTACGATCAAATCATATATGTCTATACAATCTGGAAAAGTAATTGGTTTAAGCACAAGTTATCTTTTATAATTACATGGGGCAATATGCATTGGTTAAATCATACCAGTAAACATGAAAAATCAAATTAATTCATGAACCCATGCTAGTATGGCAAAATCTCAATTCTTGAATCCACTTTCGCAATCAACAAGAATTAATAAATTAGATGCTAGCTAAACATCTATCAATTAAATCAACCATACTAGATTATCATAATCAAATCACCCAACAATCAATCACATGTCAAACACAATAATTATGAAATCGAATCCATTGGAACCCCATGATAATGATTAGTTCATAATTGAACCTATCACCATCATGGATTTAAGAGAAAACATAATTCTAGAAAATATATAATAATAGAAGAGAAATAGGGTTAGAAATAAATCCCCAAATAGTGTAGAAGAGTAAAAAAGATCCAAAATAGATTAGGCCTCCTTGCTTGTCACTAGCTCGAAGAACCCTCTCTTGTTTTGTTATAAGATAATAATGTCGATGATAAATTCCTACTGATGATAGATATGTTTTTAGGTCTAACATTATATATATAGATGCCCTAAAAATAGGCCCAAAACAATTGACCTGGCTGAAGGGAATAAAATTCTGATGCCAAGCCGCTCGAGCGCTATAGCCCTTAAATGGGGCGCTGCAGCGCTTGTTAGTTCCTGGAAAATGCTCTCTCGAGCGCTGCCTCCCTTGTTCTGAGCGCAAGAGCGCCTGGTTCCGCGCTGTAGCGCCTATTCTGAGCGCAAGAGCGCCTGGTGCCCCTACCCAGCTTTGTAGAGCTTTCTCTCCTCTTCGCGTGGGCTTTTGAATCGCCTAATTCCGATGTCTGGAACTCCAGTTATGGCCAAAACAGTGATGTATGCGCATTGAGCTCAAATTCCCGAGTTCTCTTGCCTTGGACTTCCTGTAATTCTACTTTAAGCTCACAGAATACCACCAATACTTCACCAACACCACCAATGTCGCCCGACTATGCAACCTACACAAATTAGATGAAAACACATCAAACTAACACGAAACTTGAGAACTCGCAATCGTTTTAAGTACGAATGGAATGCAAATAGTGGATATAAAATCCACTTATCAGGAAACATAAGTATAATCCGTAAACATGAGTATATTAAATTATATCAAATTAAAATTAAAAAATTTATTAAAAATAATGATTACATAAAAACATAATTGTAATCTATCTATACGATTATATAAAAGCCGAAACATTAAAAGTTTTGGTACTTGTGTTTTGGTACCTATTTTTTGGTACGTCGTGAATTTACTTATTTACCATTCATTATAAAGAAAAATATATATGATATCTATGATATAATTAATAGTAATAAGTCGATTGCCTTTTTCACTTTTACTTTTAGTTAAAGCTATTACCTTTTATAAAGACCTAAAAACACCAATCGTCATAACTTCCAAACATTAATATTTCCTTTCAAATTAAAACACGTTAACTTTTTGATTTAAAACTAATTTTACAATTATTAATATGTACCCGAAAATATCACATCATATTTCGGCACGATCATCCAAATTATTAAAATAAATAATGAAATAATATAGTGAATCGTAATTAGCTGATTGTCTTTTTAATTAAAAAAATGTTTATTTTTAATTGATGATATCTTACTTTTTATAAACACTTAAAATATCATATCTTCCAATCAATAATATTTTTTTTTCTAATTAAAACACGTTAACTTTTAATTTAAAACATAATCTTGCAATAACTAATATATAACCAAAAATATCACACCATATATTCTAATTACTAACAAAATATAATAGAAATCCGGATACCACGAATAATGATCGTTAGATTTTTAGTTAAAAATTAGAACCGTTAGATCTAATGATTAGATATAATATATGGTTAAATTAATTTACTAATATGTATACCCGAAAATATCACACCACATTTTTCAATTATTAATAAAATATATTAAAAATTCGTATACGTTGTTTATAATTAGGAAATATCAGTATAATCCATAAATATGAGTATATTAAATTTAAATTAAAAATAATGATTATGTAAATATATAATTGTAATATTAAATAAAAATTAATGGTAATTAATCTATTGCCTTTTTCATATTTACTTTTAGTTAAAGATATTACCTTTTATAAAAACCTAAAAACATCAATCGTATCATATCTTTTAATCATTAATATTTTCTTTCGAATTAAAACACGTTAACTTTTTGATTTAAAATAAATATTACAATCATTAATATATACCCGAAAATATCACACCATATTTTTCAATTATTAAAAAAATATTTTAAAAATTTGTAGACATTGTTTATAATAAGGAAACATTAGTATATTCCATAAAAATGTGTATATTAAATTATATTAAATTAAATTAAAAAAATTATTAAAAATAATGATTATATAAAAACATAATTGTAGCTCTAATTGTTAGATAAAAATACCAAAATTTTCAATATATTAAAAAACAATAAAAATATCTTTAATTAAAAATACGGATCTAATTTTTAGCTCTAATTATATCTTTAATTTATAACATAATAAAAGAAACCCGTGCATCACATGGGTATTAAAAGTTTGTCAGTTCGATTTTCGGCACGATCATCCTAAATATTAAAATAAATAATAAAATAATATAACGAATGATAATTAACTGATTGCCTTTTTTAATTAAAAAATGTTTATTTTTTATTAATGCTATTACTTTTTATACACCTATCATACCTTCCAATCTGTAATATTTTTTTCTAATTAAAACACGTTAACTTTTAATTTAAAACATAATTTTGTAATAATTAATATTTACCCAAAGATATCACACCATATTTTTTAATCACTAATAAAATATAATAGAATTCGTATATTACGAATAATAACCCTTAGATTTTTAGTAAAAAATCAGAACCGTTAGTTCTAATGATTAAATATATTATATAATTAAATTAATTTACTAAAATTTTAAGGTTGAACCACATCAGCAACATATTTATTTTAAAATTTTATAATATGAGTTTAAACCATGTATATCATTAATTAAATTTTTATTAAAAAATTTAAATTAAAATAAAAATAAAATATTGTAAATAATGATTATATGAAAATATAATTATAATATAAAGTAAAATTTAGTACATATCAAAAAAAATCCGTGCATCGCACGGGTTATAAGTTAGTACATATAAATATATACTCTATCACAACTAAAGATTGGATCAACACTTTTTTTTTGAGTGTTGATTATATTTTTAGTTGTTTTCTATTGTTGTGCCTTACTTAGTGTATTTTTAGTTTCTGGGTGTTTTTTTTTTCGAACTTAAAGGTTCTATTATCTAATTGTCCGGGGCAACATGCGTGCCTTTCGGTTAGATAATAAACTTTTTTGTATGAATGAAAACCATTTTTCCTGTTTTACAGGTTATTATATTTCGATACAATTCATATATGTGAATATATATTCTTGACAAAAAAAAATCCGAATAATATGGATTTTATTTTTAATGTACTGGCCTTATGTCACATTCACCAATCACTACTACTAGTACTGTACTTGCTAAACATTTCTTAATAGTAGAGACCAGTAAACTACCAACCGAATCATGAAATAAATACAAATAACATAGACATAACAAATGAATGATGTCTAATTAGAACTCAGTTTGCTTAAGATTTAGCAAATGAATGATGTCTTAAAACTCAGTTTGCTGAAGATTAAAGATAATCAACTGTGAGAAATAACACAGATACAAACTGCTACAGTACAACTTACTGACTTCGTTTTGATAAGCTATTTACCTAGAGTAATAGTAACATCTTAGGTCCATCGGCAAAGATACTCTAATCCTACCTTTAAGCTGTTTCTTCGAAACTTAATAGCTTACGAATGCAACATAGATACGGAACCTGGTTCCTCAACATTCCCATGCCAAACCATATTACACACCAACCATATTTTTACTTGACAAAAAGATATCCGTGAGTTCTAGTCACATTCAGAAGAAAGCAACGGCTAGAGCTAACATCATAACTATACCTCCAAGCTTTATTCTACTAGACACTGAAACTGCCACTCTCACATTATCAACCACGGGTCCACACAATGAGGTCAAATCATCGCTCCTCGTATTGTAATAAATGCTGTAGAAGGCGATACGTGTTCTATCAGCCTTGGCTGTGAAATTCACATCAGCAGTTTGGAATGTAGCATTAGAATTAGGAGTGTAATGAATATTTTCAGCTTGATCACCAGCAAAGGCCATAACTGCTAGTGGCTGCTTGCATTTGTCCCCGGCATGACCTAATGAAAATGATAATCTGTAGGGCTTGTTTGGCTTAGTTTCGACCATCTGAGAAATTATGCCTTCCTTGCCTGAAAGCAATTCGATTGCTCTTTTTCCTTCTGGGACGGTAAAATGGTTGGAGTCTATGTATCGGACTGCTCTGTTTGATTCAACAATCCAACCTGGTAGTGAAGATGTTTCTTCATCAAGGTTAGTGGGGAGTAAGACACCTAGAGATGCATTGCGGAACATCCATGGACCTTCTTCAAAGTCACCATTGAGTACAGCATTATCTGCATGAATTGCAGGAATTATTAAGCCCAAAAACATTATACTATCAATCTTGCTTTCTATAATACATTGGGAACAGTTTGAAGGCTGGGTCCAAACCTGTTATCCTTGTGTCGTACTGAATTTATCCTACTTGATTCCTGGCTTTCTTCTTTTTTCTCATCTATAACCCATATCTACTAAGCCATTATGTTTAAGTTAATCATCAGTAGTACAGCTCGGTCCTTTTTCTAATTTCAGTATTCCCAAAAGATGGATTTTTTCTTCTACCGCCTATTTTTAACAGAAGGGAAGTAGGTAGCAGAAAGTTTGAAAATTTCCAAGTAACTTTGGCTTATAGTTCTAATTTGTTCATACCGGTCGTTTGGCGAAATCTTATTTCTAAAATAAGTGACTTTTGAACCAAAAGAACTTGTGTAAATATATTGGCAGGTCTCTAAGATTTTCTTTGCACAAGTAGGGGGTCTTCACTGATAGTGCCTCTCTGCTAAACAGTCTTTCTTCTCCCATGTCCTAGAAGTATGAAGTACAAATAAGTTCTGTGCATATCTCACCATCACTAATATCCGAGTGAGACGTTTGTATATACATGTGTGCATTGGCATCTTAATTTCTAATCCTGTAATCCATCTACTACATAACGTACATGTTAACACTACCTTTGCTAATTCCTAGTATGTCATAATCCCAGCAAATTCAAATATAATCAAACCATAAAAGATAGTACCTTTGACTTTTTCAGGAACAAAAAGCTTCTTAATAGCAATATCATCAATAATGGGTCCACAAGTAGGGTCATCCTCCATGCCGGGATTTCTAAACGCAACCCTCACATTATCTTCTTCCACCTCAACTGCCCATGCATATGTATCCCAGCCTTGCACACTATACAGCGTTTGTAAATCAATGGTTTGCGATGCAGGTGGCACAGACACGTTCAGTGACTCTAGCTGACCACAAGTTCGAGCTGCACTGAATGTAATGGAGTATATCGATCCTTTCTCAAGCTTCAATTCTTGGCTTATCTCGGCATCATTTCCCAGGCGAAGTGCATGTTCACCTTCTGGTACAATGAGTATCATTCCACCTTGTTTCTCCCCGGATGATACAAGTTCAACGGTGCCGTTCAGTTTCCAGCTGGGAATTGCTGTTGGTCCATCGGCTACGCCAAAGCCGGAGAAGCCGCCGGCTGGTGGTGTCTCGAAATCACCATTGATTAGTAGACCTGCAAATGATCAAAATAACACAAAAGATTATATTATTTTGGGACCAAAAACACCATGCATTCTAGAAACAAGACCTGTGATTTATGCATTTGATATGCATAAATCATAATATCATAATGCATCTGATGTCTGTTTAAATGCAATTGGAGAAAAATGTAATGAATGCCCAATTTTTCAAATTTTTACTAGAGAAATAAGATATGTATATCACAGGTACATGTGTGACCGTGACACTAACATTTTAAAAATAGTGTTCACATAGTAAATTTCTTTGTGCACACAATATTGATTGGGGGACACAAGAAACAGAGGCTTTTGTCAAATAGCAAGCAGCATGTACAGAAGAATCTGAATACACCATAATTCTAATAAATATAGTTGCCCCATCCCCAAAATTTTGAACTATTATATGTCAACCGCGTTGAGCAAGCTGTCTTTGGGGGACCTCTCTTCTTCTTGTATACAAAATGTATTTTAAATCTATCTTCATTTAAAATTTAATTACTTGTGTTGTGTCTAATTTATTTTTTATGCCTCGAAAATGCTCCTAATACGTTCTCATCTTGGCAAACAGCAGGTAACTATCTTATACTCAAAAAATTTACACACATTACACAAGTAACATACATCTGATCTGTGGATACCAAGAAGTATCAGTTGTACCAAAGTGCGGGTCATGTTAAAAGTCCAACTTGTACCAAAACGTGAAGCTTTGACCGGAATTTTCATCTACCTGATCTCATCACTTCCAGCAATACTATAGTCTCTGTGCATTTGTTAAATGTTACTTGGTAGAACCTTAGTGTTGTTGCTACTTTACACAGAGAACAATAAGTTAAGGAATTAAGAAAGAAAATCAAAGCTTTCCAAGCTCATCTAATCTTTAGAAACATATAGGTATTAGTAGCATCTAGTAATAGTTTTTATTTAAGTTTTTAACTGGGGACTGATCTCAAAAACATGGAAAAAATTTGCACGGATTCCAACTCCACATGCACAATATTACCAAGAAATCAAACATAAAAATGAGATTATTCACTAATCCATTGCAAAATGTTGAATGAACACAAGACATAAAACTAAAATATTCCAAGAATCAATCACAAGAAAGAAAAATAGCTCAGTAAAAAAAAATCATACCATCTTCGACTACAAGTGCAGCAATTGTATGAGCCATTAAAACAGCACAAACTGCCACCCATTTCCATCTTGCTGAGCTCCAAACCATCTTCATTACAATGTGTGTGTGTGTGTGTAGAGATGTGTGTGTGTGTTTCTCTCACTTGAAAATAAAAACAGAGGACAAGTCTGGAGAAAGAGTAGGTAAAGCAAGTGTGATTTTATGGTACAAAGAAAGATTCCAAGTGAAGCCTAGGGGTCTTTAGTCTACTGTGTATCTCCAGCCTTTTTACTAGCTGTACACATTTGCTTTTTACTACATGTTGCAGGATTAAAGGGATCAAACTATACTTTATTTTTGGTTTAACCAAAAAGAGGTTTATTTAAGTTGCATGATTGAAAATATGAAAACACAAAGATTAAAAAAGTTAAGAAAGAAAAGAGTGTGTTCCCACCACTTGAGGGTTCACACTCAATTTTCTTGCACATTCTTCCGTGTCTTGAGAACCGTAATGGTCCACCGCCGTTGTTCCTCAATCATGAATAGTTAAAAGTTAACCACTCACTTGTACTCATATTTGGGTTTTGGGCCTTTATCTCATGATTTGGAGTCAAAATGCCCTAAATTTCACAATCCGATGTAAAAGAGCATTTCCAAGAGTCTTCCTAAATATATTATAAACAATTAAGCTCTTAGCAAGTTATTACATTGATTTTTGTGTCAACTCCAACAATGATCTCTATTATGGCTCTTTATTTTATATTTTATTCATATGTCAATTCCACTTGGACAAACAATCAATAGATGAGAGAGAAGAACCACTATTTTACTAATAAAATATTAAGTTAAGAGCTACTAGTTGCTCCTAAAATAAAGGAGAGAGAAGAAACTCTTAACTTTTTAAAGAGCCTCTAAGAGTCTCTTGGAGCTTGATTTTTATTCTCTCTCCTCATTTTTTGAGTTAAGAGCTACAATAAAGAGTCACTTGGATATGCTCTAACATCTAAACGCATTCTTTTGTGGCGTTTTTCCATTAACGATTTTTTTTTTTGAGTTTCCTCTCTTGACTGACAGTGGTAGCCACATGTCATCTCACAATTTTTGTTCCTTTTTAAAATAAAAAAGAAAACGAAGCATTTGAATGCGTGCCTAGTCTTGTAACGCATTATTTTTTTGCGTTGCTGGTGTAATCATCAATTTTTATATATTTGTTATTATTATTTTTTTATTTGAATATGATTTATTCGTTTTTCCGAATATTTTCAAACCCAAAATGGAACAGTTGAACCCCAAAGTTAATTGTTCAATCCCTAAATTTAATTAAAATGTTAATTTTTAAATCTAAAAATTTTAAATAAAATATTGAATCCGGCGGCCTAAACAACCCTAAACCCCAAACCCTAAGTTCGTATACGGTTTATTCGTCGTTTTTAATATTTATAAAACACAAAATGGAAACATTGAACCCCAAAAATTAATTGTTGAACCCCTAAATTAAATTAAAATTTATTTTTTAAATCTAAAAAATTAATATTTAAATTTTTATTAAAAAAAAGAAAATTTTAAAAATAAGTTATGACTATCCTTAAAATATCTTAAAATGCGTGTCAAAAAAGTAAAAAAAAAAATAAGAATTGATTGGGACAAGTACCAAACAACTTCAAAACTCATTTTGAGTAAAGGCTTGTTGAATATAATCCAAAAGGCTCTCTCTGTTACTTCAATTTAGGCCTAAACTGCAACGCAGCTGATGTCCAATGTGAGATATAGAGATGTCCCTCTTCTGCACTTTATCAACGTCCACACTGATCAACTAACAAGTGCTATTCTGAACCTTATTTCTGATCAGTCGAAACCAGTAATTATCATAGTGGATCATTTACGCATCTTCTATGTCATCAAAAAATTGATACGCCAGATCAAGATCTTCTTAAACTGAGAGGGTTATGAAAGAAATACTGTACAGTGTACATAATGTAGCGGGAACGGAAGTTTAGGATGGAGAAATCATTATGCAAACAAACTCATATAGTCCATGTGGCATCGACACAACAAAACCCTGACAACGCTAACAATTAAATTGTCTGGACTAGTTTACATATTTAAAATGATATCAACTACATTGTCCTCGAGTCACGAATTCGCAATTAACAATGATGGGAGCATCTACCAATCACCATTCTCACCACCATAACTACCCAACCAGGACAATTTTTCCCTTATCACTCTCAGTCTCAGAACTGGACTCTTGCATGTTAGCATTAAAGATAGCTAGTTTCCTGTTTTTTGCCCCCATCAACAAATATTCACTGATTTTTAATAATTATTTTGAAACAAATATTCACTGAATTTTGTTTTAGCACATTTCTACCCTACCAGAAAATCCCTTTTCAAACTTTTTTACACTCTCTTTCTCTGACCTTAATGGTGGACTAGAACCATAGTCATTCCTTCCATGTTTGTTCATAGCACCCACTTTCACAAGACCATGACACAGGAAAAGAACAGGGATGAGTCATCTATAGTTCTATACCCATGACCCTCTTCCTGCTTTCTCCTGTGTGCATAAACGTTTGTGAGTAACCTTGCCACCCTGGGATAAGTTGCCCACCGGTTTAGCACAAAATCTTATTAAGCAACCACACTCCCAAAGTTCCCACTAAATCCCCATCCTACTGTAAGGTAATATTACTTATATCTCCCATGTCACTCATCATCTTCTCGGTCTTCGTTCAGAAATTAGGGATGTTTTTAGTTATCTGAGTCATTTACCCA
Organism: Saposhnikovia divaricata; assembly: GCA_036435485.1. Taxonomy (NCBI): domain Eukaryota; kingdom Viridiplantae; phylum Streptophyta; class Magnoliopsida; order Apiales; family Apiaceae; genus Saposhnikovia; species Saposhnikovia divaricata. Next base: position 48,535,818 of record CM071600.1, read on the forward strand.
GCTTGGGTCTGCCCATATGAGGTTGCATTCCTGACAGACAGGAAAGAATTTTTATTTTGACAACACTGTCAGTGGCTTCTTCACTATTTATATCATCCTCAACTCCTTTGTGGCATAAGTTAATAGCCAGCCTTGTCTACTTCATGAACCCAAGCATATATCACTTGAGTAGATGTACAACATTTGATCATGTCCTCCACCTTTGCCATGATATCATAATTTAAGTGGATCTGCACTGTGTAAATGACCTGTAAACAAGTACATATCAACACTGTTATCACGAAGACGACTAGTCGACACGAAGGTACTCGGACGCCGAAAACCTCGAAGCCCGACTTCTTAACATATTCAAAACTGCTACTCTTGTATAGTTACACTGTTATTACTTTTGATTTAAATTGGAATTGATGTGTTTAGTTATATTATATATTAATCTCGTAAATACATGTATAATTAGCACTTTATCGACTTTTTACGACTAGTCGGACGACTTGTCGACTAGTCTTCTCGAAGGTACTCGAGCGTCGAGGCTCGACTTGGCGCCGTGATAACCTTGCATATCAACCTACTTTACCTTTGACGCCTGCTCAACAGCACCGTTACAACTAACAGGTCTCCCTCTTGCAAATCACAACAGCGGACTAAGTATTATAGCCCTCAATATGTGCGCAGTATGCTGTCTTAGGCGAGTGTCAGCTCCCAGTTTGGAACATCGGTCATTAAATCTAGATTAATTGGCATGATCAAGCAAGTTCTTCAATAGGTATTTTGGGGTATGTGTTTGGAGAACTAGGGGGTTCTGTTCCAGAAACCACAACCATTTAACAGTTACCACCCAAACCACTGAAATTCATCAAATACATAGACTGAGTCGATTTGCTCCAACGGGCACTATTCAGACAAATGCTGAAGAAGGGGGAATTTCAGGAATAATTGTTTCCAAGTATGAATTAAATTTTAAAACTTCACAATAATAGATGTGCCCTATCCCAAAAAAGTTTGATTATGTTTTCCTGTATCATGGGAGATGGGAGGACTTGAAGATAAAATTATAAACAGCAGAAATATCCGAGATCAGACTTCAGCCAGGGGCTGATGGTGAATCGGAGGGGGGAAACTATTTTTATACCACACAAGCAGATGTTTATAGTGGAAATCCAGTGCATCAAGACTATGACTTTTGATAAATATAAGATCAATGTAAACTCAACAACGGACAGCCAAGCAGCTCTTCATGTTGCAATTCGCAATAGGGAGCTTAAAACTATGAGGACGTTGTTGAAAGAAGGTTGTAGCAACAATCTATAAGTAAAACGGTGGACACTAGAAGCTCTAGCAGAATATCAAGGAAACACATCTATTGATGACCATCTACAAAACTATGAAACTAGATCAACAGATGAGCGGTAGATGTTTTTCCAGACACATCAACTACCACCGGTGACAGAATTAAACCAACACCAATAGGGCGAATCGGCTATTTTGATCCACGTGCTAAAATTTTCACATTACATGGCTCAACTGATTTGAGCCATCCCACTAATACTGACTTTGTTAAATTCAATAAAAAGAGATTCAGTATGCACATTAAGTTTCTAAAACAAAGTGCACCATCAGAGCAGCATGCAATGTTAATAATCTTACCTGATTTCATAGAAGAGCAATTTAGTATCGCAGGTAAGCTTCGTGTGACTTTGAACAAAGAACCCTGAAATTGCAAATATGAAACATTAATTTGATCTAAATGCTGGTTAGCAAAATCCAAGTCCAAAAAAAAAAAAAAACACAGATCCTGGAAAAGAGTGGTTGTGACTATAATAAACTATTGCTGAAGTTGATGTTTAATAAGTCTATCATCCTCTGACTTGTCAAACTGCAGGTCAGAACTTTGGAGGGCATTATATTACCAAAGCTGTAAACTTGTAGAAAGCGGAATTAGAATGTTCATTGTCATCCGAGATGAGATCATTTGTTTCTCATACCACCTATAAACTTTGATATGACTCCATCAATATTCACGACCTATTAGGAATGCAAAGAAATTTCTCTTAAATTCAAGTAACGGTATAGAATATAATTCACAAGGTTGACCTCCTAAATGAAATCTAATCGGCCTTTGAAGAGATGCACATCATACCTGGAAGTGGAAACTAAATAAACGGTGTTGCTTCAAAGAACTCCCGACAAACCACATGTATTTATTTCTAAAATTAACAGAAGCACTAACATGCAACACTGCAAAAATGATCATGCCATACATATAAAGAATTTCCAAAACCTTTTCCCTTGATTGGGAATTTTAGTGTGTTAAAAGGAGGCAGGCCAAAGTCATGCACTGTAGATGAGTAAATCAAGTAAGCCCCAATGCTATCAGTCAATATAATGGGCCAGGATCCCTACTGCTTTAAGATACAACAATTGAACAACGTTCATTTTCATTACATGGTTCCATTTAGAGGAACGACAAGATGGAAATTGTACAATTGCTACTGCTGCAGTCAAAATATCATTTCCTCTTAGTATTTTTTCTAATTGGTAATGGATGAGCTTCTGTGTTAAAGACAAACTCATCCAGGGGAATAGTTTTGTTATCTCCAAACAGCAAGTATAAATACTTCAGAGTTTCACCCAAGAAGAAGGTTTCCATCTTGTCCCTTCTTCGGGGAGGAACAACAGTAACATCATCTAAAGAAGTGTAACCTCCGGAATCAACCTTTGTATACTTTTCGAATGCCTCAAATATATCCCAACCCCATTCCCGATATCTGCATGTGTAGACAAACAGTGGATTTAAATATTAAAATTCTGAAAAATAAAAGCATGAAAACTCGCAGCAAAAACAAAAAATTTAAAACAATATTACAAAACACATGGATCGTACTTTTGATCTTCTGTGATGCGATACAAGATGAACAATGATTCAACTGTTTCAGGACGTAAAAGATTGTGACGATCAGCAGGGTGGATAATTATATCATGTAGATAGTTTGAACTTTTGTTTCCACCATCAGGACCTTCTTCAGAGTTCCCCTGATTAAAATAGAAAATTATAAATAATTATGAATAAGCACTAGACAACATGAGAGTTCAACTAACCTTCACATTAAAGTAGGCTATTTCTGGAGCAAGACCAGTGGCAGTTACGGAATACATCTCATAGCATGTTTTTGCCAATTCTTCTGCAAGCTTCAGGTTTTCTATGTCTTCCAAAGTGAGCAAATTTTGTCTCAAAGCCTTTTCCTTAGTAATACCTTTGGTGGCACCAAGTGCAAGAGTTCCAGGAAGGAAGCACACCTAAACATGTGAATAAAAGTATTGAGTCGGATAATCTCTAAGAATACTAACCAATGTGTTGTGCCAAGCTTTCTGTAGATGGTTCATTATTAAAATAATGGCTTGAAAACATAAGAGCTAAAAGAACCAAACCAACCACAAATATCAATTTCCAACACCTCAAATACTGACCTATATGTCACCTTTATATGTTGATATATGTATCAAGGAAGAGATGTCGAAGAGCATGAAGGATATAATTTCACAATTAAGAGTGTATGGTATTTTAAGACATAATTCTTGAGCATCAGGCGAAAACGAAGCAATTAATGTAATACCTTACGGACAATCACTAACCAATGCAGCAGAGGATGCGGGCAGGGTCGGCCCTAAAATATTGGAAGCCTCCAAGCCAATAAAAATTTTGTGCCCGACAATAATAAAAATTAAATACTATCTTTTGGTGCTTCTTGTATCTTCAATTGTTTTTTGGTGTTTCTTTTTCAAAAAATTGTGCCCCTAATTGTTCTATTTCATGGCAACTCTATATATTTTTAAATTTCTTTGCTTGTTTATTTGAAAAAATTTGCCCCTAAAATACTATGTTTTCTTGGTGCCCCCATTCATTAGCATAAACGGCTTGGCCTCAGGGCCGACTATGGATGCGGGAAATAATTAGGTTATTACATCCTAGTAAACTTAAAATTATACTTGGATATAAAACTGCTATCACATAGATGCTAAACCATATCCAACATCATTTTCTTACGGAAGTCCTCTTAGCAGCTTTAGTTCACAAAGAAATATATAGTTGCAAGGCAAGATTGATATTTAACAGTGCAAATGTATAGATACATTTAACAAGTAAATACATTACAAAGTAAAGAGATTTGCAAATTGACCGTTGAACCAATACTTTCAGATATAGTCAGTAACATTGGGGTTAGGTAGCACACCTTAATTGGTATCAAAGACAATGCCAAAAGGTTAAACAAGTGAATTGTCTTGCAGTTTAAAGGGGATGTATAACATAAACAGGGGCACAAATTAGTTGCCTGAATCAATTGCCTCGTCCATATATTTTAATCCTTACAATGTACAGAATATTTCTGGTAGAAATATTTTGCTTTATGTTTTAACTTTTAAGTTACCAAACACCAACATATATATGCCTCTACATGTATATACTTTTCATTAAATAATATTGAGGCAGAAAAACAGTTTAGAAATGCATACCAAGTGATCCATTTTTGGACTGAGTTCAGCACCAAAACCAAAAGGCAACTCCCCAACAAAGACCAGTCCATTTGGAGTAGATTTTTGAACAAGAAGGTGTTTGACACCTTTCATTGCTTCTGCATACATGTCATACAAATATGTGTAGTTTCTATCTCTGTGCTGAAGCCATACTTTGATAAGATATTCGTAGTAGCTGTCTCCCCTAGATCCTAGTCTAATATTATTCCCACTAAATTCACCAGATGAAGGGCTGCAGTCAAAGGAAGAGATTAAAAGGTAAAATGACTCTGATAAAACCACCTAACTTTAGTACTGGTTCAGGCAAGCTTAGAAACTCACTACATACATTCTTACCATGTATATATAAAGGGCACTATCGAATTGTTAACAGTAATAAGTCTTTGTAAACAGTTCAGATAAACAAAGAAAAATGTATAACCCTGATACCAGTACATATTGATGAATAAATGAATGATTCCTAGGTTGAAAGTAAGAAATGTAGGTTATATGAACACAAGTGGAGCATCTGATGATTCTAATTGCAGAAAATTGACAAGAGTCCAAAGTGGGTACATAAAATTTCAATAATTACACCAAAATTAGGGTCCACCACTGCACTCATGTTTTAGTGGTCTGGAATTTAGGCCAAAGAAGAGTCGATGTACTTCAAGATACAGGAGAATTGGCTTATCTTATTGATAGAAAGTTGAGTATTTGAAAGGTAAATTAAAAATATAAAAAAGAAGATATGGAACAGGTCAGAGGAACTCAGAAGCAATGTAGAGCAGAAGTCAGTCATGTGATTTTGTTTGCTGAAACTACTCAGAAAAGAAGTTATAGAATGAACATTTCACTATCACAAGTTCAATAGTAGTAGAAACGTATGCATGCATCATGTCATTCCATTAACACCTTGAGCAAGCAGTTAGAGGTAGTGTACTATGCAGGCCAAGGATTTGAATCTTCATCTTACAGTAGCCCACATTTGAGATATGATATTCAGCTCTACCTTCCACATAGCATGGTCCACATGAAGTTTGATTTTCAAAATGACTATGGTATGAGCAACAAGTGATAATGTCCATACCTTATGTAAATAGGAACCAGTCCTTCAACTTTTGGTAGGTTTTTCATATGTTCTAAAACCTTCATGGATTCCAAGCTGTACTTTGGATCACCAGTGAGATCGCTAAGATAATTAAACTCAAGTTGTAAAGTGGAAGCTTCTGAAGTGCTACTCAGTCCATCAGGGGCAGTATGTGCTGAGCGATCACGTAGAACAACATCACTGTAGGGAATAGCAGTTGGACTTTCTGTAAATGCAGTTAGAAGTCGATCAGCCAAGTTCCTCGCATTCTCTAAATAGACGATTGGCTTTGGTCCTTTATCATATATATTTTTGCCTTCTTCTCCACCACTTAAATGGTAAGCACTCAGAAGGCCACCCACGACACGTATCGTAGTTTCAAACAAGTTGACTTGACCTTTTTCATTAATTCTGTCAGGAAGATGTGTTTCAATCCATGAGCCCGCATCAAAGACGACATCGTCAAGTCCCATTATCATTGCCGTGTCTAAAGCATCAACAACAGTAGCACCAAGACCACCTAAACCATCAACACCTGTTTTACTTAATGGCATTAGTTCATCATATCCCATGGCATACTGTTTGTATCCTGACCAGGCATGAATGAATGCTTTTTTAATTTCTTGTTGCCTAAATGAGGCAGTAGTGTCTACCTTCACAGAACTTTGAATAAATTTACTGTTGTTACTCAATTTGTCAGGTGATAAGCGAGGAGGAAGCCTTGGAGGTTTTCTCCAGAACCCTAATCTATTAGTATTTTCCAAGAGTGAACCATTTCCTTTCTGACCACCAATATCTTCCGCTAGACCATCGGAAACAGAATGAATAGAGCTTGCATGAGATAGCATAAGAAATGCCATGCCACTGATCAACAAAAGAATAAGAAATTTCCCAGTACTACATCTCATACAATCGCGCTTCATATTATTAGTGACCAAATTATGAGAAATCACCTGCAGAAGCAAATATTAATAAACTGCAGAGTGCAGATCAATTAAAGATTTTGAATGATAGAAATGTAAATCACTAAAGAGTTCAACAAAATAAAGTAAGAAAGGAAAAAAATAGGGGTGAAGAAAAACTTTGAAAACAAAAACAACAAGGTGGAACTGCAAATCCAAAATATAGATGCCTTTTTATCCACTGCCATACCATGTTCTCGGTTATATTTTATTCCTTCAAGTGATCACAGTGGCTAATAAACAAGGTGCACTAAACACAAGAATTTATAATATAATTGATAAAATACATAAATTAAAGTACAGATGCACTAATTATCTTCCTGCAACTGCTTCATTGAGTTAACAAAAATATAAACACATTAAACCAAGCAGTAACCATACAATGACATGAACTTCAAAATAACACAGTTTTAGCAATCACTCACTAAATATTTAATTAGAGATTTAAATCATTCGGTCAATGCACAAAATATCACCAAAAAAACGGATAGAAAGAAATTATATTATGCCAACAAAAAAGAGACTGCCAGTTCATAGAGGCCAAGGGTTGTTTTAATCCTGTCTTTATAATCAGTGATCTGCCCACCCAGTTTTAATATGATTCTCTTAATACAACTTCTCTATCCGTTTTAAAAAAACTCAGCAACGATAACCCAATAACACCAATGTAAGGCTTATAAGGCTTGCCAAAATCAGTTCAAAAATGAAGTTAAGTGAGTGGATTAATCTTTTAAGAAATTGAAGCAAACCTCCAATTTAACTAGGTCTGACAACGAATCTGAATTACTTCAACTCAGATTCGGATTTACTTTCTTTCCAATTTAAGGATGGACTTACTTTCCATCCTTTCCCTACCCGTATTCTCCTTAAAAAAATATATGGGCATGCCAATTAAAGCAAAAAACAGATTTAACTTTTTGTTCCACCACACCTGTAGTCTGCTACAAACACGTTCAAAAAAGTTTTTAAATACTTATCATGCAGCAGCTACGGATGTATCTTACAACATCACTGCAGTCTGCTGATTTGAAATGTATGGACAAAGAAACTAAATTATCCTCATGAAACAAATTCCGAAACTAAACAACTCTTATCCAGTCAAAAAAAATATCCAAATGTAGCACCACTATCCCCTGCGGCTACAGTTATATCATTAAAAGAAACATGAGCGCGCACACACAAAGTGAGACAAAAACCAATATAAAGCACCAAACTATACAGATTCAACAATTCCCCAAACTATACAGCTTCAAACTCAATCAAGGATTGATTTAGAAGATTAATCGCACAAAACAATTCACAATTATACGAAACTCAAGTACTTGACATGAAATAAAAACAATTCTACAAGCTCAAAATAGCTCTATATCAATCTAATTGCAATCAAACTAGCCGCATTCCAATATATAAACAACCTCCATATATTTTCAATCAAATAAGATACAAATAGCAAGAATGTTAATTTGTGAATTCCTTTCCTTTGCTGAACAATTCTGTGTGTGTGTGTTTATACAAATAAAGTGATTAACTTTGTTGACATACATTCTCTACAAATAATGATATGGACATGATGTTGTAACAACAAAATAAAATAATACAACCAACGATTATAAACACAGTTACAATATGTGAGCTAGGGAGAAAAGACTCAATGTTTTGAAAATGTCGAAATTTCATTTCCCCGCATCTTAAGTAAAGAGAGATGGCACATGTTGGATTTATCTGCTTATTATTTTAGAATAGAAGTGCATATTATTAGGATAAAGATTTAATTTACAAGGCACATGATTTAATATTTTACCTACAAATTATCATTTCTGGATGGAACAGTTTTAATCAAACTGGAGTTACTTTCCGTCTTTTTCCTTTCCATATTCTCCTTACAAAAATGTACGAACACACAAATTAAAGAAAAAAACAGATTAAACCTCATTTTCCACCACCTCTAATTCTCTAAAGCTTACAAAATACATTCAAAGTAGTTCTCTGAACACTTATCCAGCTGCAGCTACAAACGTACCCAATACATTGCTGCATACATTAAAAGTATAACTAACTAACTAACTAACTATTTCCTCGTGAAACAGCTTCTCAAACTAAACAACTTTAATCGAAACAAAAATCTAATTATTTCCTAGCTTCTCAGACTAATAAACTCTAATCGTAGAAAATTCAGTTTCACATGTAGCTCCCCTACATTAAAATTCCTGATAAAATCCAGCTCAATTAACAGATCAAGTTACGAAATAGATCAAACAAAACATTTACAAATACACAATAATACGAAACTCAACTACTTAACATAAAATAAAAACGACACCGATAAGCTCAAACTCAATCCGCATTAATCTGATTTCAATCAAACTAGCCGCAATTCAATTACACAAACAAACTATATACAATTATCAATCAAATCAGAAATTCATCTCAATCTGCTCGCTCGCTCGCTCTCTCTCTCTCTCTCTCTCTCTCTCTCTCTCTCTCTCTCTCTCTCTCTCTCTCTGTGTGTGTGTGTGTGTCACACACACAAATTAGATAAATTAGAACATTACCTTAGCAAGTGAACGGGGGCGAAACTTGGCGTTATCGTAGTGTAAATCTTTGGTAGAGTACGGTAAAGATTTATTAGACATGCCGAGGGCTTCGATCAATTCCGATCCGTCAACTGTATAATTTATTATTATTTACATATATGTGTGTGTGTCTGTATGTATTGTTGTATGTATAATTTGGAATGGAATTGACGGAGAATTTCGATTTATGGAAGCTCCAGCGGGGAAAAAGTCGCGTCTTGCTTTTATATATACTGTCGGAGCATGTTGATGTTGGACACCACGCGCCGTTTCAGGAGACTGGTTGAATGTTTGTTGCGTCTTTCGTCGTTTGCTATGGTGGGTTGGGGCCAGTGATTCGTCAAGTTAGGCTAGTACGCGCTATTTCAGCACGTGTTGTGAACTTCTCTTGACTTTCAGCTAGCTTGGTCAATTACGTACATTATTTACTTGGAAATTTTGCAATAAATGAATTTAACAAAATAATTAAATACCAACCTCTAACACTTTGAAAAATTAATTAAAGTATATGTACCTCGTCTATGGAATTTCGATTGATCCAGTTTAATCAAAAATAAAATACATGTGAGTATATTTAATTATTAAAAAGAAAGTTAAATGAAAATATTATCTTTATTTCTTTTTTTGTTAGGTATTCATACTATCTATAACTATATAATAAGCGAAAAGAATAATTTGTAACAGCGTCTTTAACAGAATAAACTCTTTACCTAAATATTTAAAGGGTTATAGCCAAATTTAGCACAATGACTGTTCCCAAAATAGCATTGGCTAAAAAGTTGACCTCGACTAGCACATGGATAGTCCATCTGAAAACTTCGTTAAACTATAACGCATGTATAGCTTACGTCTGAGAACTTCGTTAAACTATAACGCATGTATAGCTTACATTTACTAACTTTTCATGAATTACATTTCAAAATCATAAACTCGGAATGCCGATACTATATGCGTTGACCTAATTTAATCTATATTTCAACCATGAAAACGCATCTTTTATCATCGTTGAGCCTCCAAACGCATCATTTATCGACGTTTATCTGATTGCCTCATCCAATCGTTGCAAAACTTGTGTTAACAATCAAAACCCAACTTTTATACACGTTTAAATAGGAAGCTTGTACTTGATTAATGAAAGGCAAACTAGTGTTGGGCCTTGAAATGCATCTATTATTATCTAGTATAAGTGTATAATATATTTGTGTGTATGTGTATATATTGAGGAAGGCTGAGATGATTGAAATTGGGCCTAGGCTATTTTTGTAATGGGCCTTTATTTTTACTAGTCCATTAAATTTTACAGAACAACGTTGATTTCATATACGTTGAATATATAACTTTGATCTCGTTTGGAAAATCTTATTTTTTAGAAATAAGTTACTTATTTTGGAAAAAAATTAGGAAATATGTATTTTTTTATAAAATAAATAACTTATTTTTGCAAGATAACGAATGTTAAACTCCCCATACACATTTTTTTCTAAAAAAAAGTATATAAATATAAAAAAAATTTCAAAATAAGTAACTAATAAGTTGGGGGCAAAAAATACCTTTAATATTAGTTACGTTATGTAAGTGTTAGAGAGGGGTCATATGTTTTGACTTTTAATGTGCTATTTTGGACATGTGGTCATATGTTTCTCTTAATTTTACATAATATTTTTTAGAAAAGTGTAAAAATAAGTTGTATCTGATTAGTTTTGATTACAAATTCTTTTTTTACAAATATTTTTTAAAAAATAAAATTACAAAAAAATTCAAAAGTATATTATGTTTTTGATATTTCTCCAAATTTTACATCCAAAAATTGTTTAATTGGATTAAACTTATTCAAAAAACACTTTAACCAAAAATCGAAGTTATCAAAGCAACACACGCAATATATCCCTTTTATAATTAATTATATTCTACTATATAAATCAAAGCTTTTATAACCAATTGCTAGAGAACCATTGATATTAGGCATTCACTTTCAAATCGTGAACCTAACTACTTCGATAAAACAAAAGTTTAGTATACAATTAGTATATTATGAAAATGCACATCTAGAGGTGGTGAATAGGTGTAAATGGCTAATTATGTTCAACTTTGTCCAATTTTAATAATTACAGAAAACAGTTTACTGATTTCAATTTATGCAAAGACAAATGGTAAGCTGAATGTAACTAAATGCAGAAACTGTAAGTAAGGTGCAGAAACGGTAAAAAACACGTAAATCTTTTAGCCAGGTTCGACCCCTAATCCCCTACGTCCTGGTCCTTACCGATAAGAGAATATATTATTGATCAGTAATGAAACGATTACAAGATACAATAATATATCACCCTACTTCCCAACCGTTGATACAAATGCCTTGCTGAATAGACCTATTTCAGACTCTCTACGCTATACTACCCTATTATACTTCTCTAGCACAATTCACCAAACCCTACTATTTTCAAACCAAGTATCCAACAACTAACTGATTACAATCAGAATAATACAGTTAAAGATAGTTACAACTCAAATTATGAATTCTCTAAGTATATAATACGAATAGAATATATAAATGAGCTAAAAGAGAATCGAATCAAAGATTTTGCAAACTAAAACCACTGAGTTGTTTTGTTCTTGTTGTGCTTGGATATTAGCAACCGAAAAGCTCACAAAAGAACAAGTATATAAAGCTTTACATTAAAGGTCCTAAACTAAACCACCAATTTGCAACGGTTGAATCCCATTCAACGTTCAAATTCGTTAGAGTTGTTTATAACGTTAATGTGAACGTTATTTTCTTACCTTTTTTCAACTAAAATACGTTACATTTTCTACTTTTTTGTTAAAACCTATTCAGGAACTTTATTTAAATAAAATAATACATGTCATCTTTTCAATATTTTCAAATTATAATCTATCATTTTTTAAAAATATAACGGACAATATATATAATTATTATCAGATCATATTATTTAAAATTTTAAGTCAATAAAATTCAAGTCTTAAAATTTCTAAAATTAAAAAAAGATGTCCATTACATTAATGAACATCTGTAAATCACACTGGTTTTAAGCTAATTTGATTAATATATGAAAATCTTCTTTCATCAATTTGAAATTTTTGTATACTTATAAATCTGTAACATGTTATCAGTTTGATATATTTTCTTTTTGAATTTATGGATTCAAGAATAAAAAAAAAGTTCCAAAATCATAAATGTCCTTTGATTAAAGCTCTAAAATGCATAATTTTTTTTGGAATTTTTCCTGTTATGAAATGCCAAAAAATTCTAAACTTTCCTCTAACTTGCAAAATAACTAAAGTGATTTTTTTGTCACGCTTTTAACCATCAATCTTTATAAAACGTGTAAAAATACACTAGTCATGATTAGTGTTGGTAAACTAAACATGATTGATGCACTAATCATGTATCTATGTGGCACACATTAATAATAATTTTTTATTAGTTTGTCAAAATAACCATCTTACAATTGATTAATGCTAAAATAACCATTAATTTAATATTTTTTTTTAACTAAAATATCTATTGAATACTAAATCGATTTAAAAAGAAATAACATTGATGCATTTGAAACCAGATTACTTTGATTCTGATTGAAGCACTCTTATTTAAATTTTGAAGGATTTTTTTGAATTTTTAAAATATTGTTGTATTCAATTTGGATTTTGAAAAATTCTTTAAAATCTGGTGGTATTTAATATTGATTTCAAAAAGTTTTTTAGAATCTAGGGATATTCGTTTTAGATTTTAAAAAGTTCATTATAATATGTCGGTATTCAATTTAAATTTTACAAAAAACATTAAAATTTGATTGTATTCAACGGTTCATTGATTTTTTGTATTTGATAAAATGGTTGATTTTGTTTGATTTATTAGTGTATTTTTTATCATTGAAATATGATTAAAATTCATGAGATTTCATAGAATTTGTGGAAACTTCGTTAAGAATAACAAGATTCTACGATGTTTTATATCAACTCTCCTAGAATTATGTAGAATTAAAATTGATAACAGTATTTTAAAATTGTATAGATTTTTATTAATCCATTAAAATCTAAATTGAATCCACCTCTTGATGTTTAATAGATGTTTTAGTTAAAAAATTAAAAATTATATTGAATTAATTGTTATTTTAGCATTAAACATTTGTAAAATGATTATTTTGATAAATTAATAAGAAGTCCTTATTCATGTGTCACATGGACACATAATTAGTGCATTAATCATGATTAGCTTGGGGATCCTATGATAATCATGATTAGTGCATTTATACATGCTTTATAACGACTATTGGTTAAAAGCATGACAAAAACACATATCGGTTATTTTGCAAATTTGAGAAAAGTTTAATGGTTTTTTGGCAAATAGCTTTTTAATGAAATATTTTAAATAACTTCTTCGTGCAGATATTTTCGTGCTCTAGTTTTTCCTAATACTCGACTTTAATAGTGATAGAATTGGAAAATAAAAGATTTTAGTTAGTGAAAAGAGAAAAGGTAACGTGTTTTGGTTGAAAAATGTAATTGATTAGTTAATAGTAATTATAATATAATTATGTTATTTTATTAAACAAAATTGTTCGTAGTGTTTTTAAAAAGGAGAAATTTTAGTTAGATAAAATATAATAGATATTATATTTTACCTGGAAAAAAATTTATTTAGTTATTGAAAAATAGAAAAGGTAATATGTTTAACCTGAAAAAGAAAATTGATTAGTATAGGTGAAATTTTAGTTAGATAAAAATAAAAGTTATTGAATTTTACGCGAAAAAAGGAAATTATTTAGTTATTGAAAAATTGAATAGATAATATGTATAACCTGTAAAAGAAAATTGATTTGATAGTAGGATGGGTTTTTTTATAATTAAATAAGGGTAAACTAGTAAAATTAGTAGGTACCGTACCAATCAACCAAACTTTTAATGTTTCGGTTATTATATAATAGTACTAGCTTATAACCCGTGCGAAGCACGGGCTTCTTTTGATAGGTTATAAAATTTATTTAACATTATAATTATGTTTTTATATAATCCTTATTTTAAATAATTTTTTAATTTTAATTTAATATAAATTTATATAATGATATGCATGGTTTAAAATTTATTTTGTAAAATTCTAAATTAAAAATGTCGTTGACGGGTTCGAACTTTGAATTTTTAGTAAATTAATTTAATGATATAATATATCTTATTATTAGATCTAGCGATTTTTATTTTTTACTAAAAAAATAATGATTTGAATATATGGTGAGATATTTTGGGGTGTATATTAGTCATGGCAAGATTAATTTTAAATTAAAAATTAACATGTTTTAATTACAAAAATTACTACTAAAAATAATTACGGAAAGATATGGTGCGATATTTTGGATATATATTAATTATAGTAATTTTAGTTTTAAATTAAACAAATCGATAAAGCCGCGCTTCGCGGCGGTATTACAATATTTTATAAAAAATTCAATACATTTATGTTATATTATAATATTAATATTAAATTTTAATACTTAAATAATCTTCTCTAATGAATCGATTTTTTGTTAAACACGATTTTTTCGATTGAGCCGCTCTCTCCTTAAAACCGAAATACCAACTCTAACATATATTATAAAAACTTATATAATAATTTTTATCCATAAAATTGAACCGTAAAAATTAAAAAAAAAATTATGACATCAGTATCAAATTCTAATAGCTAATACAATATTTTCTAGTGAGCCGTGTTCCCGTTAAATACGTGGAACCGCTCTTATTTGGAACCGAAATTCTAACTTCAATATATAAAGAGAATAAATTCCAGTTTTTATATTTTTTAAACTTTCTAATATTTATGGAATTTTAAAGAAGAAAATACATCTTATATTTTCAGTATATTAGAGATATTCTTGTATTTATTTACAACTTCCGCATAAAAAATGTCAATCTGTTATGTTAACATATCAAAAAAAAATACAAAGACTTTTCTTTACGGGAATAATAAAAAATTCATGTATATATTTTTCTAATGCAAGTATAATTAACTTATATAAAAAAAGTTAAAATAAAAGAATTCTATGAAAAATATATATATTTTTAAACAATCGTATAAGACGTCTCCACCGTCCTCGTATTCTACTTCCAATAAAACATTTTATTTTATGTATTCCTTATATATTCAAACATCTTTTATACGGTCTCTAATGAACCGTTTTCTCGTTAAACATAGTTATTACTATTGATCCGCTCTCTCGTTAAGACCAAAAACCTAACTTTTACATATATCTATAAAAATCAAATCTTAAAAATTAAAATAAAATTTATAACATCAATATGATTTTAATAACTAATACAATCTTTTATAGTGAGTCGTCTTTCCGTTAAACACGTTTCGAGCCGCTCTCGTTTGGGATCGAAATTTCAACTTTATTACATATTATCGATGATACTTATCTTACACAACAACTTTTTTCTTAAAATCAAACCTAAAAAATAGAATGATTTCCAATTTATGCTTTCTCTAGACTTTCTAAAATTTATGGAGTTTTAGAAAATGAAAACACATCTTATTTTCTCTATAGATACTCCTGTATTTATTTAGGATTCTAGCATTAGAATGTTCTTTTATTATGTTAATACATTAATTCTTTTCTTTTTTTAATACGATGACTTTTTTATGACAATAGTATTGGATTTATGAATAAATTTTTCTAATAGAAATATAATTAACTTATATAAAAAATATATAATTTAAGAAGATCGTACTTTCTATAAAATATTTCATTATACGTCTACTCTATATATTCAAACAATTATTTACTTCTAATAGAACTTTTATTCAATTATATGTTTTTTTATATAAATTCGAACTCTTATTTTCTACAAATTCGAACTCATATTCTACTTCCAAATAGAACTTTTAATCGTATGCTTTATGAATACTTATTATACTCCAGTAGAACTTCTAATCATATGTATTTCTATAAATTTGAACTCTTTCTCCTCTATAAATTATAACACCTATTCTATTTCTAATATATTAAATAATATTTTTATATTTATTAGTATTTAAAATTCTAAAATTCTGTAGATAGAGACACCAAGGATGATGATGATGACCTACACTAAGAATGAATGAATTTTAAGGTTTGAATCCTTTTCTATTTCATGTGACGAATCATGTGACGAATTTTCATTCATATTATTCGAATATGTTAATATTACAGTATGTTTTAATTTTTAATATTTGAAATTATAAATTCTAAAAAAATTTGAAAATAGATTCACGCGATTTTAGAACGCCACAATTTTCAACCGACTGAAAGGAATAATAATCAATTATCAAGAATTTAACAAAAATCAATATTAATCATAATTTTTGTGTATCTTGAACTAAAGAAAATAGGGATGCAGGAGATGTGGTTACTTTCCATCATCTACAAAAGCTACCTCCTTGCAGTATCTTTGTATTTTTCGTTCCTTCCCGTAAAAAATGAAAAAATTCCACTCACAAATGAGATAAATTAATTTAAAAGATGATTGTAGGTATTTGGCCTAACAATCAAACAAAAGTTAAAAACCAAAGAAAAAAAAACAAAGTAATGGCATATTAAATATCAAGAAAACTATAAAATTTCATTTATGCAAGCAAGTTACAATAATCTAGAAAAATATAAAACTCAAATTAAAGAACACAAAATATTAACCTGTTAAGTATCACAGCTAATTATCACATTCAAATCATGAAAAAAGGAGGAAAAATCACCTTGCAGGGTTTGGTAGTACAGTACTTGCCTTGGTCCTGCATGATGAAAACTGAAAAGGACGATTAATCTATTGAAGTGCAAGGAAAATCATGAGAATTGGATAATATAAAATCAACATGCAAAAAATTTATCTCTTTAAATATGTACTACGGTCTACGGCACCTCCCGTCTTCTTCTTAATTATTGATTCTTGATTCTTGAATTCTTTCCAACTTTGAATATAACAAATGAAGTATCAAATATATTTTTTTTATATTAATTTGAACTTTTCTCCGCTATAAATTCGAATCGGACTTCTACTTTCAAGGGAATATTTTATATGAATTCGAACTCTTCTCCATTATAAATTCGAACACATATTCTACGTCTAATATGTTATAGGGATATTTATTTATTTATTTGTATTTAAAATTCTAAAATTCTAAAAAATTGGAAAAATAGATTGAGACAATATTAACACGCCACCTAATCTCCCGTGTATCCGCCTTTATATATATATATATATATATATATATATATATATATATATATATATATATATATATATATATTGATGGTAAAGTGTTTTAATTAGAAGTAAAATCTTTAGAAAAAATGGGTAATTGAGTTGTTGGAGCAGAAAAAAGAGTCCAAGTAGAAGTTCAATGTGGATGAAGGAATTTTAATCGGAATATAATTACGTTAACATGAGTAATTAGTTTTTTGAGTTGTTTTTGTAATTTAATTATTTATACTTACACTTTAATGATATATATGGTGTTGCAAAAGAAGAGAAAAGTCGAAGAAACTTGTGTATTGAATTGATGAAGATGGTGTAAATTAGGTTTAGAAGAATAGAGTTCTGTGCGCATTGTTTGTGAAGGCAACGGAGGTTTTAAGTTTAGCTGTATTAGTAATGGTGTAAATATAAAATACTATTGTGTCTTTAGGACTATAGCTAGTAACGAATTAAAATTGATTTATTTTATATTTAAAATTAATTAAAAATTAAATTAACCAAACTGAAAACCAAAATAAATAGGATAACCAAACCGAAAATCAAAACTTTAAATGTTTCGGCTTTAATATAATAGTATAGATTGATTGATTGATGAGTTATATGTGTTCACAATGTAACATAGATCTCGAACAGGGGGCAGCGCAGGATGGATCAGATGGTGATTAAGTGAACTGATCAATGGTAACGTAGGAGGAGCTAAAATAGGTGTGCTAGCGACTTGCTTGATCAAGTCGATAATGGGGTGTTTCGGAAAACTTATTTTCAGAATAAGTTAACTTATTTTAAGACAAAGTTAGAAATTCCTAACTTTTTTTTCTGAAAAAAGTTAACTTTTTTTTGCAACTTATAGAATCTCAAACATACATTAAATACATGTATAAAAAAAAATATCAAAATATGAAAGTTTTACCGAAAAATAAGTCCATAAAGACTTATTTTAAGTTTTGACAAACAGGCCAAATAAGCATATAAGATTACCTACAAATGCCATCTGAATAAACGCGTGGTTCACGATGAAAGGAGTTTTTTTTTTTTATAATTTCATTCAACAGATTAGTAATGACACATGCATTATACCAACAATTTGACATCCCTTCTGATATCTTTTCATACGAAAAAGAAAGAGGGAATGGAATGTAGTAACAAAATTCATATATAACTCATGAGCTTTCCAAATCAAATTCTGAGCTTAGATTCTTAATTTCATCGTTTTTGCTAGCACCATTGATGTAATATTGCGAGGAAGAGGAGAAGAGCTTCCACTGTTAAGTTCTCCACCCCTGTCTTTGTCGTCTGCCTTAATATTGCCCTGCAGATTACGAAACATAGCAACACATTCACACATCACATAATGCATATGAGGGATAATTAATTAATACAAAAGATTATACAGATTAAATCTCGTGTTGGCAAGGAAGGTAATGGGCCAAAATGGCACAATTTTAAGGAAAAATATCCAAAATAGCACTTTTTCAGAAACTGACCTTACAATAGCACTTTGTTAACGCATTTAAAATTTGGGTTAACAATATAACGCTGATATATCATGCGTTACCATACTTGAAAAGATTTGCTTACCCAAAATTATGGACAAAACGCATTTGCTAAAAACGTTAAAACAGAAACGCATTTATAGAATACGTTTTGGGATCCAAAACGCATTTATAACCCTCGTTTACATTCTAAACGCATTAAGCATTTGCGTTTATTTGCTGACGCATTAAATATTTGCGTTTTCAATCATTACTACTTTACTCTATTTGCTCACGCGTCACGTCCATGAGAATTTGTTATGGATAGCTGGGACCCACCCATGTGCTACTCTTCCTTTTTACATTCATGTGCTACTCTTCCGGCGTCTCCAACTTGCAACTCTGAGATTTAAATATATAGAAAACAAAAACGCATATATTATACCCGTTAAGGTTGTGCTAGGCAAGGGCCAACATTTTGTGGAGTGCTATTTTGGACGACCAACCTATATTTTGTGCTATTTTGGGCATTTGCTCGTAATGTAACTAGTGGCGGATCTAAAAGGACGCACAAATATACAGATAATACAGAGCCGTTTCGCACATTCCAAGAACAATTACTACAGTAATGTGATAATGCAGCTGTATTATATCCTTCCAGAACTTGACGAATCTTAGGAACCAAACTAGGCCGAGATTACTTAGCAAAAAAAACTAGGCCAAGAACAAGATATGCTAAAGATGCAATTCCATAAAAAGTCATTAACGGTGCCATCTTACCGGGTAAGTAACCATGTGGGTTCTCCCAGACAGTTCTTCCACTGATCACTGTCCCCTTCAGTGCTGGATCACAAAACATAAAATAAAGATAGTACATCCCAGTACTATTTATTTCAACCGATACAGTACCCATTTTAGCTTCTTGCTTCGTTCCTTCAAAGAAAGTCTGAATTCGTCGTGGCCACTCAGGATTATCCGACTGTTTGTGAATAATAATCTCTCCCACAGTGCAGGATCCATCCTGGGAAAGTTGTGGGGTGCAACATATCCAACTAGAATTCAGAAAACCACCTCCTATCCTTTCTCTATCTTTCATCTCAAATACAATCGCTTCGATTACACCAGTCCGACTTTGCATCGAATACTGTTTCTCAGCAGACTCAGCTGTCCTCTGAAACGACACAGTTTCAAACCTGCACATAAACCAACAAAAACTCGCACATCTAACTACAACTAAAAATTCCACAAGCCCCACAAATTTCCAAAATTACATCATAAACCCTATACCAATAAAAAGTCTCTACCTTTACTTAGCTAACACAAGAACATACAGTATTAGCAGATAAATATAACCAAACTTAACAAACAACAAAATCCCAATTCAAAAACAATAGCCAAAAGATACAAATCATTAAAAGGAATAAAAAAGTCTCTACCTTTACTTAGTTGATGCAAAAACACAAACTCTTAACACAATAATATAGCAAAATAAACACAACCCATCTCTCAAAATTCAAGAATCAACCAAGAACAAACACTAACAAGAAAATTAAGAAATACCCCATTCAAGAATTACAACCAAAAGACACAAAATTTATAAAAGAGAATGAAAAGGGTACCTAATAAAAGAATCACCATTGTGGGGTTTATTATTATTATTAGAAGCATAAAGTCCCTCACTGCCTCCATGGAAGAAAAAAGCATTAGACTGAGGAATAAAAGGTTGGTTTTCATAGTAGTGAATTGAAGCACTTGCCAAGTTGTTTGAACATATTAGCATCACCGTGTGTATATATATAAACATGTATGTATTCAAATTAAAACCACTCCACCATACTAATTTCTCTTCGTTCATCTTGTTGCTGGACTAGTTGGTAAAGTGCTCCCCAATTGCTTATTACTCCTACCGTCTTTTTCATTTATTTACGCTTTCTATTTTGGGTCGTCCCTTCCATTTCTTTACATTACTAAAAATAATAACTTTTAACAATTAAATACATTATTACATCCACCACTTCACTCCATTTTTTCAACACTTTACACTATTACACCTACTACTAGGGCTGGAAAAAAAATCCGAAAAATCCGATATCCGTCCGAAATATTTGTATTCGTATCCGGAAAAAAGCGGATATTATCCGTATCCGGAGTCAACCGGATATTATCCGTATCTGAATCCGAGAGTTTAGGATACGGATATGGATATAGGCGCATCCGTATCCGAAAATATCCGTATCCGAAAGTAATTATATATAATATATTTTTAATATATATAATATATAATTATATATTTTAAACCCATTTATAGTTATAAGCCCATTTATATATTTTTGTACATACACTTATAGTTATAGGCCCACTTATTTTTGATGAATTTGCAAGTTATTTAGAGATAATGATGTGTAATGAAGTTATTTTGATATAAATTTGCATATGCAAATTTGGATAATGTATATGATTTTTGTAATTTGTAAATTAGAACCGAGTATCTCTTTAATATGCTTGTTTTTTTGTTTTTGTTTTTTTTGCAAAATATGCCTATTTTTTATAATAATGCAAATTTCACAAAAAAAAATTTCTTTTTTTGCAAAACGGATTCGGATCCGGATATTATCCGTATCCGGATAATATTTGCTGAATTCGGATCCGGATAAAGTTTTTTCGGATATTCCCGGATTCGGATACGGATACGGATACGGTTGTAAAAAACGGATCCGGATTCGGATATAGCTGTATCCGTATCCGTATTATCCGTTTTCCAGCCCTACCTACTACTTCACTTATTTTAACAATAAAATCACTATTACACCAACTACTTTATTTATTTTAATAATATTATATTCACTATCTTGGTCTCAGCGCAAATATCAAATGATAAGAACTCCAGAGAAAGGGAGTAGTTAGTATTACATTACACTAATAGGAAAAGTCGTGGAAATGACCCAAGCATGTGTAATGGTGCAAAAAAGTCATGAGAAATGGTACACGGAAGTAAAAAATATAATATTTCAAAATCAAAGTAAAAAGGGTAGTAAGAATATTAACAAAAATCTTGCAATATTAAAAATTAGTATATACAAAAATGTAAGATTTAAATTCTTTCAATAATATATTAAAATTAATATATATAATATTATATTATATTATAAATAAATTATAAAAAATTAAAAGTAACTTGTGTTTTGCACGGGCTATAAGCTAATATAATTAATATGATGATAATATTATGTAAAATTATATGGAATAATATAATTAAAAAAATATTTATTACTAAATTAATAATACGTGTTAAAAAAGGGCATTGTTCTATAGAGAACCATCTTAGGTGAAGAACCGTGAAGAACTATTAATTTCTGATTCTATGACAAAACTAAAGTTCTATTTTTTTGGTTCTATAAAAAAAGTGCAATTTTTTTGTTCTACAAAAAAAATATGCACTAAATACGGACACGTCATGAATGCTGACTTGGCAGTGCCATGTGGTCATCGATGACATCATTAGTGCTGACGTGTCATCATTGCATTGATGACGTGACAGATGACGTGGCAGTGCCATGTCAGCAGTGATGATATCATTGATTGCTGACGTGACAACTTTGACATGACGACTTCAGTTTTTTTTGAAAAATTTTGGTTTCATTACAGAATAAGAAAAAATAAAGCGATTCTCTACGATGATTCTTTATTAAAGAATATGCTAGTAATAAGTTAATAATTGACGGTCAAAAATAGGGATGACAACGGGTTGGATCGGGTTGGATATATGTGATATCCAAATCCAAACCCGAATCTTTAATTCAAATCCAAACCCGATCCAAATCCAATTGGATTTGAAAATTCAAAATCCAAACCCGATCCACCGGGTTTGGATCGGATTCGGGTTTATCTAAACCCGAATTTTTAAATTCTTGTAAATAAGTAGTAATATTTTTTTTAAGCTAAATTTCATAAAAATTAAAATTACAATTGCAAATAGATTATAATATATATATATATATATATATATATATAAGGAATAAATTATAATATACATATATATAAGGAATAAATTATAATATACGTATATATAAGGAATAAATTATAATAATATATATATATATATATATATATATATATATATATATCGGGTTTTTTTCGAGTTTCGGGTTTGGATCGGGTTTTGGATTTCGGGTTTGGATCGGGTTGGATTTAGCTAATATCCAAATCCAAACTCTTTCGGGTTTAAAAATCAAATCCAAATCCAAATCCAAAAAATCGGATTGGGTAAGATCCAATCGGATCGAATTGAATCGGATATCCGTCGGATCGATTTTTTTTGGCACCCATGCTCAAAAAGAAAAAAAGTTACAGTAATAGTAACAGATATACGAATTACGATGTGGACTCACCCTGACAGATAGAGGACCTACACTCACCATATATATACTTACATTATACACACGAGTATCACTGCATCGAGTCTCTGATTACATTTCACAGAGGCAGATACATCTCTCTCTCTCTCTCTCTCTCTCTCTCTCTCTCTCTCCTCCAATTGTTCACTCATGGCCGACGAACCTTCCATCACTCGCTGGTCATTCCAGGTCTCCTTTCTACATCTTCAATCATTCCTACACACACACACACACATATTAATTAATTAATTATTGTTATCTATCTAGAATCAATCTGTTTGGCTGCTGAAATGTACTTATCAAGCTTAATTCGAGGCACGATATCAGTTTATTATGAAACTTAATCCAAAACTTCACTCTAGTTGTGTTAGTGCTTCTATTTTAGATTCAGTCTCAATTTTATATAAGAGTGACAATATATATTTGATCTTGAATCTTTATAAATGAATAAAATAAAATGCTCTGATCCTGGGAGTATTCATTTACGGAGGTTTAACTGTCGTGTTCAGATACATAACTATAAACAGTTGATTATTATTTGTGCTTTTAGTTACTAGTATTAATATTTAAGTGACTACTGAGTTTTTATTTAAAAAATTTATAGTAGTACTGTGCTACTGTCTTAAGTATGTATAATTAGTAAATGTTGTATATTTATGTGCACGTGTTTCTACATTTAGGATTTTAAGATGTTTTATGATGTGAAGTTTGGGAGGAAGAGAGAGACTAATGGTAAAGATGCGGATGCTAATGGTAAAGATGTTACAAATGGAAGTGTAGCATCGAATGGAAATGGATATGTGAAGAATACATCTGATATGGCTGTTTACGAGCAGTATAGAAATCAGGTAGTTTCTGTTGGTATAATGTCAAGTAAAGATGTGTTTATTTTTTCTGGTAAAAGTTTTTTAGTTTCTTCCATGTTCTTTCAGAATCAAGGGTCCTCGCTAAATAATAATGGAGTTTCATCTGCCGTAATTAATGAAAGGCCGTAAGATCTCTTGTCTTGTATTCAAGATCGATTTTTCTCATCTAATACACATTATTTACTATATCATTCTGGCTATATTATAGTGTCTACTTGTTTTCATACCTTCCACCTATGACCGCTAATATGACAAGCATTAGAATGTTTTTGCAGTATGAGGTTGTCTCTTTTAAAGATAATTTGAGTGCTATTTTTATTTTACGTTTTGACCTTCTCAGGCAAAAATCTCTTCTTCCTCCTTTTGAATCTGCGGAAATGCGTACTTTAGCGGAGAGTTTAAGTAGGTAAGTGGCACTTGAAGACTTTGCCTCTTGGTGCTTTAAATGTTGTCCTTGTAACACAATGCATTCATCAAATAAATGGAGGTTTCCACTTGATTTCTGTAAATATTATACTTATGTGTTGTCTTTGCAGGGATATCATACGTGGTAGTCCAGCTGTGAAGTGGGAAAGCATAAAAGGGTTAGAGAATGCAAAGCGTCTGCTTAAAGAAGCAGTTGTCATGCCTATCAAGTATCCCAAGTGAGTTAAGCCTGACCTTGAGTTCATGAGCTGATTCTGTTCTATGCTACACAAGAGTTAGATTTACTTTTAATCTCGCTATAGTATAAGTTGCATTCCCATCTGAAAAAACCTTATTTTTTTTAGCTAAGTGAAAAACCTTATCTTGTTTGATTTAGCTAATAAATAGAATTCCTGTTTTCTAGATCTTATTTACTTGCTTGATTCTTCAATAACCTTTTTTTGAAAAACTTTAAATTTCCTCTCCAGTTAAAAGTTACAGTTTAATAATCAAACCTGTGTATACATGCTGTGGTTTGAAAATCGGTTAATCTCTTCACCACGTTCTGAAATGCAATGAAGTTGATTACTTTCCAAACAATATGTAGATGGTATAAAGATTGGAACGTTATCAGCTTTAGAGTCAGATATATAAAATGTACCTGAATGCTTATGAAGAAAAGCGTCTCAAACTTTATCTGCTTGGTAAATCAGTTTTACAGTCTACTATCCTCAAGATTTAGTATGTTATTTTAGTCATTTTCTGTGTTGGCCAGCGTCTTTAGGTTCTTATTTTACCTAAAACAAGCTAAATATGTAGAATATTTAAAGTTGCCATTTTTCTGTAGACGTGGGTTGAGGCTTATGATTGTCTGTTTTGTTACAGGTATTTTACTGGTCTATTATCACCATGGAAAGGTATTCTCCTTTTCGGCCCACCAGGAACAGGAAAGGTTTGTTGTATTCGTTTTACTTCTATTGTTACTATGAAACTTAAGATTCTCAGTTCAGAGTACTTATTTGTTGCTGTATTAGAGGGCTTCATATAAATGCACTATCTTGATTTTTGAACTTGTCCCTAAGTTTATCTCATATTGAGTTGAATCAGGAGCTGCTTCTTGTGCATCACTTTTCTTAAACTTGAACTGTTTTAAGCAATTTATGTTACTGTGCATCCAAGATATCCTTCTCCTGGTCAGGGGTAGCTCTGTGGCTATATTATTCAATAACTGGTGTAATTCAGTTTGTAGATAAAATTTGAGATTACAAGTTGTACCATCTTAAAAGGCCTAATGAGTCAGTCTATATCGGCTATTTCAGTTCCAAGCTTTAATCATACATGAATTGATAGCGAAGGGAAGTGAAGAATTCTTATACAAGTTATTAATTAGTATATATATCTTGTGTAGGGGGAAATAATGTATTAACCATATGTGGGCCTAGGAGTTTATTTAGTAAGTAGTTTATTTATAATAAAGCCCAATTGTTTACAGACCTTGGTCCATTATGTTGTGTTTTAGGGTTTGTCATCAGGTCCGGTCGGATATAATAGAAATTAAAGTGTCCTAATTTGGGAATTAGGGTTCTAGTGGGGGTATGGTTTGTGGGTTGGATCATTATGGGTGTCTGACAGCGGTTGTAATTAGGTTTTAGTGGCGACGGGTTGATTGAGACAATGATGAACAATAAAGATGATGAACAGTGGCGATGATGAAACATTAAAACGAACAAGATGAATCAATATTGCATCAAATTTGGCTCTGATGCCAATTGATGCAAGACAACTCTGTGAAAGAAGAATTTATTGAATAAAAACAAGAAGAACTATTAATTTGGGTGAATGAACCGCAAAACAACCCTGTGATGCTTGGATCCATATACCCTGCCGTACTCGTGTCTACACGACGCGACCCAGGTACGGACACGGAATCCGAATCGGATTCGTTGGTTGGAAATTGGACACTACTACATTGTCGGAAAAATGAGTGTTGGTTGGATTCGAAATTAAGAAAAGGTTGCAGATAGATGATAGTATAGATGATTAATAAAAGAAAAGAAGGAAGGAGGATAATGGGAACAAAAAAAGAGGAAGAAATTGGGGGACTGTGAAGAAGACGATGTAAATAAAATCATAAGAAGAGAAACAATAGATGCATAATTAAGCCGCCTAAATATAGATTTATAATTAAGTGGCTCATTATGGAACCTATTTGGACTATTTAGTGTCCAATTTGGACTAAATTCGTGTACAAATATTTATTAAATTAAAGATTAATAATGTGTAGTTCAGTAGTTGTATGCCAAAATACCTAGTTAAAGTAAAAGAGTTAAACAGTTGTGTAATATATAACTGTTAGTAAACTAGCTAAATTATTATATGAATTTAGCAACTTTTCTTAGATTTATATTTAAAATCTGTTACCATAAATAAATTAATTTAAATTTAAATAAAAAAATTCTGTGTCCAAATCGGGTCAAATCCTTATGAAATGTGTCCCCGAGTCTTTGATTTTGAAGTTCAAGGGGACACCCGGATCCATGTTCATGTCGGATCCTTCTAAAAGAGTCCGATCATCACAAGAACATCCATTACCCCAAGGATTTTCCAACGGATAAAAATTATGGATCGCAACCCATGGAAGAGACTCAATTCAATATTCAACGATGTTTTCAGTTGAAAAGTCTAATTTAATATGTGGGGAATACATGACTTATACAAGGAATAAAAATCCTGAAACACAACCTAATGGACTAAAGCCCATAAGCAACTGGGTTTTATTTGAATTAAACTACTTATTAAATCAACTCCCAGCCCCACATGTAAAACATATCGACAAGTACATTATTTCCCTCTACGCTAAATTTAGATAAACTATTTATAAAGTATATAAGTATTGTTTCCCCGTGGAACTAAATGCCATCTTCGGAATATTTTTGTTAATTTTTTACACCATGGTGTTCAATTATATCTTTGTGGCATTTTGTAGTTTTTTGGCTACTATCTTGTTACCTTGCCAGGACTGAATAACTATTGGGATTACATTTTTCTATCTTCAATTTTTGTTAAGTTTTTAGATTTTATCGCCAAGAAAATTATTTGAAAACTGTGAAAACATGCCCCAAAACCTAAGAAGAAAGAAGGGATGAATTTATACAGTTCAATTTAGTACAAATGTTTTCTAGTTTTCCTAATTGAGTAAATGCCTTTTTAGTTTGAATGAGAAAACTGTAGAGAAAATAAGACTCCGAAGCAGTTTTCCAAAATTCACCTCAAATGTAGAAAACCCTGTTTTCTAGCTTTTCATGCTTTCTACTTGAAAAACGAAAAAGTTGATCCCTTTTTCAATTTCTCCGAGTACTCTTAGAAAATTTAATGAAAAACTGGTGAAGTAAGAAGGCCATATAATTTTTGCAGTTCATTAGACCATATATGTACGTCAATGGTATTACTTATTAATGGTAATGTTGTGCCCATATTGATCCACTCTGTTAGTATATACAAGCTGATTATAATTTTTCATGTCACAGACGATGCTTGCGAAGGCTGTTGCAACAGAGTGCAACACTACATTTTTCAACATTTCAGCATCATCTATTGTTAGCAAATGGCGTGGTATGTTGCAGAGCGTCAATACTGTGTTGTGGACCATGAGTATTAATGTGCAAGTACATGCATGTAGTGTTCATTTTTAAAATATATCTAGTCTTCCTTTTTGTTGCATGTACACTTTGTTCATTTTATATCTATAAATATTTCAAGCGATTTGGTATCATTAACTATATTTACTACATGTCAAGTAGTAGTTCAATGGCATGAATATATGAATTAAAAAGTTGAGGTACTAGTTATATTATTCAACTTTTGTTGTATATCACTTTTTTTTGTGCTTCTATCTACTCTGCTTGGGTTCCACCAACGGTGTGTTAGTGTCCATGTGGTCAAGTCCATATATCCCAGACTTGAGGAGTGCAGTCTGAGCAGGCATCCATGCAATAAAATCCAGCAATCTGTGAATGAGTAAAAAAGCAGGATGGTCTAGATACTAGGATAATATTTTATCAGACATGGTGCTTGGGCCTTAGGATAATATTGCAGGTTTATAGAGTAGCTATTGATAAAGTAATTACCTTTTTATTGAAAAGAAGCTAAATCATTATCATTATGATTATTTAAGTATGAATTAGAGAAAAGGCTTAACATATTGTGTTAAAGATTCCAGAAATAAGGTATTACATGAATAATGGATAATTCTTGCGACAGTAAGTCCTGGAGTCAAAGTTACTTTCTTTCCATCATCCTGTGCCTCGTCTTACGTAAAGACTATCCTTTGTATACTTAAAACCATGAATAACAATCTCCTGTTGATGTTTGAATAAACATTTCATTATTTAACGACATTATAATAGTTTTGTCTTGTTTTTAATTATCATATGGCATGACAGGTGACTCAGAAAAATTGGTGAAAGTACTCTTTGAGCTTGCTAGGCATCATGCACCTTCAACTATATTTCTTGATGAGATTGATGCCATCATTACTCAACGAGGTGAGGCACGCAGTGAGCATGAAGCAAGTAGGCGACTGAAAACTGAGCTACTCATACAGGTTATAACTTTTCTTCAAATGCTCCATTCTACGTATTGATTTATATATTTACTTAATATTCGTGATGTAGTTACATTCAGAATGTTAGTGATAGGAGCATTCCTATTTTAGTTTTATTTATTTTTAATTTTTTTTCCAGAAGTGCTGTTATAGAAACCCTTAGGCATTATATATAGATGAAAATTCATAGTTACAAGGAATGCAGAACGTAGTAGCGAATCTTGAACCAGATCGTTCGTTCCGGAACACGGTTTGGTTCCGACCCAAATCGCTAGGGTTCGCGCTCCAGTTCGTAGATTCCGGCGACCCATAGTAATTCCAACGATTTAACCGTTTTTAGAAGAAGAAACGAAGAAAAGTGAAGAAGCATGTGTAAAGAAGATGATACAGATGTGCAAAGATACAAGAATGAGAAGAGGGAAGAAGGTGCCTCGATTACCGTGAAATGCACCGATTAATTAAAATAATATTGTACTTTGTAGTCAAATAGTCAAAATGTCAATCCTTTCCATCCATATTTCAAAGTACTGTACTTTTAAATCTTAATAGTGTACTCATTATTTTTTGACTAGTACACTAGTACAGTAATACTACCGTAACGTTTTTTTTCTATTAAAGGTATTAGAAACTTTGTTTAGCAATTTTATTTGTATTTAGTTAAAAATTAATTTAACATTAATTAAAATTTACTTTAAATATTTTCAAACCTGTGAATCATATCAATATATATACTCCCTCTGTCCCGGTCATTTGTTTACGTTGTTTATCAATATATATACTCCCTCTGTCCCGGTCATTTGTTTACGTTGTTTGGAGAGTGTCTGGCACGCATTTTAAGGATAGTTCCATAACTTATTTTTAAAATTTTCTTTTTTGTATAAAAATAGAATTGTTCTATTTTTATACAAAAAAAGAAAATTGTAAAAATAAATTATGGAACTATACTTTATATACACCTTAAAATGCGTGCCAGACAGTCTTAAAACAATGTAAAGAATCTAATGGGACAGAGGGAGTAATATATGTACAACTTTTTTATGTCTTTCCTACGAATGATAGATGGTCTAACAATATATAAAATTATTTTATTTAGAATCTAGTTCAAAAGAACTTATCATTAAAAATATATATTATAACATGTTTAAAATTAGATGAAATATGATCTTGAAATATAAATGTTTGATCATGACTTTTGAACAAATTATGATCTTTAATTGTTTGATCACGTTGGATTATGCGTTTTAAAAATACTACATATCAATTCTGTGGTAGTCATATATTTTTTCGCACTCTAACGTTCCATCGTAGCCGAGCGTTCCCTCGAATCGGAATCGGATACACCTGATGTCACGTTTCGCGTATCAATTTCTGTACCTCGTTTCGCATTGCACCGCGTTTTATGTAACTATGGATGAAATTTTACCCACTATATGAACATCCAGACAAAAATTATCGTGATGGCTTTTTAGTCCGATAGCCTTGCTAGATATGAGACATTATTTTATTGAATAGGAAACAGGAACGGTATTGTAATGATTTCTGAAATATTGTTAGAGTTTTCATGGCTCGATATAGGAAACAAAATTTTCTCCATAATATTTAGGAGTCCTGGCTCCAAAATTCTAAACCTTATGCAAAGGAGATGAGTCCGTGGATTTGAATGCGATATTGGAAAAAGCTTAGTATCCGTTTAATTCTTACTAAAAGTTATCCAACTACTTGTAATAGAATGTTGTTGTTTTGTATGGGTACCACTTAATTATCTGCGTAGTCCACATTTATTATCGCGAGTCAAGTTTGCACTGATACATCAAACATACTCGTATTTATTTTAAGTTGCAACTATCTACGTTCTCATTTAAATGGCGGTATTTTATGAGCGCTTATCAATAACGTCTCATTTAGTGAAGTATATATTTCCAGTTTAAAAGTTTCTAATTAGTACATCTGTAATAGCATAATGCTTCTATTTGCAAGATTTAACATGTGGATTAGATTGCAGATGGATGGATTAACAAAAACAGACGAGCTTGTCTTTGTTTTGGCGGCAACTAACCTGCCTTGGGAACTAGATGCTGCTCTACTCCGGCGTCTTGAGAAGCGGGTATCATTCTAGTTGGCTGACTACTCTATGTTTTGTAATGATTGTTCATATTCATTAGAAATGCAAGTCAGTCCAAAGACTTATATGTATTATTACATTGGAATGTTAAGTTACTTTAGAGAAATTTGTTCATTTCAAAAACACAGAAGGAATATTGCTTATCTTCTGATTACAAGACTGAGATTTGCATTAAAAGAAATTGCCTTGATTTGAACTTGCCTGCCTTTTGCAAATATTGTTTAAACACATGCATCTCAAATCATTTGCTGATAGCAAGTATATAACCAATTAATTACTTATATTATAACATTGACATACCAAGGGCCTTGAAACTCTTCTTTTGTCACAAATGATTTTCACTTGTGTGAGGTTTCAGAAACACAGAACGAATATTGCTTACAAGACTGAGATTTGCATTAAAAGAAATTGCCTTGATTTGAACTTGCGTGCCTTTTGTAAATATTGTTTAAACACATGCATCTCAAATCATTTGCTGATAGCAAGTAGATAACCAATTACTTACTTATATTATAACATTGAGATATTGTAGAAACCAAGGGCCTTGAAACTCTTCTTTTGTCACAAATGATTTTCACTGGTGTGAGGTTTCAAAAACACGGAAGGAATATTGCTTATCTTCTGATTACAAGACTGAGATTTGCATTAAAAGAAATTGCCTTGATTTGAACTTGCCTGCCTTTTGCAAATATTGTTTAAACACATGCATCTCAAATCATTTGCTGATAGCAAGTATATAACAAATTACTTATATTATAACATTGAGTTATTGTAGAAACCAAGGGCCTTGAAACTCTTCTTTTGTCACAAATGATTTTCGCTTGTGTAAGGTTTCAAGATTTCGTGGTTTACTGTCCTTTACTTTGTTACTACATTCTTCTTATCCGAAAGTAAAACATCAGTGTGTTAAATCTAATTGGCAGCATGTGACATCATAATATGGAGATTATTTATAATTCAGCAAACGTTCTGCATCTAACATGTCTCTTTAAAATCTGATGCAAGATCCTTGTACCACTTCCTGAACCAGAAGCAAGAAGGTCCATGTTTGAGGAATTATTGCCTCCTGCACTTGATGTGGAGAAACTCCCCTATGATCTAATGGTCGAGAAGACAGAAGGCTATTCAGGTTCAGATATACGTTTAGTGTGCAAAGAAACTGCAATGCAGCCCCTGAGACGATTAATGGCATGTTTGGAGGAAAAGCAAGAAGTGGTGCCTGAGGATGGTATGTCATTGAATACATCATATCTGAGCATTTTAGGATTTTGAATCCAAAAAGATACCCATGGTTAAAAATGGTAAATACAAAGTATCTGAAGATCAATATAGACATACTATAGCATATGGACAGTCCATCCACTAGAAAATAAAAGATTAGGCACTACCAAATTAGATGAGTATGGAAAAATATGGAAACCTTTTCTAGTTAATTGTCAATATTCTTTACCTAGAAAATACACTTTTCTACCAATTTGTTGCAACATAATAATTTAACTACCTCGTTACCCCGTGCAAAAAAAAAATGTGGATAATGAGATAATATTGTGTGTATTGTTTGCAAACATAATTATATGCACTGTATATATGTTTTCAAATAATCGCAAGTGTTTTGGTAAGATGAGATGACTGTTTTTTGACAGACATTAAGGACAGTTAACCCACCTCATTCTGGACCCCTCTCTAGCGCTGTGTTCCCGAGTTCAGGAAAGAGAAAGAAAAGAATATAAAATGAGAAAGAAAAGAATATAAAATGAGTTATTTTTTAGGGGAGTTTAAAAACACTATAAAAGAGTAATAAAGTTACATGATATTTATATAATTATTATTACCTAATATCTATAATTATTCTGTTTATAATTACCAAGGGAGTGAACAACAGGTGCAACAGTCAACAAGATGTTTTCTGTAAAAATGAGAAAGAAATGAGTGAAGAGCTATTACTATATTTATTGTTTTGCTATTTTATGTGGGGATATCTATGCTGGTTATTTATTTCATATTCAGATTTTGGTAGTAGATAGAAAACGTGAAGTGATTTCGTCAGAATCTAGACTTTCAAGTAATCGCTGTTGTTCAATTGTTCAAGCGATTATTTTTCAACAGAAGGTGGTAGAGGGAGTAGGTAGCTACTAGGCCTCCCTTATCCTTTTTCATTTCCCTGGCTGACCTTGGCTTCCTTGTTCTCTCTCTCCTACTTCAGAAAGTGAAAGAAGTGAACTTTCTAAATCAGATAGGTTTTGTAGTGCAAATCTTTGTTGGATTAAGGTAGCTAGTTTAGAATTGGATATTACAGTTGGAAGGCATTGCTAATCCTAGGATTATTTTAAAGAAACTGTCAAATGAGGTTCACACAAATTTTGGGGACCAGCTAATATTCTGAAGCATTGTATCACTAGCTATCTTCTTGAGGCCAAGCCAAGTAGAAGTAATTGTTCCTGATCCATATATATTTGTGTTTAGCATCACTGATTATGATGTTAAAAAACCTACTGAAGATATGTTACCTGCATAATCATTTGCAGTGCGTGGATAATTGGGATTTTGGATGAACAAACAAGCCGTTTACTTAATCTCAAAGGCTCAAAAAATCGATTGATTATGCGTAGATTCCTTAAGTTCAGCAGCGGTCAGATGAATTTACTCTACGTAGCCTCTTTGCATACACACAGGAAGACAGGACACATGGATTTTTTCTTTGTTTTATTTTGGTTATGGTCAATTTATAGATTTTCAAGCTATGTTACCCGGATTCGGCTGGAAGTGTCCAACATGGATACGTATCTAAGTGTCGGGCTCGGCTATATTTTTAAAAATACATGTTTTTGGCTTAAGATTCATGTCCGAGTGTCGAGTGTCCAACACGGGTATTTGAGGCAAAATGATGAGTCGGGTAACATAGTTTCAAGTATATCCATGCCTTCACTAAAACTTGAACTCTAAACCTTTTACTTATAGAAGGGTTCATCCGTATCAACTAGTGTTCACAATTTTGAGTTTCGCCAAGTTTCTGTTCATAGTCAATTTCTTCAAACTAAAATTTCTTTGCACACAGAATTGCCAAAGGTAGGACCAATCAGACAAGAAGATATCATGGTAGCTCTGAGGAATACGAGGCCCTCTGCTCATATGCATACTCCTCGATATGAGAAGTTTAACAATGACTATGGCAGTCAACTCCTCCATTGAGACCACTGGTAGATCTTCACATGTGTATTTTTTTTCATCTTTACCGATATGGCTGTCATTTTTTTAGGCAAAAGTAACATTTCTCTTTTTTCTGCTTGACCTTGTGAATATGTAGATTCTCCTCCATTTGTATTGTAATAATCATTAGTAACTTTTTGAGATAAGTTTGTATCTCACCTTTCGATTTGTTACTTGTTCTCGGAGCAGTTAACGATTTTTTTTTTTGTTATCATTATATTAAAAGTACAATTTTTTCATTATCATCGCAAATGTACCTATAATATAAGATGTACAGTTGTAAATTTAATTGCAGACCCGGGTTGATACTCGATATGTAGGTTAAATAATTTGTTGGTTGTAAAATGTTTTTTTTTTATCACCGTTGTAAATTGTTTTTCAGTTGTCTGGAATAATTATTGTTTTTCGTCTCTTCAATTAAATACAAGTTCATATACAATCCGCACAATTGTTCTTGCATAGATGTTGTACCTTTTTATATAATTCAAGAAATTATTTCATTCAAGTTAAAAAATTATGAATGTAATCTGAAACATATGTTGGGGGGTTTTATAAAGCAGACTGCATTTCTCAGGTTCAATCTTCATATTCAGTTTTTGTTTGAAGTAATCTTCATATTCAGTTTAATTGCAAATTTTGGACCAGCCATTAATTTTGGGGTTGATCTTTCTAGCAGATACGATATTCAGTTCTAAAAGTTTAATGAAAATTTAACAGGCAGGGCAAGAACCTGCAGAATGCAGAGGCTGTCTTTGAGCAGTAAATTAATTTCCAGCAATGGCCGGAGGCGCAGTACATTTTTTGCGGAAGATTAGATTTGGTGCTAGAAAACTAATTTAAACTCAAATCTATAAACAATTTTTTTTTTTTTTTGAATGAAATTACCAAGAAACAAACCTAAATATTGATCCGTTTAGATTCTTAAACATTTTAATTTACTACAAGCTAAAATCTAAAGAAGATCCGGAATAAGAAAGTACGAGTAAATTAAGCACCAAAAGTTTAAATTTTGCAAGTATAAAACTCAACTCACAAGATCGTTGCATGGATCACACACCAATAAAATTTTTTTACATGATATGAGTATTTATCAAGAAGGCAAATAACCTGAACCTATTAGGAATTCAAAAAAAAAATCGAAAATTTATCAAAATCCCAAACCTACTAGGAAACATTCAACTAAGAAAATAAAAACCAAGCACTTAAAATAAGAAATATCCTTTTTATGTGAGAAGTAAAAACTTTAAAGCTAAAAATCCACTTAATAATAATAATGTAATATTCGACCCAGCCCAGTCAGTCTGACTTATTTTAGCAGTAAACCGACTATTGTCCAAAGCCACGTTTTTTCCCCTGATTGAACATGTTCATTAGCCTGTGATGGCCATGCATCATATATATAGTAAGACCATGATTATTTGAATATAAAAATTTCACAACCATCTTCCCGTACCATCACCATAAGCCCCTAAGTTTTAAAAATCAAAACTTTTATTCTACATACCCAATTAAATATTCTGACCCTCTCCCACAATTTATATAGTCTAAACTTGATGAATTTTCCAAGATACTCAGCAACATTAGGATGTAGAACTGACTTCATATTGCACAAGTTCCTTTCATGCCCTGAGATGAGCAATACAAATAACAATTAGCAAATTTCAAGATAATTTGGTAAATACATAAACCATAAAGTTACAAACTAAAAGTGAGGATAAAAACAACATATAAAGGACATGAAATGGGTAACATTCTCTTTAAGATGTTATTCTATGATAGACTTGCCTGCTCATGTAAGAATTATCTGCAGTATCGATAAGTAACTGGTCTCCAGTTAATATGTGAGCTGGTACCTACAAATTATGTGAAACTAACAAGATCAGAACATTGTATAATTTAGGTTCTAGAAAATATAACTTCAGATGGCCTAGGTAAATAAAATGTGGCAAGGAGAAATTAAAAACAGAGAAGTATCGCCATTTTTAACATCCCTGACACAACCTGCCCACCAAAATGTTAAGGAAAGAGAATAAATGTACAAAAGGTCCTACATCTACTATTTCAGTCATTTGACGAGCTTACCTTATCTAGATGAGAAATAAGAATTGTGTAGATATTATGTCTTAGTTTATATGATCTAAAGTAGGAAGTTGCTTCAGATATTAGTATTCTATGTCTTCGATATTTAGACAGAGACCTCATATTATCTCTGGTCTCATGACACACCTCTAAACTATTTTAATCATGATTAAGGATATAACAAGACATGACTATTTATAAGAGCAAAAAAAGACCCAACAGAAGATTAAAAAGGTAAAAATAGCAGCAACTTTGTGGAAGTCAACAATCATTTATGACATAGGACTCACCTGAATAGTCATGCCATTGTCCAACAAAGCCTTCTTTGTACTGTAGAAAGTAAGAAGCAATGAAAATACCCAGTTTCAGTTTTCAAAAGAGACGAGCATTAAAGGAGATAAAATGGCCTTCAGCTTTCAGAGAGTAATGTTGATACTAACAATTTGTTATATATATACAATTATTATCAGGCTTCTATAAGAACTAAAAGATCTTCAAGAAAATGCATTCTAAAAGGTGTCTATCTAGTTGCTAGCATCTATATATAACCAGAGTAATAAACATACTGAGGAGTGGCTCCAATGCCCTTAACCGGAGCTTGTGTTTCTACAACAGTGCATGTCACCCGTGGAGGAACCGATGCAGACATTGGTTTATCATCATACAGTTCAACAGTGACGGACATATCATCTATTCACAACAAAATACAATAATTAAGCATTACTTACAAATTCTGTATTTGCTAGGAACGATTCATATGAAAGTTGCAATTATCAATGCTAACAGCAATTTCGACAAACTTATTCCGGATATTCAAATTATAGAGACACGGAATAAGTGTAGAGTAGAAACAGTAGAGGAGAAACAGGCAAAACATGACATGTAAAAAGGCCTCCACTAATTAATCGTCAACAGAGCTTGAAATGCAGCTTGGCAAGCAAATGGAGCAACAATCGGCAAATGATCTACCTAGAGGCTTCTTGGCAAACGGAAGTCAATCGCTTAATCAATCAATAACATTATTATTTATACTCTACGTACCGGACTGGTTCCCAAGTTGCATGTTACACTATAATTCTACTGTGCATTAAAAAAGAGGGTCAAACATTCACATTCTATATTTCACTACTATTATCAACAAAGGAGATTGCAGTTGCAAAGGCACATGTCCATCACTAAACACAAGATGGTACACCGCAAACTATTATGTAAATGTGTGAAGGATCCAGAGACGAAATAAACGTCTATGGCACTCTATGGATCAATTTATGCATGCTGCACTTCATCAACAGTTAAGGGTATTTCCACTTTTATATATAAATAATGAAATGCATGATTTCCTAAACTAGCAATGACTAATGTACAAAGATACTGTTGCATACAAAATAGTAAAAAATAAAGAACAATCTTTTTCTCCCTCTCTCTGTAAGCTACACCTCGTCAGTTGTCTCCCTCCGGCGGTGGTTTATCCACCGGCCGGAGGCCCTTCTTCCTCTTCCCTCCTCTTTCTCCAACCAAGATTTCCTCCATCTTCTCAAATCCCTCTCATTTCTTCCACAAATCGGAATTTTTCCAAAAATTTCGAAACAGCCCATTCGAGTTCTTTTTCAGATCTGCTGCGATTTAGAACTCGAAATATCAAATAAATACATTTCCTAAACTCAAAATCTCCAGCTTAACATCATATCAAAATTTGGTGTCAATCTGAGATCTTTGATTTTTCGAATTGTAGTATGTCTCTCCCTTTGGAGTGGTCTCTCCCTTTGGAGTGTTTTGTATATGGTAATATGTTTTGGTGTATTTGGTTTTGTTATTTCCGTACTCCGAAAATGTCTCAATTGATATCTCGAGAGATCTGGAAAGGCCGCATCGAAGCTGGGGCAGTGTTGATTATTGCAAGAGCTCACCTTTCACAACATGATTGTGTTCATCCTTGGGGAGTTTTTACTTACGGCAAGTCTATAGCTAGTTCCTGGCATGTAGATAGCTGGGGTGCTCCACCTGAACAATGGGCTACCAATGGTTTTTATGTGTTAAGGTCAATTGTAATATTACTGTGTATTCAGGGATGTTGGTACAATTTGGATTTATTGGGTTGTCTTTGTTTTCATTTTCAGTTAACAGATTTTTTCAGATCTGTAGTGTTATCAAACGATCAGGAAACAAATCAGCTAAGTGTTTTAGCTTGTCTTTGTTTTTCAACCTGATTGTACCACCAGTTGGGGGTATGTCTCGGCTGTGTGTTTGGTCAATTTAATGAAACCTTTTCTCTTTGTGACAAAAAAAAAAAAACTAGCAATGACTGATTAGTAATAATGCAATGATGTAGTTTTGTCACCTTTTATGCTATACTGGTACAGAGTTTTTTTTTGTTAAAGAAATGGGGAGTGCAACAACAATATGTACCTGAGCACAAAGGCTTAATACCATTAACAAAATCAAAACACATATCAGATCGGCTATGGCTACACATTAAAAAAGCATTATCCATGTCCATGTAGCCCAATCCCCCTTTTGGCTCTTGGAAGGTTTCTGGTGTGCATAATGATCAGATTGTAAATTTTAAAAGTGAACCAAATTCTATGCATAAAGCACTTGCAAGCTCAGCCACTGTTTCTATACTCACTCGATCCTGCAGATTATGTTTTGTGCTGCTTGTAAACCCCAATTTTTTATGATTACTGCTTTCCTATTTTAAAAAGTGTTATAATATTAGTACAGAGTTATCAAATTACTTATCCAGCTAAACACCCCTAGAGATGAATATAACAAGTGTGCTTACTCATGGTTACGTAACAGAATATATAAACGATTTCTCACTGAATTTTCATTAAGTGTTCATACAATATACTCATATGCTCCCTACAATATATGCTTGGTAACAACTAGCATGATACAAAATTAGGTACAATCCTTGAACTGAAAGGGAATAAAAAGGGTCTGCATCTATGAAGCATGGGTGCGGGTGCGAGAGTGCGCGATACGGGGATACGACAATTCGGCAAATTCAAAAATATGGGGATTCGGCAATTAAAAAAAAATTAAATTAAATATATATTATATATATATGCTACATAGGTAATTAATCAACAAACCCAAAAATAGCATTAAAATTAAACCAAATAATCAAAAAGTTTAAAAAAATAACGCACAAATTTACAGAACACATTGAAAAGCTTTTAAAAAAATATAGAACACATGATTCACAAATCATTTTTAGAAAAATAAAAGACTTTTTAGTTGTATTTCATTGTGTTCTCTGCTTATAATTTTTTTATTTTATATTTAAAGTTGAGTTTATAGAATACAAATAACAAGTTCTGTATTTATAAATTATAAATTATATTATATCTAAATACAGAACATAAAGAAATTATAAAAATTGACAAGAAAATAAACTACATAATAAATAAACTAGAAAATAAAAAAGTTTTACAACCGTCACGTTAACTTGACGTTGTGCTTTGTCAAAAAAAAAAAGAAAAGAACGTGGGTTTTTTCAGATTCCATCCAACCATCCAATTCTTTATCATCTAAGGGCTTATATTTAGTTACCAAGTTACTCAATTTTTTTAGTTCCTAAATGAACCAAGGCAGCGGACAATTAAGCGGAAGGCGGGAGCAAGCAGCAATTATTTTTATAGTAAGAAAAGGCTCAACACATGAGCAAGAGAGAAGAGAAGAGAAGTAAAATAGAATGTTATTCAAGCGTGCTGAATATCAATACAAAGCTCTCCTTATATAGAGAGTCAGATACACACTATTACACATGGAAGAACTGAATTATTACAACAGACAAATAACTTTAGAAAAAGTAGACATTATTGATGCCGGGTGCTCATTGGGCCCCATCGACGCAATCAATGATGAATACATACAAACAACTTTTACAAAGCAAACAAACTTTAATAAAGCAAAGATTGTGCTTTCCATTATCAGGAGCAGATATTATTGCCTTCAAAAGTGATTTCCCAAATAATTGAGCTTGAATTATTGCCGCTGTTTCTGTTTCGGCAAAGGCACTTATCCTGTCAGATTAGAATATTTGAGAAGCAATTTTCTCCTAATAGAATAGAGAATTTTAATGTTTTCCCTTCGGTTGCGGAGACGCTTAACTTCATGAAAATCTCTCATAATTTCTGAAGTGGACCGATTCTTCCTCTCTAGAAGAGATGCATTCTTGTATTTAGAATCAAGATCATCAATCTGATGAGTAAGATTGAGGCATTCCTTTTCATCATCTTTTAACCTTTTAAATGCTCTAAATAAGGTCGGCATTGATTAGCTATGGGGAGTTTTTCCTTTATCTTTGGACTTTTGAATTAAAGTCTGAGTCATGGCATCCCAGAAATCTCCTAGGGATGGCTCTCGGGCTTGAGCCGGTTGAGATTCTTCTGTAGATAAATGTTCTTCTTCTTCGGCTTGAGATTCGCCTGCTAGACAATTATAGGGGTTAGAATCCATTGATCCTTGAGATGAAGAAGTTTTCATTGATTGATCCTCGTCCTGAGATGGATGAGACGGAAAAGAACTAAAGAATTGTTCTTTCATAAAGTCTAAAACTCGGACCATTATTTGTTCCTCTGAATCTGTAGGATATTTCTTTAGAAAATATTCTTTCATATTGGCAATCGAAGGTTGATGAGACGATTTTTCTTTAGAACCTTGGCCTTTTTCAGCAACAATTGTTGCTTTGATGGTGGCTATTTTAGCCTGTATATCTTTAACATCTATATTAGTCCACCATTTACAAAAGAAATTTCTTTGTAAAATAGGAATATCAAGATTGTCTTGGGAGACTGATATTATCCATCTCCAAATCCATGGTATTTGAAATTTAGTAAAAAATATGAAAGGACATTGCCCCTTAATCATTCTTTCAGCAGTTACTCTGGCAATAAGGGGACTATTGTCGCACCAAGGGATATATAAATCCTTAATTTCCTTAGGAAGAATTTCTAAAGAGGGACCAAATTTTGCCCACCATTGGTAGAACCAATTAGGAACTGGCTTATTGAGCACGCCTGGATCAATACTAAAGAACCAACAATGTTTGTTTTTTGGATTTTGATAGTAAAAAGCTTTTGTGAAAGCTTCTACATAATCCCAGTAGTTGAAGTAAATATACTTCTCCTCTGCTATTTTTATAGCTTTTTCCGCATTGGGATTAAATCCCCATTCTCTTGGATGAAGTATTTTCTGGATATGACATTTGCTGAAATTTATAAAATTCGCAGGATTATTGTTCTGATGATAATGAGTAATCGTTATCGATTCAGTGATTTTTAGCAAAATTTCTAAATTCTGCCTTCCCTGATTATTCAGGCCAGCATAACCTCTTGATTCAAGGTATTTCGTTCTTAAGGACCATCCATCATTTGGAGTGAGCTTAAGATCTTCTTCTTCCAGAAACAAAATAATTTCGGTGGTAGGATTTTCGAAATATTCTTTATCCTGCTGGGCATCAGTAATAGCAACATCTTTATAAGTTGCTGCTTTACTAGAGGAAGGAATATCCTCTTTTTTAGGAGGTGCAGGTAATTGCTGCATCCTTTGTCTGTGATGATAAATAGTCCAATCACCTATTAGTGGGACAGTTTCTTGAGATAACATATTGTTATTCCCGTAACCTCGACCTCGGCCATAACCTCGGCCTCTTCCCCTATTAGGGGTCGTCATTCACC
The DNA here is from genome assembly GCA_036435485.1 of Saposhnikovia divaricata. NCBI lineage: Eukaryota > Viridiplantae > Streptophyta > Magnoliopsida > Apiales > Apiaceae > Saposhnikovia > Saposhnikovia divaricata. Next base: position 48,578,022 of record CM071600.1, read on the forward strand.
CTGTAAAATTTCACGGGTTAAATAATCAGCAAGATAATTATTTTCTCCCTCTATGAATTGAATATCAAATTCAAAGGCTGCCAGTTGAGCTTGCCATCCTGCAAAAATTTGTTTTGCTACAAGATTTTTAACATCTTTTTCAATAATTGATTTTGCTGAACTACAATCAATTCGCAATAAAAATTTCTGATTTAATAAATCACCTTGAAATTTTGAAATACATTTAATAATAGAAAGCATTTCTTTCTTTACAGTGGAATATTTTAACTGTGTAGGATTCCACTTTCCTGAAGTAAATCTAACAAGAACTTCTCTTGAAGTTTCAGGAATTACTTGTTTTAGTATTCCTCCATACCCTATATTAGAGGCATCTGTTTCGACGATCTTAAAATATTTAGGATTGGCTAAAGATAAGCAAGGTAAACATTTTACCTTTGCTTTGATTTTCTGAACAGCCTGAGAATGTTTCTCAGTCCATGGTTCAGGTTTCTTTTTGAGCCTAGAATACAGAATTGCTGTATCTTGTGCTAAATTAGCATAATAGTCTGAAATATAATTAAGACTACCCAAAAATCTTTGTAATTGTTTTTTATCAAGAATTTCATTAGGAAATTTTGATGCAAACTCTATACTTCTATCTATGGGAATAATTTTTCCTTGATTAATAATATGTCCCAAAAACCTAACCTGAGTTTGGAACAATTTCATTTTTGGAGCAGATATAACTAACCCATTATTCTTTATTAAATTCTTAAATATTTTTAAGTGTTTAATATGCTGATCTATTGTTTTAGAAAACACTAAAACATCATCTATATATACGATAATAAATTCTGTATAAGGATTAAAAATATCATTCATAATATTCTGAAATTCAGAAGGGGCATTCTTTTGGCCAAAAGGTAAGACATTCCATTCATAATGACCAAAGGGAACTGTGAAGGCCGTTTTATACCTATCTGATTCTTTAATCTGGATTTGCCAGTATCCTGATTTCATATCAAATTTAGAAAAGATTAAAGCATCGCTTAATCTATCTAACAAATCTTTTTTGTTAGGGATCGGATATCTAATCCATTTTAAAACTTTATTAAGAGGTTTATAATTAATGACTAGTCTAGGCACGCCTCTTTCCTTTTCAGCAGCATTATTAACATAGAATGCTGTGCAACTCCAGGGAGATTTAGACTTTCTAATTAAGCCTTTTGCTAAAAGAGAATCAATCTCCTTTTTGCATAATTCCAAATATTCTTTATTCATCTGGGCTGGTCTAGCCTTAGTAGGAATTTGGTTCTCATTAAAACTATCTATGTAAGGAAGGGAAATTAAAACTATCTATTTAATAATCTAATTGTTTGATTAGAGTCAGTGACTCTAATGGTTTGTTCCATTGTTTTTATAACCTGTCTTGATTTAAAATCAAAGAAACCAATATTATAAATATGATCTAAGGGAACAGAGGGTATTACCCATTTATTCAATTTATCCAAATTTTTTGGATACTCAGCTAATTCGGCATTTTTAACTAAATCATTAGGATGCTCATCATCCTCCAGATTATTCATAATAATGTAAGAAAAAGCTAAAGCTGTTGTGGTGGATTGGACCTCTAAGTTACGTAAGTATGTTTATTTGTTACAAAAAATAAAAGTGCCAGAAATAAAAATATTTTTGGTCATCTTTGCAAACGACTCACTCGTTTAACTGTCAACCAAAGGGACAGACGGATTAAATCCACGAAATCAAAAATGTGAAATATTTTTAGCAAAAATTTTCTTTTACGAAATCATTCAGAAAACTCCCATTTTTTCTTTCGGGATTAAAGATGACATTTTAAGAAAACACTAAAAATATTCCGATTTTTTTTTTTTTTTTTTTTTACATACTTGCGTTACTTAGAACATCCAACCTACCACAACGGAGATTTAGCTACGAGTAGACATTAATTAAAAGAATAAGATAAAAGAATGTACCTTAACGATGGCTCTGAGCTACTGTGAAAGATTTAAATGCGATAATTAGGTCACAAAATTATACTAACACATTTCTTACTTGTCTAGGTGACCACTTCTTAACCTTAGAAAATGAGATAGTTTCTCTTAGGCAAGTGATAGAAAACGAGTTAATTTCTTTAAAGAAATCTATGGAGAAGCAACCTTCTTCAACCCTTGTTCAAGAATCCTCTAAGAACCATGTTCCTATGATTCAACCTCCAATTCCCATAAAAGGATTTAAATTAGAATCTAGTGGGCAAGAATTTATAAAAATTCTTCAACAAAAATTCAACAATATGAATATATCAGTCTTATCTAAAGACGATGAGTCTCAGCAATCTGAGATTTCTGAATCTGCTGAAGATTTAGAAGATATTAATAATTTAGCAACTATGTTTGCTAAACAACAAATTAGTAATCCAGAGATAAACCCTATTTATACTCCCAAATCTTTAGAAAAATTCTATTACCAAAGACCTTCTCCTCAGGATCTTCTATTTGAAGAACCAGAATATATTCAAACTTCATATTCAGGAAAAGCTATCTATGAATGGAATCTTGATGGCTTAAATGAGAAACAAATATTCGATGTTATACACCGAATAATGATGTACTCTACTGTTTGTAAACAAAATGGTAGTTCTGATAGTGCTATAGCCTCCTTCATTTCCACAAGATTTGTAGGACAGATCAGGGGATGGTGGGATCACTATTTTACCCTAGAACAAAGATTAGAAATTCTTAATCATAAAAAAATTATTAAAATAGAAAATGGCATTGTTACTACTGGAGAAGAAGATGCCGTTTACACTTTGTGTCTTGCAATTCTACATCATTTTGTAGGAAGCAATATTCCTGTTGCAGAGAAGCTTTGTACGCTCCTCCAAAATCTTAGATGTCCTTCCTTAACCCATTTCAGGTGGTATAAAGATACATTTTTATCTAGAGTATATCAATTAGGAGAACCAAATTCGGTTCACTGGAAGTCAAAATTTATCGATGGTTTACCCCATCTTTTTGCTGAAAGGGTTAGGCAATCCTTAAGAAATAAAAATGATGGAGTTAATATTAATTATATTTCTCTAACATATGGAGAAATAGTTAGCCATTGTGTTAATGAAGGATTAGCTCTATGTAATGACATAAAGCTAAAGAATCAGTTAAAGCAACAAAAACTGTCCGAAAAACACCAATTAGGTAAATTCTGTGATCAGTTTGCCTTTGATATAGGAAAAATTCCTAGATACCAAGAAAAGAAAAAGCAAAAGATTGCTTACAAAAGAAACAAGCCTTATAAGAATAATTCTTATAAATCAAAATATCCTTTTAAAACTTCTTATAAAAAGAATTATAAGAAAAAATCTTATAATAAATCGGATAAAAAATCTTTTGTCCCCAATAAGGGAAAAAGAAAAGCCAAAAGGATTGATATAACCTGTCATAAATGCGGCAAAGTTGGTCATTATGCTAACCAATGTTGGACTAAAAAGGCCCTCAACAAGATAGAAGATGAGCAATTACGCTCTCAATTAGAAAAGGTCTTGCTGCACAGTTCTGATGAAGAACGAGAATCTTCTGATAACGAAGAATTAGCCCTTATTAATAATAGCTCTAGTGACTCAGAATCACAAAGTTCTGACAACACTGATTGTCAGTGTAATGAGCTAAACTATTATAAATCTATAGTAGACATGAATGGATTAAATGTCTTAACTGCTGATCAAGATAAAGTCTTGAAGATTATAGATTCAATTTCCGATTTTGAGCTTAAAAAGCAAATGCTCGAAACTCTTATTAAAGATAATAAAGAAAAAGAAGCTCCTTTAGTCATTGATGCACCTTACCAATTAAGTGAGGTATTAGATAGATTTCAAAAATCTACTCTTAAAGAAACTCCTGTTTCTCTTAATGATTTGAGAAGAGAAGTTAATTTATTAAAATCTGAAATTACTCAGATTAAGCAGAATAATACTTTATTATCCCAAAGAGTTACTTTTCTAGAAGGTAAGTCTTTAATAACTAGTGATTGTAAGGAAATTCCCTCTTCTAGTAATAATAATGAAACAGAATATTTAAATCTGCTAGAGCAAGTAACCTCTCAACAATGGTATATCAAAATCACTCTCGTAGTAAGTCGAGAATTTATTCTTAAAGATGAAATAGCCCTTGTTGATAGTGGTGCTGATTTAAATTGTATCAAAGAAGGAATAATTCCTACCAAATATTTTGAGAAAACTACCCAATCTATCTCCCATGCAGCTGGAGAAAAACTTCAAGTTAGATATAAGCTTTCTAACACTTATATCTGTAATAAAGATATTTGTCTTCCTACCTCTTTTATTCTAATAAAGAATATGAATCATAGAATAATATTAGGAAATCCTTTTCTTCATAATATTATGCCCCTTAACAATGTCGATAAAACCGGGATTTCTACCATAATAGAAGGTAAGAATATAAAATTTGATTTTATTACTGATCCTCAAACTCGTATAATAAACGAGGTAAGAGACCATCTTCTTAGTAAAGAAAAACAATTATGTTTTCTCAAAGAAGAAATAAAAGTCTTAAGTATTAATGAGCAGCTTAACCAACCAGCCACCAAAACCCAAATAAAAATCATTGAAAAACAGTTCAATGATGAGGTTTGTAATGACCTCCCTAATGCTTTTTGGAATAGGAAAAAACATGTTGTTTCCCTTCCTTACATAGATAGTTTTAATGAGAACCAAATTCCTACTAAGGCTAGACCAGCCCAGATGAATAAAGAATATTTGGAATTATGCAAAAAGGAGATTGATTCTCTTTTAGCAAAAGGCTTAATTAGAAAGTCTAAATCTCCCTGGAGTTGCACAGCATTCTATGTTAATAATGCTGCTGAAAAGGAAAGAGGCGTGCCTAGACTAGTCATTAATTATAAACCTCTTAATAAAGTTTTAAAATGGATTAGATATCCGATCCCTAACAAAAAAGATTTGTTAGATAGATTAAGCGATGCTTTAATCTTTTCTAAATTTGATATGAAATCAGGATACTGGCAAATCCAGATTAAAGAATCAGATAGGTATAAAACGGCCTTCACAGTTCCCTTTGGTCATTATGAATGGAATGTCTTACCTTTTGGCCAAAAGAATGCCCCTTCTGAATTTCAGAATATTATGAATGATATTTTTAATCCTTATACAGAATTTATTATCGTATATATAGATGATGTTTTAGTGTTTTCTAAAACAATAGATCAGCATATTAAACACTTAAAAATATTTAAGAATTTAATAAAGAATAATGGGTTAGTTATATCTGCTCCAAAAATGAAATTGTTCCAAACTCAGGTTAGGTTTTTGGGACATATTATTAATCAAGGAAAAATTATTCCCATAGATAGAAGTATAGAGTTTGCATCAAAATTTCCTAATGAAATTCTTGATAAAAAACAATTACAAAGATTTTTGGGTAGTCTTAATTATATTTCAGACTATTATGCTAATTTAGCACAAGATACAGCAATTCTGTATTCTAGGCTCAAAAAGAAACCTGAACCATGGACTGAGAAACATTCTCAGGCTGTTCAGAAAATCAAAGCAAAGGTAAAATGTTTACCTTGCTTATCTTTAGCCAATCCTAAATATTTTAAGATCGTCGAAACAGATGCCTCTAATATAGGGTATGGAGGAATACTAAAACAAGTAATTCCTGAAACTTCAAGAGAAGTTCTTGTTAGATTTACTTCAGGAAAGTGGAATCCTACACAGTTAAAATATTCCACTGTAAAGAAAGAAATGCTTTCTATTATTAAATGTATTTCAAAATTTCAAGGTGATTTATTAAATCAGAAATTTTTACTGCGAATTGATTGTAGTTCAGCAAAATCAATTATTGAAAAAGATGTTAAAAATCTTGTAGCAAAACAAATTTTTGCAGGATGGCAAGCTCAACTGGCAGCCTTTGAATTTGATATTCAATTCATAGAGGGAGAAAATAATTATCTTGCTGATTATTTAACCCGTGAAATTTTACAGGGTGAATGACGACCCCTAATAGGGGAAGAGGCCGAGGTTATGGCCGAGGTCGAGGTTACGGGAATAACAATATGTTATCTCAAGAAACTGTCCCACTAATAGGTGATTGGACTATTTATCATCACAGACAAAGGATGCAGCAATTACCTGCACCTCCTAAAAAAGAGGATATTCCTTCCTCTAGTAAAGCAGCAACTTATAAAGATGTTGCTATTACTGATGCCCAGCAGGATAAAGAATATTTCGAAAATCCTACCACCGAAATTATTTTGTTTCTGGAAGAAGAAGATCTTAAGCTCACTCCAAATGATGGATGGTCCTTAAGAACGAAATACCTTGAATCAAGAGGTTATGCTGGCCTGAATAATCAGGGAAGGCAGAATTTAGAAATTTTGCTAAAAATCACTGAATCGATAACGATTACTCATTATCATCAGAACAATAATCCTGCGAATTTTATAAATTTCAGCAAATGTCATATCCAGAAAATACTTCATCCAAGAGAATGGGGATTTAATCCCAATGCGGAAAAAGCTATAAAAATAGCAGAGGAGAAGTATATTTACTTCAACTACTGGGATTATGTAGAAGCTTTCACAAAAGCTTTTTACTATCAAAATCCAAAAAACAAACATTGTTGGTTCTTTAGTATTGATCCAGGCGTGCTCAATAAGCCAGTTCCTAATTGGTTCTACCAATGGTGGGCAAAATTTGGTCCCTCTTTAGAAATTCTTCCTAAGGAAATTAAGGATTTATATATCCCTTGGTGCGACAATAGTCCCCTTATTGCCAGAGTAACTGCTGAAAGAATGATTAAGGGGCAATGTCCTTTCATATTTTTTACTAAATTTCAAATACCATGGATTTGGAGATGGATAATATCAGTCTCCCAAGACAATCTTGATATTCCTATTTTACAAAGAAATTTCTTTTGTAAATGGTGGACTAATATAGATGTTAAAGATATACAGGCTAAAATAGCCACCATCAAAGCAACAATTGTTGCTGAAAAAGGCCAAGGTTCTAAAGAAAAATCGTCTCATCAACCTTCGATTGCCAATATGAAAGAATATTTTCTAAAGAAATATCCTACAGATTCAGAGGAACAAATAATGGTCCGAGTTTTAGACTTTATGAAAGAACAATTCTTTAGTTCTTTTCCGTCTCATCCATCTCAGGACGAGGATCAATCAATGAAAACTTCTTCATCTCAAGGATCAATGGATTCTAACCCCTATAATTGTCTAGCAGGCGAATCTCAAGCCGAAGAAGAAGAACATTTATCTACAGAAGAATCTCAACCGGCTCAAGCCCGAGAGCCATCCCTAGGAGATTTCTGGGATGCCATGACTCAGACTTTAATTCAAAAGTCCAAAGATAAAGGAAAAACTCCCCATAGCTAATCAATGCCGACCTTATTTAGAGCATTTAAAAGGTTAAAAGATGATGAAAAGGAATGCCTCAATCTTACTCATCAGATTGATGATCTTGATTCTAAATACAAGAATGCATCTCTTCTAGAGAGGAAGAATCGGTCCACTTCAGAAATTATGAGAGATTTTCATGAAGCTAAGCGTCTCCGCAACCGAAGGGAAAACATTAAAATTCTCTATTCTATTAGGAGAAAATTGCTTCTCAAATATTCTAATCTGACAGGATAAGTGCCTTTGCCGAAACAGAAACAGCGGCAATAATTCAAGCTCAATTATTTGGGAAATCACTTTTGAAGGCAATAATATCTGCTCCTGATAATGGAAAGCACAATCTTTGCTTTATTAAAGTTTGTTTGCTTTGTAAAAGTTGTTTGTATGTATTCATCATTGATTGCGTCGATGGGGCCCAATGAGCACCCGGCATCAATAATGTCTACTTTTTCTAAAGTTATTTGTCTGTTGTAATAATTCAGTTCTTCCATGTGTAATAGTGTGTATCTGACTCTCTATATAAGGAGAGCTTTGTATTGATATTCAGCACGCTTGAATAACATTCTATTTTACTTCTCTTCTTTTCTCTCTTGCTCATGTGCTGAGCCTTTTCTTACTATAAAAATAATTGCTGCTTGCTCCCGCCTTCCGCTTAATTGTCCGCTGCCTTGGTTCATTTAGGAACTAAAAAAATTGAGTAACTTGGTAACTAAATATAAGCCCTTATATGATAAAGAATTGGATGGTTGGATGGAATCTGAAAAAACCCACGTTCTTTTCTTTTTTTTTTGACAAAGCACAACGTCAAGTTAACGTGACGGTTGTAAAACTTTTTTATTTTCTAGTTTATTTATTATGTAGATTATTTTCTTGTCAATTTTTATAATTTCTTTATGTTCTGTATTTAGATATAATATAATTTATAATTTATAAATACAGAACTTGTTATTTGTATTCTATAAACTCAACTTTAAATATAAAATAAAAAAATTATAAGCAGAGAACACAATGAAATACAACTAAAAAGTCTCTTATTTTTCTAAAAATGATTTGTGAATCATGTGTTCTATATTTTTTTAAAAGCTTTTCAATGTGTTCCGTAAATTTGTGCGTTATTTTTTTAAACTTTTTGATGTGCATATATACTTATTTTATTGTATCTTCAGTAACTATTTTGTGGGTTATATTTATTTTTAAATTGTATGTTCTGTATAATTATTCACGTATGTTCTGTATTGTCATGGGTACTGTATTTTTTTTTTGAAGATAGGCGTGTACTGTACTTGAAGTAGGATGATTGATTATCTATTTTGTGTGTTTTTTGTCCTACATTCCAGCAAGAGTAACTGCCCGTGATATCTACAATCATTATTTTTTTAATCAATCCTGTCCGTTTATTTCTAATGATAATCTATGGTGTCTAATGGAGTTACTAAGTTACCCAAATATGTGATTCCCCATAGAGAAGCCCTCTATATATATATATATATATATATATATATATATATATATATATATATAGGCAAATGATCAAATAGAAACCAAAATTAAAATAGAAACTGGAAACTAATCTTAGCCATTAGATCTATCTAATCTAATGGCCCCGCTAGGGCACCACACACAAATCCAATACACCCTCGCATACACAATCCCAACTAATCCCTTTCGTTTTTAATTTAATTTTTCCCGTCAATCGGTGAGTTCTGTTTGAAATCCGACTTCACTGTATTTTTCTCCATCTCTCAACGATCAATTTGCATACCATATGTGCTATATTTTGACGCGATTTAGAAATTTTTTATTTAGTTTTTAATTTCCAGTCTAAGAGAGGTTTCTATTAGAATAAGACCCTATATATATATAGATAGATATATATAAATAAATAATATTTGATGTTTATTATTAAAAACAAACAGCAGCAAAAAAATCTATACTATTATATAAAAGCCGAAACATTGAAAGTTTTGGTACCTGTTTTTTGGTACCTATTTTTTGGTACGTCGTGAATTTACTTATTTACCCTTCATTATAAAAAATATATATGTGATATAATATTATTAAAACTTCACATTGAAAGTTTTGGTACCTGTTTTTTGGTACGTCGTGAATTTACTTATTTACCCTTCATTATAAAAAATATATATATAATATAATATTATTAAAACTTCAAAGATAAATAATAACATAATATAATAAATGGTAAGTAGTCGATTGCCTTTTTTCACATTACTTTTAAGTGAAGATATTACCTTTTATAAACACCTAAAAACATCAATCATATCATATCTTCCAATCATTAATATTTCCTTTCGAATTAAAACACGTTGCCTTTTTAATTAAAACATAATTTTACAATCATTATTATATACCCATAATAAATGGTAAGTAGTCGATTGCCTTTTTTCACATTTACTTTTTATTGAATTAAGATATTACCTTTTATAAACACCTAAAAACATCAATCGTATCATATCTTCCGATCATTAATATTTCCTTTCGAATTAAAACACGTTACCTATTTAATTTAAAACTAATTTTACAATCATCTATACTATTATATAAAAGTCGAAACATTTAAAGTTTTGGTACCTGTTTTTAGGTACATGTTTTTTGGTAACTGTTTTTTGTACCTGTTTTTTGGTACGTCATGAATTTACTTATTTACCCTTCATTATAAAAATATATATATGATATCTATACTATTAAAATTCCTAAAATAAATAATAACATAATATAATAAATGGTAAGTAGTCGATTGCCTTTTTTTCACATTTACTTTTAATTGAAGATATTACCTTTTATAAACATCTAAAAACATCAAGAGTAAATTGCACCATGGTGGCCGGTAAGATTAAGTTTTTGCACTTTGATGGCCAATGTTACAAATCTTGCACAATGATGGCTCAAAATTGTTTTTTGAACATTTAAATGACTTCCGTCTATTTACCCTAAACGGAGTTAGTTTTGACAGGGGTATTTTGGTCTTTAAAATCTTCATATCTAATAAATTTCCAAAATTTCTACTTTTAATAAATTCTTGACAAAATCATTTAATCTCTCTCAATTCTTTCTCCACCTCTTTTCTGTGTTGTGGGGGTGAAATGGGGCAGTGGTGGTTTGATGATTTGAGGAGGCGGCAGGATTTGGAGAAGGGGAGGAGTACGGAGTTCGTGGTGATTAGGCGGATTAAGGGTGGCGGCGTTGAAGGTCGGAGAAGAAAGGAGGGGTAGTGGGTGGAGGGCTGAGGAGGTTGAGGTTAACGGAGGGCGGTGATGGTGAGTTGCAGGCGGCGTTGACGGCGCGACGGAGGGGCTGGGCGAAGGGAGGCTGTCAAGACCATGAACATCAAGCTCAATTTCTCTGATCCCTTTCATTAGCACTACTGGGTAATGGTCTTCTTTAGTCATTCCAACTTAATTCTTTCTCTTTCTTTTCTCATCCTACAGAAGCACTTCAGAGAGGGGAGTTGCAGGAATTGCTTTAGAGGGTATTACTATCTTGATAATAATTTAGTGAATAGATCCTACTGGCTTAAATGTACAGCCCTTGCTGATTTCTTATTGTATTTGATCTTTAATGGAATGACTTTATCAACTTGAAAGTGAAAATTGAAAATCTCAATGACATTGTCATTGAATTGATGTTATCTTACAGGGGTTTCATAGTTTTTTATTTTAAATAGTCTATACATGACTGGTGGTTGGAGTGTCCAAGTAGTGCTAATGATCAGTGTTGTAGTCGTAGAGAAGATTTGTTTCGCTTGAAACCATATGCTAGCCTTTTGCCACCTCTTGAAAGAATCTCATTTGAAATTGAATAAATTCTCATTACAAAACGAAGGAGAGTGCAAATAGAAAAATAGAGACCAAAATACCCCTGTCAAAACTAACCCCGTTTAGGGCAAATAGACGGAAGTCATTAAAATGTTCAAAAAAACAATTTCGAGCCATCATAGTTCAAGATTTGTAACATTGGCCATCAAAGTGCAAAAACTTAATCTTACTGGCCACCATGGTGCAATTTACTCAAACATCAATCATATCATATCTTCCAATCATTAATATTTTCTTTCGAATTAAAACACGTTGCCTTTTTAATTTAAAACTAATTTTACAATCATTAATATATCCCCATAATAGATGGTAAGTAGTCGATTGCCTTTTTCACATTTACTTTTTATCGAAGATATTACCTTTTATAAACACCTAAAAATATCAATCGTATCATATCTTCCAATCATTAATATTTTCTTTCGAATTAAAACACGTTATCTTTTTTATTTAAAACTAATTTTACAATCATTAATATATACCCGAAAATATCACATCATATTTTTCAATTATTAATAAAATATATTAAAAATCTGTATATGTTTTTTATAATAAGAAAACATTATTATAATAGGTAAACATGAGTATATTAAATTATATTAAATTAAAATTAATCTATACTATATTATAAAAGACGAAACATTAAAAGTTTTGGTACCTATTTTTTGGTATATGTTTTTTAGGATTTCGTGAATTTACGTATTTAACCTTTATTACAGTAAAACCTCTATAAATTAATAGTGTCGGGACCGACAAATTTTATTAATTTAACGAGCATATTAATTAATCGAGGTTAAATTTACACTATCGCTATTATGTTGGGACCAAAAAATTATTTTGAAAATATTAATTTATAGTGGATTATTAATTTATCGAGTATTAATTTGTAGAGGTTTTACTGTATAAAGAAAAAACTATACGATATCTATACTATTATAACACCTAAAATAAATAATAACATAATATAATTAATGGTAATTAGTCGATTTCCTTTTTCACATTTACTTTTAATTGAAGATATTACCTTCTATGAACACCTAAAAATATCAATCATATCATATCTAGCAATAATTAATATATACTCAAAAATATCACATCATATCTTCTAATTACTAACAAAAGATAATAAAAATCTGTATACTACGAATAATGATCATTAGATTTTTAGTAAAAAATCAGAATGGTTAGATATAATGATTAAATATATTATATAATTAAATTAATTTACTAAAATTTCAAGATTCGAATTCTATCAACAAAACATATATTTTAAAATTTTATAATATAAGTTTTAAACCATGCATATCATTAATTAAATTTATATTAAATTATTAAAATTAAAATTAAAATAAAAGTGTAAATAATGATTATATAAAAATATAATTGTAACATAAATAAAATTTGTTACATATAAAAAAAATCCGTGCATCGCACGGGTTATAAACTAGTAATAATTAAAAGCAGTAGTTAGTGGCACAACTAGCGACCAAGAGAGAATGAGAGAGCAAATCGGTGGTCACCGGTTAAACTATACATACATATACGCTTATATATACATGTTAAAAGCAGCACACAATCATGCAACTAACAAAAATATGAATCACACACACAACATATGTATAGATACACACAGGCACACACATATATCCAAGCGCAGGAAGTCTCTACCGATCCTTTTTTTTGTTTTAAACCCATGTGAAAAAGGTAGATTCGCCACCTGGCGCACTCCGTGCGCACCCCTGCGCACTCCCGCACTGCGACTCTTCACCCAGGTGAAGAATCCCTGCTACATAGGTCTGCATACATGACATTAATAACGCGCCTATTCTTCTTTTATTGGAAATTGTGCATTGTCTTTTTCCTTACACATTTTAACCCGTTCTTCTTCATTACTTTTTAAAAACAATTCTGCAAACATCACCTACAAAACTCTCTTACAAAAATAACAAACAGGCACACACATATATCCAAGCGCAGGAAGTCTCTACCGGTCCTTTTTTTTGTTTTAAACCCATGTGAAAATTCTGTGTAAAATTACATATTCTACCCCTCCCGCACCCCGCCACACCCCCCTCCCGCACCCCCGCCGCACCCCCACGATTTTTGTCACTGAAAAAGGTAGATTCGCCACCTGGCGCACTCCGTGCGCACCCCTGCGCACTCCCGCACTGCGACTCTTCACCCAGGTGAAGAATCCCTGCTACATAGGTCTGCATACATGACATTAATAACGCGCCTATTCTTCTTTTATTGGAAACTAGCTTCGTTACCCGTGCAAGGCACGTGGATATTCTAGCTTTATTGTGAAATTTTGATTTTTAATATTTGTGATAATGAATATTCTTCAATTTGTTGCAATGTTACCTAAATATAGATTAACTTACTCTTTTTTCAAGTGCTCTCGCTTTTTAACATGTTGTGTCCAAAATATTCTAATATCCATTTAATTAGTCATATAGTTCAATGATTTTAGTTATAAATTTAAATTCTTTATACTTAGAACTGGATGTCACATTTTTGATTCTGGACAATGTGAAGATTAACTAACGTTTTCATAGCATTTGACTTTAGGGGGATTTTAGAGTTAAATCATAGAAAATTGGAAGGCATAAATGTGAAATGATATTAAATAAAATGTGGAATATTGTGATATTTTGGATTTTAGTAGTTCGACTTTGTAGCCGTGAACACCTATTAATTTGTAGCGGTGTTGTCTAAATATAGCTTAGCAACTCTCTTCTCGAGAGCTTCATTTTCAACATGAATTGTCTAAGATTTATAATATCTATTAAAATAGTCATCTAATTCAATGTTTTCAGTTGTGAATTTAAATTCCCTTTATTCAGAACTGAGAATTTAAATCTTATTACTCGCTATGAACTTTTAAATAGTATATTTTATTACAAATTAGACTAATACATTAAATACTATTATTACTAAAATATATATGTTTATTATTCTTGTTATTACCAAGCTTAATTCCCAATCGTTTAGTTCCGATTCTCGAATTTTATAAGTATTTATATACAATTATTATTCATATATTGGCGTAATTATATAATAATTTACCCAAGAATTTTAATCTAAATATATGCACCAATATAAATTATTAAAAGTTAATGGCTATTATTAGTTTGTTGTAATTAATTACGTAATATTAAAGTAGATATTAAATAATCATATTGAATATAAGTTTATTAAATGATATATATTAAATATATGAAGGGTTAAAATAGTAACTTTGCCAGGAATAAAATGTCACATGTTATGATATATACGGAGTATCTAAGTTCACTATATATCATGTATCACTAATTTATACTAAACTATAACGTATAAAATATCTTAGAAATTAAAATACCAAATATTCTTCATTCATCACCCGACTTACATAGCATATTTATGATTTACAACATAAGTGATTGGTTAGTCTAGTGGTAAGGTGATGTGTATATGAATGGGAAGACTTAGGTTCGATTCTCCACAACAACAATTTTTTGGGAAAAAAACTAAATGGATTAAAATGCAGGGCTAAAATAGTAACTTTGCAAGAATAAAATGTGACATGTTGTGCTATTATATATATATTAGATTGTGCATTGTCTTTTTCCTTACACATTTTAACCCGTTCTTCTTCATTACTTTTTAAAAACAATTCTGCAAACATCACCTACAAAACTCTCTTACTGCCGAGCGCGATTGGATAGCCCAAGTGGTAAAGGGTGTATCCTCTGTCGTCCCAGGTTGTGGGTTCGACTCTCGCTCACCCCGAGAATTATCTTAGAACAGATACTAAGTTGTAAGGCATATAAGCCTAAATAGTCAAAAAAAAAAAAAAAACTCTCCTACTGCCACTACCACTATAGAGACAAAGATCGGAACCATACGTGTTCTTATGGGTAGTCAAAGCCAGCAATTTGGGTCGTGGCTGCCAATGTTTGGGGTCACGTTTGCTCCAGGATTAGAGATGGACGATATGGGTCCCCGTGCGTGGCTACATTAGACTTTCCTTGTTTCACTGTGCTTACTAGTTCGAATATATTCTACTTAACCAGCATTATATTACTACTATCTGACCATATTGTCTATGGGTAGTCAAAGCCAGCAATTTGGGTCGTGGCTGCCAATGTTTGGGGTCACGTTTGCTCCAGGATTAGAGATGGACGATATGGGTCCCCGTGCGTAGCTACATTAGACTTTCCTTGTTTCACTGTGCTTACTAGTTCGAATATATTCTACTTAACCAGCATTATATTACTACTATCTGACCATATTGTCTATGGTTTACCAAGGGTAAAGTCTAGGACTGCTAGCCTGCTACTAGGCCACTTCTAAGCATAGTTTGCGGAAGGTGGGCCAAAAATGGATAGGCGTCCAGCATGCCTTGATTTTATTTTTAATAGGGTAGGCGAATTAGGCGGCGCATACACCTAGGTGCACACAAGTGAACATTCGACTATATATATTAAATATTTTTCTAATATATAATTTTACTTTGCTTATTTTCATCTTTGAGTGGTGAAATTCATACACTTGTACCATTAGAACTGAACCATTATACCCATGACAACAGTCTCAAAATAAAACAAACAAAAGTTAATAACATCTATTTGATTCAATCAAATAAACTAATCTTACATCAGTATAATTATAATTGAAGGGTGTGATTTGAGTGCAACGGTTTTTAGCGTGAGAACAATTCAGAACAATTGTTCTCACATTAGAGTGCGACCCACATAATTGAAAATATTATAAAATTATCTATATAAGATGTAATAGATATGGCCTACATATAGCTTAACACCAATTTGACGCCTACGCAGGCACTTACTGCCTAGGCATCCAGGCGGTGTGCTAATATGCTCATAAGACTACCCAAACTTGCGATACAATTCTACAATTGTTAAAACTACATATACTGCCTTTCTATGCTATATCTTGTCTTTACAATTGCAGTTCACTTACAAGTAAACAAGCGAAAAAACAACTTCAAACAAATATTACTAGGTTTATTACCTTTCAAATATGCAAGAGCTCCACCAAACAGTGCCTTAGGCACTTCCACTTGATCATATGTTTTAGGCCTAATTGCAAAACATTGTATTAAATTGATTGTTTCACGACATAATTAAACCTATGCACGTAAAATTTTAGTTGGACCTAAAAGAGGGTGTACTCACTCCATTAGCACAACAGAGTCAGTTTCTTCATCTGTATAAAGGTACGTAAATCTCTTTTGTTCAACATACACTCCTGCAAAACATTACGTCAAAAAAAAAAAAAAAATCTGTTAACATTAACGCAAAACAGAACGAGGTACAGTCAATATTTATCAATGTCTTATTGGTTAAGTCCTTAAATTTCTTCGTCAAAGTTAATTCATTTATCGAAGATGATTTTAGGGTTTTGTGACTATCCATAAATTAGATATTATAATCAGCAATGAATTTAATATGAGGAAACCGTTAGCTGCTTTAAGGTACAGGGTGTCCTAGCTACCGTTAGATAGTTCCATCCAAACATTATTTAGCAGGTCCTGGAAAGAAGTTCCCTAATAAAATAGAGAATCCACGTCAACCCCTAACAGTCCCTACCGCCATACAAAACTAGACTCCCTAGTACAGCGCAAAAGAAGTCACACAGATTACAAATATACTAGAGGACTAATGCTAGAGCATATTTAGGCCTGTATCACCAAGCAACGCTAGTACTAAGCTTCAGGAAAACTACTACTAAGGAAGAATCTAGATAGTTGATACTAAAGGGACCCATAAGCTGTAGGATGATGAAATAAACAAAATTTGAATATGATAAAAGATAAACCTTAATTGAGTTAAACACTAAAGATTTTCAAAAGTGATAATCAGAGTAGACTGATGGATAAAGAAGCAGAGCAGATAAGCTGTAGGACTCCTAAATGTTAGAGTGTAAGTTGTACATGAACCTTTTTCGGAATATTCTTGCACATGAAAAACTTAAGGCATCCATTACCCACTTGTAACAAATATATTATATATCTTTGCCCTAATGGCCTTCCATGCATCATTATGCTTTCTTCTTCAGGCCGTACCAGCTACTTGATTTACTTACTGTTTTCCTATTGAACAGAAATGTGGTTATTTTCAAATTTAACCCACTTGCCTTTGAGAGAAAGTTAGCTGAGTAAATAGTAGCATACGAGTGTTAAAATCAAACACGTAGTCTAGAGTTCAATTTTTTGTGCATTTAGGACTTCGTTTTTAATGGATAATGTGTACTACATAGGTGCCTAAGTCCATAAAAGTACTAGGTGATAAAGATGTACTACATGAGTGCCTATTAACTTCCACTCTGATAATGTCTTGACTGTGAATCACCTAGATAATAATACGTTATTCTAACACAAAATTAAAAAATTGGAACATAATCTTTCATGGTTGTTACACAACATAAACTATCAAACTCTATATTTTAAAGTTGGTCACACTTTAATAGCACAGTGATAGCACAAGTGACTTGTGTACAATAATTTAAGAGAACTAGAGAACATTTTTCGTACGAAGGTGCTGGTATGGTTATTTTTTAGCAAAACGTGAAACATGTTCAATTTTTAAAGCAACTCATTCCGCTAATACATATTATGCTTCCATCATATAAATAAAATTCTATCACTGTTCGATTTCAATTAGGTTCATTACGCAAAAAATTGAATGTGATTAAAGGTTTTAAAAGGCTTGGCATATAAAATAAATAAACAATTAAAACTAGCACTTTTGGTAAAAAAGAAGCAAAATTAAGAAGTAGTTTGGAGAGACATACTTTCAATGGCCTCATCTGTCCGCAATCTTTCATTGACCTTATTTCCACTATCAACATCACGAAGCTCAACCTGAGAAACAAAAATTAGGGAGAGTGTTTTAGTAGGATTATATAAGGGGAGTGTAATATTAAATGATGGCAAGAGGAGGCGGCAGAAAGCAGCAGCAACCTGTATGAGAGCTCCTCCTTTTCCTGGTGTCCTATGCATCATTTTTACAACCTAAACTCCGAAAAATGCAGCAGCATAAATAAATAAACACGATATGATACTGAATTGACAATTCGAGAGAATTCGAATTCAGTACCTGATATATTTTCCCTTTCCTTTCAATAACATTTCCTGGTCTGACCTACACAAACAAACAAGCAAATATTTGAAATTGACTACGGTGGTCTGTATATATTCCTTGCTGCAATTAGAGATACAAATTTTGCAGCATATATGTATGTATGTATAGGGGGTGTGGTTTATAGTAGAAGAAACAAACTAGTAGTAGTTAGTTACATCGGAGCCGCAAAATTTAAGGCGAAGCTGAGTGGCGGACCAAGGAGTGGAGAAAATAAGGCCGCCGCCGCCTGGTGTAGCAGCCGATGATGATCTCCACATTCGACTGCACAAACTTCCACTTTTCCGAATTATTGACCAACTCATTTCACGATTTAATAAATTTGTTCCCCTACTATTGATATTTGTTCCCTAGCAGCCTAGCTACTATTTTCACACCCCTTTTTTTTTTCTGAAGAAGAACAACTCACTGCCCGCTGAAGCTAATTTCTGTCTGATATCAAAAATTAAATAATATTATTTTCATTAGTGGTTAATTACGAAGATGGTTACTAAAGTGGGCCTAAAGTAAAAAAAAGAAACTTATTCAGTTATAATACCATTCAAAGTGGTGTCTGAGGAGGGTAGATGTACGCAGATCATGCCCCTATACAATAGGGAGGCTGTTTCCGAAGGACCCCCGGCCATTACAAATATAGAAATACAAATACAGAAAGGAAACCTAATACAAACTAAGAAACTCACACACACGCAGGAGTCGAACCCCTGACCTCCTTCAAAGGAGACCAATGGCTCAACCACTGCACCAACATGTTGTTGGCTAAAGTGGGCCTAAAGTACACTCGTTAAATAATTTACTTCTTCCGGATGAAAAATTCTAATATTAATTTTGATTTCCTGGATTTTATTGTTTGAAATTAATATGTTACCCTATCATATAGATTATTGATAATAAAATCCAAAAAAATAAACATTAATATTAGTATTTTCTGTCTAAAAAAGTAAGTTATTTAGGTTGTTGGTCCTATATATCACAATCTTAAACTAAATGGCCCCATATATCACAATAGGAAAACATGGCCCCAAATATCACTCCAAAACCATAGTTCGTCTAGCGTTATCACTCTTTAAACAAAACGCTACATCGTGTCACGTTTTACATATTTTTTTAACGCAAAATGCTAGACTAAGTTTTGTTTCGAGTTGTTTGAGTAGAAGTGAAACGCTAGCTAGTTTAACGTTTGGGTTGTAAACGCTACTTTAATTTTTGTTCTGGAAACAGAAAACGCTATATAAACTGGTGTTTTAGTTGAAGTATGCATAGTAATAAGACCTGAAAACGCTGTTTTATGTTTTGTTCTGTCTCTGTGGGGGCCCCCCAATGTCACAATGATTGATCAAACACTTCAGAAACAAGTCCAACACCAGTAACAGATGGGTTTTCGATATGGGCGTTTGGAGGAGAACAAATGGGCTTTTTGTGGTGAGGGACTGTGTAGATGGGTGGTGATGGCGGCCATGGGAACAAGGGAGGAGGACAAAGATTATACACACGGTTAGATACAGGGAGCAGGGTGTGGACACAATACATGGTATAGGGTTTTGTTTTAAAAAAAAAACAACGCTACACCAAGTAGCGTTATTACAGTTTGTTCAGGCTAGACGCTACATGATGTAGCGTTTTCGTTAAAAGAATGAAAACGCTACATGATGTACTGTTTTAATGTGATATTTGAGGCCAATATTTCAGGTTGTGATATTTGGGACCATTTAGGTTAAAATTGTGATATATGGAGCCTTTATTCAGTTATTTAACGGAGTGTACATATAACTGACTTTAATGACTTGTTTGAGACCATTTTCAATTGATGACCAATTTGATACTTTAGGTACACTTTATTGACCAACTTGAAAATTAATCCTTTTCATTAGTGATATGTGAAAATTATACTATATACTTGTATAATAATATATGATCCTAAATATCAATATATCAATCAATCAATCAATTATATCCTCTATACAACTAGCTTATAACCCGTACGATGCACGGTTTTTTTAGTTTTCTTTATTTAATAAATTAATTTTTGTGTGTTTTATTTTGGAAATTGCTATTTATATGTATGGCTTCATCGAAATTATTTCATTACATTTGAGAGTAATCTTTTTAATAGTTTACAACACGATTTTAAATTTTATTAATAATATTTTACAAAGATAAATCTTTTAATAATTATACTTTTTTGTCAATATTAAGTTAAGGATTTCAAATTTTATAAGAAACATTGCAACGTTAAACCAATATAAGAATCAATTTTCTTTTCATTATTTACATTAATATATTCTATCTAAAAAACAATGTTTAAATATTTGTGTCTTGATATTGAAATCTATGTATGAAATTTAAAATATTACTTGTGTTGTGTTTATATTTATAAATTTTTTAAAATATTATTTTTAAATATTATTTGACCATTGTTTACTTGTTGACACCCAACAATATCAACTTTTTGTCTCGTCCTTTCTTCACATATTTTTTTTCTCCTTTGCTCTGTTCTTCTTCAGTAGCTTCTGCATATCGTTTCACGACGTCTCTTGTTACGTTCAATTTTTTGTTTTTCATTTGTAGATATCAATCTGGTGGACAAATCCATAACTCAATTTTTAGGTTTTATCTTTGTCTTGAAGAAGTTTGTGTAATGATATTTTAATATCTCAATATTTTGACAGATGGGATGAAGTTAGAGGCCATGAAGAAGAACTATTTTGAAGTAACTAATAGTCTTGGTCTTGTATGTATAGATTTCTTCTTGATAGAATAATGTAATTATAATTCTATCTATTATTGTATTAGAATTTCTTTTCCAATTCATTCTAAAGATCTTTTTAATTTGTTTATTTGTAATTGATTTTAGCTTTTTATACATCTAATCTACGTAGCGTTGTACTTTAATTTTTTGTGTTCTGTTTTGTTGTCTGAATCTGTATCTTTATGCATCAATGTTGAAGGACACATGACATCTATCTTTTTTTTACTTACAACCCCATGTTCTTTTTTTAATTATAATCCTTTTCATATTATAATATTCTTTTTAAAATTCAATGTCAATACAACCTATTTTAGTGATATCCTTTTTAGATTATAATTTCCTTTTTAATATGATATAATCTTAATCGTCTATTTTTAAAATATTAGATTCGACGGTTGAGATTATTTTGGTAGTACAGTGATATCCTTTTTAGATTATAATTTCATTTTTAATATGATATAATCTTGATCGTCTATTTTTAAAAATATTAGATTCTGCGATTGAGATTAATTAGGTAGTACAATGACCAAACCAAAATTATGGATAAGATCCCTCTTATCTATAATGAATGTTTCTTAATGATCGTCTGACTGGATGTAAAAATTATGTCTAAAATATTATTATTGAATATTTTTTTATGTAAATTTAAGTTGTAGAGTATTTATTTTATAATAATACTAGATTATAATCTTTGAAATGCACGGCTCCTTTTTTACTAGGTATAATTACATTAATTTTTTAAATGTTTATATGTTATTAATTTACATATCAAATTTAGGTTTTGACAAGGATAGGAATAAAAATGAAGTGGCTATTGTCATTAATGATAGAAAAGTAGAAGCTAGCACATCTAAATCTGAAGGTAAGAAGATAGTTTCTGAACTTAAACATGTTAAGTTTGTTGATTCTAATGGTACCCCTGTTGTGCACAAAAGGATTAACAATAATAGTTCAGATGAGAGAGTGTTAGAGAAACCTAAGAATGTCAACATAGGCTTTCTGTCTAAGTCTCAATTGAAACAGAGACTTGAAGGTCTTTCAGAGTCTAGCAAAGTCAAGAGAAATAGGAATGGAAAAGAAGGTATTAACAAAGAGAATAATTACAAGAATGTACCTGATGCACCTAGGAAAAAATGCTTTAAATGTGGAAATCATAATCATTTGGTCCTGGATTGTAATCAAAAACCTTATTGGAAACCCGAGTCTAGATTCCCCAAGACTCAGAAAATTCAGTACCAACCACAGAATGCTTGTTATCATTGTGGTAGTTTATTCCATTCTATTTACATGTGTAGATATTATCATAAACTGTATTATGACTACTATTCTTTGAAATCTGAAACTCCTAGTCACAAGCAGTTTGTGAAATCAGAGTCTAAGGAAAACTTTGAAACAGGTAGTTAAAAGTAAAATCTTCAATGAAATGTTTTTAATGAGAATACGGCTCACTATAAAAGATCATCTTAATTATTAGAATATGACATTGATGTTACATTTTTTTAAGTTTTGATTTTAAAGATTTAAAATTATAATATAAATATCTTTATATTATATAAAGGAAATTTTCCGAGCGTTTGGTGGAGTTTTGTAATAACTCGAAAGCTATTTATCTAATTTTCTAAATTATCTAAATTTTTAAATATAAAATATGTAATCAAGGAAATAATTGTTGTCATTAAAGATAAGTCTCGCATCTAAACTATATTATAGTTAGGATATAAAAAACGAGTTCTAACCTTTTTTTTACAACAAAATCTCTTAATTCTAACTTAATCATGATAAAATCTTACTGGTGTGCAAATCGAAATCAAAGTCAAAGAGGATTTTAGTATTTAAATTTCTATTATTGTGTACGTTTAGTATTTTTATGATATATACAACGGGTGTCGGCCTAAAGAATAGTGTTAGGACTAATTCACGATTGGGTTAACCATTTGGAGGTTACCTGTGTTAGGTTAGGGGACTTTACACAATCCGAGATTCACAAACACCAATACAGAGCACACACACCCAATCGATTAGTTGACAAGATCCACCAAAGCGCGGTCAAACACTATTCAAGTATTACTTCTACTTCTATCAACAATAAGTAAAAGCAAAACAAGAACACAAACAATATTTGACGTGGAAACATCCACGCCCCAAACTTGTATCATTAATCAAAACAATTATCAATAATACATCAAAACAATAATACCTTAACGGTGTCCCAACCTCGATACTTGAGCCAACAATGCTCAAGCATCACCCAAACAATACTTAAGACTACATCTCTTAAGCTTTCATATATCAAACAAATACAATATGACTATGTATATATAGTCATCCAAAACTTAGCCACCAAGACTTACCCTACTTGTTCTACAAGTCTTACCATACTTGTTATACAAGCCTTCCAATTATTGGCACCTAATTTCAAAACTTTGTGATCAAGACATACCATATATAATAATTGTCTACCATACAATTATTATCTTACCCATATATATCTTGGACCACCCAAACCCATAACATCACATTGGGTTGAAACCCAACAATCCTCCCCTTCAACCCAATACCCATATCGGATTGAACGGCCCGAAAGATCGATAAAAGATGCCTTAAATCCCAGGCTTGAAGCTCTAAAAGGCAAATTTGGAGAAGTAAAGGAGAAAGCCGAGTTGATCTTCTTTAGTTTTTTGTTGCAGTCGCAACTGCTGGGCGCAGATCCAACGTCTATGACGCCTTGAAGTCAAAATGGTGTTAATAAGGTATCAACGGGTATTTCCAGATATATTACTGAAAAGAATCATCACAACACGCCTAATCGATTGGAATTGAGAAAATTCTGTCCATTTTGTTACAAACATATGATTCATGGGGAGATAAAGAAATAGATCGAATCGAGCACTTGTATGTAACCCTTCCAAGGAAGGGTAAAAATGACATTTCCTAAGGAATGAAATAGCTCGCATTAAATACATTAAAGGAGAGGAATTCTACTGTATCTTATCTTGTTTTCCAGGGTTTTGAATCAAAGCATTATGATTTTATCGTTCCTGAAAAGATTTTATCATCTAGACGTCGTAGAGAATTGAGAATTCTAATTTCTTTCAACTCAAAGAATATAAATAGTGTGGATAAAAATCGAGTATAACCATCACGCCATCGACGTCCATTCGCCAATGCCTCCCCTCGAACAAGAACCTCCTCTTGTTCTTCCAAACATTGAGTGTCGCTAAAACCTGTATAGTAACCCTCCAAACCATCCAAACCATCGTTCTTTACCATAACGATGTATCCATCTACAAAATCACGTGCATCAACCACCACGAGTGCTCTTCCACATGTTGAGTCACCCGATCCTTGCTTTCACAATCCTTCGGTCTCCTGAAGAAAAGCACTAGTATCATCCAAATAGTTCACCTGGTTGATCAAGCCATTGAAACAATTGCGATGACCTCTTCCATCTTCTTCCATCTCGAGTCCGAACACAGGATTGATCAACGGTGCAAGCCAACCTTCAAACCACACGTAACTTTGTCTCTTCCCGCTTTAGTAGCAATCTCCTTGTCAGCAAATCCTTCATCATGCTCTGCCATACCAATTGAACCTTGAACTTTCCCTCAACCTCATCCATCACGAACCCGAAACTTGGCTTCGATACCACTTGTTAGGTTAGGGGACTTTACACAATCCGAGATTCATAAACACCAATACAGAGCACACACACCCAATCGATTAGTTGACAAGATCCACCAAAGCGCGATCAAACACTATTCAAGTATTACTTCTACTTCTATCAACAATAAGTAAAAGCAAAACAAGAACACAAACAATATTTGACGTGGAAACATCCATGCCCCAAACTTGTATTATTAATCAAAACAATTATCAATAATACATCAAAACAATAACACATTAACGGTGTCCCAACCTCGATACTTGAGCCAGCAATGCTCAAGCATCACCCAAACAATACTTAAGACTACATCTCTTAAGCTTTCACATATCAAACAAATACAATATGACTATGTATATATAGCCATCCAAAACTTAGCCACCAAGACTTACCATACTTGTTCTACAAGTCTTACCATACTTGTTATACAAGCCTTCCAATTCATGGCACCTAATTTCCAAACTTTGTGATCAAGACATACCATATATAATAATTGTCTACCATACAATTATTATCTTACCCATATATATCTTGGACCACCCAAACCCATAACATCGCATTGGGTTGAAACCCAATAACCTGGGGGAGGTTTTGCGGTTGGGAGGTTTTCGGGTGGGAGGAGAGGAGGGGATAGAAAGCTTCCGGTTGTTTATACGGAGATGGATGGTGGGTTTAATAATAATGGGGTTCCGAGGAGGATTTCTTGGGCTTCTAGGGGGAGTGTTGCGAGAGAAAGAGGGGGTTTAAGAGGGTTTTGAGGAATTTGTTTGGGTGTTTTGGTGGGTCGAGAGCTTCAGTTGCTAGTTCAAGTTCGGAGTCTAGGATCAATGGGAGAAGTAGGTATTTGTCATCGGCATTTAGTAATTCTTCGCAGAGGCGTGGAGCTTGGCCTTGGGCTGCTGAAGCTAATAATGGAGCTCGGAGGTTTTGAAGAAATGGAAGGTATTTAGGTTTGTGGAATACTCACCTTGCTGATCTTGTAAATAGATGGAATTTCGAAGAAATTAAATGAGGAACATGGGTCTGCAGTGCACATTTTGTCCGTTGCTGTATGCATTGAATTTTGGATGGTGATGAAAGTCTTCTGTGATGACTAGAAGCGGGATGGAAGGCGAGGAAAGTGGCATTGCATGGTGAGTTTTTTTGTTATTGTTTAGCTGACTTATGGGATTCTCGAGAAACACTAGCAACTAGCTAGACAATTAGCTAGATGTTCTTCATAACGTTACAATTTTGACTGGCCAGAACAATCAACTAGTCATTCATATTGACGCATCAACTAACCGGTTTCAATTGGCTAGAACAAAATTTCAAGAAACTTTAGGCTACTCAGATAGCGAATTAAAATAAGAAGTTATTAAGTTTGGACCGAAAAATGAAAATATAAAATCTGAATAGAATGTATTTGGTATCGGAACAATGATAACCTCTCATCAAATATTACTTATCAGTGAAACGGTCCACTTAAGGGTGCCTCCGTACACATACTTTATCAGAACCTACAATAGGATTAAATTCGGAATACCAGTATCAAAATGATATCCTTACTATGATTTCAATGTACGATGTACAATCTCATCTTGAATTAGAAGAAAGAATTCACGAGGAATATCTGGATATTAGATCATCCATGTTCTCAACAATTTGATAAATATTTATGAGTTCAACTGAAGAGTGCATGTATGAAAAAAGCAATCAAATATCAATATTCGTAAGGAATATTCGTCAATTAATTAAGGAATTATTTGTTGAAAATTCCTTGGATAAATGCAAGAAAGTGTAACTGGAACTGAGCAGAACAAGATAATCATAAACTTCGAATAGAACGTTCATGGATCAAATAAAATACTTTGGATAATCCCTGGTTTAGAGAAAGTATATCACTAGGGGTTATTCCACAAGTTCGAAGTAGAAAACTAAATGGGTTACCTAATATAAACTAATCGAGATAACATAGTTAATGAATAGTTTAAATGAAGTAGTGCACCGACCAGTAATTACCAAAGTAATTCAATGACCATTCATGCGTCTCAACATCACCATTACGAGGATAACGCCATTTATTTGTCTTCGTAATACAAAATACCACTAGGGTGTTTCTCCAACATTATGTTAAAATCACTTAATAGTCTAGGGGTTCGCAACTATATCTATCACTCCACTATAGCCATCCAAATTCATTCCTTATATGTCGAATCAATGTATCACCAAAGGCGGAGGTCTATCAGTTACACTTACGTAACTTTCGACAAAAGTCCTATCAAGAATCCAACTCCAAACTCGCTGGCCTTCTCCTTCGGTAGGTTCCGAGATCATCGCATCGCTCGTTGCAACTATTTCCAACTTTACTCGAGTCATGTCATCAATTCCCCGTGTTTATCCTCTGAGTTGAACCATCACGTTCCAACGTACGAATCATACATGATGCCGTCTAACACGCTAGTCTTACAATAACGTTCTCGTATAATATATGTAAAATTCTCCCTAGAGGGTAATGAAATCCTCAGTGGTGTAGTAAACACTTTATCTGGTAAATCCGTCACTTATCGGAAATTGAATCTTACAGCCAAAATAAACGCCTTTCATTATTCCAAATACTAAGTACTCTTAATTATGTAAGGAAGTCTAAACTTCTCGATTCTTAAAATGCCGCCTCCTTATAGCCAAACTGTGAAGGACCTACCTTAGATGGATAAACTCTCATGCCATCCCCAGCCACAATATAACCAAGAAAAGTAAGACTATGTACTAGAAAAGTACATTTCTCCATCTTCCCAAACAATTTTTCTTCTCGAAGAACCATAAAAACTTTTCGCAAGTGTTCTAAATGTTGTTCTCTATTAACACTATACACAAGTATATCATCCAAGTAGACAACGATAAAAGAATTTAGAAAAGGTCGTAATACCTCACTCATTAATCTCATAAAGAACTAGGTGCATTGCAGAGGCCAAATGGTAAAACCATCCACTCGTAAAGTCCTTGTTTGGTCTTGAAAGCAGTTTTCCATTCATCCCCATCTCGAATTCTTATTTGGTGATATCCACTCCTCAGGTCAATCTTGGAGAACATAGTTGACCCATGTAGTTCATCAATCATGTCATCCAACCGAGGCTAATTATCAAGTTAACCACTAAATAATTAGCAAAGTTTCAAATATACCACCAATAAATTCGGGGTCTCAAATTGACCACTTTTAAATCGGTACAGTCTCGAAGTGGCCACTTTTTTAAGTCTGTGAAAAGCAACAAGTTACTCTTTTGTTCTCTAGTTTAGTGCTCCAATTGCTAGTCTAAGGTTTTAAACTAATCACAAGGACCTTCCGAATCTCAAGTGATTCTAATTCATCAACTAATTCCCATATTCCTACGAAAAATTTAAGTCTTTAAACAGCATTAATCTCCACCTTAATTGACTACCTAGGGTGTTTAAGTATATTCCTATCTTTAACACAAATTAGCATATTACCAATCCCAAGCTATACAGATTATGCTAAATCAATTTCAATGTTGATCATTCCTTGAAAAACATTAAACACAAATTCATATAAACAATTGATATGAACACCAAAGTAGAGAATTGAAGAATTTTCTTATATATAAACACAAATATCCATTAAAGGCCCAGAAAGACTTTTAGTTAAACATCACAAAAGAGAACACTAGATACAAGAAAGAAGATATGATATCAAGTTTACAATAAGAAAAAGTGTAGAAGAGAAGATAAAACTCTAGAATTCTTTCTTCTCCAATTCAATGCTTTTTCTCCTTGAGTGATTCTTCTCTCCCGTGTTCTTGTTTTCCAATTCTGTAACTGTTGTCTCCCTTCTGTCTAAGTACGTGTCTTCTAATCCTCTCTATTTTATTATATACAACTGACTTCTATCTATTAATAATATAATTTACTTATTTAATAATAAAACAAAAGAGTTTCCTTAATAGAGTAGGATTCCATGTTGGTAGGGACAAGATGCAAACATAGGGTCGTGAATTCTGGGTTTGGTGCACATGATGGTCAGATCAATATGTGTGACCCATCTTAACGTGCTTTACTCATTTTATTTTTCTTGATTTAATTAAGTGTTATTTGATCTTATGTTTAAAGCAACTCCAATAGGCACCTTATTCGGGTTTTTAATTCAAATTGTAATAAATTTGATGCAAAAATGATAAGTAGATTTTATATCCACTTGGAGCGTTTCATATTGGCTTAAATTGATTCACTTGGCCTCAAGTTTGTTGTATTTTTGATGTGTTTTTGTGTAGTGTGCAGGTTCGTGAATTATCGGTTAGGGTTTTCCTCGGTTAGGGTTTTCCATTTACGTTGGTTTTGGTGTGGATTATGAGTTTGGAATGAAGAACGGAACCTTTCCCTACAAGTCTTTGAAGATCATAAGTCAAAAGATTGAAGAACGGGAGCTAGCGCAAAAGGAACGGAAGAAAACGGAGCAAGAACGAAGAAATTAGCACCAAAATCAGAACCTGGCAGGAGAGAGGGCGCAGCCAGCGCGTGAGTGGGCGCAGGCAGTGCGCAGGAGAAGTGCTGGGTGCAGGCAGCACTCATGGGTGCAGGCGGCGCGCGGAGTTCCTGGAAATTTCCTGATTTCTTTCCTGTTTGAATTAAATTGCTATTTTAGGACTTTTCTTGCTGGAAAAGAATTCTAGAGCCTATATAAACACGTTATATCATTATAATACGTATCATTACTTAGAGATACAAAGGAGAAAAGTAGAGGAAGATTCAATCGCTCGTGACAAGCAACGGGATCTAGATCTACTTCATCTTTTGTATTCTTTTCTTAGGCGTACTTTGGATTCCAGTTTTCGGATTTGTTTTCTAAACTCATACTCTAGTATTATTATTTACATTCAGACTTTGTTATTTACCATGATTTCATCAGATCCCATGATGACGAACGGTTCGAGTATGAACTAATCGTTGTCATGGGATTCTAACGGATTTATTTATGGAGCTTTAGTATTTTGATGCTTTAAAGATCTGTGTGTGATGTATATTGATATCCTCGTATGGTTATGCTTAATTGTTAGATGCGTAGCTAACATCTAATCTGTTAATCTCTTGTGAAACGAGAGTGGATCTTGAGATTTAGAACTTGCCATGCTAGCATAGGTTCATGATTGTTTATCAACATGATTCGTGGTGTAATTTGAACTACTTTATACTGCTGTGTGATCTTTATAGATAACTTGTTCTTAAACCGTTATGTTTTCAAATCTTATAGAGATATAGGGTCTAAGCATAATTGGTGTCTATTCATCTTCTATCTCTTTTGTGGATGTATGAGTAGTTTGGTATTCGTATGCTGGGAAGTAGCTTATACTTGTTTCGTGTTGTCCGATCAGATATCATAACCATTATATATAGTGATTAAAGGCATCAGATCTAAGCGAAGTATTTAATAAAGTTAGGATCCCATGTTTTCTCTAGCATAAGTAATTTAATTTCTCGTTAGTTAATTAATTCTTAGTTTGTTAATTTACTTCCTTAGTAACTTTAGATAATCAACCCCAATTTGTTAATTGTCTTAGCAGTGAATAAAAACCATACATTGTTGCATAGGTACATTAACTGAATTAAAACCTAAACCAGATCTCTGTGGAAACGAACTTGACTTTTATCTATATTACTTGTGACCACGTACGCTTGCGTGATTTAGTGCAAACAAGTTTTTGGCACCGGTGTCGGGGATCATCGGTGTTTTATTTTTAGTTTATGTGTTTATCATCAGTGGTCGTTAGAGTTCACTGACTCGGATTGTTTACTTACATATCTTGTTTGTTCGGTGTTTTTCAGGTACTTGAGCGTGCGAAGAAGATCTTGAAACTACAGTAGAGATGGGTGATCGAGTAGCAGCAGAAACTAAGGCTTTAAAGGACTATTCTCAGCCAAAAATCAATGACATTCAATCTAGCATTGTCAGGCCAGCCATTGCAGCTAAAACCTTTGAAATCAAGCCTAGCACAATTCAGATGGTGTAGAATTCAGTTCAGTTTGGGGGTGCTCCTACGGAAGATCCTAATATGCACATCCGGGACTTCATAGAGATCTGTGAAACCTTTCGATTCAATGGTGTGTCAGAAGATGCTGTGAAATTGAGAATTTTCCCATTCTCTTTGAGGGATAAAGCTAAGGGCTGGTTACACTCTTTACCAGCCGGTTCCATTACTACGTGGGAGGATCTTGCTCAGAAGTTTCTTACTAAATTCTTCCACATGGCTAAAACAGCAGCAATAAGGAACGCTCTAACTCAATTTATACAGCAGTCTGGAGAATCTTTGTGTGAAGCTTGGGAACGCTACAAGGAGATGCTGATGAAGTGTCCTCAGCATGGTATGCCTGACTAGATGGTGATCAATGGTTTTTACAATGGGTTGGGAATACAATATAGACCTTTGCTAGATGCAGCATCAGGTGGAGCTCTATGGGCAAAGAGTTACGAAGAAGCTTATGATCTAATTGAGATGATGGCTGCTTATGAATATCAGAATCCCACTCAGAGGCTATCGCAAAGCAAGGTAGCAGGTATTTTGAAAGTTGATGCAACTACAACTATTGCAGCTCAGTTGAAGGCTTTAACTATGAAGGTGGATTCTCTCACTAACTATGGAGTATAGCAGGTTGCAAGTGTTTGTGAGTTATGTGCGGGCGTACATGAGACGAGTCAATATGCCATATCTAGTGAGTCGGCGCAGTTTGTGAGCAACTTTTAGAGACCTTCTGCACCAGCTCCAGCCACCTATCAACCGAACAACAGAAATCACCCTAATTTCAACTGGAGCAACAATCATGGTGCTCAACAACCACAGCCTTATTAACAGTTTCAAGGTCAGCAATATGGAGCTAAGCCTTTTAATCAAGGTTATCAGCAGCAGTATGCTCCAAGACAACAATTCCATCCTCCGGGATTTCAGCAGCAGCCTCATGCAGGTGCGGGGCAATCTTCTACTGAAAAATCTGAATTGGAAGAATTGAGGTTGATGTGCAAAATCCAAGCGGTTTCGATTAAGACCTTGGAAAATCAGATTGGGCAGATTGCTAATGCGTTGTTGAATAGACCACAGGGATCTCTTCCTAGTGACACGGAGGCTAATCCAGGCAAGAGGGAAGTCCATGAGCAGGTGAAGGCAATAAATTTGAGATCCAGAAAGGTTAAAACCGAGTAGAAATCAACAGTTAAGGAAGATGAAGAAGTTCAGAATCAGCAGGTTGAAAAATCTGCAGGGCCAGAAATTGAGAAATCTGACTTGGTGGCTGATCATTTGAACGGTGAATTGGAAAAGAGTAAGAAGTCTACTGAAAAGTCTATTCTGGAGCAGTCTACAAAAAGCAATCAGATCTATCCACCTCCTCCGTATCCTCGACGCTTGCAGAAAAGTCAAGAAAAGCAATTTCATAAATTTTTGGACGTCTTCAAGAAATTGTCCATTAATATTCCTTTTGCGGAAGCTCTAGAAAAGATGTCGAGCTATGCTAAGTTCATGAAGGGGATTTTATCAAGGAAGTTGAAGCTCGATGAATTAGAGATCGTTGCTTTGACAGAAGAGTGCAGTGCTGTTCTGCAGCAAAAGTTGCCTCCTAAACTTAAAGATCCGAGAAGTTTCACCATACCGTGCACTATTGGCAACTTATCTTTCGACAAGTGTTTGTGTGACTTGGGAGCTAGTATCAATCTAATGCCTTTGTCTGTTTTCATGCAACTTGGTCTGCCCGATCCTAAACCTACAAATATCTCTTTACAGCTGGCTAATCGGTCGATCACATATCCTAGAGGTATCGTGGAGGATGTTTTGGTAAAAGTTGATAAGCTCATCTTCCCTACGAATTTCGTGATTCTTGATTTTGAAGAAGATAAGAAGATTCCCATCATCTTGGGAATGTCTTTTCTCGCTACTGGTCGTACTTTGATAGATGTTCAGAAAGGAGAGCTCACAATGAGAGTGCAAGATCAGACTATCTATTTTAATGTGTTCAAGGCCATGAAATTTCCTGCGGAGAATAAAGAGTGCTTTAGAGTGGAAGGGGTTGATACTGGCCAGAATAAAGCGTTTGATCAGATGTTGAAGTCGGATCCATTAGACGTTGCTTTACAAGGAAAGTCTGATACTGAAGATGAGGAATTAGTGCTGATTGATGAGGTTGTTTTATGGTCAAATCTTGAGGATAGTGCAAATGAGTCTTTTCTTGAGAAAGATGTTTTGTTAAAGTTTGGGGGTAATAAAGATCTTCATGGGTTGTATAGGAATTTTACTTCTAATGAGATGTTAGAGGAATTGAATGCTATTTGTTCTAAGCATGAAATTCAACTTGAGGATAGTTCTTTTGATCCTAAGTCTGTTGTTAAGACTTCTGTTGGTGAACCACCCACTTCCATTCCTAATCCATCTATTTCCACTCTTGGTCAGTCTTTGGTAGTTAATAATAAAAATCATCATGTTGAAGAAGCTTCCAAACTCGAGCTTAAACCACCAAATCACCTGAGGTATGCATATTTGGGTCAATCATCTACTTTGCCTATTATTATTATTGTTGCTAACTGGTCAGGTAGTGAAGAGAACAATGTTACTGACACTTTTGAGGAGCAAAGAAGGCTGAAACTTTTCATCAAGGATGTAGTCCCAGAAAAGATAATTAAATGGCCATATAGAGATATGATGTAGAAATTTTCAAGAGAAAAGGCCATTGCCATGTCTAGCTAAAGACTTTAAACAAAGGCGCTTCCTGGGAGGCAACCCATGGATTTCCTTTTTATACCATGTTAGTTGCATTTGCATAGCATGCATATTTCATGATCCCTTAGGATGAACTAATTCTGATTGGTAGGTTGATGTCTAATTGAGTGTGGTAATGATGAATAGAGGGCAGATTTATAGTTCTTAGGAATTGACTTGCATGCTGCAGAAACACAATCTTTACACAGTCTCATCGTTTGCTTTTGGGCTAGGTTGAGGTTATGCTTGTTTGGTTGTTTTTAGATTTAATCACTTGTTTATATTTAGAATTTTCGTTATTTCCTTGATAATGTTGGAGCACCAAAGTATAAGTTTGGGGGAAATCAGGAATTTCATGCTAGTTGTTAATAGTTGTTAATAATGGCTAGGCGTCAAATGGCTAGTAACCGCTCATATATTTATGAGTAGTCTAGGGTTGGATGAGAATTCTCATTCCAGATTGCATATTTGAAAAAAAAACAGAGAAAAAAAAAGAGTCAAAAGTTTAAATTGTTAAATGCAGAATTAACCAGGGTGAGCTCTTTAATACTCGAGCAATTAAGTTATAAGGGACTTTGTGCCTAGTGACCTAAGGCTTTTATAGTCTGGGATCCACTAACCTAACGCTCGCTACATGGGTATTATTGTATAAGCCTTTTGGGGTCTCATCCATTGCACGGTTAAATAAGCATGCGTTGTTGTGTATATTATTATGTGTAGTAGTTGTTTAGTAATAAAGCATGAATTCCTGTCTAACTCGAATGATGAGGGAGGTATTCCTAGGTTATGAAGTGTTTACCGTCTATTCTATTTATAAACCTGTGATTGTCTTGGCGAATAATAGGTATGATTTTAATCTAGTGTTAGGAGTATATCTGATGAGCATCGCACACACGCACATTTCTGTTCATGTATTGTTAGTATACGGGGACTTAGTCGAGCTCTATTTGGATTTAGTTGCATTCTTTGAGATATTTGCTTGCTAGTTGGTTTTGGTTAGTTCGAGGGGATTGTTGCATTTTCACTATAGTTGCATTCATGCATTGCATTGCATCTGTCAGTGTCAAGTCTGTTTTATGCTTGAGGACAAGCATCGGTTTAAGTTTGGGGGTGTGATAAGTGGATTTTATATCCACTTGGAGCGTTCCATATCGGCTTAAATTGATTCACTTGGCCTCAAGTTTGTTGTATTTTTGATGTGTTTTCGTGTAGTATGCAGGTTCGTGAATTGTCAGTTAGGGTTTTCCATTTCCGTTGGTTTTGGCATGGATTACGAGTTTGGAATGAAGAACGGAACCTTTCCCTACAAGTCTTTGAAGATCATAAGTCAAAAGATTGAAGAACGGGAGCTAGCGCAAAAGGAACGGAAGAAAACGGAGCAAGAACGAAGAAATTAGCACCAAAATCAGAACCTGGCAGGAGAGAGGGCGCAGCCAGCGTGCGAGTGGGCGTAGGCAGTGTGCAGGAGAAGTGCTGGGCGCAGGCAGCGCGCATGGGCGCAGGCGGCACTCGGAGTTCATGGAAATTTCCTAATTTCTTTCCTGTTTCGAATTAAATTGCTATTTTAGGACTTTTCTTGCTGGAAAAGAATTCTAGAGCCTATATAAACACGTTCTATCATTGTAATACGTATCATTACTTAGAGATACAAAGGACAAAAGCAGAGGAAGATTCAACCGCTCGTGACAAGCAACGGGATCTAGATCTACTTCATCTTTTGTATTCTTTTCTTAGGCGTACTTTGGATTCCAGTTTTCGGATTTTTTTGCTAAACTCATACTCTAGTATTATTATTTATATTCAGACTTTGTTATTTACCATGGTTTCATCAGATCCCATGATGATGAACGGTTCGAGTATGAACTAATCGTTGTCATGGGATTCCAACGGATTTATTTATGGAGCTTTAGTATTTTGATGCTTTAAAGATCTGTGTGTGATGTATATTGATATCCTCGTATGGTTATGCTTAATTGTTAGATGCGTAGCTAACATCTAATCTGTTAATATCTTGTGAAGCGAGAGTGGATCTTGAGATTTAGAACTTGTCATGCTAGCATAGGTTCATGATTGTTTATCAACATGATTCGTGGTGTAATTTGAACTACTTTATACTGTTGTGTGATCTTTATGGATAACTTGTTCTTAAACCGTTATGTTTTCAAATCTTATAGAAATATAGGGTCTAAGCATAATTGGTGTCTATTCATCTTCTATCTCTTTTGTGGATGTATGAGTAGTTTGGTATTCGTCTGCTGGGAAGTAGCTTATACTTGTTTCGTGTTGTCCGATCAGATATCATAACCATTGCATATAGTGATTAAAGGCGTCAGATCTAAGCGAAGTATTTAATGAAGTTAGGATCCCATGTTTTCTCTAGCATAAGTAATTTGATTTTAATTCTCGTTAGTTAATTAATTCTTAGTTTGTTAATATACTTCCTTAGTAACTTTAGATAATCAACCCCAATTTTTTAATTGTCTTAGCAGTGAATAAAAACCATACATTGTTGCATAGGTAAATTAACTGAATTAAAACCTAAACCAGATCTCTGTGAGAACAAACTTGACTTTTATCAATATTACTTGTGACCACGTACGCTTGCGTGATTTAGTGCAAACAAAAAATCAAGTCCAATAGGTTCCTAAACCTCCTCAATATTAAGAGTCTCTCTCCTCTCCTTTTCCATTATTTTATTATTTTAATAATACACATAACTCCCTTTAACTCTTTTATTATTTTAATAATACACATAATTCCCTCTCCCGCCATTGTATTCGCTTAGTTCACCTGTATGTGTAGTTCACTTCCTGTAGTTCACCAAAATATGTATGTGTAGTTCACCAAAATGTTTATATGAATATTCTGTATTTTAACACCACTAAGTTTAGGAGAAAATGTTTGATTTTGCCTCCTAAATAGTTAAGAGGCAATTTAATTACATTATTTATAAGAAGAATGCAAGGAGATTGTTGAAGTTGCTCTTAGAACAGCTTTCATATTTTAAGTATGGAGATGAGTAGATCAGTTCCATTTCAACAAACGGGTTCGGTCTTTTGCAAATGATTGCTAGGACAAACAGTTAAACACGAACCTTCTGCGATTAGGATTTTTGGTATAAAAACAGGGAATCTCATCTCTCTACGTATCGCAAAAAGTTTCTACGGTACGTGAATAGTAATAACAAACGATAACAAACGTGTAGGGAATTAGATAAAGGATGCCCTATCACCCTCATGGATCGCTCCTAAACATTAGGGACGACCCAACAATGGTGGTTATCAAGGATAAACATCGGGCATGCGTGGGATATATCCGATATATACATATACATATGCATATGAGGATATATCATAAGAGTAAGGGGATAATCATGGATTATTAGTGGAATAGCAGCTGGATAATCATGGCAGTGGGGATAAACGATCAAACAAGGTCTGTTATGGAGGATTAGGCTTATCAAAATGTGGTTGAATAAACAAGAACTACATGGGACTTGATCTCTTATAAATATGAGAGTATGTAGGCACTTTGCAAGGTTAGACACTCATAAACACCTCTAACTCAAGCTCTGGGTTGTTCTCTCTCGATTGGGTAGGTTTTATTCAGTCACCATAGCTCGGAGTTCTTGCAAACTCAGTCCAAACACAACCACCATTCCTCTCGGTTCAAGGCGCCTAAACCTAGGGTTTTGGCTTGTAAAATCTATTTTCTCAACCAAGATTCTCAGGTTTTCTCTGTTCTTTTCGCAATTACCTCCAAGAAGTGTTGTACCAAATGTGACGCCCCCCAGATACGAGGACACCTCGGAAGATGAAGGGAGAAATGTCGTTGGAAAATCGGATAGGGAAAAAGTGAGGAAATATATGGGACTTGACTGGATGCTTAGGCCTAAAGATGACGGTGGAAAGAAGTGCAACGATATATCTGACAATTTGCTTGAGAGAACTCCAGTTGATGAGGTATTTTTTGTATGAGACACATATACATATATAATTTGTATGGATACACCAATGCTAATTATGCTATTATGTGATATACCTAGAAGGAATATATATGTATAGTAATTCACTGGGTGATATGTTAGTGTAGGTGCCCTAGAGGCAATACTTTGTTTATTTGAATAAACCTTTATGTCATTTGATCATTCAATAAACGTATTTATTATGACTTTAATTACTGCAATATATTTCTTAGCATAATAAATGTCCTTAGAATCATGATACACATTATATAGTTTAAGTACATGACTTGAACTTGAGATTATATAATATATCATATTCTTAAAAGGTCCCTGGTCGAGTATTATTATTATTGGACAATAATAATACACAAATAGACTAGTATGTTGTTTGACAGATAACCACATCTCATTGGTTATAAGTATGGAGATACTAAAGTCAATACATAGGTACATGTAGGAGTACATGGTACTGGACATACCCACAGTGAGATTCTTCATGTTTAATAAAGTCATAAGAAAGACTCACAGTGATAATGGTGTAATGATCCTTTGACTTGAGATCATTACATTTTTATACGAAGATTAATATACTTTGACTACATTAAAAGTTACCTTTGACTGGGTGATGATAAAAGTGGACATCGGGTATATCATGAGTCGTATGAGAAATATGAATGATAGATAAAGGATTTAACCCTCCTATAATTAGGAGAGATATTATTGGCCTCTTGATTGAGTGAGACTATAAAATGCATGGTCGTGCTCAAATAATGATTTGTTTTAAATAGTCTACTCATGGATCAAGTAAACCCGGATTAAATGTTGAAGAGGATGACTAAATACATGCCTCGAGTTTAATCTATAATATTTGGTTAAAGGGATTATATTACACGGAAAAATTAGTCACAAAAGTTTTAAATTGGATCACCAATTATTATTATTACTTGGGTAGCAATGATGTATTACTTGATACCGCTCATTGTTTATAATTTTATTATTAGATATTAAAATTATTGCCAACGTAATAATAACCTAAAGGGTTACACAATAAGAACATATAAAACAGAGCTTTATTTAAATTATGGATTTAAATATTTATTAATTCGAATTTATTGAATTAATTAAGTGGGACTTGATTAATTGCACTATATATATATAATTCGAATTTAATTAAAACCAAAACAGATTGGGTTTAGTGAAGCCCAAAATGTTTTAGGGTTTTTAAGCCCAAATCTCTCTTTATAAATACATTGAGTTGTGTTGGTTTAGGTTAACTTTGGCAAACTCGTTTTTCACCTAAACCCTAGCTGCTCTACATCTTAGAGAGGATAGATAGATAGATAGATAGAGAGAGAGAGAGAGAGAGAGAGAGAGACGTTTCTTGGCTAGTACCATCTCTGTTGATCGTTGGACGATCGGTGTGTTCGTGTGGACGATTTAGAGACACAGATCTTGACGTAAAGGGCTGTGTGGTGATTACAATCTAGGATCTCCGTTGAGTTCGTGAAAGTAACGTTTGTAATAGGTACGATTCATTATCTCCATAATCAGTTCGTAATTATACATGGATCCTGCGTTTGGGTTCCGAAATTATTGTTTTATTTACGTTTTTCGCTGCGTTTTCTGCCTCGGAACCCAACATGATACATTTTACATAACGAGAACTTTGCATAATATCTGATCTTGCATATTGAAGCAATTGCTTTGTGCAAAACACACTAAATATTGAGTCCTCTGGATCTGTAAAAAAGAAAGACTTTAGTTGATAACGTTAAATTTATTACTACTACTATATCAAAAAATTAGTAAATATATAGTTCTTTATTCACATAAAAAAAGAATCTAAATGAGTACACTTTTTTGTTTGAAAGCGTTAAAGAGTTAGCCTAATATTCTGAATAGATGATTTTACCCTACTTAGCTTATAGTGTGTGAATTTCGAGTAATCGTATATGCATTCATTAAGCCTCTTTCCACATGATTATGTCTTGAATTACCGTCCTCTGTACAAGTGCATATGTATCGTGCTCTATATGTATTAATCTAACTTCCAGAGTGGTATATGAGTTATTCATTCCCTGCGGTTGCTAAATAGTTTTTGATTAGGATTGTAATTACCAAGTATAGTGAATGGAGGCTGAATCAAGGTCTCCTCTGTCTTATTCATATAATTAAAGGATAATATTTTACTTTCGTAAAATATCATTTTTATTTTCCCTTACTTTCTATTGCTGGAAAAGATGGCAGGCCATGCAGGTTTCTCCTAAACTCAGTATCTGGCCATGAAATTAATGTCTTTTGCTTCCATACTAGGCTGTTGCACCCCTGCTCCAATCAATCGGTCAAAAAAAGAAATAGACCACGAGACAAGCTGAGGTTGGTAGTATCTCAATGGACGAGTCAAGCGTTATCAAGCATCGAGACATCTTCTTCTTCCTAGAAATGTTGCTTTGGGGGATGAAAAATACTGATTCAAGAACAAACGTCAACCATATTCGGGAATAAGCAAATCATCTTGTTAGTTACAGTTGTTGTGTGCAGGTTTAGGTAAGAATCTATTTTAGTTTGCTCTTTTCTTTCTTATTGTTGCTTGCACAGTATGTAGACTGCATTTTAAAGGAGGAAAAATTTGAAATATTAAACAATTGATACAAAACAAGTACTCCAGCAAGTCTAGGGTTTTATCAATCGATAATATTATTTCCAATTAGTTGTACTTTATCATAAGATCCTCAGGTCTTGTTTTGTACTCCCTCAATCCCCTTTTACTAGTTCCTCTAGCTTACGGCCCACATTTTTAGGTGTATTATAATTTTTCTAAACAAACTAACTATTAGATATCATTATAATATCAAATAAAATTTAGAATCTATATTTTTAATTCATGTAAAAATTAAAATTTGATATAAGACATAAGTTGTATTTAATACACCTCGAACTGTGTGTCTAAGGTCAAAGGGACTACTCAAAGTGGATGGAGGGGTATAAGATGTTGTACCGGTGATATATTGAATAAACAAAGTGTTTTGTTCATATTACTGGGAAAGCGAATGCAATGAGAATGCAGAGCAAATGCCTTTAGGTAAGGATTCATATCAAATCTAGAAACAGAAAGGCGATAGTGTGTTACAGTTACTCCTTACTTTACTATATGCTTGTCCCTCTGGCTTTTTCAGGCATCATTTAGGTTTGTAGAGTATTTATATTTGAAAAAGCATAAATATTATTTAAATATTTCAAATTCTTTATTTGAAACTAAATATTTTTTATTATAATTGTACTTAGTAAAATTTGGTGAATAATTTATAAATATAGAAAAAAAACAATTTAAGATTTCTTAATATCATAAAAATAATATATTTTTACAAATTCAAAAAGACTTTATCTGTTATTGTGATTGATCCAGCAGGAAGCTTTAAGGCTCGGCTTGAAGCATCAAATGACTAGAACACGTAATAAGCCAGTCTATGTGGTATCTTTCCCATTGAGAAATCCAACAGATGGCCAAAACCGGTTCTTCTTACCCATACCTTTTGTTGGTCAGAAAGCGCAGATATCATTTTTGTCATCTCATTCGCAGCCTAAACACAACCAAATACCTCTCCCTTCTCTGGTGATAGTTTATTGCTTGTTCTTGCTCGTCGAAGGTGCCGTTCTCTGCAATGCCATCGTTTTCTCGTTTTATCCCAGGAGGCTATCGTTTCACACACACGGTGAGAGGCGAAATAGCTTTAAGGAGATAGTTCTTCCGCTGGACTCGTTTTATTTGCTTATTCACTGCTATATACCTATTTGTTATTCGCACACATATTGTTATTTATCACATATTGTTTCACAATAAGAGCTTGGCTGAGCTTTTGGCTTGTAAGAACCTACCCCCCCTCTCTCTCTAGCCTCTCAAACGTTTTTGAGCAGCTAGGGTTTTTCTCTAAAAACGAATTGCAAAGTATGACCATAAACAATGCATCATAATGTATTTATAGGGAAGAGAGATTGGGCTAAAATCCTAAATCGAATTAGGCTTCTCCAAACCCATTCTGATTTGGTTTCATTATTAAATTTGAATTCTATTTAATTCTAATTAAGACCAGCTCAATTAATTAAATATCCAATTTCGAATTTAATGATTTAATTTAAATTCGTAATTTAAATTAAAACTCCTGCAAATCATAGGTAGGGAGGGTGGGTGGGTGGGTGGGTGTGCACGGAGAGAGGAAGGGAGTGTCATGCTTTACAACAAACCATTTTAGCCTTTAGAATGTACATACCTCCCAAATTCACTAAATAATTTAACAAGATGATTGTCTATACAATAAGATTATCATATAATTAGATTTTAAAATATAGTTTTTTTTCGTATATATAAGATTCATTATAAATACAAAAGAAATCATTAATAATGATATTAAGTTAATAGTTCTTGAAAAACCTCAAGAGTCAGGCTTAAGTTAATCTTATTATACTTTTGACATCCCCTCCTCAATTATCTAGGTGGTTTAAACACCCAAGTACTAACTCTCTAGTTCTGAAAATATATTTTTCTCAAATTTATAATAAATCTTGCACCAAAATAAAACTAAAATGTTTACAAATTGACAGATTCTTAGAGCAAGTACTACAGTGTCATTTCAAAGTACTTTCTGACTATTTTGAAGTATCTATAATGACAAAATAAATAAAACATTTATTTTGTGAGAATATCTTGAGTTATCACTTGTGTTTGCAATTCTTGTACTGGTAGTTTACAATCTTTATTATTGTTGTCGAGATAAAGATTTGAAGTTATCAGTATTGCATTCAACCCCCACCTTCTGCAATACTCGGGGACCAACATAAAGTAGAGTACCATAACTTATTTTTCAAATTTTCTTTGTTTTGAATAAAAATTTAAACATTAAATTTGTATTTAGATGAAAAAAAATTAAAATAATTTATGGAAATATACTTTATATGAGTATTAAAATGTGTGTAAATATGATTTTGCACAGATGTTAGTAAATGAGGTCACAGATTTTCATTAATTGGTCACTGCTATTGCAGGATCATGGAATCTGTTGACGATGTTCTTCAGCTTTCCAAGAGTTTTGGCCTTGAATCATGTGAGCCAGGGATTGTATGGCAGTTAATTGATGCCTCACTGGATGATGAAGGATATCTAGAACTTGCACCTAGGAATAATTATAAGTGGCTGATTAAGTCACAAGTCATGGAAATAGACGTTGATAATTGCACCTAGGAATAATTATAAGTGGCTGATTAAGTCACAAGTCATGGAAATAGATGTTGATAATTGCTTTGATGAAAAGACGGCAGAATGTCACGAGGGATTGCATAAAAATCAGTGCCTTAAAATTTAACAAAACAGTGCCTTAAAATTTAACAAATCAGTGAATAAGTAAATAGTTATGTCACTACTAGTGCCACTTGTTCCACTTGGAAAATTCTTTCTTTCTGAGTATGATGCCATTTTCAGCAGCCACATTCCACAATTGGTCTTTTACATCATCAGTGAATTTCTTCTCAATGTAAACATTCCTTGTTGTCCATAATATCTTCCTTAGCTTTTTTCTCCCAACTGTATTACAATCAACCTGAAAAATATGCTTATTATATATAAGCATATAATTAGCGTAAGAAGGTTTAGGTGGTCGTTGTTTGGTCATCAGGGTTAAAAAGTAAATATTATTTTCTATATATAATTAGTAAATATTATATCCTATCTATCCATTAAACAAAGATAAAATACACGGGCAACATTAATTTCTCATTTTCTAAAAACTATGAGCAATTTTATTTAGTAATATAACATAATTTAAATTATAATTACTCAAATTCTTCAAATAACATTTCATCATAATCCTCAAATTCTTTAAACGAGAGATCTGTGCTCATATGTTACTCCTCGACCTAAACAAATAACATTATAATTATCATTAGCTTGAAATTATATAAATCATAGAAAAAGCACATTAATGTTTTATCGTTTTGGCTTGCCA
Organism: Saposhnikovia divaricata; assembly: GCA_036435485.1. Classification (NCBI taxonomy): domain Eukaryota; kingdom Viridiplantae; phylum Streptophyta; class Magnoliopsida; order Apiales; family Apiaceae; genus Saposhnikovia; species Saposhnikovia divaricata. The sequence goes on from CM071600.1 coordinate 48,621,533, forward strand.
ACGTGAGCCAAAAGTGCACTCAATTGGAGTGAATCCCACACACTCAATTTGCATTAGAGGAACATGTATTCATTTGATACTATGTTCCTCAGTGAGTGCCTAGCTAGCATCATATATATATACATATATATTAAAACACGTCAAAAAAAATGAAACATTAAAATATATATTAGGCTAAACCTTACAGTATAATTGACAAAAAAATCATTTACCAAATTAAAGTGCTTTAAGAAAAATATTATTTTAATAAAAATCATTAAAAATTCTATTTTTAGGTTTGACAACAAATATGTTTTTAAAATTAACAAAGAAGGACAAAATATCAAAAGACCATAATTAAAAATAAGTCGCAAATTCATTCTTTATATATAATAAACAAGAATTTACATTTAATAACAAAAAAAAAAACTTTAAGGAAATATATAGTAAAACAAGATATTAAAAAAGTAATCAAAAAATATATCATAATTGGAAAAGACACAAAAATTCAACAAAATATAATCTATAAAACAAATGTCAATTCAAAAAGAATATCTAAATTTAGAAAACTAAAATCAACAATAAACTTTAACATAATGCACTTAAAACAAATATAAACCAACACAAAACATAAAAAGATAGTATAAATTTTCTCTAAAAAAAGTACAAATGTATGTGTGTTCATAATTATATAATCATATATATATATATATATATATATATATATATATATATATATATATATATATATATATAGATATAGATAAAATAGTTAAACCAATAAGTTCCCACATGTCTAAAGTATATTATATAAAATAGAAGAAAAAGCCCCAAAAAATATGAAATATTAAAATACATGTTAGGCTAAACCTTAAAATAGTAATTTATAAAAAAAATCGTTTACAAAAAAAAGTGCTTTACGAAAAAATTCTTTTAATAAAAATTATTAAAGATTCTATTTTTAGGTTTGACAACAAAAATGTTTCTAAAATTTAAATTAAAAAAATGTGAGCACAAATAAAGAAATTCTTACTTTGCAAAGAAAAAAAAAATTAAATTAGAAAAAGTGAACACAAATCAATAAATAAACATATTTTAAATTAAAAAAACAATGCAAACACCCACAAAAATAAATTTATATTAATATCTAAATATAATATAACATAAAAATCCCTAAAATTACTCTAAACAAAGATACATAATACACACGCAAAAATATAAAATTAACATAAAAAAATAATTAATATTCAAACAAATAAAATAGTTTAATACCACACATATTTCCAAAAAAGTTACAAAATACATTTGAAAACTATAAAAACACTAAAATGAAAGATCCAAAAAGTTTAAGATAACCATCAAATTTTATAATCAAAAAGATAAAATAATAATAATAATAATAATAATAATAATAATAATAAATTGTTACACGAATATAGTACGCATATGTTTCAAGTATATCATATGTAATCTAATAAAATAAAAAAATCAAAAATAATTATGAAATACTAAAAAATATGTTGGCCAAAACTTTACGATATAAATTACAGAAAAACCATTTACAAGAAAGAAACAAATGTATACCACAAACCATATGTACACTACAAATCGTATAATATAAGTATTATTATCATTAAAAGTAAAAAAAAAACTATTCAAAATGCTATAACACTAATTTTACAAGAAAAAAAAATTATAATCTTACTAAAAAATATTAATAAAGCTAGCCGTGCATCGCACGAGTATAAAGTTATTATATTCTAAAAGTGCCAAAAAAAAGTTGGTGCAGTCCTTTGGAGGAGGTCAAGAGTTCGACCCCTAGCTGTGAATGAGTTTATTTAGGAAAAAAAATAATCTAAAAGTGCTCGTTTAGATTTATCCATGGGTAAAATAATTTACCCAACTTCCACTTTTTGTACTACACATCCATATATTTTGTCATGACCACGGATATATCCATATCTTTTACCCAGTTAACTCATATTATCCATTAACCCACCCATCATTCCTAAAATATAATTTTTTTTAAAAAAATTTGATTTGTAGATTGACTGAATATCTTCTAACAGATCAGACAAACATGGAAATAGAATCAAATAATTAAAAACTATACCTAAATTCAGTTATATTCAAATCACGTATATCAAATATGTTTCCATGATTTCAAAAATACACTTACACATGTAACACTATTTTTCCATTTTCCACCGAGATTTGCATTTTGTTCTAGGTCGAATGGATTCATCGTCTCAACAAACGAACTCAAAAACGCCATCAGGTATTACTAATCTTGATATGCTCTATTTTAAAGCATCATGGATGAATAAAATGGTGGATTCTAACAATGTTATTTTGACAGGTTCAAAACGAAGACATTATGATTTTGGTATGAATACATGTGTTGGAGCAAGTAATGTAACATCAGTTGTTCACACAAACAATCGAGGAAGCGGACATGATGTTGAAAATATTGATCTGAACCAAATATAATAGTCACGTTTGGATATTACATCCGAATCTCCCTCTTCCATAAAATCAACATGTTGAAGACGATTTTTTAATTTACCCAATATTCTTTTGATTGTGTCCTTTATGATTGTTTTTGTGCTTTTTCGTGCAGTTGATTTCACAACCCCGGTGAGAAGTCTTGCTAGGTTTAATGTCAATGTGTGTAGTACTAATAAGATACTGTGGATTTGTAGAGAAATTTCATATGATTATAAATGTAAACCGTTTGATTGTACGTTTGATTGTAATTAATTATTATCCAGCTCAAAAGCGTAGAGTTCGTGGATCAAACGTTGACAAGATAAATTGAGAGTATTATTGGTATATTATTATATTTTATCGCAAGTGACTACATATCATTTTTAGACGAATACAAGACATTTGTTGATAACCCATTTTTTTGGCATTTGCAACAAGATTTTGATGATGCCTGTACATACTCTGATTTTTTGTATTATAATTTATACATTATAGCAGATAAAATGCTATATGTTGAGTATTGAATATACCAAAGAGAATACAGAGGGGGGGTGAATGGATTCTCTAACTTTTCTTCGAATCTGCTTAGTGGTGCATGTGGTAAAGTATGTGCTTTGTGCTTAAACAAATATGAGTGCGGAAATATAAGACACAACAACACAGTACTCACTTCAATCTAATATTTTATTAGATCAAAATGTTGCTACAACCTGAGAACATAAGTTCGTATTCTCAGCTTCTTTCTCAGAGAGATGTATTTCTTGAATGTGTATCTTGCAAAGCTTAACTAGTAGAGAAGTGAGGTTGTACTCTTATAGAACATGAGTACACCCTACTTACTACAAATAAGGTTACAGGATAATTTACTTTCTAGTATGTCTATCCTTTTTGAGTAACATCCAAACGGCTTGAGATTTGACTTCCTTTAACTCTGTTCAGATCCACTTCTTTAGCAACTTATCTCTTGAAACATCTCTCTAAGCTTCTTTGTAGTCTTTCCAAAAACACTTTACAGTACTGTGGTCCTGAAAGTGTTTTGGCTTGCTGCAGGTTTTTGACTTGTACAATTCTTCAGTATTTTGTCTCCAAGACTGTATTCGAGAAGTAACTGAGTGATTGATTCGAGAACTAGAATTGACTTGATAGATAACTCTGAGTTCTCGAATACTGTATAATTATCATATTGAATCACTTCTCGAATTAGTCTTTTCTCCATGAATCCTTGAGTTGTCAAATAGAACACTTGACTTGTCGAACCCCTGAGATGTCGAGTAGCTTCTTCAGTCCTTGAGATATCGAATACAATTTTGACTTGTTGACTCTTAGAGAACTCGAATACCACTTTGACTTGTTGACTTCTTGAGTTCTCAAATAGAGTATTAGACATGTCGAATCTCTGAGTTATCGAATGACACTTTAACTTGTTGGCTTTCAGAGATGTCGAACAGTGTCTTTACAGATATCGAATCCTTGACTAGTCGAATGCTAGACTTCTCGAATATGACAAACATACTTCTCGAATTGGTACTTAGGCAAATCTTCATTCTTCAAATTCCAACTGTGTTTATTTTGACAGTCTTGATCTTCAAGCTTGAGGCATAATCCTTGGAACTTCTTTCAAGCATTATTCTCTGACTTTTAATTACAGTTACACAAATAGAAATTGATGCCTATTACACGTACTACAATAAGTAGAAACTCTATAACTAGAGGTTCCCTCAGTTAAGAGGTCATGTAAGTAATGCATAGCATTACAAACAATTAGGCTTGTTATTAGATATATACAGGCATGCCTCTGTGACTAACAATCTCCCTCAAATTGTGAGTAAGACCCTTAGTCACAATTTCATGTCTGATAACAAGCCTAACATACATAAAGATAGAACATTAACAGTACATGTATGAATTTTGATAGACATCATGGATAGAACTACAAGGTGTGTGATCTTACAGACTATGATGAAATACTAGCCTTTGTCATTTGATTCCATCTCCGTTGCTTTGGCTTGTAGATCATCATATGCCATCTATTTCCTTTCTTTTTCCTTCCTAGCATTCTCATCCATAGCCCTTATGATCTCTGCCATATCATCCAGTTCTTCAATCATAATTGAGTTTTTGAAGTCTTCAAGTACTGGTTCCAGAATGCTTGAAGGGTAATGATTGAGTAGGTTCATTCTTATATTGACCTGATCTTCATTTCTTCTCCTATACTTCACCACATAGGGGTTTAACTGAACTCTACACAATCCTTTTGCCCTTAGCTTTTCTGATTCAACTTCTAGCCTATCTAGCCCCTTCTCCCTTTATAGCCATTTCTCAAAGCACCCCTTTCTTATCTTCTCATCATAGTCTCTCTTCATTTTCACAAAGTCAATCAACTCCAGCTTCCATACCCTCTCCACCTTGTCTTTAGAATCCAACATTGCAATAATTCTTTCTATGTCATATAGCTTGCCCCAATTTTGACATCCCCCTTGTTTGAATTTCTTCTGTCTTCCATCAGTGTATTTGATTTCAAGGCAGTCATTCACAATGGCAACATGGTAGATTCTTTGAGCTATTTGAAATTGCAGTTGGTCTTCATCAAAGTATTCATCTAGTGGTTGGAGTTTTAATCCTGGAATGATTGTTAGGGCCCTTTATTTAGATGGCTTCACTCTTCTTGCAGCTTGTTTGAACTTGGTCTTTTTCACTTGGTTGATTGGCAGAAACTTGTGACCTTTGCTTCTTGACCATTGTAGTATACCATTAGCAGTTTGCTTTTGGAAAAATACAAATGGTTTCCTGTGTTGACTCTTCTCTTCATGAAGTGGCAAAACAGTTGCAGAAGCCATAGATGTAGATTTTGGTAGGTCTTTACTAACTGTATTCACCCTAGACTTAGAGTCCTGTTGTGGTGAGATTACTGGTAGTAATGCCTAGGACTTGCTGTTTTCCACTTTTCCTCTCATAGACTTTTCCTCCATCTTTTCATCATCTCCCTTCTTGTTCTTATCATCTTTCCTTTTCTTGTCTTCATCATCCTTATTACTCCTGTGATGTCTTCTTCTCCCATCACTTTTATCTTCACCTTCATCATCCTTATTCCTCTTTGCTTTAGCCATCTCTGGGACAGAGCCAGTTGCTATGAAAGTTCTGAGAATATACAATGCTTCCAACTCTTCAGCAGTTCTTATCCCATTCTTCTTTTGCAGTTGATCAATGATGTCAATTATAAGTCTATGATTTTTAATAGTGAGATCCTTAGGAATGACAAGCTGGCTGACATCTTCAATTTTTGTACCAGACTGATAGAGAATGGTTCTTGGATAAGTACACACTTCAGGCGGTCTAGCATGTTGGCCATTCCTTAGATCAGTATATAGGCTCTTGTTGTTTTCTCCCACCTTCTCAATTATCTCCAAGATAGCATCAATCTCTGTGAATTTTAGAACCTTCAAGGTGTCATAAGATAGATGCCATATTTTTCCATTTGACACCATCATAATCTCCTTGAGAAAGATTTGATTTAGCTTTCTTGGTATCATTTTCAGATTTGATTTGATCTTTAAGGCTCCTTCTGTATAGCAATGTATCTCCTCCAACCTTTGCCTTTGAGGCTTGTAGAAACTTAAAGAATGTAGCATCATGATAAATCTCTGAATTTGCTACTTCTATCAGCTTGGCCTCTGTAACCACACTAACTTCAACTGGATAATCATCTTCATGTCTAGAGGATGGAGGTTTGTCAATTTGCATGGAACCTGCCACCATTGTGGATGTGATAGTTTGCTTTTGGCCACTTGGAGTAGTGATGTGCACAGGTGGTAGAGTAACAACTGGCAGAGAAGATGGAGGTTCATCAATTTTAGCTTTCCCTTTGTCTTGAACATGAGTTGTAGATTTTGAAGTTCTTGGTTGACCACCCTCAGTTATGACAATGCCTTTCTCCTTAGGTTTCTCCTCCTTAGGCTTCTTCCCCTTAGGTGTTGAGTTCCTTAAGGTCCTCTTCTCCCCCTTAGGCTTGTTGTCAGGCACAGAGACTTTGGTAGGGGCTTTTGGTTTGGAAGAGGTGGGATTGACAAATTCATCAGGCAGGGGGAGTCTCATGTGCTTCATCATAGCAGACAACATCAGTTGTTGGTGAAGAAGAACTTCAGCTGTGGTGGTGGCTTGAGTGTCCAACTTGTCAGTAAGGGTTGCAACTGTGTCTGTAAGCTGAGCATTTGACTGTTTGAGTGAGCTCACTTCCTTTTCAAGAGTATCCACCTTGGTGAACAACTCAGAGGCTTTAAATCCAGAAAGAGATTGTTCCTTGAGTCTCTGCACTTCAAACTTTGACATGTCATGGAGAGGGACTTCAGTCACCAATTTATCACCATATTGGTTGGCAAAGAGAGTCGTAAGTAGTGCATTGGCATCAGTTGTCTGATTAGAGAGCTTTTCCATTTGAGTAGCCATATTCTTGACAGCACTTTGGACTAAGACCAATGAATTATCCATCTTAGTGCACGTGGTTTTGCATTCTTGAATGTCATTGATGACTGAGTTGAGAGAAGGGAACTTGGAAGCAAAATCCCTTTTTATGTCATTCACTTCCTTGGTTGTGGCTGCACACACTTCATTGATTTCTATCTCAAGGCCCTTGCCAAGATAGTGTGCAGCTTTCAAAGTTCCCTTGTAGGTATCATTGACAGCTTCATACACCTCACCAGGGGTTAGAGATTTGGCATTGGACCCTAATGAGGTGATGTACTCTTCTCTTTGGAATTGAAGACCATCTGAGAGAGCAATGTCATAAGTACCTTGCAGCCAAACATCTACATTACCATCTCTTTCAGCCTCATCTGCTATTTTCTCCTTTTGCATCTCCACATCTTCTTTATGACATAGCAGAATGGCTTCATAGTCTGGATTTGGCATGTCTGCAATGAGTAGATTCTGAGAAATTTTGGTGAACTCAGGAATCTAATCCACAATTAAGTTTTGAAGAGCTTCAACCGTCAATTGTTGTGGAACAGACCCTGATCCTGAAGCACTGTCATGTTGCACAGGCTTCAGCCATTGGGACATGAAGTTAGAGCTAGAGCTAGGCAAGCTAGACTCCTCAGTTATAGATGCAACTTATGTAACTAGATGGAAAGACTCTACTAATGTTATCTCCACAGAAGTGGGATGGGTTACAACAGTAGTTGACACAGGCACAGAGTCTATAGTGAAAACTAGTGAATCCTCTGTGTTTGTGATGGTGTCATTAGGATATGCCCCAGCTTGCATTCCCTCACCATCTAAATGTGGTTCCTGGGTGGTGAGCAAAGTGTCATGCACTAAGTCACTTGAATCCAATTGCTCACCAAGAGAAAAGGATTCTTGGTGATCAATGCCTTGCTCCTCAATTGCTTGAGTTGCAGGCTCCAAAGAAATTTCAGTATTAGATTCTGGAAGAGAAGTGTCTTTTGGAGTAGATTTTGGAAACTCCCCTTGAGAAATAGAGAGAGTTTCAAGTGTGATGTGCTCTCCACTCAGTGTAGTGCCATCCTTATCACTCCGTTGTGCAAACTCCATACAAGCTTGTGCATTGGGGAGAATGCTTGATTCTATAGATGCACCCTATTGAGAGAGTACATCTAGTGAGCTGTTTGCCCCTGATTTTACAACTTCAGCCATTTGAGTGACTGAAGAGGTGGTTTTCTTTGCTTTCTTCTTCTTTGGCTTCTTTAAAGGTGACACAGGTGCCTCACTTTCTAAGCCTAATTCAGCATTCAATGCTGCTTCTGTTAACATTTCCAAGGGTTCAAAGGCTATCTCCTTTCTCTTCTTTTTACTAACATCACCCTGTTGAGAGAGTGATGTAGTTGGCTCTGTGTCTGGTATAGTGTTTGTTTGAGGGGGTTGGTTAGCAGGCCCTGGGTTAGCATTTTGTTCAACTTGCCTGAGACTAGCTAACTTAGATTTGGAGGCAAATATTGGCATGTTGTGGGGGTAAGACTCAAATAGCCTCTGCATATGAGGGGTTATTACAAGTCTAACATCCACAACATTCCTAGTGTCCAAATTACCAAAAATGAGTTTGGTCATGGACCTAGGGTAGCCTATTCTAGTTTCATCTAAACCAGGTAAATCAGTCAATTTCTTATCTAAGTAATTAAGTATAGACTGAATGAATCTGGGAAAGAAAATATCATTACCTCTCTTGGTTGTGTTCTTACCAAGTTTTGCATAGAGCTCCTGCATTATGAGCTTTCCAACATCTATCTTTCTGTCAAAGGCCAATGAGTACCCTATCTGTTGAACAGGTGCACTCAATTGGTCATAACTGGATTCCCTTCCACTGAATACGTGCAGGAGTGTAGCAAACACATAACTCTACTCTTTTCTCAGATGCACCCTTTTCAGGCTTCCAAGCTTGATAGTGTCTGAGTACCTTATTAGGTCAAAGAACTCCACCAGTTGATCATCTGTTACTAGACTGTTGTATTCATTCTGGTGAAAATCCAAGGCCTTGCTCATGTCCTCAGAGGTGATGTTGAACTCTTTACCCAGAACCTTGCAGTTTATGACATAGCCCAGACTGCCATCTTCAAGAGCAACAGTTTCAGTAATTGTAGTGCTCCAAAACTGTTCTAGAATGTCTAGATACAGAGTTGGGTTGGCCGTAAGTGCTCTTTTGATATACGATTCAGACATCCACTTGAAAAAACACTTGTAATTGGCATTTAGAGCTTCGACATCACTTGAGAAAGCGATGAAGTTGGTGTTGAATTTCACGGTTGCCATTGATACATAGAAGAGAGAAGAGAATGAAGGTCGAAGAAGAAATTTAGTTTTTTTTAGATTAGGGTTTTTAGTGCTTTTGGAACATTAGATGCTTGAGAAATCGAATGAAATGAAACGAATAGATGTAGAATTGTATAAGTATGAAGTACTTGAGTTGTCGATTAGATATATGTTTTGTATCGACAAGTCAGACATTCGAGAAGTAGAAATCAACTATTCGATAAGTCAAGAAAGGCTTAATCGATATCTCAAGCAGTTTGTAACTCACAGTTGGCAATTTATCGAACTTAGAAGTAATTATAAATTAAATATGTTTTTATGAGTGAATTAAAATTTTAGACAAAAATCCAAAAATGGTTAAAATTTAGCGAGAATTCAGCCTTTTCAAATGATTCGAGAACTCAAATACATTATTCGAGAACTCAGTCATTAGAAAACTCAATTACCATATTCGAGAAGTCAAGCATGGCTCTGTTCGATATCTTTAAAAGGCTCTGTTCGATAACTCGAGAGTACTCCAAAGAGACTTGTTAGAAAAGTCGAGCAGTGAATCATTAGAGAAGTCTGACTTATCGAAATATTCTTTTCACTCATAAAAATTCAATTTTCACTATCTTTTAAAAATTCACTAGACATATTAAATAAAGAATATTCTAACAAATTAAATAGTGATTTTCTCAAAATTTCATAGAAATTTCAAGTTGATATAATATGATTTTTCAACATATGCAACAGATTTGAAATATTTATAAATCATATTTCCGCCAACACTTACCTAAAAAATATTGAGCATTTAGCTAAAGTAAGTGTTTACTGCTGCAACAATCTAGTTGACATTTTCACTTAGCCAGATTATGAAGAATTCAGCATTCCAATCTCACTAACCAACCTTGTGAAGGTGGTTTCATCCAATGGCTTAGTGAATATATCAGCTAATTGTTTATCTATGGAGACATAATGCAACTCAATGGTTCCATTAGTTGCATGCTCCCTAGTGAAATGATATCTGATGTCAATGTGCTTTGTTCTAGAATGATTGACAGGATTGGCAACTATAAAGATTGCACTTGTGTTGTCACACATGATTGGAATTCTTTCCAACACAAGTCCATAATCTCTAAGTTGATTTCTAATCCAAAGCACTTGAGCATAGCAACTTCCAGCAGCTATGTATTCAGCCTCAGCTGTGGAAGTTGACACAGATTGTTGTTTCTTGCTGTACCAAGAGACTAACCTTTGTCCAAGAGACTGGCAGCTACCTGAAGTGCTTTTCCTATCCACTCTGCATCCAGCATAATCAGCATCAGAATAACCAACCAGATTGAACCCTGTGTCCTTAGGATACCATAAACCTAAGTTAGGAGTGCCCTTCAGATATCTAAAGATCCTTTTAATAGCAATCATATGTGATTCCTTTGGATTTGACTGAAACCTTGCACACAGACATGTAGTAAATATGATGTCTGGCCTACTTGCAGTGAGATAGAGTAGAGAACCAACCATGCCTCTATAGATTGAGATATCTACATTCTTGCCCTTAGCATCTTCATCCATTTTGGTGGTAGTGGCCATGGGTGTCTTAGCAGGTGAGCAGTCTTCTAAGTCAAACTTCTTCAATAAATCCTTGATGTACTTGATTTGACTAATAAAGATACCATCCTTCCTTTGACTAACTTGTAACCCAAGAAAGAATGTCAACTCTCCCATCATGCTCATCTCATATCTGCTCTACATGAGCTTAGAGAATTTCTCACACAACTTCTCATTTGTAGAGCCAAATATGATATCATCCACATAGATCTGAACTTGGATAATATCATCACCATACTTCTTATAAAACAGTGTCTTGTCCAATGTGCCTCTAGTGAATTGATTTTCAAGAAGAAATTATGATAAAGTGTCATACCATGCCCTTGGAGCATGCTTAAGTCCATACAATGCCTTAAGCAATCTGTAGACAAATTCTGGGAAATGTGGATCCTCAAAGCCAGGTGGTTGTTGCACATATACCTCTTCTTCCAACTCTCCATTCAGAAATGTACTCTTGACATCCATTTGATAGACTTTAAAATTTGAATGGGCAGCAAATGCCAAGAATATTCTGATGGCTTCCAATCTAGCAATAGGGGCAAATGTCTCATCATAATCAATGCCTTCCTATTGAGAGTATCATTTTGCAACCAACCTTGCCTTGTTTCTTACAATTACACCATCTTCATCCATCTTATTTTTCAGAACCCATTTTGTTCCTACTATGGTTCTGTTCTTTGGTGCATGCACAAGTTCCAATACTTTGTTTCTTTCAAATTGATTCAGCTCCTCTTGCATAGCATTAATCCAATCTGGATCCAACAGTGCATCATCAAGTTTCTTAGGCTCATTCTGAGATAGAAATCAACCATAAAGACACTCATTTTGAGTTGCTCTCCTAGTCCTCACTCCTGCGTTTGGATCTCCAATAAATTTGCTCTGCAGTGTGTGATCTATCCCATTTTCTTGAATGCCCAGTCTGATTTCTCAACCTTGAGGTTGCTTCATCATCCAAGTCATGATCATTTTCATTTCCTCCCCCTGTGAAGTTGCCATTATTCACAGATGTGTCTTGGATGCTTGTCTCTTCACTGTTGATTGGCACAAATTCTTCTCTTGCTTCATCATTCACTGGAATTTATTGAATTGTAGTCTCAACTTCTGTTTCAATCTCTTCATCAGAATCATCTAGATTTTCAAACCTTAATGGATCTTTATCTTCATCATTGGCTTCTTCTAATCCAGGTAGTTTGCTGTCATCAAAAGTCACATCCATGCTTTCCATAACTTTCTTTTGATCGATGACATAAACTTTGTATGCAATTCTTTCCATAGAATAGCCAAGAAAAATTCCCTCAAATGCCTTTGCATCAAACTTCCCAACATATTCTGAATTATCTTTCAACACAAAGCATTTGCTTCCAAAAGTATTAACATACTTTAGAGTAGGCTTCTTTCCGGTCATCAAATTGTAAGGTGTCTTTTCAGTGTTTTTGTTGATGAGGGTTCTATTCTGGATATAGCATGCAGTGCTCACAGCCTCAGCCCAAAAACATGTAGGCATCTTTGCATCAAGTAACATTGTTCTAGCAGCTTCAATCAGAGTTCTATTCTTTCTCTCAACAACTCTATTTTGTTGTGGAGTCCTTGGAGCTGAAAATTGTTGAGAAATGCCATTCTCTTTGCAAAATGCTTCAAGTAAAGCATTTCTGAACTCTGTTCCATTATCACTTCTCAATGCAATCACACTTGCATTGTTGGCCTTTGCTTCCTTATCAATTTTCTTTATGTGCTCAATGATCACTTATGGAGCCTCATCCTTTGATGCTAGAAATTCCACCCATGTATACCTTGTGTAGTCATCAACCATCACTAGTGCATACTTCTTTCTTGAGAGTGACATAATATTGACAGGCCCAAATAAATCCATATGAATTAATTGTAGGGGCTTGGTGATTGATGTCACTGTCTTTGACTTGTGGCTTGACCTTTTCATTTTTCCTTTTTGGCAAGCCTCACACACTCCTTCTTGATAGAACTCAACTGTGGGCATACCTCTCACTAACTCTCTCTTGACTAGAGAATTAATGGCCTTGAAGTTCAGGTGTGATAGCTTTTTGTGCCATAGCCAACAATTTTTGTTTGATGCCTTTGAATAAAAGCAACAAATTTTATCATTGCTTGCAGAGTCCATATTGGCTACAAACTTTCCCTACTCCAGATAGAGCAAGATCACCAGTTGTTTTGTAGGAGATCAAACATTCATCTTTGTCAAAATTTACCTTTGAGTCCCTTGACTACTGCTACATCTTCAATGATGACATTTACAACTTTCAACTTGCCATATCCCAATGTGTTACCCATGCTGTCATCTCCAAAAGCAACCATTGGGCCAGCCTTCTCCTCATACTTTGATAGCAGGGCCATATCACCAGTCATGTGATTTGAGCATCCACTGTCCAAAATCCACATGACCTTCTTTTCATTTTCTTTGCCCTGCAAACACAAAGGTATTACTTCTCCTTTGGTACCCAAACAAGTTTGGGTCCACTTGGCTTAGAAACAGATTTATCAAAAATAACATGCTTATTAACTTTCTTAGGACTAGTCTTCTTGTCACTGTTAGAAGTCTTAGAAACTGAGTTCTCAGACTTAGGTGACAGAGGTACCTTCCTAGCTCTAGGAGGACTTGAAGACTCTGACCTTGTGTAGTGTGTGTGAATGTTGTGACTTATACAGCCATCCATGAATTGTCTTCTAAAATTAAAACAGCTGGTCATCACATTCATGTTACATGGCATACAGTCAAGTTTATCACAAAATGGTGAATCTCTATGTCTTAAAGGCACAGAGCAATCATAGAAAGGCTTAGCTATACTACCAGTTGGTTTCTTGCATGCATGTGTTAAATGATTAGTGCTAAAACAGTTTTGATAGACTTTTCTAGGGGCATTTGGCACATAAGCATAATTGTTATTCTTGTTTATCCCTGGTTGGCATTCCTGTTTTGTTTCTTATTAGCCACTTTCTTCTCAGATTCATTTTTCCCAGCTGAAGCAAATTTCACAAACTTCTCAGGTCTAGGTCTACCTCCTACTGGCTTCTTGGCTTTTGCCTTGACACTCTCACTCTTAGAGGATGCTGGTTGTTCACTAGACTGTGCCTCATCCTCATCATTCAACATTGGCTTAATGAGTAAGGCATCCTCATCAATTTCAAATGTTGGTTCTTTAAAAATTGGAGACTCAGTCTTTTTCAAAATGTGAGGCACTTCCTCCTGAACAACTATGTCATCTTCAATGACAACATAGCCTTTCCTCTGTTTAAGAGTGCCATAGTCAATTCCAATGGCAGCCTTGGGTTTAGCTTGGTTTCTCTCATGGTAGGACTGTGATAAGTGGATTTCATATCCACTTGGATCGCTTCATTTCGGCTTAAATTGATTGACTTGGACTCAAGTATGTGGTGTGTTTGATGTGTTTTCATTAATTATGTAGGTTTAGCTATTTTGGTTAGGGTTGGAGATTTCCATTGATTTTGGAGTGGATTATTAGCTTGGAATGAAGAAAGGAGTGATTTCTTATGCTACCGTGGAGTTTCATGTGTCTTGGGATTGAAGACGGCATCTAATGCAAAAGAAATGGGAAGAAAACGGAGCGAGAACGAAGAAAAAGAGCAGAAAAATCAGTCGGGCAGAATGCTGGGGGCTGGCAGCGCTCAGTGGGGGCTGGCAGCGCACGAGGGACAGAATGCTGGGGGCTGGTTCCTCTTGAATCTGATGTTTGGAAATTTCCTGGCCATGAAAGCATATGAAGTGTTCTCTATGCCATCTAGTTCTTCAAGAGTATGGAACTCATCTTCTTCCTTCTCTTCAGCAGGTTTAGTCACTTCACCTTCAGTTTCTTCATCATCTACTATCTCCTCTATCCTCAGCTGACTTGTAGATGCTTCTAGGTCTTGAACAGATTTGCTGACAATCAAGGCACATGATGTGTTTATCATTCTGCCTTGGTTGGCTTGGATAGCCCTCTTCTGAAGCAATTCAAGCTCATGAGTGTTTAAAACCCCATAGAGCACATCATATGTGATTTTGTTCAAATCTCTTTCCCTTAGAGAAATGACCCTCTGCTCTAGGTGGTTTGGAGAAGACAATAGAAACTTCATGTTCAACTCCTTAGTGCTGTAACCCTTCACATTCATCTGTAGTTCAGTCACCAGCTTGTGAAACCTTTCAAACATGTCAGTAATACTTTCCTTGGTTTGTGCCATGAAAGCTTCATACTGTGTGAAAGGCATATGACTCAGCCTATTTGTAGTTCGAGGATCCTAATCCAATTAAACTAGATTGTAATAAGTAAATAATATCAACTGTCACAGGAATCTCAAAAGATGATAGCTGTCAGAAGAAAAATCAACAAGTCAATCTATAGTTTTGATGTTTTACACTGGAAGAAGATTCAGTTATCTGATCAAGCCTCAAGGTAGCATTGAAACACATGGATTCATTTAAAGGACAGAGATTTCTATAAGTGATAAGAAACAATATCAGTACCGAATGATTGAAGAGAGTGAAGAATAGAAAAAGACCACAGTTTAAAGTCAAGATAAAGAACAGAGATTGGAGTTAGTCATTCATGAACCAGACAGTACATCGAGCGTCAACAACGATCCAGTGTATGTTCTTTATTATAATTACATGGTACTCAGTGAAGTATTGACTATTAAAGAATTAATATTAATTCTACTTTAATTAATTAAATCAAATAATTAATTTAAATAAATAAATTAATTCTATCAGAATTAATATATTTGTTAAAGTAATTATTAGATTAATTAAATCAGAATTAATATGAAAAAGAAATAGTTATTTAAATGATTTTTATAAATCATTTGATTAATTATAAGCTGAAAAAATATGATAATATAACTATCAAAGGATAGTTATACCGATTGTCATATACAGTTCAAGTGTGACAGTCATATTCAGTTCAAGTGTGACAGTCATATTCAGTTCAAGTGTGACAGTCATATTCAGTTCAAGTGTGACAGTCATATTCAGTTCAAACTGGATAGTCATATCTCATTCAAAGAGATAGTAATACCGAATGTTATATTGGAACTGGATAGTCATACCGAAAGTTATATTTAAAGAGATTGTCATATTACTTGCAGTGGATAGTCATACCGAATGTCATATTATTGTTAACTGATTGTTATATCAGTTGAAACAAAGCAATATGACTATGGCTGTGTTATAAAAGGCAGCAGATTGCAGAAGAAGCAGATCAGTCGAACATAACATCAAAAATATACACAGCAGCCTATCTCTCTCTCTCAAGCTCAAGAACACTTACAAATTAATTTCTATAAATTCAAGTTCATCTCAGTTGTAATATTCTATCCATTGGAACTTGTTTACTTGTGATTCTTGTACTACTAGCGAATTAAGTTTTCTAGTTCACAACTTGATATCTTGATTTTTATTAACTAAATTAGAAAATTTCATGTTGAATTTTCTAATTAGTTATTAATTACTTGATAATCATTTGGACTGATTTTGTAACACCCATCAAGTTAATATATTGTTATATTCAACTTGAAATCTGTGTTACTATATTATTCCGCACAAATTTGTTTAAGATAAATTTTATTTAAAGAACAAATTTCGAGAAAATGATATAGATTGTATTCAACCCCCCCTTTTACAATCTTATCGGACCTAACAATTGGTATCAGAGCCTATTGATTGATACACAAATCAAGATCCTAATTTTATTCCGTCAAAAATCTATCTCGAATTTTTAACTCACTTAAAAATTCATCATGTCGTCAAAAAGCATTGTTAAGATTCCCATGTTTAACAAGGACAATTATGCAATGTGGAAAAATAAAATGGAGTTGTTTCTCGATGTCGCAAATTCTAAATATTTGGGTGTTCTACAGAACGGACCTATAATTCCAAAAGAATATGTAACTGAATCTATTGTTGGAGGAATTGTTGTAACACATGCATCATCTTTTCCAAAGCCTGCTGCTTCTTTTACTCCTGATGAAAAAGAGGACGCAGGACTAGATAAGAATTTGAGACTTATTCTAATAGATTCCCTGGATGCTGTGATGTACAGTCATGTGATGAATTGTAAAACTGCAAAGCACATGTGGGAAACTATTGAGACTATCAATGAAGGAACTGATGAAGTCAGGGAAAACAGACTTCAGATTTTAACCTCTGAGTATGAACACTTTAGAGCTGGCCCTAATGAAGGCATTCAGGAAGTGTTTGAAAGGTATAACAAAATAATCAACAACTTGCAAGTTCATGGCAAGCAATATACACAGAAGGAGATTAATATGAAGTTTTTGTTGACAATGCCCACTCATCTTGAACATAGGATAACGGCCATCAGAGAATCAAGAGATTTGAATAAGATTGCTCTTGAAAGGTTGTTCGGTGTTCTGAAAACCTATGAACTGGAACAAGTACAGTAGAGGGAGGTCTCTGGTAAAGGAAGAGTGCCAAGTTCATCTACAGCTCTTGTAGTTGAGGCACCTAAGGAAGTGGAAGCTAAGGTTATTCTACCTTACAGCTCAGACAAGGAAAAGACTGAAGTAGAACTTGGTCAGACACCACCTACTCAGGATGGTGGAGACTTTTACTCATTGGAAGAGCTAGATCAACTGGAAGATGAATCCCTGGCATTGATGGTAAGGTAATTTGGCAACTTTAGATTCAGAAGAAATCCAAAGTACAAGTTCAAGTCAAATAACAGATTCCAGAGAGGAGGCTCTTCTTCCTCTAGTAACAGGGGAGGATACAAAACTTGATCTGTTGACAGAAGCAAGATTCGTTGCTTCAACTGTAATGAATTGGGGCACTTTACCACTGAATGTCAGAAACCCAAGCAAACTCTAAGAAGAGACTTTGTTGCTGAGAAGAAGAAACCTGGAAAAGCCTATGTTGCGGCTGGTAAGAGTTGGGATGACACGGACAGCGAAGATGAAGAATATGGAAATCTTGCGCTGGTGGCAAATGATGAAGCATCTGATCATCATAACACACCGGTAATTGTTACTGACACTGAATTGATTCGTAGTCTATATAATTCCTTAGATAATGCACAAACTGGATATAATAGACTAGATCTGCTAAGCACTAAACTTGGAAATGAAGTGTCAGAATTGAAAAAGGTGCATATTAATCAAGATCAACAAAGAGATGAAATAACAATGCTTCATAAAAAGGAGAAATCCATTCTAGAAGTTGTAGGCAAACAAATGGATAGAATTACTGAACTTGAAACACAGGTCAGGGATTGTTATAATTCTGTTAAAGTTTCCAAAGAGTTTTTTAACAAAAAATCCGTAGAACGAACAGCAGGTATAGGGTATGGTTACAATGAAGCTGTTGGATCATTGGGCATAAATTCCCCTAACCTTGTTAGTGCTAAAGAAAGGGGAATACCACATGTGCTCAAGAATGTTAAAGAACCTCTATTTAAACAATCTGATGCTGGACCACCAGATATTCTTTCTATGGTTATCCAGGAAGAAATGAGAAATGAGGACAGTGCAAATGGCACAGTCTTTGTTAAGGATAAATCTGTTAAGAACGCTAATCCAAAGAATGTTTCATCTAAGAAAGATGTCACAGTCTTTGTTAAGGCTAAATCTGTTGAGGACACTAATCCAAAGAATGTTTCATCCAAGAAAGATGTACCTAAAGTGCCAGTCGAAGTTGTTGAAACAAGTAGTTCTTCTAAGACTGGATTAGGTGGTAATAAGTTGAAGCAGAAAAATAACATGTCTAACATGAGTACCATGCCTATCACTGATTCTAATCATAAAGCATGTGGTGTTATCAATTGTATGTCTTGTGCTTTTAACAATATGCGTGCTTATTTTAATGGTAGTTATGCATGTGATAAACAGACTGCTCCTCGACAGCATATGAATAGGAACAATAATGTTCGATCAAAGACTGCTTTTCCTCCTCAAGTTAGGAGAGAGACATTTGTACCTAAGACTAAACAAAGGGTTACCAAGAATGTTTACCAGGTCAAATGTCCAGTCAATGACACAAGTGTTATTGCTGCTAAAGAAACATTGATACCCAAGATAAAACAAAAGATTTTCAAATCTGTTTATAAGGTTAAATATTTATTGATTAAAGAGGTTAAAATTAAAAATGTTGTTTTACCTGATAAAGGTCAATACTTTAAATCCGCAGGACCCAATCAAATTTGGGTCCCGAAGAAGGTTTAATCCATTTGTCATTGCAGGGTATTGAACAGGTTGAACGAGTAACCCGGATCTTGGACAGTGGATGTTCAAGGCATATGACTGGAGACAGAACCCTGCTGACAAATGTAGTGGAGAAGGCCGGCCCAGTAGTTACCTTTGGAGATAACAGCAAAGGTAGAACTGATGGATATGGCAGACTTGAAGCTGGAAATGTTATCATTGAAGAAGTGTCCTTTGTAAAAGGACTTGAGCATAATTTGCTCAGCATCAGTCAATTTTGTGACAAGGGATTTGAAGTCTACTTTAACAAAAAGAATTGTCTGATTTCACATAAAAGAAGTGAACAACCATCTCTGACAGGAGTCAGAAAAGGAAACTTGTATGTAGCCAACATGAACACTAGAAGCACTGAAGAAATCAATTGCTTCTATTCAAAAGCATCCACAGATGAAAGCTGGCTATGGCACAAGAAACTTTCTCATCTAAATTTCAAAACAATGAATTATTTGGTTAAGAGGGAAATGGTGAGAGGTTTACCCCCTATGGAATTCACACAAGAAGGACTATGTGATGCCTGTCAAAAAGGCAAACTAAAAAGCGCAACTCACAGAAGCACTGATATATCTTCAATAACCGATCCTTTACAGTTACTTCACATGGATCTATTTGGTCCAGTGAATGTGATGTCTATATCAAAGAAAAGATATGCTCTTGTGATTGTTGATGATTTTTCAAAATACACATGGGTCTTGTTCCTAAATTCTAAAGATGAGACTCCACAACTGGTGATTGATCATATCAAGTTAACTGAGCTGGATTCCAAGTATCCAGTGAGGGCTATAAGGTCAGACAATGGAACTGAATTCAAGAATGCAGTTCTGAATGACTTTTGTACTGAAAAGGGTATAACCAGACAATACTCAGCTCCAAGAACTCCTCAGCAAAATGGGGTAGTTGAAAGAAAGAATAGAACCTTGATTGAAGCTGCACGTACTATGTTAAGTGAATCAAGGCTTCCATTGTACTTTTGGGCTGAAGCTGTCAACACTGCTTGCTATACTCAGAATCGAACTCTTATCAACAAAGACTTAATGAAAACACCCTATGAAGCCATGAATGAAAAGAAACCAACACTCAAATACTTTCATGTATTTGGAGCAAAATGCTTTGTACTTAAAGAAGGAGACGATCAAGGTGGAAAATTTGAAGCCAAAGCACATGAAGCAATTTTTGTTGGTTATGAAAGAAGAGCTTATAAGGTGTATTTGATTGAACATCAGAAGATGATGGAAAGTGTCAATGTAACATTTGATGACACTAAACTCCCTAGTATCCAAACTGAAGATTCATCTGAAAAGCTATCTTTTGAAGATATGACAGATCTAGATTCAGATGGTGATAGTCCACCTGATGTTTTTGCTGATGCTAATGACAACAATGACAATGATGAGTCTAATCAGAATAATGGTGGTGAAAATAATGATAATATTGAAAACACCACTCATACTTCTAAACACTCATCTAATCATCCTGGCAATAACTCAGGGGGAGTTAATGAAGGATCTACTAGTCATACTCAATATCACAATGAAGAACAAGGCGAATCATCAAGACTAAATCTTCCCAGACAGACTGTTTGGAATAGAGCTCATCCTTTTGAGCTAATCGTTGGTGATCCAGATGTTGGTGTAAAGACTAGAAGAGCTTTGCAAAATCAATGTAATTATTCAGGGTTTCTATCTGAAATGGAACCTAAGAAAACTGAAGAAGCTCTTTCAGATCCTGATTGGGTCATTGCTATGCAAGATGAACTCAATCAATTTAAACAACAAGAAGTATGGAAGCTGGTACCCAGACCTACAAATAGAACAGTGGTTGGTACTAGGTGGGTATTCAGAAACAAACTTGATGAAGATGGCACAGTAACAAGAAATAAAGCAAGGTTGGTAGCAAAAGGTTATTCACAATCTGAAGGCATTGACTATGATGAGACCTATGCTCCAGTGGCTAGACTCGAGGCCATTAGGATATTCTTGGCATTCGCAGCCTTTTCTAACTTTCATGTTTATCAAATGGATGTCAAGAGTGCCTTTCTGAATGGTAAGCTGGATGAAGAGGTATATGTAGAACAACCACCTGGTTTTGAAGATCCAGATCTATTGGGTTATGTCTACTTTCTCTTCAAGGCTATTTATGGTCTTAAGCAAGCACCAAGGAAATGGTATGACACTCTCTCTGAATTTTTACTTGAAAATGAATTTACTAGAGGTGTCATAGACAAAACTCTCTTCACAAAGAAACATAAGAATGATACAATATTAGTCCAAATCTATGTGGACGATATAATATTCGGGTCTACTAATGATCTTCTTTGCAAGAAATTTGCTAAGTTAATGAAGGGAAAGTTTGAAATGAGCATGATGGGTGAGCTGAAGTTCTTTCTTGGATTGCAAGTAAGTCAAAGGACAGATGGAATATTTATCTGTCAATCCAAGTATGTTAAAGAGCTTCTCAAGAAATATCAAATGGAGGACTCATCTTCAGCAAGAACACCATCATCAACAGCGGTCAAATTTGGAGCATGTGAAAATTCTGCCAAGGTAGATATCACAAGCTACAGAGGTATGATAGGCTCATTACTTTACCTTACTGCAAGTAGACCTGATATTATGCATGCTACGTGCTTGTGTGCAAGGTTCCAATCGGATCCTAGAGATGTTCATCTCATTGCTGTTAAACGAATCCTGAGATATCTTAAGGGTATGCCTAACTTAGGCATCTGGTACCCTAAAGATTCTGGTTTTAACCTTGTTGGATATACAGATTCAGATTATGCGGGAAGTGTTGTAGACAGAAAAAGCACATCTGGCAGTTGTCAATTCCTAGGTGGAAGACTTGTTTCCTGGTACAGTAAGAAATAACAGACAGTTTCCAACTCAACAGCCGAAGCTGAATACATCGCTGCTGGAAGCTGCTGTGCTCATATCTTATGGATTAGGAATCAACTTAGAGACTATGGCTTTGTATTAAACAATATTCCTATTTTGTGTGATAATACAAGTGCCATAGCAATCTCCAACAATCCCATGCAGCATACAAGAACAAAGCACATTGACATCAGGTATCATTTTATTCGAGAGCATGTCATGAATGGTACCGTGGAGTTACTTTTTGTACCTACGGAAGAACAAACAGCAGATATTTTTACTAAGTCTCTTGACGAATCCACATTTACCAGACTTGTTGGTGAATTGGGTATGTTAAATAGTCCTAGTAATTAAACTAGTTAATATCTGAGGTTTGATCTTTAATAATTTACAAGTGATTGATGTGTTAATATTTGTTATTGAAATCACTTGTATAATTATTTTATCAACTTATACTTTTGCTTGTTTCTTCTTAAATCATTGTCATTATCTTCTTTATATATTTCTAATTACTTCTTGTAATTTTAGAGTAATTCATTTTCCTTAAAAATATTTTTCTCGAATTTTACAAGCTGTAATTTATGAGAAATCTATTTTTCTTGAAAATGTTATTATTTTAAAATCAGTTTAATTATTTTTTATGTTTAATAAATTATAGTTTCTTTTTGAATAATTTTCTATATGGAAATTATTTTATTAGAAAATTTATAGATTTATTAATTCACCAGAAATAATTATGTAAATATTTAGTATTTTATTTTATTTTGATTTGTAGTGTTTGTTATTTTGTTATTAATGTTTGATTTCGTAAAAAGGACTACCTATGATCGTTTGTATAATTTTTATTAGGTTTGCTAATTTTAGTGTAAATTATTTTGCTATTTTGTAGCTTGTTTTTTAATAATAATTAAATTGCTTTATTGTTAGAATTTGCTACTTGTAAATATTCTGTTAATATTTGGATTTTAGGATAGTTATATTAGTTGTTTTGTTAATATTACAATCGGTATAACAATCAATCTGATTGTTATATTCGAGTTTGTTGATAGTTATATTAGTTAAGTTTATTGTGATATAACTCTAGATATAACTTATTAATTAGATAGTCATATTACTGTCTTCTGCATATATAAATTTAATTAATGTATAGTTATATTAGTGTTATTGCTCGAAATATGACTATCGATATAACAATTTTACTGATTGTCATATTCTTTGTTTTTTCGATAGTAATATTGTTATTTAACTGTTATATAACTATTAATATAGAATAGATATATTACGTTTACACGTAATATAACTATCGGTATGACTATCAACCGATAGTCATATTACAACTGATTTGTATATAAACAGATAGTTATATCCCGTAGTCATATCAGTTTTATTTCTCTCCAATTAGCGTGTTAAGTCACCTAATACTATTTCGGTCGATACATACATATATACACGTATAACTGTCGAATTGCTGCCCAATTTTTGTCTCAAATCACACTCCAATCACAATTCTAAGAACAACAATCGATTACCCAGTCGATTATCTTCAAAATCACGGTTTAAATGTAAGATTTGGTTGAGT
Source organism: Saposhnikovia divaricata (assembly GCA_036435485.1). NCBI lineage: Eukaryota > Viridiplantae > Streptophyta > Magnoliopsida > Apiales > Apiaceae > Saposhnikovia > Saposhnikovia divaricata. The sequence goes on from CM071600.1 coordinate 48,645,035, forward strand.
TTTTGTGATTTTGAGTTTGAATCTTTCGAATTTTCGATCTAAAATTCAAGAAGATTGGTTGTGATTTTTCAAAAACTAAAAATATACTTGTGTTTGTACTGGTATCAAGATCATTGCCTAAAATTTTCAGAATTTTTGGTGAAGAATTCAGTTTTTCGAATTTTTAATTAATTATTAATTCGAATTTTGTGAATTAATTGGGTTAATTGTTGAATTTTGCAGATTCCTTAATTTTAATACCTGATTTGGAATGGCTGGTGCTTATAATAATTTTGAGATTGTTAATCACAATTTTATTGGATATTTTAATCCCGAGGATTGCTCGGTGGATCGGTTCAAGCCTTGGATAACTTTTCTGAACGAACAAAATATCTGTAGCCATGCTATAACTGCAATTATTCCCATGAAATTTGGTCCACTTAAACTAATGTGTACTACAGCTGTCTCAGATGGAAGATCGTTTTCTTTCAACTTTAATGATAAGACATATACAGTGGATGAATCTGTCTTCAATGCTGCTCTGAAACTTCCTACTGAACAATTTGCTGAAGCGCCATCAACTGATGAGTTGGCTCAATTCTTTACACATCTGAACTATCAAGGTCAACTGGATCTTAAACGTCCACTCAAAAGCAACCTTGTTCAAGAATGGAACATTTTCTTCGAGATCATAGCAAAGGTTTTTGCCAATTCTACCAAGAGTAACAATACCGTCATCACAGGTATGTTACAGTCAATTGGTTTCTCAATTGCTCATAACAGAAGGATCAACTTTGGCAGCTTGATATGGCCTATATTGTTAAATCATGTGAAGAAGGCTAGAAAGAACTTTGGGAAAGGTAAAATGGTTAAGTGTCATTACCCTCGATTTTTGACATTAATATTTAATCATCTTATGCCTAAGGATCAACCTGCTCCTTTTCCAAATGATCGAGTTCAATGATCTGGTAAACCAAACAAGAAGTTCTACACTAGGTTGGATACTTGTAAGGCTCTGTTGCATGTTCCAGTGGTCATAACACCATATATGTCGACATTCATAAATTTCCCAAATGTTATGCCTCAACCAGTTGCTGGGATACTTACACTTGAACAAGCTCCAGAACATGAAGCAGAACAAGCTCCTGAACATCAACCAGAACCAGAACCTCAACCTGATCCTGAACCCTTAACTGCTCCTGAACCTCAATTTCCAGTGGATCAACCCACTCAGAGTGAAGATGCTGCAAATGTTAATGATCAGGTATTTGACTCAACTACTTCGCAATCTCAATATCTTTCTGATAGTCAATTATTTGTGAGAAATGACCAAGGGGCTGTAGCACCACAACCTTTAACCCAGGTCAATGCACCAAACACCAATTCTACATTCTCCAAATACTATCACAGAAAGAAATTGTCAATCAAAAGATCTAATCCGAGTAGTGATGTCTTGAGTGAAACCACAGCTCTGCCTTTACATAAGAAAAGTAAAACTATATCTGAGGTAACTGTAAACCCCTTCATTTCTTCAAGCTCACCCCTGTTACTCACAATGGGGGAAGACATTTTCTTAAATGAAGCTGAAAACATTGTCATGCAAGGAGAGCAAGTTACAGTGCCTGCCATTGTTACGGCAGAAGAACCCTCACAGGTTGATAGGGATTTGCGAACTCCCATTGCACCACCACTGACCTTCCAAGAGGAGGCTAGGGTGATTTCTGATGCAGGTACAATGGATGCAGCTCAGGAATATGAGAGGAGTGATGTAAGGATTACCTCAAATCTGAGTGAAACACTAGCACGTGAGGTGAGTGATACTCATAGAGCTATTGAGGTGAGCGCACACAATGACACAAACACTCTATCTCTCATGGCACAACTTGATCAAATGAAAGAAAGTCTTGCTCAAGCTGAAGAGGATAATAAAAACTTAAGGTTTGACATGGATAACATGAGAACTATCTTCAACAACAAGATCAATGCACTCAAACTCTCTCAACAACAAGCAATTGTAGACTCTGGAGATGTCACGGTGGCTCTAGATCTCATTATAACTTCTATGTCGAATCAGATTGAAGATCTTCAGAATAACATAAATGAGAATCACTTATCCACTGAACATCGTCTTAGTCAAATTGAAAGGCAAAATGATCATCAAGCAAAGTGGTTGAGACACTTATATAATATCATTAGCAGAACTCACTCACTTACAGCAGAAGAGAAGAAATTCTTTGAAAGTAGTGATGAAGGTGGCCCTGGAGCTGGTACAAGCCATAAAGCTGTAGAGGATTCCTCAACTAAGGGGGAGAAATCTAGAGGGGGAGGAAGTGTGAGTAAAGAAAAAGTTGAAGATATGAGTGATGGGAAGAAGAAGATAACTCAAGCAACAGCAGAACAGGATGATGATGATACTGTAAAAGGTTATTACTATACAGGTGAACCTGATAACCTTGATCTTTTTGCTGACTTGCAGTTTCCTGATGTTGGTGAAGAATTTGATGAACCGGATCTCAGTTTTTGGGATGATGAAGAGCAAGTAATTCCTGATTCTGTTGAAACACAAAGAATGAATTTTGAAGCTAATCAAGAACTTAAACAGAATGATGCTAATCTGTCTATGAGAGAAGAAAGGCTCAAGAAGACACTAGAACAGATAGCTCATAATGAAAGGCTTAAAAAGGCTGAACAGGAAGCACTTCAAAAGCAACATGCTCACAAGCTGGAAGTAAGGAAGATGTACATCAAGTACAAAAGTGGTGATAAATGGGAATGTGCTCAAAAGGTAATAGACTCACCACAAACTTCTGACTATGATGATCGTAGGGTGATTGCTATTTTTGAAAGCTTTAAAAAGAAGAACCCTGTACATGACATGTACCTAAAAGCTTTGAAGACAGAAATTGTGAGAATAACTACTGCAACTGATCCGAAGAATGGTGAGCTACTAATCTTTGTTGAATGTCATAAGCTTGGATCTCATAAAGTATCTCTTCAGTTCTTCTATGATAGATCTCTGTCAGAGCTTTGGGTGCTGAGACCAAAAGTCAGAACATCTTCTGAGCTAGGTATACTACTTCATGAAAAATTTCAAGAATTTGCTGAAAGAGCTGGTCCTGAAGTAATAGATAACCCTCCACAAGTTAAAATTCTTAAGGGAGAAGTTATTCACACTGTTAATCTTCAGACAAAGGAATTATATACACATCTTGCCAAACATTTGGTGTATGTTGAATATGCTCTTCGAAATCATGGTTTTGCATCTCAAGAAAAAATTGAAGCTGCAGATCATATAAGATCCTATGCTCAGACCAACATGAAGAAGTATAAGCAGTATCAAGGTGAGTTGAGAAAGAAACTTGGAATACCACTAGTTTATCCTACAGATGTATCATCCAGAAGAGAGTTACTTGTTGACTCTGAATTGATCAAGAATCTACCTGATATGGATGAACAAGAAGAAGGAGAAATCAACGAGGAAGAAGGTGGTAAATGAAGAATAGCTCTGCAAGTTATATCATTAGAGCTTTGATAGAACAAGATAGGATAATTGTATTATATGATCAGTCTAGAGGATCATCTATCTTGTATCTATCTTTTCTGTTTGAATCTGGATAATGTTAAATATGGACCAGAACTTTTCCATTATTTACTTAGCATTTAAAGTTTTTTCCTTTACTTGTTTAATTGGGATTAGTTGAAGAATCCTCTAGGTATTTGCTTGTTATTGTCTAACAAACAAATAGGGGGAGATTGAAAGGCATATGACTCAGCCTATTTATAGTTCGAGGATCCTAATCCAATTAAACTAGATTGTAATAAGTAAATAATATCAACTGTCACAGGAATCTCAAAAGATGATAGCTGTCAGAAGAAAAATCAACAAGTCAATCTATAGTTTTGATGTTTTACACTGGAAGAAGATTCAGTTATCTGATCAAGCCTCAAGGTAGCATTGAAACACATGGATTCATTTAAAGGACAGAAATTTCTATAAGTGATAAGAAACAATATCAGTACCGAATGATTGAAGAGAGTGAAGAATAGAAAAAGACCACAATTTAAAGTCAAGATGAAGAACAGAGATTGGAGTTAGTCGTTCATGAACCAGACAGTACATCGAGCGTCAACAACGATCCAGTGTATGTTCTTTATTATAATTACGTGGTACTCAGTGAAGTATTGACTATTAAAGGATTTATATTAATTCTACTTTAATTAATTAAATCAAATAATTAATTTAAATAAATAAATTAATTCTATCAGAATTAATATATTTGTTAAAGTAATTATTAGATTAATTAAATCAGAATTAATATGAAAAAGAAATAGTTATTTAAATGATTTTTCTAAATCATTAGAATTAATTAATTTATTTAAATTAATTATTAGATTAATTAAATCAGAATTAATATGAAAAAGAAATAGTTAGTTAAATGATTTTTATAAATCATTTGATTAATTATAAGCTGAAAAAAATATGATAATATAACTATCAAAGGATAGTTATACCGATTGTCATATACAGTTCAAGTGTGACAGTCATATTCAGTTCAAGTGTGACAGTCATATTCAGTTCAAGTGTGACAGTCATATTCAGTTCAAGTGTGACAGTCATATTCAGTTCAAACTGGATAGTCATATCTCATTCAAAGAGATAGTAATACCGAATGTTATATTGGAACTGGATAGTCATACCGAAAGTTATATTTAAAGAGACTGTCATATTACTTGCAGTGGATAGTCATACCGAATGTCATATTATTGTTAACTGATTGTTATATCAGTTGAAATAAAGCAATATGACTATGGCTGTGTTATAAAAGGCAGCAGATTGCAGAAGAAGCAGATCAGCCGAACATAACATCAAAAACATACACAACAGCCTATCTCTCTCTCTCAAGCTCAAGAACACTTACAAATTAATTTCTGTAAATTCAAGTTCATCTCAGTTGTAATATTCTATCCATTGGAACTTGTTTACTTGTGATTCTTGTACTACTAGCGAATTAAGTTTCCTAGTTCACAACTTGATATCTTGATTTTTATTAACTAAATTAGAAAAGTTCATGTTGAATTTTCTAATTAGTTATTAATTACTTGATAATCATTTGGACTGATTTTGTAACACCCATCAAGTTAATATATTGTTATATTCAACTTGAAATCTGTGTTATATTATTCCGCACAAATTTGTTTAAGATAAATTTTATTTAAAGAACAAATTTCGAGAAAATGATATAGATTGTATTCAACCCCCCTTCTACAATCTTATCGGACCTAACACTGTGTGACCAGTATCTGTTTCTAATTTTCTCTAACCTCCTCTGTCCTTTCACACAATACCTCAATGTGATCCCACATCTCTTTTACTGATTTGCATGAGGCTATATTCACAAACATTGACATCTTCATAGAATCTATTATCAGCAGCATGAGATGACTATCCAGGGCAACCTTATATTTCTCTGAGTCTGTCCATTTGGATGGTTCCTTGGCCACATAAGATCTTTGAATGTTTGTGGTTCCAACTGTCTTTTCAGGGATCTCTTGTTGTGGAACAAAGGGACCATTCTTGAGGATATCAGGATATAGAGGGTTATCAGCTTTTATGACCAACAACATTTTAATCTTCCAGAGGTTGTAATTTTCTTTGTCGAACTTAGGGACCTTCACCGTTCCAGTAGTCTTTGGTGTATTCATGATCTTTTTCTGTTAATGAATAAACAGCCTGCTCTGATACCACTTGTTGAGTATTGAATATACCAAAAAGAATACAGAGGGGGGGGGGTGAATGGATTCTCTAACTTTTCTTCGAATCTGCTTAGTGGTGCATGTGGTAAAGTATGTGCTTTGTGCTTAAACAAATATGAGTGCGGAAATATAAGACACAACAACACAGTACTCACTTCAATCTAATATTTTATTTGATCAAAATGTTGCTACAACCTGAGAACAGAAGTTCGTATTCTCAGCTTCTTTATCAGAGAGATGTATTTCCTGAATGTGTATCTTGCAAAGCTTAACTAGTAGAGAAGTGAGGTTGTACTCTTATAGAACATGAGTACACCCTACTTACTACAAATAAGGTTACAGGATAAATTACTTTCTAGTATGTCTATCCTTTTTGAGTAACATCTAAACGGCTTGAGATTTGACTTCCTTTAACTCTGTTCAGATCCACTTCTTTAGCAGCTTGTCTCTTGAAACATCTCTCTAAGATTTTTGTAGTCTTTCCAAAAACACTTTACAGTACTGTGGTCCTGAAAGCGTTTTGGCTTGCTGCAGGTTTCTGACTTGTACAATTCTTCAGTATTTTGTCTCCAAGACTGTATTCGAGAAGTAACTGAGTGATCGATTCGAGAACTAGAATTGACTTGATAGATAACTCTGAGTTCTCGAATACTGTATAATTATCATATTGAATCACTTCTCGAATTAGTCTTTTCTCCAGAAATCCTTGAGTTGTCGAATAGAACACTTGACTTGTCGAATCCCTGAGATGTCGAGTAGCTTCTTGAGTCCTTGAGATATCGAATACAACTTTGACTTGTTGACTCTTGGAGAACTCGAATACCACTTTGACTTGTTGACTTCTTGAGTTCTCGAATAGAGTATTAGACATGTCGAATCTCTGAGTTATCGAATGACACTTTGACTTGTTGACTTTCAGAGATGTCGAATAATGTCTTTACAGATATCGAATCCTTGACTAGTCGAATGCTAGACTTCTCGAATATGACAAACATACTTCTCGAATTGGTACTTAGGTAAATCTTCATTCTTCAAATTCCAACTTTGTTTATTTTGACAGTCTTGATCTTCAAGATTGAGGCATGATCCTTGGAACTTCTTTCAAGCATTATTCTCTGACTTTTAATTACAGTTACACAGATAGAAATTGATGCCTATTACACGTACTACAACAAGTAGAAACTCTACAACTAGAGGTTCCCTCAGTTAAGAGGTCATGTAAGTAATGCATAGCATTACAAACAATTAGACTTGTTATTAGATATATACAGGCATGCCTCTGTGACTAACACTATATACTCATGAATGTAGTTTCACATTAATTATGGTTTTATGTTGATCCCTATGCAGATTATGATGCTGATTTTTTCAATGTTCCTACAGACCATGAAGATCCTATGATTGGCGAAGATGAAAATGACGAAAATTACAAATTTTATCCTGATATGTTTTCGAATCCTAACGACCATCAATCCTGATGACGTTACACATCCAATCCCGATCAGTTACTTTAGGACTGATCAGCTACTTTAGGAAAGATCTTGAAATTCATTGAATCAGTATTTTCAACATTTATAACAATATAAATTGTATGTTTTGAATTGAGTTTACACGTTTTTTTAGATATTTTCCAAAAAATCTCATTTTATTTAAATTAGATGATTGCTTAATGATGAACAATATCTTCCTCTTAGACGTGAAACAACTCCCAATATGGATATAAGCTAAATTAAAAAATATATAACATATAAAATATAACTTGAATATTCAAACTTGGATAGAAGAATACTTTTAAATAAAAAACATGATTAATTGTTTTATCTCTAATACATGAGGCCGAAGTTAGTGATGAATAATTTAATATCACTCTTTTAGATTAAGTAATGTAAATGCTTTTATTTCTTATTAATTTTTTTTGTCATTTTAAGACGAGATACAAATTTATTATTTATTTATTTCAAATTAATTTTTTCATGGTTAAAGTTAACTTTTCAAAAAAATAATAATTAATTTTTTGCGTAAATGATCTGTTTCATCACTGTACATTACCGAAAGTTTCAGTTGGGTTACCAGCCCAAAAAAGTTTTCAAACACATAACTGTACAATAAAAATATTCAAACAGGTCACTGTACGTTTAAAAAATTTCACGACCGTTAAAGTTTGACGGAAAACGTTAAACTGAAAATCAACTTTCAATTAGGTCACTGAGCATTAAAAAAATAATAAAATTTCAGAAAAATTATATGAATTTAAGAAAAAAAATCAGAAAAATTTCTACTATATGGATTTAAGTAAAAATTAAGTAAAAAATTCAGAAAATTTTCGTAAAAAAAAATTTAAATTTTTTTAATTCGAATAAATTTGAAATTTTTTAATATGAAAAAATTTATACACATATCTTAAAAATATTCGAAAATATTTATACGCATATCTTGAAATTTTTTGAATTTTTTTAATTAAAAAAAATTTATACGCATTAAACTGAATGAATATGTTCATTTTTAAATTCGAAAAAATTTCATTCGAATGAGTATGTTCATTTTTAAATTAAATTTTATTCATTCGAAAAAAAATAAAAATTCACTTTTGATTGAAAAAACGTGATATCTTAAAATATTTGTTTGCAGGTATCTATTTATACGCATATAAATTGAATGGGTATATTCATTTTTAAATTTAATTAAATTCTAATCATTTGAAAAAATTTAAAAATTTTTGTATCAAACAAGTTGTTTGATTTTGTTTAGCAATCATGAACTCTGTTTAGCAATTTTGTTTAGCAATCAAACAAGTTGTTCAAAAAATTCAAAAGATTCAGAAAAATTGAAAAAAAATTTACGAAATATTTTTGAATTTTTAAGAAATTTTTTCATATAAGTAATTTAAATTTAAGAAAAAAACTTTATATAAGAAAAAATATGAATTTGAAAATTTTAAAAATTTCTTATAAGATTTTTTATTCAGAAAAAATAAGATTTTTTCTTAAATTTTTACGAAATTTAAAATTTTGAAATTAATTTTTCTGAATTTTTAGTTATATGATTTAATTAAAAAAAATTAAGAAAAATTCGAAAAAGTTTCAGTTTCAGTTGGGAGTGATCTGTTTGAAATTTTTTTATTGTACAGTGATGTAACTGAAAATTTTATTGCGCCACGTCACCTTTCCGTTAGTCAACTTAACGGCAGTAACCTGTTTGAAATATTTTAATTGTACAGTGATGTATTTGAAAACTTTTTTGGGCTGGTAACTCAACTGAAAATTTTGCTATTATACAGTGATGAAACAAATCATTTACCCTTAATTTTTTGGACCATTCAAAATTTAAAAATATGTATTATTTTTACTTTGTGTGACACATATTCTCAATCTTCGTATTTATCAATTTTTTTTTATAATTATACTACCTCCACCCCATCTATTTATTTATACTTTACTTTTCTTGATATCATTTTCAATTATTACATTTCATTTTTTTTAAAATAATACAAATTTTATAATATAAAAATTAATTAAATCCACTATTTTACTTCATTGTACTTGTACGTTTTATACATTAAATATTAATTCGTCTATCATTCCACTTATTTTCTTACTTTTTTTTTTACTATGTAATATATTTTCTTAAAATTCGTGTACAATTAAAATATAAACAAATGGATGAAAGTTGGGACGGTGGAAACATATAATTTTTGTGTAAAATTTGTTTTGTATATTTACACGATAGCTAGATGAAAAATGCATAATTGTCAAGTTTTAAACCTTAGTTTAGCTTTAAAATAAAGACTAAAATAAAAAAATGTAATTGATTTTAATTTTTCCTCTTTTGTCAAAAAGTGAAACTGAAATTTGGTTTGGTTAAAGAGAATGATGGACGATGTTTTCAGGGGGAACAATAGGTTAAAACAAATTTGTATTTATGAATCAAGTGGTCTGGTAGGGATATTTTTGTAAATATAAGATTCATCCCTTACATTTACAAAAATGCCCCTAATTTACTAATATACTCTTTTTAACCTCCGGTATGTTACTTGAGGACATCCTTATGCCCGACATACCCGACATACTGTGGTTAAATATATATGTAGAAGCTGCTCCAATACAAACCTCCTTAGAATACAAACCTAAAAACCAAATTTCAATCCAACATTTAAGCTAATCTAATGACCAAAATAGGGGTACCTCAATACGAAAAAGTCTTATAATTCTGCCCTCTATCCATTCATCGAAAAAAAAACTTAAAGAAAATATAACCTTTTTTTTAAAAAAATGATGACATGGCAGCGGTTTTTTTTTGTTTTTTGTTTTTTTTTGATGAATGGATAGAAGGTTGAATTATAAGATTTTTTTGTGAAGGTGCCCTGACAAGCCCTTAAAATATATGAAATATAATATATTTTTGGTTGATTTGTAGTTCTCATTTGGTTTGTATTTGAGCAAAAACCAGTACATGAGAGGGAGGAAGGGCTTGTTTGGTTGTTTGTTATTCTACTTTGTTATTTGTTCTTCCCCTTTGAGAGCTTTGAGCGGGAAACAATACCCTAGTTGTAATCCACGGAGATGGCGCCATTGTTGCAGTCCTCTCAGCCTTGGGTCGAAAAATAGTTGAGTTTGATTATTACTTACTATTATTTCATTTTCACACATTATTATTTACTAATTTGTTAATTAATTGATTATCGATTGATTCATTGTTTTTCTCAGTCGACCTAAGCAAGTAAAGGACGTAGCTCACCAAGACGAGGTCGTTCGTGTCCTCACTAACACTCTCGAGACCGCTAATGTTATCTCTCTCTCTCTCTCTCTCTCTCTCTCTGGGTTTTGTATAAGTCTTTTGTTACAATTGATTTTGTTGATTTCAAAGCCTTTCATTTCATTGTTATAATTGAGTTTTTAATAAGACTTTTGATATGTAATGTGTGTCAGTGTGTGTAATTATTTTTCGGAAAGTGGTTTGATTGGGGGTTTTGGTTTAATGTGTAGTGCCCACATATGCTGTTTTATGGTCCACCTGGAACCGGCAAAACTACTACCGCTCTTGCCATTGCACATGAGCTTTACGGGTATGCTTTTTGTTTCTGTGTTTCTACGTATTTAGATTTAGTGTTTAGTCCTGCCAGCGATTTGTACTTCTAGTTGATCTAGATAACCTATATGTTTGCTTTAATTCTTTTTGTTTATTTATTATGAAACAAATTCCATAAATTTGGGGACTGAAGGTTTGTGGAAGTGTAACTTAATTTTATTATTACGAATCAGTTTAGGTAGCCGTAGGCTCACCTACCTTTGCTGCAAGAAGAAGTTACATATGTTTAATTTTTCACCCCTGTTCCTAGTTTGATTTATGGCAGCTTGCTAATCCAATTGATATGTTGGAACTAATACTAGAAATCAACAATGGATGAAAGAACTGACAAGTACTATAATGGACCAGAGGGAGTAATATGCTTCCTTGAGATTTGTAACTATGAGATTACTCAAGATTAGAAATTGAATGAATGAAATGACAATTAAATGCTTCCTTGAGATCTGATAATAGATGCAAAAATTGCAGCTATAATAACACAAACTACCACAAAATGGAAAATTAACTTTATGTAGAATATTATTTCACCCACTATAGTTGCTTTGTAATAAAAAACGAGTCATGATCGTTATCATAGTGGAAGCTTACTTTTGTAATATAAGAGAACATAAAAAAATCAGGTCAAAGCATACACTACCATCTCTTCTAAATCTGTATAAATCCTTTTTGTCGGAAATAGTGTAGTCAATATAGATAAGATAAATGATAGAATGAAATTTTTGATAGCTATCTACACGAAGAGAAAATTTGTATAAAAGAAATAAGTAGATAATTAATTTTATATTATATCGTATTCAAAGGTGAAAAATCATACATAGTCTTTAGGCTTGACACTCATGAAACTAATTAACATACCTCAAACTTGAAAACAAGCTTACGTATGGAACCAATCTCCATGTCTGAACTTCATTTGACTTAATTAATGCTAGTTAATGCAAGTTTGTTGAAGTTGAAAATATGGACATTGGTGCAGTATGTGAGCTTGTTTCAAGTTTGACATGATGTCTATTGATTCGGCTTTCCCCCCAACTGAAAGTCAAGTTTTTTCTCCAGGCCACTAAGGGCATCTCCAATAGAAGTTGCCAACATAGTTGCCAACATAGTTGCCAACATAGTTGCCAACTTCGAACACATCATCACATATATTACTTTTTTATTTCTTCTCTCCTCCATCTCATTGTTGGCAACTTTTGTTACAAATCTACTCCAATAGTTGGCAACTTTAAAAGTTGCCAATGTGGTCCCATACATCAATTTTATATTATCTTATAAACACATATTATATTTATATATTCTAAATAAAATTGAAAATTTGGATATTTAAAATACTTAATTCCCTGCCGTAATGATTTTTTTTTCCTTTTTTTGACATTACATTAATATAAAATATCAAATGATTTAAATTTTTAAATATAAAATAATATTATCTTTACATCAATATCATTTGATTAAATGAAAATAGTGCAAAAAAAATTATATTTTTTTCTTTTCTTCTCATGTGCATTAATGATATTAGAAAAAAAAGAAAAAAACATTTAAAGAGATAATAAAATGTGGGAGATATAAAAAAGGGTAAAGTTAAATACACTTTTGGGGAGTTGTATGTGTTTTAACTAAATGGGGAAGTTGCCAACTTTTGGCAACTTTGGTTGGCAACTTGATGGCAACATTGATCTTCCAATAGGTGGGCAACCAAGGGTGCCATGCCACATAGGACTTGGCAACCTCTTGGCAACCCCTATTGGAGATGCTCTAACGTGGTTTCATTTCCGGCACCACATGAAGTTCCTACCTTGCTTCTGCCTTCTAACACTACTCTGGCCAGTACAACATCCATCGCCTAAAGTTTTTCGTCGTTGTTCCACACTCAAAATTTGGTAAGTCTTCAACATATGCCACATAATGTAATGACGTTCGCTTCCACTTCCCGTTAATGATAATTACACCACCAACACCCGCAGTTCGACAAGTGATCGTATAGATATTATTTTATTTAATTGTTTTATACTACTTGTATCTTGTTAAAATGGTAATGTCGATAACTATTTAAGATAAATTCACTGTTAACTTTCATATATAATCTTTGTCATCTGTATTTTCCTTAAATATCGTGGAGAAAAGGAATTAACCAAATTCACAAGAGCTATGTATTTGCGTGCTGTGACTTGATTTCTTATATTTAACTATATTAGGAAAGTAAGTTTCAATAACAAATATGCTTTGTTTTTATTTTTTTTGAATTTTGTTATAAAGAGCAGGTGATTGTTATTTTACGAAAACTCAAATTTCCATGTGGGAGTTTGTGGTATCATAACCACATTCATTGTTAATCTCATAGTTACGATTTCCGGGAAACCTAGTTTTTACAATAGGAGCGAGAACAAATAAGTTTCTATCCTCGGGGAGCATGCAACTATGATATTCTTGCTATAATATCTTTTTATGCTATTTTAATTGCAATATATAAATATCACACACAAAATTATTTTTTTCTGCTAAACTGGAGATGGAGACGTGCCAGGAGGCAAGTACATATGCATCTGTCCTTGAATAAGGCTTGACATCCAAATTTTGTTCTTTATTAAATCTAATTATATAATTGGTTGCCACAAATCTTAGATGAAGTAATTGCAGAAACCCGGAAGCTGCAACACTCTTAACTGCCTTGATTACAAAACCCCCTGGATTAAAAACCCTAATTGCAGAAAAGCCCCAATTCACTTAATCAAATTGAACAACAGTAATTATATGAAACAATAGAAACTGACAATGAAATAAGAGTACTGATAATCAAACTGAATCTCCGGTATTACAAGTTTGGCTCGGCAATTCGAGAAGCCCAGCTACTCTCCCAAATAATATAAAAACGTTCTACAATCTCGATAAAATGAAATAGATCTACACAACCCTCTCTTATCCTTTCCTCCCGGGTCCCACTCTTACCTCCCCTCTCTTTTATTTTATTATTTCTCTAATTATTCTTCATTACTCCTTTATTGATGTGCTTTGACTTTTTTGCCCCTGGATTGCCTTCACTTCTTTCTTTCGCCTTTGCTACGTCTTCATTGGTCGAGTGCAGTGTATTACATTACCCCTTCCCCAGACATTCACCTTGTCCTCAAGGTGAAACTCAGGGAAACGTGCATTAATGGCATCCGCCTCTTCCCAAGTAGCTTCAAATTCAGGTAATCCCGTCCATTTTAACAAGACCTCGAGTCGACCAGTAGATTCATTTCCCACTCTGCGAACCTGCAGCAACATTTCAGGTATGACAAGTAATTCAAAATCGGGGCTGAGCTGGTGAGGGAGAGTAGATGAAGTCTGTAAAGAACCCACAGCACGTCGGAGTTGAGAAACATGGAACATCGGGTGTATCTTACTGGTATCCGGAAGTTTGAGCTTATATGCCACCTGGCATATCCTTTCCAGCACTTCGAAAGGCCCATAATTGTTAGGAGTTGTCCCACATCGTTTGTGGAAGGGGCAAAATGCTAATTAATAAGCAGCCATATTAACTCCATTAGTATGAGGCCTTTTGGGAGTGATCCAAAAACAAATCCGTGCGGGTTCGGCCCAAAGCGGACAATATCATACTATTGTGGAGTTAAGGCTTGCTAGCGGCCCAACAAGTGGTATCAGAGCCCATGGTTCGGTAATTGGATCTTGGGGGTAACGGGTAACGGGCTGCAAGTGTTGCGATGTGGGAGGTTCTCCTCGGTGGCGATTGGAGATCTGTTGGGTTCCTTGTGTCGAAAGTCTTCCTGAAAGGTGTTCAGGCGGCGGGTTCTGGGGTATGGCGGCGGTGCAAAATGTACACAGATTTATCGCGGGTGCAAGATCACAGGTTATGTGGTTCTTGGTTTGAGGGGAGGATTGTTGGGTGGTGTCAACCCAAGTACCACATCGAGGAGATAAAAGATAGTTATCTTGTATATAGAGCAACCAGTTAACTCCATTAGTATGAGGCTTTTGGGATGTGTCCAAAAAACAAATCCGTGCGGGCTCGGCCCAAAGCGGACAATATCACAATATTGTGGAGTTAAGACTCGCTAGCGGCCCAACAAGTGGTATCAGAGCTTCAGGTTGTAGCGGTCCATAACAATCACAGAATGGGTTCCAGAAGGATCCAGGAAGAGACAGATGGGCTATCCCAGAATGGGCTTAAGGAGGAGCAGGTGGCCCTTCCAGTATACATGGGCCTAGGGGGAGCCAGATGGATTTCCAGTATGGGTCAAGGGGGAGCCCGATCACACAGAAGGTGGTAGATTCGATAGGCGTCGAGCCCGATGTGTGAAGGGGAGATTGTTAGGAGTTGTCCCACATCGTTTGTGGAAGGGGCAGAATGTTAATTAATAAGCATCCAGATTAACTCCATTAGTATGAGGCCTTTTGTGAGTGATCCAAAAACAAATCCGTGCGGGTTCGGCCCAAAGCGGACAATATCATACTATTGTGGAGTTAAGGCTTGCTAGCGGCCCAACAATAATATCGTGCAACAAGTTTTTCAAATGGCCGTTTGGCTAAGGAACGTTGCCGGTATGGCTGCAGTTTGAGATAGACCATTTCCCCACGAATGAGAGGAGGTGGATCTCGCCCATACACAATTTTGAAAGGGGTAAACTTTGCAAACATGTGAGGGGATGTGTTGTAGGAAAATTCTGCCCAGGGTAACCATTTAGCCCAGGTTCGAGGCTGTCCCCCAACGAAACAACGAAGATACGTTTCCAACGTCTTGTCCACAATTTCGGTTTGGCCATCTGTTTGTGGATGGTATGCTGTACTGCGCCGTAGCTCTGTGCCATGAAACTTAAAAAGCTCACGCCATAAATTGCTTAAGAATACTCTGTCCCGATCTGAAACAATGGAAGCAGGGAAACCGTGCAATCTAACCACCTCCCTAATGAACGTCTCAGCTACTGTTGCTGCAGTGAAAGGGTGTCGGAGCCCCAAAAAATGCGCATACTTAGAGTGGCGATCCACTACCACAAATACAGTATCCACGCCTCTAGACAATCCCTCAATAAAATCAATCCATAAGTCTTCCCAAATTTGTGAGGGGAGAGGCAAAGGTTGTAACAAACCTGCGGGTAATTGCTGGGATAACTTGTGCTGTTGACACACTTCACACTGTTGCTCAAAATTTGCCACGTCTTTACGCATCCCAACCCAGTACCACTCGGTAGCCAGACGTAAGAAAGTCTTCACATCACCCTTATGTCCTATCGCAGTGCAATGATACTCTTTTAATAACGCCTGTTTGAATTTAGAGTGACGAGGAATGACCATCCGCCCTTTGTATAACAGCCTGCCCCCATCCAAGGAAAAACCAACATGTTCCTTCACCTGGGATTTTAAGTCAGAAGTTATTTGCAAGAGTAATGGGTCATTGTGAACTTCCTCAAACAGTTCGTCCCAGTTCACCCCCGTAGCCGAGGTCATTGTAGATAAACCCACCTCACCAACAGATTTACGCGACAAAGCATCCGCAACTCGATTTGCCGTACCAGGTTTGAATTGGATTTCAAAAGAGTACCCCAGGAGTTTAGTCATCCATTTATGATGGTCCCCCGCTACTTCACGCTGCTGGGTTAAATACCGATGGCTCTGTTGATCAGTCCTTACTACGAAGTGTCTTCCCACTAGAAAATGCCGCCATTTCTGAACTGCCAAACAGATGGCCATTAATTCTTTCTCATAAATGGATTTTTGCTGGTTCTTTGGGCCAATAGTTTACTATAAAAAGCAATCGGCTTATCTCCTTGCATCAAGACTGCCCCCAAACCGAACCCGGATGCATCTGTCTCCAAAATAAAGCTTTGTGTGAAATCCGGCATGGCGAGCATGGGAGGACTAGCCATAGCCTGTTTCAATCTGTCAAATGCCGCTTTGGCTTCAATATTCCACCCAAACTTGTCTTTACGCAATTGATCAGTCAACGGACTAGCAATCTGGGCGTACCCCGCCACGTATTTCCGGTAGTAACCTGAAAGGCCGAGAAATCCCCGGAGTTCTCTTAGCGTTTTTGGCGTTGGCCAGTCTAGAATGGCTCGTATTTTTCCGCATCTGCTGCCACTCCCTCCTGGGAAATAATGTGTCCTAAGTAAGCCACTTGACTTCGACCAAACACGCATTTTTTCAGATTTTCTACCAGGCTGTTTTGCTCCAAAGTACTCAGCACCTGTTGCAAGTGTTCCTTGTGGTCTGCTGCTATCTTGCTGTAAACCAAGATATCGTAAAAAAAAACGAGTACAAATTTCCTTAGAAATGGCTGAAAAACGTCGTTCATTAACGATTGAAATGTGGTCGGGGCATTCATGAGACCGAATGGCATTACGAGGAATCCGTAATGACCATCATGGGTTCTAAAAGCCGTTTTATGGGTGTCCTCAAGTCTGACCAAAATCTGGTGGTAGCCCGCCTTCAAATCTAGTTTTGAAAATAATTGGGCGCCATGTAACTCATCCAACAATTCGTCGATAATAGGAATTGGGTACTTATCGGGGACGGTCTCCTTTTTTAAAGCCGGGTAGTCCACACAGAAACGCCAGGAATCATCTTTCTTTTTGACAAGTAGCACCGGACATGAGAAAGGACTAGTGGATGGCTTGATGATCCCTGCCTCCAACATTTCATTAATTAACCGCTCGATCTCGTCCTTTTGACATTGTGGGTACCTATACGGCGAACTCCAACTGGGTTACTCCCCTCTTTCAAGCAAATGGCATGTTCGTGCCCCCATGCCGGTGGTAATCCTTGTGGCTCCTTAAACACTGCACTGTGCTTATTCACGACTTCTGTCAAGAATTTGGGCAGTTCTGCTTGCGTTGCCTGGTCAACCTCTGCCCTTTCCAGCCTTTTAACTTCAACACAGTACCCCTGTCTTTCCTTCTTAGTTGTACGCAACATAGCCTTTAGGGAGATTTTAGATCGCACCATTGAAGGATCCCCAACCAGAGTAACGGTGTTATCTCCTACGTTGAACTGCATAATCTGAGATTTCCAATTAGTCACTACAGCCCCCAACTTCTCCAACCACTGCACACCTAATATAACATCGGTTATGCCCAGATTTAAAGGTAAAAAATCTTCCTGTATCACCACCCCTCCATCCAACTGTAAAACAACATTTTCACACACCCCTTTCCCCTTGACAGCTTCCCCATTTCCCAGAGACACTCCAAACCCCCCTGTTTCAGTTACCGGTAACTTCAGTGCAGCTACCTTATCTAATGACACGAAGTTATGCGCCGCCCCTGGGTCAATTAAAACTATAACCTCACTATCCGCAATCATACCCCGCAGCTTCATTGTCTTAGGATTGGATAGACCCACCACAAAATTTAAAGATACTTCAGACTGAATATTTACCTCACAAGGTGCCTCCTCGGTTGGGGACGGTGGGGGTTCGCTCCCAACTCCTTCTGACCCATCATCTTCGTCGTCCTCCATTAGTAATACGCTGAGCTCCCTGCGTTTACACTTATGGCCTATGTGCCACTTATCGTCACACCGAAAACATAGTCCCTTGGAGCGCTTGTCTTGCAACTCTTTCTCAGACAACCTACGCATCTCCCCTGTTCCCTTATTGCTCTCCCTACTCAAGTTCTTGGACACCACGGAGGATCCCTGTGAATCCACACTACCTGCGCTCCAACTTCGTAGAGACCGACTGGAATGAGACCCAAAAGAATACGCAGAAGGTAGCCTATCAAGAGGTGCGGTCGTCTCTATGAATTTTCTCTGATACTCTGATAGTCTGTGACAGTCGACGTTTGAACGGTAGCCAATCATTGTTCGTACAGAGATCCCCCACTATTAGAACGAAAACGTCGAAGAAGAAATACCTTTAAATCAGCCCACCTCCGAATTGGGTGCCGGTTGTTCTCCCACTGGTACCACTTCAAAGCATCCCCCTCCAACGCCACTACTACAGCTTCCAACCTCTCCTCCTCTGTAAATTTTTAAAAGTTGAAATACCTATCCACTCGCAACACCTACCCATCAGGATCCTCTCCATCAAACAATGGCATGTCAAGCTTTCGATACCTCTAATACCCAGGTCCTCCACTTGTTCCCCCTCCTTGAAAACCACTTTGAAAACCTCTTTCTCCTCTTGGGCTCCCAAAAATTCCCCCAACAGGAACCCCCATAGTAGGTGTTCGCAACGCTCCCTTAACCGACGACTCCACCTGATTTATCTCCCCCTTTTCCCCCGAAAGAGGCTGTTGAGAATGGAGACCCATTAGAGTGGAACGGATCTCTGACCGGAAGTGCTCCTGGTCATTTTTCATCGTATAAATCAAGGCTTCTTGCTGCTCTCTCGACCGAGAAATATGCCTTCCAGTCGCGAAATCATCTTCTCCATATCTTCGTTACTTCTCTTAGCGTTCTCCTTCTGTCCTTGCACCAACAACTCCAACACCGAGTTTCTTATCCCCACCACGATGTTATCAACCGCCTGCGAAACCATCGTCGAAACCCTAGTTTCCAAAGACCCCATCACATCTTCTAATTCCTCCACTCGTGCTACAGTTGGTGTTGATGACGGTGCCATGGATCGATTGTGCTCTGATACCACTTGCAATACTCTTAACTGCCTTGATTAAAAAAACCCCTGGATTACAAACCCTAATTGCAGAAAAGCCCCAATTCACTCAATCAAATTGAACAACAGTAATTATATGAAACAATAGAAACTGACAATGAAATAAGAGTACTGATAATCAAACTGAATCTCTGGTATTACAAGTTTGGCTCGGCAATTCGAGAAGCCCAGCTACTCTCCCAAATCATATAAAAACGTTCTACAATCTCGATAAAATGAAATAGATCTACACAACCCTCTCTTATCCTTTCCTCCTGGGTCCCACTCTTACCTCCTCTCTCTCTTATTTTATTATTTCTCTAATTATTCTTCGTTACTCCTTTATTGATGTGCTTTGACTCTTTTGCCCCTGGATTGCCTTCACTTCTTTCTTTCGCCTTTGGTACGTCTTCACTGGTCGAGTGCAGTGTATTACAGAAGCGTCTATCGAACATGAGTATTATTTTATTCCCTTCCTTCCCCTACACCACCACTATCATTTGGAAATTTAATGATTTGCATGGTATTCTATGCTAGGAATTTGTTGCACTAGATATACTGATCTACTCTACTATGTTGGTTATGTTTTCTTCTCAAGTTTTTGTGCATATGCTATCTCTCTTTCGTTCACGGCTTGCTTCGTGTCTTGGACCTGATTTAGATAAAAAAGTTTTACCTGTTTTAATTTTACTTACCATGTGGAAGGCTTTAGTGGTATCCTTTGTGGAAAAACTGTTTGGAGGAAGGCTGTTATTCACTTTCTCCACCCAATGAAGATATCTTGCACACTTTTAGTTGGCTCGCTAATCTTTAGTTTGTTGGTTTCCAGTTTCATTGATATTTGTATCTTTTAAATTACCTTTTGCATGGACTGAGATCACCTGAAGAATGCATGTCTTTTTGGCAGACCCGAACTCTACAAGTCAAGGGTGCTGGAGCTTAATGCTAGTGACGACCGTGGAATCAATGTAGTTCGCACAAAAATAAAAAACTTTGCTGCTGTAGCTGTCGGTACTCAGCGTTACGGGTAAATCCTTTCTTACAAGTCACATTATTGTAGTGCTTAACAAAATTTGGTGAATTTTCACTTGTGATTAAGATGTCTTTTTTTTTTTTCTTTCTGTAATCCAGAAACCACCCTTGCCCCCCTTACAAAATAATCATCCTTGATGAGGCAGATTCCATGACTGAAGATGCCCAGGCAAGTCTTTGGTTAATTTACCTCTGTCTACAACTTTAAAGTTTCTTTGTGGCACTTACTGAAAATCTGCATCTTTTTTTGCAGAATGCCTTGCGTCGAACAATGGAAACTTACTCCAAAGTTACAAGATTTTTTTTCATTTGCAATTACATCAGCAGGTTCTTTTTACTCTTATATATTTCTATACCTATGTATATTGTGTTCATGTGGAGTTAACATTGATTTTATACCACGTGTGGTTACATTTACATGTCCATTATAAATCTAATTGTTTTGATTGAGAAGAAACGAGTTCAGTATCTGGACAAATATGTCTACTTCAAAATATTCGAGTATGTAAATGGAATAGAATAAAATACATCACTCAACTTGCCTCTTAGTTGCTTCTCTTTGTTCATCTCCCTTTTTTCTCTGTAGTAAATTACATCTCATATCGATCACGTGCATGTATAGATACAGAAATCTATTCAAAATATCGACCTCATGTTTCATCTTGGCCTTTCTTCAAAATAAATGGTTAAATGTTTTCCCTGTCTGGCAACATAATCTGTCAAGAGAAAATTATATATTGCAACAAATTGAGTTGCCTAGATGTCCAAGAACTTCATTAATCTATTTCCATTTCTTAATTAATAGTTTTGCTTATGTGAATACGTAGATGGCTAATGTTCAAGAATTTTACAATTTTGATGAAATTGTATCATACAGAATCATTGAGCCGCTTGCTTCTAGATGTGCAAAGTTCAGATTTAAGCCACTTACTGATGAAATAATGAACAACCGTATAGCATACATTTGCAGTGCAGAAGGCCTTGATTTGGATTCAGAGGTGTGGAGCCAGTAACTTAGGACACTTGTTCATGTGCCATCATATATCGAATCTAATATTTTACATCATTATGCTTTTTAATACTTTGTAGGCTCTTTCGACCTTGAGTTCTATCTCACAAGGTGATCTACGTCGGGCAATAACATACTTGCAGGTAAGAACATATTTGAACTACGGTTTACTAATATATTACGGCAATAGCATAATCCGACAATAGAATGTTTAAGTACACACGCTGTTGTAATATCTTATGAATTGGTAACTGTTTTTTCGTGCATCATATGCAGTGTAGTGTGACATCAGATTATTTATCTGTGTGCATCGCTATCTGCAGCTATATTATATCGTTCCTCTTTATTCTTAGTTTTTTGGGGGGAGGGTTATGATTATGTTTTTATTTTATCTTTTTATGTACTCTTCAGTAAATATTGTTATATAAGCTTAGTTATACACACACACACATGTCCCCTTTCAAAGTGAAGTGCAGGCTATCTTCGATGATGGTGCTGGATAATTAATATTACTTGTCAATTTGTCGTTGGCACTTGTTCCTTTCAGTATCATTGCTGACTCATTGCTGTATCACTTGTAACAGGGAGCTGCTCGCTTGTTTGGATCTTCAATCTCATCGAGGGACTTGATTAATGTATCTGGGGTGAGTCATGAGTAGAATATTCTTACTTTGCAATTCAACCTGTTCCGGTACGGTTATCTACTTATCATCTGTATAAATTTCTGAATTTTTCGAGTGCCAAATCACTGCGGTCTATGTAGGCTGACTAACACTTGCTTTGCCAAGAAAATGATTTTATCATGTAATATTTTATGTATCACTTTATCAGAACAAAGTTTTAATACATCACCCTTACTGCGAAATAAGATCTGGGAAGTTGCTCAACGGAATGTTGTAAATGGATGTTATGCAATAATACAGACACAAACATGAGCCTCAGAAAAGGCCTAGATGGCATAACGAGCCTGCAAAACATGTATGCTGCAGTAGCTTACTGCGAAATAAGATCTCGGAACTTGTTCAAGTTAATTGTTTAAATGAATGTTATGCAATAATACAAACACAAACCTGAGCCTCAGACAAGGCCGGGTTGACATAACGAGCCTAAGTAACATGTATGCTGCAGTAGCTTAGCAAAATAGACTATCTTTACTTCTTTAGGAATCAATTTAGTATACAATGTTCAATGCTTATTTTGATGATGTTCTACTTACATATTGACAAGGTTTTTTTTTGAGGAGGGTCAAGTGTCTTCAAAGACAAGTGGAATGGACATGTGACTTCATAATTAGCAAATAAAAAAAAACATTGAAATTATCCATTAAGAACTATTTATTCTTTAGTGATATGAAGTAATTATGCATATTTATATATCTTGAAACCTTTTTCCATAAATATAATTTACCATTTTGGTGTCGATGCCATTCTTTCTGTCCGACTTATGTCCTAAAAGTAGTGACATTCATCATATCCGCTGCCCAGATGCACCTAAATATGAATACTTGCCTAATGCAGTCTTACCATACCATTCAATATCTGAGATAATTATCATGACGAGTCGGCTACAAGTTATTCTCTTTAACAGCCCCAAATATCCAAGCACCACTTAAAAATTCTACGCTGAATTAGTAGTAGTGTTCTTGTCTGCACTAACCAACCCTACTTGCTGGCATTTAATTCGTAAAAACAAAACTTAGGTAAAAGAGAAAGTGATTCATCCCAACATCACAGCTGCTGCCAACTTGTAGCTTTGAAGTATGCCTAGCTTAAATAAGCTGTTGTATATGCAAATCACCCTCAAGTTGATTGCAAAATATTAGCTTATGAAATAAATGAATATATCAGTGTCTCTATATTCCCACCTCTTTAATATGTTAAAGTAGTTTGCAGGAAGATGCATCAACTCTTTAAAATTGGTTTAAGAATGTCTTTCCAATACCTGGTTTAAGAATCCTTAGGTGTCATGATGAAATAGTAGGTAAAAGCTGTATACACCGACGCAGGACATCTGTTCTTGACTTGTGAATGGCTCCTATTCTACAATATATGGCTAAATTCAATTCAGTGAGCTTAGTATATGTGCATCAGTATTGTGTTATTCTAGTAAGTGTATTTCAGTGAAATTGCAGGTGTGTATGATAATATTTGGATCTTTTAGTACCAGAGAATGACAGTAATATATCAGACATGGATTTCCTGAGATCCCACCGAGCATCATGTAGCATATATAATTCATTGGTGTGGTTTTGTCGAATTACAGTAGTCATTGTAACCGTATTAGTCATGGTAATATTAGTCTGGGAATCATGTAGCATTTAGTATAGGTGAATTTTTGCTGACTGATTGACTCACACTAGTCATGGTAATTTGGCCTTAGTCTTGTATGGTTGCCGTTAAAGGTTGCATTTTATGCATACTAAAATTGTATTTCTGTGGTTCTGAGTTTACCACCCTTCTGACCCTCTGTAGGATATGTATGAGCCTTTGTGGAATATATTAATCGTTAATAATACTTGGTCATTTGTCTTCATTATATATACTTTATGTTTAAAGCTCATACCAACTTTACATCTCTCTTGCAGCTTCACATCTACAAAAATTGTTTTATTTTGGTGTACCTTTGTTCCATTTACAGTATTTCCTTTCACCTGGTTAACTAACTGGAAATTGCAATTGATCAGGTCATCCCACAGGAAGTTGTGCAAGCTCTTTATTCAAGTTGCAAAAGTGGTAACTTTGAATTAGCGGAGAAGGAAGTCAATAAAGTAATTGCAGAGGGCTATCCAGTTTCTCAGATGATTTCTCAGGTCTATTAAGTGCTTGTTGCCAATGTCGTGTAATCATGTAAATGTAGAAATCTGAAGTACCGATCTGATGTTTTTTTTTTTTTTTTTTTAATTTAATTATTATTATTATTATTATTTTTTTTTTGCAGTTGTTTGATCTAATTGTTGGACTGGAGGATGTATCAGATGAACAGAAAGCAAGAATTTTTAAGAAAATGGGTGAAGCAGATAAGGTCATTTTCTTAGTGTTCATATCTTTTGTAGTAGCTCTTCCCGTTATGAAATTACAATGTCTCACATTCTCAATGGCGTTGCACCATACTATTAAATATTCATTTCCTTTTAATTTATGACAGAAAACTTGTTCTGACATTAATGTTGTTCTTTACCTTCTCAGTTTCTTGAAATGGAAAATATAGGAATGTTGAATTCAAATTGCCTAAGTTTTTTTTTTTTTGCTAAATATCCTCAGATACACAATGGCACACAAACACACCAATATCTAAATGTTTATTCTTGATAATTATTATCTAAATGTTTCAATTTGAGCAACACAAATTTCTTGGACATTAAAGGATTCATATATTGTTTGTAAAGACTGCCCAAAACAAGTTGAATGTTGAACAAATAGTCCACTTGCACAAGATCATTTCTTCTCTTGTGTGGCCTGCAGTGTCTCATTGACGGAGCAGACGAGTACTTGCAGCTGTTGGACATGGCCAGCAATGCTATGCGAGCACTATGTAACATGCCACTAGAATTTCCTTCTTAAAATTAGGTGGCTAGAAAGGTGAGGTCAGATCCAGCTTGTTTCTTTTGTCTTTGCAAGAGTATAGCAAAATATGTTGCTATTGTTAAACCTGTATTTTTAAGACTTAGAGAATGATATGCTAGAACCTTGTGTCTTTGAACGATATGCTAGAACCTTGTGTCTTTGATTAAAAGAAATTGTTTATGTTGCATGCACATCCCTTCACCGACCTTAACTAGTGTTCAAGCAGTACTTCCTCACTTCGATAATGCTGGTATATTTCTAATGCAACGTACAAACTAAATTTAAGACCACATGAAGCAGATATGTTAAATTCAACTAGATTCTGTTTGATGTGGTTCATCTTCATCATATATGTGAAGAAGGATCGAGTGACTGGGTGCATAAGATTCCGTTTGCCAGAAAATATAATGGCGACTTTATTATGCTGTTAGATAATTTATTCAAAGTTCCTCTTGTACACTTTTCAACTTTCAGCTTGATCTCTTAATTTTTTATGGAAAATTTGTGTAACTTCAGAATTGTATCATCGTTCTTCCCTGATTATATATATAGAAATTGTATCATCTTCTAATTACTTTTTTGACTGATTTTGCTCTTGATCTTCTTTGTTTTCCTTGCATTACATTGTTTTCAGTATATAGCCTTCAAAACTGGATAAACAGTGATTGATTTTACATTTCATTTGTAAGAGTTTGAGCCTTCGAATGTATACAGTTTGGCCCCCTACTCGTTACATCCTTTGTGTAATAAATCGTTGTTTATAAGTCACGGGTTGCAAAGTAATTCTAGGCAGTGTTGTGAAAATCACGATTAATCGTGCGATTAATCGCGCTTCGCGATTAGGCGAAGGTTCTGCGAGTTGTGTATGAGCGATTTAGTACGATTATGAAATTGGCTAAAAATCGCGGTTGACTCGTGATTACTCGCAAAAAATCGTAAAAAAACGCAAAAAATCGCACATGCTTAAAAGACCGAAATACCCTTAAGTTAAAAAGCCCTACTTATATCTTTGTAAGTAGGGTTTTGCACAAAAAGCTGATCATAGATATATAGTATATATACTATATATCAAGTACTTTCTTTTGTGCCAGTTAGGTGTTTGATGAAATTCCCCTTAAAAAAAATTCAAGTACTTACTGATTACTCTAAAAATAGTTAGAAAATGACTCGTACTGCTGATATTGGGTGGAAATATGGGAGTCCTGTACAGAATGATAAGTCAAAAGTTCAGTGCTCATTTTGCAAGCACATATACAGTGGTGGAATTAATCGTTTTAACTTTTACTTAACGTACCGTTCTAGTGTTAAAAATGATAACTAACATTTTTAGAAGTAATTATGTATAAATACAAATAATTACGTAAATAATTTAATTTTTGGCAAAAAATCGTGCGAGTAATCGCGCTTCGCGAGTCGCGCTTCAAAATTGGAACTTGCGCTTTTTTTTTATTTTGCGCATTTCACAACACTAATTCTAGGTTTGTTCTTCATTCGATATGTTCCATTAGAGAACTCTGTTACTACTCTTTCAAAAGATCTCGAATGAGTGTTATTTCTGGACTTCTCGAATCCAAAACCGAGTTCTCGAACTGGTGTATCTTGACTTCTCGAATGGAGCCTAATGAGGACTTCTCGAATGTCCCTTTTTGTAGAGTTCTTGAATGTGCTATTTCCATGACTTCTCGAATAGACTACTTTGTAGACTTCTTGAATTGGATCATTTCCATGACTTCTCGAACCCATATTTTTCTTGACTTCTCGAATTAATTGCATGAGTTGACTTTAGCAAATCTCTCCTTTGATTACGATTACAAATACTCGAACATAGCATCTCATGGCTTGTTGCAGAGATATTCCTAACTAATTGCAGAATTCCAAACACAAGATATAACTTTAATTGATCTGCATTTCAGTTAGCTTCCTGATTTATATATCAGCTTAGGTTCCTTGATTCTTTTCTTACCTTGTGGTATTTGTTATCATCAGCACTAAACATGTATATCTCAACATCATTATTATATTTTTTAACTTTAGTTAGATATAAATATATATTATACATTTATACACTTTGCGATTTAATTCTTGTGATTTTTCAAAATTTAAAATCGCAACCGATCCACTAATGAGCAATTAGCAAAAATTGGATCTACGGCCATCGGTGTTTTTTATCCACAAAATGTGTTTCAGCTACCTATGGTTAATAATTAACTAAGCAACTTATTCGCGCTTCGCGCGTTTTATAAATTTTTATTTTAAACTATTGAAAATAAATAAATAAATAAATTTATATTATTTTTAAAAATTGTTTGATCTCTTAAGAATTTCTTAAAAAAATTGATTTAAAACAATTTACATGAATTTGGAGTTGAAAAAAAAATACTCCCATTATATATCTAAAATTTTGATAATTTTAAAATTATAAATATTAAATATAATCCAATAACGTTTTTAAAGCCGATACCCCACTCATAACATACATGTCAATAATAGTGTAATAATTTCTTTAATTGTATTACTAATTTAATTTTGACGCAATATAATGAAACAATATTTTATCGATTTAATTTGCCGATAAAATGGTTGGGTTTGTTCAATTTAATCTCTTTGATCATAGTTTATATGTAATTTATTCATGTGCAAAAGTAAAAATATATATATATCCATATATAATTTATTCATGTGCAAAAGTAAAAATATATATATCTCTGTATTATATGTATACAAATTCTAGATTTTAAACGAATATCTATATACTTCCATAATTATTGATGATAATAAAGATTGCTTAAAATGTTAAGGTCGTCAGTCCTATAGTTGTTCGAAAAGAAATTGTAGTGATTTTGAATATGGAATAAAAAATGACGTAATGTAAACAATTTTAAGTTGTCATTTAACCTAAAAATAAACTTAATTATATATATATATATATATTTAATGTTTAATACTGAAATAATAATTATTATGCTCAAATAAACTTTGCTAATATTTTAAATAAATAAAATAAAGTAAATTTAATATATATTTAATTATTGTAATTAATGACTAACGATGTCATTAAAAACTATTTAATGCGAGAAAAGAATTTTAAAAAGATCAAAAAATGCGAAAATTCAAGAAAAATATATTGAACGCTTCTGGAGCCTTTTCGATCTCATGACATTATAATATACTAGTTTAAAATCTGTGCGATGCACAAATTTTTTTCAGTATTATATAATTTTTTAAAATTTAAATTGAAACTTTTAATATATAAATTTTGTAAGTTTAAAATTTTAAATGATATTTTTTGATAATAATTATGCATATATTGTCCGCTATATTTTTAGAAATTATGGATTTTAGTTTGAAAATATAGTAAATACGATACATTTTAGCTTAAAAAACGTTTAGAAATTATGGATTTTAGTTTTGAAAATATAGTAATTATGGATTTTAGTTTGAAATTATGGATTTTAAAACGTTTGAAATTTGGTATAATTATGTATATATTCCCCACGATATTTTAGGAAAAAATTTTAGTTTGAAAATACAGGAAATATGATATGTTTTAGCTGAAAAAGGTAATTGCATGGTTAGTTATTTGTTTTTATAATATCATTATTTTAATTTATTTAAATAAAACTACCCGTGATGTTATTGAAAAAGAATATGATTTAGTAAGAAAAAATAGAAAATTAAACATGTTTTAGCTGAAAATGGTAAATGGTTAGTTATAAGTATTATAATATAATTATTTTATTTTATTAGATTGAATTGTTGGTAATATTTTCAAAAAGGAAAAATTTTAGCTATATAAAATATAAAAGATAATGCGTTATACGTGCAAAAGAAAATTGATTAGTTATGAAAAAATAAAAAAGACAACATGTTTTATAATATTTGTTCAATATATATTTGTTTTTTTTAATATATTATCTCACACACACAGATATATATAGGCCATTGCTCCTACAGAACACTCTTATATAACAAACAACAAAGAACACCTTAGATCTATTAGATCCTTTGGCCCCGCCAGGGGCACCCAATACAAAAAGTTATTATTTTTTTACCCTCTATCAAGTCTGCAAAAAAAAAATAAATTGAAAGTTACTGTTCACTGATGACAACAGTAAATTTTCAATTTTTTTTTTGCTGGTTTGCTAGAAGGTAAAAAAATAACAACTTTTTGAATTGGGTGCTATGACGGAACTCTTAAATTATATTAGATATGAGGTGTCTTTATTGTTTGTTATATAAGGTGTTTGCTAAAGAGTGCAACTCATATATATATATATATATATATATATATATATATATATATATATATATTAGTTACAAAGTAAATATTTAACTTAAACTTTATATTTTATATCAAAAATGTGTTTGTATAATAGTTCACTTTTTTATATGATATTGTTATATTTAGTTTGAAAATTAATTTTATTTGTAAACAAATTCATATTGATCATCCTTATGATAATATTTGTTTTAAGTTTTTCCTTACAATATTAGCATGTTGATAATAAATATGGTTTATGCAAGTTGTACGTACTTTACCAATTTCGTTCTTCAATATATGTTTTGTATATAATGATATATATGCCTAAATATTTTTGTGGAGTACTTTTGAAATTAATTATTAAGATTAGTTATTATTTACATTTTATATTGTCGCTTAAATTTGTTAGTACTAAAAGTAAATGTTAAAAATTATATAATTATAAATTTGTAATTGATATAAAAATATTATTATTTTAAACATATAACTATGATATGAAATAAGTATTAATTATATGTATGAAATTTACATATATCAATATTTTAGAAATAAAGATTTTACTAGCTTAAAACCCGTGCGATGCACGGATTTTTTAAAATATTATATGAATTTTTTTCATTAATTCAAATTGTTTTTTGAAATATTAATTTTGGAGGTTTAAATTTTTATATGAGATGATTTGATAATAGTTGTATAAATGTTATCTATGATATTCTAAAAATGGAGAGATTTTAGTTAGAAAATATAGAAAGATGATAGGTTTTAGTTGAAAAAAATAATTGTTTAATTATTAGTAATTATAAAATAATTCTTTTATTTTATTAAATATAATGTCCGTGTAATGATTAGAATAAGAGAGGATTTAGTTAAAGAAAATTAAAAAGGTAACATGTTTTTGGTGAAAAAGGTAATTGATTAGTTTATAGTATTTATAATTTAATTACGTTATTTTACTAAATACAATTGCTCGTAATATTTTTTGAAAAGAAGAAATTAATATTGTACGTGATATTTCAATTAAAAGAGGGATTTTAGTTAGAAAATATATAAAAGATGATACGTTTTAGTTGAAAAAGAAAATCAGTTAATTATTAATATTAGAATATTATTAGTTTATTGTATTAAATAGAACCGCCCGTGATATAATTGGAAAAAATAGATATGTTAGCTATAGAAATAGAAAGGCAACGTGAAAATTAGAAAGATTATACGATTTATGTGAAAAAGGTAATTGATTAGTTTATAGTAATTATAATTTAATTAAGGCAATCGACTACTTACCATTATTTTAATTAATTAATTTTAATTTAATATACTCATGTTTACGGATTACACTAATGTTTCCTTATTATAAACAACGTATACAAATTTTTAATATATTTTTATTTATAATTGAAAAATATGATGTAATATTTTCGGGTATATATTAATGATTATAAGATTAGTTTTAAATTAAAAAGGTAACATGTTTTAATTTGAAAGGAAATATTAATGATTGTAAGATATGATACGATTGCTGTTTTTATAAACAACGTATACAGATTTTTAATATATTTTATTAATAATTGAAAAATATGATGTGATATTTTCGGGTATATATTAATGATTGCAAGATTAGTAGGTGTTTATAAAAGGTAATATCTTCAATTAAAAGTATATGTGAAAAAAGCCAATCGACTACTTACCATTAATTATATTATGTTATTATTTATTTTAGGAGTTTTAATAGTATAGATAAAGGGTAAAGAAATAAATTCACTTAGTAACAAAAAACAGGTACCAAAACTCTTTTATTGTTTCGGTTTTTATATAATAGTATAGATATTTGTGATTGTAAGATTAGTGGGTGTTTATAAAAGATAATATCTTCAATTAAAAGTAATTGTGAAAAAAAACAATCGACTACTTACCATTAATCATATTATATTATTATTTATTTTAGGAATTTTAATAGTATAGATATCATATATATATATTTCTTTATGATGAAGGGTAAATAAGTAAATTCACTTAGTACCAAAAAATAGGTACCAAAACTTTCAATGTTTCGGAATTTATATAATAGTATAGATTTATTACAAAATGTTGAAAATGATAGTAAAAAGTAAATAAAATATTAACTTATGAAAAAAATAAAAAAAAACTATTAAGGAAAGAAGTAAATGACCGACAAGTTATTAAATAACTCTTTTCTGTATCTATTTCTCTGTATAGTACTACAGCGTACCTGGCATTATTGATGTCTTATTTGATTTTCAAACATCTGCATACACCCGGACCCGGCCCCGGCCCCGGCCCACTCCTTCATTTCCATCACTCTCCTCAAGGACAATTTTGGATCTACTGACACTCCTGCCCAAGAATTATTGAGAAGAATGGCACATGGGAATTGACAAAGCTTCCTGATGGACATAAAGTAATTGGTTTGAAGTGGGTATACAAGTTAAATAAAGATTGAGGAGGAGTTATTTTAGGGATGATTGGCTCAAGTCTATTTCCTAGATTGTAGGAGTTCGTTTGTTTCCTTTATCATTTAGTTTCTTTATAAGTACTTGTAATTTCCTTCCAGTTTAATAAGAGAGAAGACTTTGATTCTCAACGTTAATTATTTTGTGTTCTATGTTTATAGATCTGGTAGTTTCTGATATATCAAACAACATTTGGTATCAGAGCTTCAAGGTTTTATATTCTAACGAGTGTGTTAGGTTCGTTAAGATTGTAAAAGGGGGTTGAATACAATCTATACCTTTTTATCGAAATTTGTCCGTTAAATAAAATTTAGATTAGACAAATTTGTGAGGAATCAATTGAAACAAAATTCAAGTTAAATATAACGATATATTAAACTTGACGGTTGTTACAAAATCAGTACAGATTATTATCAAGTTGATAAAAACAAATTAGAAAATTCGACATGAACTTTTCTAGATTTGTCAATAAAAATCAAGATAATAACTAGGAGTAAAAACTCGCTAGTAGTACAAGAGTATCAAGTAATCAAGTTCCACCGGATTAAATATTACAAAGATGTTGAACTTGATTTTACAGAAATTAAAATGATCTCGTGTTCTTGGTTGAAAAATGAGAGATAAGGGCTGCTGTCTTGTTTTTGGATATTATGTTCGTGTTCTTTTCTTTCTGTCTGTCTGTGTCTTCTTTTAAAAGCTTCTGTCTCTGTTCTGAACTCAGCAGGCTAATAAGACATCCGGTAAGACATCCCATGTCTTGATACCTTCAACAATTAAGCTTGGTAAGACATTCGGTAAGACCTAGCAGTTGATGTCTTGACAGTAATACTCCAATAAGACATTCGGTAAGACTTGTGTTTAAGTCTTACAGTCTTTTAATCTCCCAAGACATTCGGTAAGACATACTGCTTATGTCTTGCAGCTTTGCTTCCAACAGGATTCTTATGTCTTACAGCTTATTTTTCAATAAAACATTCGGTAAGACATGTAGCTTGTCTTGCAGGCTTATCCTCTTGTAAGACATTCGGTAGGACATGCAATTTATGTCTTATTAATTCTATTTTCAGATTTAAATGATTTTACTTAATCATTTAAATAAATAGAATTAATTTGCTTTAAATAATTATTCTGATTTAATTAATTTAATAATCAACTTAAGAAATAAATTAATTCTTGATGAATTAATTTATTAATTAAATTAACTACTTGATTAAATTAACTAAATGAGAGTAATTATAAATCCACTAGATGTCTTAATGTCTTCTGGAACCACTGTAATTAATAAAGAATTATCACTGATTTTTCTGCTGACGTTCGATGTACTGTCTGGTTCATGAACGACTAACTTCAATGATGAATCTTTATTTCTGACTTTTAAATGTGGTCCTTTTCTTTTCTTCTCTCTCTCTTCAACCTTCTGTACTGTCTCTGTCACTCTTGAAATCTCTGTCACATTAAATAAATCCATTTACTTCAATGCTACACCAAGGCTTGATCAGCTGACTGAATCTTCTTCAAGTGTAAAACATCAAAACTATAGATTGACTTGTTGATTTTTCTTCTGACAGATAGCATCTTCTGAGATTCCTGTGACAGTTAATATTTTTTAATTATTAAAATCTAATCTAAGTTGAGTTAAATCCGCGAACTACAAATAGGCTATGTCATATGCCTTTCAATCTCCCCTATTTGTTTGTTAGAAAATAACAAGCAAATGCCTAGAGGATAACTCAACTAACTCAACTTAAACTAGTAAATGATAAAACATTAATAGCAAGTAAATAATGAAAAAGTTCTGGTATTTATAACAATTTCCAGATTTAAACATAAAGATAAATACAAGATAGATGATCCTCTAGCCTGATCATATTAAACATTATCCTATCTTGATTTATCTAGCTCTAAAGATATTACATGTAGAGCTGTTCTTCAGTTAGGATGGTCTTTACTTCTAACTTCTCCTTCTGGTTCTTCAATGATAGGCTGCAGATTTGGTAGTTTTGAAATCAACTCAGCATCAAAAGTACGTTCACGTTCATTTGGCATACCTTTAGGTCTGACTGGTTGATTTGGAAATCCTTTTAACTTGTTCATTTCCTGTTCATACCTTGGAATATTTCTGATACTGTAAGCTTGAAGGAAATCAGCAGCATCTTTCTTTTGTGTTATATAAAGACCAGTGTTTCTCATCATTTTTTCAACCCACACCAAATGCTTAGCATCATAAAGAGGAAGTTTCTCATTATCACAAATGATGGTCTGAAATACATCTTTCTTCAGAAACTTGATTTGATAAGGCAGACGAGTTATTTCGGGACTGGCTTTTCGAGCAAACTCCTTGAGTTGTTCATCTGTAATGTTATGAGTGGGCTTAACAATATTGTACAAATGATCCAACCCTTCATACATGTATTCATACTTCTCTTCAAGCTTTGTAAATGTACGTGTTAGTGTATACTGAAAATATTTATTTGAAGTTTATACATTTATTTCTGGCCCAGTTTTATTGAGAATCATTTGAATGTTTACATGCTGTTTGATATTATATATTGTGGACAATCTAGTATCAAATGGGATACAGAATATTAGATTGTTAAATACGGTTTATATAATATAATAAGGTTCACAGCACAAGTGGTGTTGGACAATCCACTGGTATGGCTGGAGTATTATTTAGATTAATTTATATTGACTAATAAATAATACTAGTACACTTTGTGTATATTGAACAAGAACAAATTTAGAATTGTTTCCTTATACTGATTAAGAAGGAGAACTAAGATTCTATGTTATTATTAATGCTTAGGTTCTTAATCCCGATATAGTAATTGACACGTGTATATTATTTACATGCTTTGATTTATATATGAAATAACTCTTTTGAATTATATCAATATATTTTGGGTGATGGAATTATATACATGGTGAATATTATTTATAAAAGGAATCCATGTCCTGATAATATTCGGGCTAATGATGTCCCCTTGAAAGTTCAAAAAGATTTAATTATGTGAAACCCTGCAGGTGGATTTATTCCGGCATAATTAAATAAAGGTTGAGTGGATGCTCAAGGATAAAAGATATTAATTAAATGAATTATCAGTAATTTATTTAATTAATGGACATGCGATATTTTAAACATGGGGAATTTAATAAGCAAATAATAAAGGAGTCGATTTAATTAATTAAATAAATTACCGGAATTAGGTGGGTGGTGCAATATTAATTATTTAGTGGAGTTAATTAATATTAATGATAAAGGGCTTGGCCCAAGTTATCATTAGAAGGCCCGACCTAATTTACTCCTTGATCCCTATTGTAGCATATAAATACTCATTATGCCTCCAAGAATAAGGGTTGGGAATTCTAGAGCTTGGAGGCTAAACCTTGGAGGATCGAATGCCACACTTCGTTCAAGGGAGTAAGGGAATGCAATAGAAGATCGTGGATTTGAATCGCTTGCGCCGTAGCGATTAAGTTAAATCTTCAAAACCCCCTTTGTAATCATTGAACTAGTTAAACACAAATCACTATGATCCAAAGGGACCAACAATTGGTATCTAGAGCCTGAGGTTTAGTGGACTTGTGTTTGTGTTTGATGACGTCCATGTCGTAATTAAAATTGATTGTGTATGTATAGTGGTGTGCTTGGATAATAATCTTTTGCAGGTTGTTTAGTATCCACTATTATGGCCATGTATATTTTAATTATGTGTTTATATCCCACGTGGTTTAATCGTGGTTAATTTTTATGCAATTGGTTTCCATGTGATTTATCGTGGTTGTAAACACGAGGGTTGATCATGTTAGAATAGATTTTACAAAATTAGTTTTGTATTAGATCTATTATTTTTTGTAATTATTTGATTGATTTTGTAAAAATTCGGGTATTTTTAACAATTATGTGCGGCTGAAAATCAAATCCGGAGTTATTTTTGTTCCGCTGCGAAACTCTGGTGGGGCTGCTGTCAAATGAGTGTTGCTGTTAATTTAGTGTTGGCAGAAGAAGAGCAGGCGGACGCGGAGGAATAAACAAAATATGGGTTGCGCAGGTTCAACCTGCGTTACACAGGTTCAGTATGCATACCAGTCGCGCGTTTGCGAGATGCGTGACAGTCTGTTCCAGACTGTTTGTCCTGTTTGTTTCTTCCGCTCCTGATTGTGATACACAAGATGTAGACCCCACGCTGCACTACATGAAATTCACAGGTGAACATGGCAGGCTGACTGTTTCTTCGAGTGGCCAAATAATTTGGGAGAACAGCGACTGCTGCACAGTTTATTATTCGGGACCGTAATATTGGAATATTTTTTTTAATTTCGCTATTTTTTTAATTATTGCTTTAAATAATTGTTATGTGTGTTGTTAATTATGTGTGTAATTTTTTAATTGCATGTTTAACATAATTAGGACGACATGGACATAAATACTTTATTTATTGCTTTAATTAAATGTTTTATGTTGTTAAATTATGTGTGTATTTGGAATGCATGTTAGACATAATTGTAACGACATAGGTCCCA
Source organism: Saposhnikovia divaricata (assembly GCA_036435485.1). NCBI lineage: Eukaryota > Viridiplantae > Streptophyta > Magnoliopsida > Apiales > Apiaceae > Saposhnikovia > Saposhnikovia divaricata. The sequence goes on from CM071600.1 coordinate 48,681,294, forward strand.
TTTAATTTTAAAATTCCTCAATTTTTTAATAAAAATCCTAAGTGGGTGAGGGAATTAATTAGAAATTAAATCTCACGGTCTCCATTATTTTGTATGTAATATAACCTTTTAAATAATGTAGATAGTATATATGATCACCCATCGTGGCGTACTATTTACGGAATTATTAAAAGGTTGTGAAAATTACTAGAACAAAATTCTTAAATTAAATTACGAATATTGAAAGGTATACAAGCCACCCAACGTGGCGTACCAAGTTTCATAGAATTCGATCAATGGTATCCGATCTGGGAATTATCCTATTATCGATTATTGATTTGAAATATTTAATGGTGGCATCCGGTCTTATTGTTATTAATTTAAGATTTGATAATGGTATACACTTAGCTATGAAAGATAATATTTAGTAATTGGACCAAAATAATATTTAAAGAAATTTAAGTGGTATATATGTCACCCATCGTGGCGTACCAGATACTTATGGTGTTTAAATATTAGTGCATTAATTTTAATTAATTGTTAGAGGAAACCAATAGGTTTTAAAATTTGTGCAACCCTCTGATTATGTGTTACATGTATGATTCTCAGGATTAGATCACTATGGGCTTTAATCCACTATTCACCATACTTAAGGATAACAAATTTACTGGACCAAACTATATTGAATGGAAACGTAATTTGGACATAGTGTTAACTGCTGAGGAGTACAAATTTTGCACTTATGAACCCAAGCCAGATCAGCCTGTTGAAGATGCTTCTGAAAGTGAGAAGGAGTATTATAAGCGGTGGGTTAAGGCTTATGAGATGTCGCGATGTTACATTCTGGCAACAATGTCGGGTGTTTTACAGCATCAGCATCAAGCTATGCCCACAGCTTCAGATATGCTCTTTCATCTCAAGGAACTTTTTGGGAAACAGAATAAGGCTGCTAGGCAAGTAGAAATGAAGGCTTTAATGAATACTCAGATGGCTGAAGGAACACCTGTAAGGGATCATGTTCTCAGGATGATGTCTCATCTGAATGAGATGGAGATCCTTGGTGCTGATATTGATGGGGAAACCCAGATCGATATCATCCTTATGAGTCTGCCCAAAAATTTTGAGCAGTTCCGCTTGAATTACACCATGAACAAAATGATGTACAGTCTTGCGGAACTTCTGACAGAACTTCAGGCAGCTGAAGGACTCTTTAAGCAGAATGTTCAAGTGAATGTGGCTGAGAAAGCTTCTTCCTCTAAGCTGAAAGGCCAAAAGAAGAAGAAAAAGACTCAGACACAGAAAGCTGGAAAGGTTGCTAATGCAGTGGGAGTTCAAGGTGTTGTGAAAAAGCCTAAGGGCAAGTGCTTCAGGTGCAAGCAGTCAGGTCACTGGAAACAAGATTGTCCTCTTCCTAAGAAGACAAACAATACTGGGGTTCCAGCAAAACAGAATGCTTAGAGATGGCGAGATATATGTGTTTATGGGAGATGCTACAAAAGTAGCAGTAGTTGCTGTTGGAGTTATTACTTTATCTTTTGGAGACGATAGGATTTTGGTTTTGAACAATTGTTTTTATGTACCTTCGTTTAGAAGGAATTTGATTTCGGTTTCTAAACTTGCTATGGATGGTTATAATGTTTGTTTGGATCATAATGTTTCTATTATGATGAATAAACGAGTTATATGTTCTGGTACATTGCAAGACAATTTGTATATAATTAATCCTAGTAAACCAACATTGCAACATAGGGAAATAAATAACGCATTTTCTAGCTCAAATAAAAGAAAGGAACCTTCTGGATTGAACCAAACATATCTTTGGCACTTAAGATTAGGTCATATTAACTTGAGAAGGATTCAAAGACTGGTAGTAGATGGGCCGTTAGGCTCGTTGGCAGTGGAGCCATTTCCGGTTTGTGAATCCTTCTTGGAAGGTAAGATGACTAATAGACCTTTTAAAGCAAAGGGGAATAGAGCCAAAGAAGTGTTAGAATTGGTTCATACTGATTTATGTGGACCTATGAGTATCCAAGCAAGAGGAGGTTATGAATATTTTGTCACTTTCATTGACGATTATTCTAGATATGGATACATTTATTTGTTGCGCCGTAAATCAGAATGCTTTGACAAATTTAATTTGTTCAAAGCTGAAACGGAGAAACGACATAGAAAATGTATCAAGTCACTGCGATCAGATCGTGGGGGCGAATACTTGCTTGGAGAGTTTAGGGAATATTTATCGGAAAATGGGATCACATCCCAGTTGTCTGCACCTGGCACAACTCAGCAGAATGGTGTAGCAGAAAGAAGGAATCAGACTCTTTTAGAGAGTGTTAGATCGATGATGAGTTATTCGGATTTACCCAAGCCGTTTTGGGGATATGCTATAGAAACAGTGGCTTACCTTCTGAACTTGGTACCTTCTAAGTCGGTTCCCAAGACTCCAATAGAATTGCGGACTGGTAGCAAACCAAGTCTAAGACATATTCGGATTTGGGGTTGTCCTGCACATGTGCTGAACAAGAACGCGACCAAGCTAGAATCTCGTACAGAAGTAAGGCTGTTTGTAGGCTATCCCATGGGAACGAAAGGTTATTCAATTTATAGTCCTAGGGATCGAGATATCATTGTTAGCACCAATGCAAGATTCTTAGAGGAAGACTATATTATGAATCATAAACCCATGAGTAGTATCGTTTTAGAGGAACTAGTGGGAAGGATAGATAATCCCCAAGTGCCAGTAGTACAAGTAGAACAACCACAAGAAAATGCACAACTTGACATTAATACTGTACCAGTGCCTCGTCATAGTGGGAGGGTTGTTCAATAACCTGATAAATTCATGGTTTTGGGAGAGTCCTCGGACTTGGTCTCTGGTGAACATGATGAGGATCCCAGGACATACGAAGAGGCAATTCTAGATAAAGATGCAGATCTATGGCAAAAGGCAATGGAATCTGAGATGGAATCTATGTATTCCAATCAAGTTTGGGAGCTCGTGGAACCACCCAAAGGTGTAAAACCCGTTGGATGTAGGTGGATCTACAAGAAGAAAAGAGGATCTGACAAAAAGGTGAAAGCCTGGAAAGCACGACTTGTTGCGAAAGGGTATACTCAGAAAGAAGGGATCGATTATGAGGAAACCTTTTCGCTGGTTGTTATGCTTAAGTCGATCCGGACTCTTTTATCTATAGCAGCTCATCTCGATTATGAAATTTGGCAAATGGATGTCAAGACAGCTTTCCTTAATGGAATTCTTGAGGAAACCATCTATATGCAGCAACCAAAAGGATTCATTAAGAAAGGCCAAGAGCATCTGGTATGTAAGCTTAAGAGGTCTATTTATGGACTAAAACAAGCTTCTAGAGACTGGAATATTCGTTTTGATCATACAGTCCAGTCATATGGATTTGATCAAAGTCCCAGCGAATCATGCGTGTATAAGAGAAGTGAGGATAATGCAGTGGTTTTTCTAGTACTATATGTAGATGACATTTTACTCATTGGAAACAATGTTGAGATGTTGTCATCAGTAAAGGCATGGTTGTTCAAACAATTTGACATGAAGGACTTAGGTGAAGCGGCATACATCCTTGGGATCAAATTAATAAGGGATCGCAAGAAAAGGATGTTGGCTTTAACTGAAGAGCCTTACATTGATGAAGTATTAGCTCATTTTAACATACAAAACTCCAAGAAAGGTTTTCTACCTTTTAAGCATGGAGTTGCTCTATCTAAGAAGCAGTGTCCTTCGACACCTAAGGATATAGAGAGCATGAAAGTAGTTCCTTATGCTTCGGCATGTGGAATCTTAATGTATGCTATGTTATGTACGAGGCCTGACATCTGCTTTGCTTTAGGCATGGTTAGTCGATATCAGTGGAATCCAGGTCAGAAACATTGGAGTGCAGTGAAAACTATACTCAAGTACCTGAGAAGGACTAAGGAGTATATGTTAATTTACAAAGGCCTCAGATCTATTTCCTTTGGGATATACTGCTTCAGATTTTCAATCAGATAGGGATAAGAGGAAATCAACCTCAGGATATGTTTTTACTTTGGGAGGTGGAGCCGTTATATGGAGGAGTGTAAAGCAGAAATGCATTGCAGACTCTACCATGGAAGCTGAGTACGTGGCGGCCTCTGAGGCTGCAAAGGAGGCTGTATGGTTCAGGAACTTCCTTTTGGACTTTGATATGGTACATAATTTGCCTAGGAGTCTGACAGTGTATTGTGATAACACTGGTGCTGTGGCAAATTCGAAAGAACCGCGAGACCACAAAGTAGCTAAACATATTGAACGTAAGTATCATCTCATACGAGGAATCGTAAAGCGAGGAGACATAGTTGTGGCTCACATATCATCAGAAGACAACTGGGCAGATCCTTTCACAAAGAGCTTGCCAGCCAAGATTTTGACAGGCATGTGGAAGCGATATGAGTCAGATGGATGGACACATAGTTTTTTGTGTAATAGTGGATTAAATAAACACTGATATACTCATAGAATATTTTGAGTATAAGTGGGAGATTGTTAGTGTATACTGAAAATATTTATTTGAAGTTTATACATTTATTTATGGGCCAGTTTTATTGAAAATCATTTGAATGTTTATATGCTATCTGATATTATATATTGAAAGGCATATGACACATCCTATTTGTAGTTCGAGGACTCAACTCAACTTAAGCTTAGATTGTAATAAGTAAATAACTTTAACTATCACAGGAATCTCAGGAGGTACTATTTGTCAGAAGAAAAACCCTAAAGTCAATATATAGTTTTGATGTTTTACACTGGAAGAAGCTCAGATTGCTGATCAAGCCTCAGTATAGCATCAAAGAAGTGGATTTATTTCTAAGACAGAGATTTCTAGAGTGACAGGTTCAGACAGAATACAGTGAAGTACAAGAAGGAGAAAGAAATGAGAAGAAAAATGAATCACATTTTTAATGTGAAAATTAAAGGACAGTCATTGAAGTTAGTCGTTCATGAACCAGGCCGTGCATGGAACGTCAACAAAATATTCAGTGGTATTCCTTTATTACTTTCGGTGATTCAGAAAAGAATTAAGACAATCCAAGGATATATAATTATTCTTCTTTAATTAATTTGAATCAAGTAGTCAATTTAATTAATAAATTAATTCATCAGGAATTAATTCATTAATTAAATTAATTATTAAATTAATTAAATCTGAATAATTATTATTTAAGTAAGGTTAAATTAAAATGATTATTTATTAATCAGTTTAATGTAAATCTGAAAAAATGAACTAGCAAGACAATCTGAGATTGTCTTGAAAGAGTAAATCAGTATAGCAAGACAATCTGTGATTGTCTTGCCGATTGTCTTGGTGATGATTAATTCTGAATAGCTTTAAAAAAGAAGAATAAAAATCTGATTTGATTGTCTTGACGATTGTCTTGACAGTTCAAATCAGATTGTCTTGATAATGATCAAAAAGAAAAAGCTTCAGACAGAATGATAATTTTTGATAAAGCAAGACAAAGATCTCAGAATTTGATTGTCTTGCCGATTGTCTTGGAAGAACCTGATTGTCTTGACGATTGTATTGCCTATTGTCTTAGCAGTACAAAATTGGTTGTCTTGGAAGAATAGATTGTATTGCCTATTGTCTTGACAGTTATATTTGAAGATAAAGAGGCAGTAAATGTTATATATGAAGACACAGACGAAAGAAGACTACACAGACAAGAATATTACATTCAACAAAGGCAGTTTACTCTCTTCTCTTTCATCAAGAACACAACCTGCAGGAGCAGAAAAATTCATAGAAAATCAAGTTCATCTTATTTTTAATATCTGATCCGATAGAACTTGTTTACTTGATACTCTTGTACTATTAGCGAGTTTTTACTCCTAATCTATATCTTGATTTTTATTAACAAATCTAGAAAAATTCATGTCGAATTTTCTAATTTGTTTTTATTAACTAGATATAAACTCTGTACTGCATTTGTAACAAACCCCTCAAGTTAATATAATTTTATATTCAACTTGAATTTTGTTTCATTTAATTCCGCTCAAATTTGTCAAAATATAAATTAAATTATCCGGACAAATTTCGATTAAACAGTACTATTTGTATTCAACCCCCCCTTCTACAAACATATTGGACCTAACAATTGGTATCAGAGCCTATTGATTGATATACAAATCAAGATCCTAATTTTATTCGGCCAAAAATCTATCTCGAATTTTTAACTCACTTAAAAATTCATCATGTAATCAAAAAGCATTGTTAAAATTCCCATGTTTAACAAGGACAATTATACAATGTGGAAAAATAAAATGGAGTTGTTTCTGGATGTCGCAAATTCTAAATATCTGGGTGTTCTACAGAACGGACCTATAATTCCAAAAGAACATATATCTGAATCTATTGTTGGAGGAATTGTTGTAACACCTGCATCATCTGTTCCAAAGCATGTTGATTCTTTTACTCCTGCTGAAAAAGAGGACGCAGGACTAAATAAGAATTTGAGACTTATTTTAATAGATTCCCTGGATGCTGTGATGTACAGTCATGTGATAAATTGTAAAACTGCAAAACACATGTGGGAAACTATTGAGACTATCAATGAAGGAACTGATGAAGTAAGGGAAAACAGACTTCAGATTTTAACCTCTGAGTATGAACACTTTAGAGCTGGCCATAATGAAGGCATTCAGGAAGTGTTTGAAAGGTATAACAAAATTATCAACAACTTGCAAGTTAATGGCAAGCAATATACACAGAAGGAGATTAATATGAAGTTTTTGTTGACAATGCCCACTCATCTTGAACATAGGATAACAGCCATCAGAGAATCAAGAGATTTGAATAAGATTGCTATTGAAAGATTGTTTGGTGTTCTAAAAACCTATGAACTGGAACAAGTACAGCAGAGGGAGGTCTCTGGTAAAGGAAGAGTGCCAAATTCATCTACAGCTCTTGTAGTTGAGGCACCTAAGGAAGTGGAAGCTAAGGTTGTTCTACCTTACAGCTCAGACAAGGAAAAGACTGAAGTAGAACTTGGTCAAACACCACCTACTCAGGATGGTGGAGACTTCTACTCATTGGAAGAGTTAGATCAACTGGAAGATGAATCCCTGGCATTGATGGTAAGACAATTTGGCAACTTCAGATTCAGAAGAAATCCAAGTACAGGTTTAAGTCAAATAACAGATTCCAAAGAGGAGGCTCTTCTTCCTCTGGTAACAGGGGAGGATACAAAACTGGATCTGTTGACAGAAGCAAGATTCGTTGCTTCAACTGTAATGAATTAGGGCACTTTGCCACTGAATGTCAGAAAGCGAAGCAAACTCAAAGAAGAGATTTTGCTGCTGAGAAGAAGAAACCTGGAAAAGCCTATGTTGCGGCTGGTAAGAGTTGGGATGACACGGACAGCGATGATGAAGAATATGGAAATCTTGCGTTGATGGTGAATGATGAAGCATCTGATCATCATAACAAACCGGTAATTGTTACTGACCCTGAGTTGATTCGTAGTCTTTATAATTCATTAGGTAATGCACAAACTGAATATAGAAGACTAGATCTGTTAAGCACTAATCTTGGCAATGAAGTGTCAGAATTGAAAAAGGTGCATATTAATCAAGATCAACAAAGAGATGAAATAACAATGCTTAATAAAAAGGAAAAAGCTATTCTAGAAGTTGTAGGCAAACAAATGACTAGAATTACTGAACTTGAAACAGAGGTCAGGGCTTGTTATAATTCGGTTAAAGTTTCCAAAGAGTTCTTTAACAATCAAGTTGTAGAACGAACAACAGGTATAGGGTATGGTTATAATGAAGGTGTTGGTTCATTGGGCATAAATTCCCCTAACCCTGTTAGTGCTAAAGAAAGGGGAATACCACATGTGCTAAAAAATGTTAAAGAACCTCTGTTTAAAAAAATCTGATGCTGGACCACCAGATATTCTTTCTATGGTTATCCAAGAAGAAATGAGAAATGAGGATAGTGCAAATGGTACAGTCTTTGTTAAGGATAAATGTGTTAAGGATAAATTTGTTAAGAACGCTAATCCAAAGAATGTTTCATCCAAGAAAGATGTCACAGTCTTTGTTAAGCTAAATCTGTTGAGGACACTAATCCAAAAATTGTTTCATCCAAGAAAGATGTACCTAAAGTGCCAGTCAAGGTTGTTGAAACAGCTAGTTCTTCTAAGACTGGATTAGGTAATAATAAGTTGAAGCAGAAAAATACCATGCCTATCATTGATTCTAATCATAAAGCATGTGGTGTTATCAATTGTATGTCTTGTGCTTTTAACAGTATGCGTGCTTATTTTAATGGTAGTTATGCATGTGTTAGCAGACTGCTCCTCGATAGCATATGAACAGGAACAATAATGTTCGATCAAAGACTGCTTTTCCTCCTCAAGTTAGGAGAGAGACATTTGTACCTAAGACTAAACAAAGGGTTACCAAGAAAGTTTACCAGGTCAAATGTCCAGTCAATGACACAAGTGTTATTGCTGCTAGAGAAACATGGATACCCAAGATAAAACAAAAGATTTTCAAATCTGTTTATAAGGTTAAATGTTTATTCACTAAAGATGTTAAAATTTAAAATGTTGTTTTGCCTGATAAAGGTCAGTACTTTAAATCCGCAGGACCCAATCAAATTTGGGTCCCGAAGAAGGTTTAATCCATTTGTCATTGCAGGGTATTGAACAGGTTGAACGAGTAACCTGGATCTTGGACAGTGGATGTTCAAGGCATATGACTGGAGACAGAACCCTGCTGACAAATGTGGTGGAGAAGGCCGGCCCAGTAGTTACCTTTGGAGATAACAGCAAAGGTAGAACTGATGGATATGGCAGACTTGAAGCTGGAAATGTTATCATTGAAGAAGTGTCCTTTGCAAAAGGACTTGAGCATAATTTGCTCAGCATCAGTCAATTCTGTGACAAGGGATTTGAAGTCTACTTTAACAAAAAGAATTGTCTGATTTCACATAAAAGAAGTGAACAACCATCTCTGACGGGAGTCAGAAAAGGAAACTTGTATGTAGCCAACATGAACACTAGAAGCACTCAAGAAATCAATTGCTTCTATTCTAAAGCATCCACAGATGAAAGCTGGCTATGGCACAAGAAACTTTCTCACCTGAATTTCAAAATAATGAATTATTTGGTTAAGAGGGAAATGGTGAGAGGTTTACCCCCTATGGAATTCACACAGGAAGGACTATGTGATGCCTGTCAAAAAGGCAAACTAAAAAGGGCAACTCACAAAAGCACTGATATATCTTCAATAACTGATCCTTTACAATTACTTCACATGGATCTATTTGGTCCAGTGAATGTGATGTCTATGTCAAAGAAAAGATATGCTCTTGTGATTGTTGATTATTTTTCAAAGTACACATGGGTTTTGTTCCTGAATTCTAAAGATGAGACTCCACAACTGGTGATTGATCACATCAAGTTAATTGAGTTGGATTCCAAGTATCCAGTGAGGGCTATAAGGTCAGACAATGGAACTGAATTCAAGAATGCAGTTCTGAATGAGTTTTGTACTGAAAAAGGTATAACCAGACAATACTCAGCTCCAAGAACTCCTCAGCAAAATGGGGTTGTTGAAAGAAAGAATAGAACCTTGATTGAAGCTGCACGTACTATGTTAAGTGAATCAAGGCTTCCATTATATTTTTGGGCTGAAGCTGTCAACACTGCTTGCTATACTCAGAATCGAACTCTTATCAACAAAGACTTGATGAAAACACCCTATGAAGCCTTGAATGAAAAGAAACCAACACTCAAATACTTTCATGTATTTGGAGCAAAATGCTTTGTACTTAAAGAAGGAGACGATCAAGGTGGAAAATTTGAAGCAAAAGCACATGAAGCAATTTTTATTGGTTATGAAAGAAGAGCTTATAAGGTGTATTTGATTGAACACCAGAAGATGATGGAAAGTGTCAATGTAACCTTTGATGACACTAAAATCCCTAGTATCCAAACTGAAGATTCATCTGAAAAGCTATCTTTTGAAGATATGAAAGATCTAGATTCAGATGATGATAGTCCACCTGATGTTTTTGCTGATGCTAATGACAATAATGTCAATGATGAGTTCAATCAGAATAAATGTGGTGATAATAATGATAATATTGAAAACACCATTCATACTTCTGAACACTCATCTAATCATCCTGGCAACAACTCAGGGGGAGTTAGTGAAGGATCAACAAGTCATACTCAACAACACAATTCAAATCAAGGGGAATCATCAAGAATTAATCTACCCAGACAAACTGTTTGGAATAGAACTCATCCTTTTGAGTTAATTATTGGTGATCCAGATGTTGGAGTAAAGACTAGAAGAGCTTATCAGAATCAATGCAATTATTCAGGGTTTCTATCTGAAATGGAACCTAAGAAAACTGAAGAAGCTGTTTCTGATCCTGATTGGGTGATTGCTATGCAAGATGAACTCAATCAATTCAAACAACAAGAAGTATGGAAGCTGGTATCCAGACCTTCAAATAGAACAGTGGTTGGCACTAGATGGGTATTCAGAAACAAACTTGATGAAGATGGCACAGTCACAAGAAATAAAGCAAGACTGGTAGCAAAGGGTTATTCACAAGCTGAAGGCATTGACTATGATGAAACCTATGCTCCAGTGGCAAGACTTGAGGCCATTAGAATATTCTTGGCATTCGCAGCATTCTCAAACTTTAATGTTTATCAAATGGATGTAAAGAGTGCTTTTCTAAATGGTAAGCTGGATGAAGAGGTCTATGTAGAACAGCCCCCTGGCTTTGAAGATCCAGATCTGTTGGACTATGTCTACTTCCTTTTCAAGGCTATCTATGGCCTCAAGCAAGCACCAAGAAAATGGTATGACACCCTTTCTGAATTTTTACTTGAAAATGGCTTTGTTAGAGGTGTCATAGACAAAACTCTCTTCACTAAGAAACATAAAAATGATACAATACTAGTCCAAGTCTATGTGGACGATATAATATTTGGGTCTACTAATGATCTTTTGTGCAAGAAATTTGCTAAGTTAATGCAGGGTAAATTTGAAATGAGCATGATGGGAGAACTGAAATTCTTTCTTGGATTGCAAATAAGTCAAAGGACAGATGGAATATTTATCTGTCAATCCAAGTATATCAAAGAGCTCCTCAAGAAATATCAAATGGAGGACTCATCTTCAGCTAAGACACCATCATCTACAGCTGTCAAGTTTGGAGCTTGTGAAAATTCTGCCAAGGTAGATGTCACAAGTTACAGAGGTATGATAGGCTCATTACTTTACCTTACTGCAAGTAGACCAGATATTATGTTTGCTACATGCTTGTGTGCAAGGTTCCAAGCGGATCCTAGAGATGTTCATCTCATTGCTGTAAAACGAATCTTAAGATATCTTAAGGGTACACCTAATCTAGGTATCTGGTACCCTAAAGAATCTGGTTTTAATCTTGTTGGATACACATATTCAGATTATGCAGGAAGTGTTGTAGATAGAAAAAGCACCTCTGGGAGTTGTCAATTCCTAGGTGGCAGGCTAGTTTCCTGGTACAGCAAGAAACAACAAACAGTTTCCAACTCAACAGCTGAAGCTGAATACATAGCTGCTGGAAGCTGTTGTGCACAAATCTTGTGGATTAGGAATCAGCTGAAAGACTATGGTTTTGTATTAACAAAAATTCCAATTTTGTGCGATAATACAAGTGCCATAGCAATCTCCAACAATCCTGTGCAGCATTCGAGGACCAAGCACATAGACATCAGGTATCATTTTATAAGAGAGCATGTCATGAATGGTACTGTGAAATTGTTATTTGTACCCACAGAAGAACAAACAGCAGATATTTTTACTAAGTCTCTTGACGAATCCACATTCACCAAGATTGTTGGTGAATTGGGTATGTTAAACAGTCCTAGTAATTAAGCTGGTTAATATCTGAGGTTTATTCTTTAATAATTTGCAAGTGATTTTGTTATTATTTTTAAATTTTAATCACTTGCATAATTATTTTATCAACTTTTTATTGCTTGTTATTGCTAAAAATCTTTGTCAACATGTTTATAATAACTTCTTTATTACTTCTTGTGTTTTGGAATATTTGTGATATTTTAATGAATCATATTCTCTCTTTAAATAATTTTCTATTAGAAAGTTATTTATTAGAAAATATTTAGATTCATTAATTTGTTATAAATGTTCTTGTAAATATATTTAATATTTTATTAAATGTTTTGTAGTGTTTGTCCTTTTGTTATTTATATTTATTTATAGTAATTTTTATAATAAATTAGAGTGTATTTTAATTGGATTATTTATGCACATTAATTTGTATTTTATTAGTATAAAATTAGCAGATTAATAGATTGTCTTGTTTGTCTTTATAGTATCAAGACAATCGCCAAGACAATCCACAGATTGTCTTGGTAGGTTATTTTGTAAAATAATAAAATGTTTTTCAATTTTATTTTTGTTCTGTTTTGTTTTCTTAATTTTAGTTCAAGACAAACGATTGTCTTGATAGTTTTGAACTACCAAGACAATCGGCAAGACAATCATTTGATTGTCTTGGAGTGTCTATTCAGTATTTTAAAAAAATAAAAAAAAATATTTATTTACATTTTTTTTAATTTATCAGTATAGTAAACGATTGTCTTGATAGTTTTTGAACTACCAAGACAATCGGCAAGACAATCAACCGATTGTCTTGTAGTGTTAAATTTGTACTTAAACAAAAAAAAAAGAAACAGCCAAGACAATTATCACAGCTCTCTCTCTCTCGTGTATTGACACAGAGAACTCAGATATATACACGATACATACAAACTTTGCACTGAAACTCTGCTCGATTTTATTCAACAAAACTGAAATCTGAGACCTGATTCGAATAGATCGTTCGATTTTCTATCTATTGAACCTAATATCAACGAGTTTCATTAAGGTTTTGAAAAATCAATTTTTCAAAAAATTCCAATCGGGTTTTCATTGTTCTGGTTGTTTTAGATTTTTTCTTTGAAATCTAAAAATAGATTGAGACTCCCAGTGTTTAGAAGATCATCATACTAATTTTTGGGATTTTTCTGACAACTTTGAATTAATTCGAATTTTTAATTAATTTTAATTAATTAATAATTCTGAAAATTTTCGAATTGTTTTAATTTTCCTAAAATTGAAGTGTGTTTTTGTGTTAAAAAATGGTTGATAATTTTGAGATAATGAAGCATAATTTGGTTGGGTATTTTAATCCGAACGATTGTCCCTATGATCGATTTAAGCCTTGGATACAGTTTTTAAATGACGATTCAATTATCCGAACTGCTATTTCGATGGAAGCCCCAATTAAAATAGGACCACTGAGATTGATTTGCACAGAAGCTGTGGTGTCTGAAGATTTGACCTCATTCTCTTTTGATTTTGATGGTACACACCACGTTGTGACGGAATCAACCCTTACTACTGTATTGGGCCTCCCGGTGGATAATTTTGATCCATTTCCAACCAGTGAACAACTCTATCAATTCTTCAGTGATATTAATTATCATGGAGTAATTGATATGAACAACCTGAGCAAAAGGAACCTGGTTCAACAATGGGATGCATTTTTCGACACGATCTCCAAGGTATTTGCTAATACAACCAGAGGTAACTTTCATTTACTCACCTCTATGTTACAAACTATTGGTTATGCTGTTGCTAACAACCGTAGAATCAATATTGGTAATCTACTTTGGAATACTATTGTTGGTAGAATTGTTAAGGCCTGAAGGGATTTTGTTGAGGGTAATAAAGTTTTATGTTATTATCCTAGATTCTTAACTTTGATATTTAATCATCTTGTTCCTGTTGGTCAACAAGCAATTTTTAGGAATGACAACCCTATGGTATCAGGCAGGCAAACCAAGAAAATATTCACTAGCCTTGATATACATAGAAAATTGATAAATGTGCCAGTGTATGTTACACCATATTTGTCTACCTTCATAAATCTACCTGTCATTCCTCGACTTGTACATGCACCTGAACCTGAACATGAAAATGTACCTGTCCCTGAACTTCAACCTTAAATGGAACAATCCATTCCTTCAGGTACAGCTACTGCATCAACGGAGCAGGTATTGCATTTTATCTCTTAAACTGTTTCTGGAGCCCAAGTGGCTGATAGGTCAGACCAAGAGGTTGTAGAACCACAGCCTCTATCCCAGGTCTTAGAGCCAAACACTGTGTCTAATCAAATCTCTAAACCTAAAGCCAGAAGCAAGTTGTTGACAAAAAGAGCTGATAGAAGAAGTGATAATGTGAGTGATCCCACAGCTCTGCCTCCACCAAAGAAGAGAAGAAACCTACTACTTGAGGCATCTGTTAGCCCATCCATTTCCTCCCAAAAGGACTTGGACATTGAAATGGCCGATGAACTGTTACTAATTTCATCCTCTCAACAGGATGAAATTATTGAAATTCGCCAAAGGGCTGTGGCACCTTGTACAGAGTCAAGCACACCTCTATTACTCACAATGGGGGAAAACATTACCTTAGAATCTGATGTTGTTAAGGACACTGAGCAAGGAGTGCACGATAGGATTGTTACAGAGACAGTGCCTACCATTGTTATGGTAGAAGAGCCTTCACAGGCTTCAGAGGGAAATCTTGACTCTCTGCCAGTTATAATAGAGTCATCATCTCCCCTCCCAGGAGGAACATTCCTGGCTCCCTCAAGGGATTCTTCACTCGCAGATTTATCTGGAGAAAGTGAATGGTAACTTGGTCATCCTATCACTGAAGAAATTCAGTTATCAAATCCAAATGAATTATTAGAGATGACTGAGGATTGGGAATTGCGAACTCCCATTGCACCACCACTGACCTCTCCAGAAGAGGCTAGGGTGATTTCTTTTGCAGGTACAGCTCAAGGAAAGGAGCTAGTGTTGAGTGATGTGAGGACCACCTTAAATATGAGTGAAACACATGCACGAAAGGAGAGTGACATATCCTTGAGTGAACATCAGGTGAGCGCACACACTGACACAAACACTTTGTCTCTTATAGCTCAAATAAAAGATCTGCAAAAGAAATTGATGGAAACTGAGGCTGAAAAACAATTTTTAAAAGCACAAGTGGATGAACGGTCTTCTTCTTCCACCTCTGTCAACAATCAGCTCATGATTATTCGTGACGATGTTCAGAACATAAAGACTACACTCACTCCAGCAATCAATACATTGATACAATCCAACTCTCAGGCATCTACAGAAAGAACAGATATTCTAAATGCTATTGACAGACTCTCTAATAGGGTAGATGAACTTCAAGTGGAAATGCATGTAACTGCTCAATCATATTCAACAACCTTTGCGAAACATGAAGAAAAGTATGATTACATGTTTGAAGGACTTGATCATCTATACAACATTGTTAAACCTACTCATCATATCACACCAGAACAAAGAGCATATTTTGAAGACTATGATGATGATAATGAGGGGGATAATGATGAAGATAGAGGGCTTGACAGTCAAAGAAAGTCTGTAGAGGATTCCTCAACTAAGGGGGAGAAGTCTGGAGAAGGAGAGAAGTTTGGAGGAGTAGGAGGAAGTAAGTCTGGAGAGAAGTCTGGAGGACCAGGAGGAAGTAAGTCAGGAGGTCAAGGGAGGCATAAGGAGAAGTCTGAGAAGTCTACAAAGAGAAAAGAAAAAGCTGCTCATGATCAGGATGTATCAGATTTTGATTTCGATCTCAAGAATAGTAATTTTGAGGTACAGCAATTAAATGATATTGAAGAAGATCTTTCAAACTGGCAAGATGATCCTGAATTTGAGAAGGAACTTCAAGAGGAGAAAGCTGATCGTCAGATGAGACAAGCTAAGCTTGAGAAGACCAGACAGGTAGTGGATAAAAGATTGAAGCTGAAGCAAGCTGAAGATGCAGAGAAACAAAAGCTACATGCAATCAGTTACAAGAAAGAAAAAGAGATATTTAGTTGAAGATTGGTCCAAAGTGGGAGAGAGCAAGAGAAATTTTTGATTCTATTCAAAATACTGCTAATGATGATGAACGTTTTCTCCAACTACTTCAACAGTTTCAAGAGACCAATCCAAATTACTTGCAATATATGGATGCATTGATGCTGGAAATCTCGAGGATAGTAGCTGGGTTTGACAGATGTGCAGATCAACTGATAATTCAGATTGACTCTCGTACAATGGGTTCTCTCTATGTGTCACTTCAAATCTTTCAACAGAGAAGCTTGATTGAACTGTGGATTATGTCCCTAAAGGTAAAAAGGTTTTCTGAACTGAATATTTTACTTCATGAAAGACTTTTGGAGTTTGCTCAAAGAAATAGTCCACAAGTTATTCAAACTCCACATCATGTTAAGTTTCTCAAGGGTAATACACTACATTCTTGCTTCCTTGATTCTAAGTCGATGAAATTATATACTGCATCTCATCTGGTCTGGTTAGAACATATGCTGAGGACTACAGGATTCGAAGATAAAGAAAGTATCTTTGTTGCTGACATTATTCGATCATATGCTTTAACTGGCTTTGAAAAGAAATATTACATGCTTCGGAATCGGCTATGGGGCAACCTTGGAATTTTGCCTAAGAAACCTAAAGGCCTTGTGTCAGATTATGAACGTGTACTTGACAAGGATTTGATCAAAACCTTGGATGATCAAGAACGATTTGACACAGAGAATATCAGAAGATTTCTAGAACAAGAAGATGAAGTTGAACCTGGAGAGATAAGGGATGAAGATACTTCAAAGTGAAGATCAGCTCTACATGTGATATCTTTAGGGCTTAGATAGGTCAAGATAGAAAATTGTATTATATGATCAGTCTAGAGGATCATCTATCTTGTATTTATCTTTTATGTTTGAATCTGGACAATGTTAAATATAAACCAGAACCTTTCTTTTATTTACTTTGTATTTAAAGTTTTATCTTTTACTAAGTTAAGTTGAGTTAGTTGAGTAATCTTCTAGGTATTTGCTTGTTATCTTCTAACAAACAAATAGGGGGAGATTGATAGGCATATGACACAGCCTATTTGTAGTTCGAGGACTCAACTCAACTTAAGCTTAGATTGTAATAAGTAAATAACTTTAACTGTCACAGGAATCTCAGGAGGTACTATCTGTCAGAAGAAAAACCCTAAAGTCAATCTATAGTTTTGATGTTTTACACTGGAAGAAGCTCAGATTGCTGATCAAGCCTCAGTATAGCATCAAAGACCGTGGATTTATTTCTAAGATATAGATTTCTAGAGTGACAGGTTCAGACAGAATACAGTGAAGTACAAGAAGGAGAAAGAAATGAGAAGAAAAATGAATCACATTTTTAATGTGAAAATTAAAGGACAGTCATTGAAGTTAGTCGTTCATGAACCAGACCGTGCATGGAACGTCAACAAAATATTCAGTGGTATTCCTTTATTACTTTCGGTGATTCAGAAAAGAATTAAGACAATCCAAGGATATATAATTATTCTTCTTTAATTAATTTAAATCAAGTAGTCAATTTAATTAATAAATTAATTCATCAGGAATTAATTCATTAATTAAATTAATTATTAAATTAATTAAATCTGAATAATTATTATTTAAGTAAGGTTAAATTAAAATGATTATTTATTAATCAGTTTAATGTAAATCTGAAAAAATGAACTAGCAAGACAATTTGAGATTGTCTTGCCGATTGTCTTGAAAGAGTAAATCAGTATAGCAAGACAATCTGTGATTGTCTTGCCGATTGTCTTGGTGATGATTAATTCTGAATAGCTTTAAAAAAGAAGAATAAAAATCTGATTTGATTATCTTGACGATTGTCTTGACAGTTCAAATCAGATTGTCTTGATAATGATCAAAAAGAAAAAGCTTCAGACAGAATGATAATTTTTGATAAAGCAAGACAAAGATCTCAGAATTTGATTGTCTTGCCGATTGTCTTGGAAGAACCTGATTGTGTTGACGATTGTATTGCCTATTGTCTTGGCAGTACAAAATTGGTTGTCTTGGAAGAATAGATTGTATTGCCTATTGTCTTGACAGTTATATTTGAAAATAAAGAGGCAGTAAATGTTATATATGAAGACACAGACGAAAGAAGACTACACAGACAAGAATATTACATTCAACAAAGGCAGTTTACTCTCTTCTCTTTCATCAAGAACACAACCTGCTGGAGCAGAAAAATTCATAGAAAATCAAGTTCATCTTATTTTTAATATCTGATCTGATAGAACTTGTTTACTTGATACTCTTGTACTATTAGCGAGTTTTTACTATATCTTGATTTTTATTAACAAATCTAGAAAAATTCATGTCGAATTTTCTAATTTGTTTTTATTAACTAGATATAAATTCTGTACTGTATTTGTAACAAACCCCTCAAGTTAATATAATTTTATATTCAACTTGAATTTTGTTTCATTTAATTCCGCTCAAATTTGTCAAAATATAAATTAAATTATCCGGACAAATTTCGATTAAACAGTACTGTTTGTATTCAACCCCCCTTCTACAAACATATTGGACCTAACATATATTGTGGACAATCTAGTATCAAATGGGATACAGAATATTAGATTGTTAAATACGGTTTATATAATATAATAAGGTTCACAGCACAAGTGGAGTTGGACAATCCACTGGTATGGCTGTAGTATTATTTAGATTAGTTTATATTGACTAATAAATAATACTAGTATACTTTGTGTATATTGAACATGATCAAATTTAGAATTGTTCCCTTATACTGATTAAGAAGGAGAACTAAGATTCTATGTTATTATTAATGCTTAGGTTCTTAATCCCGATATAGTAATTGACACATGTATATTATTTACATGCTTTGATTTATATGTGAAATAATTCTTTTGAATTATATCAATATATTTTGGGGGATGGAATTATATACATGGTGAATATTATTTATAAAAGGAATCCATGTCTTGATAATATTCGGGTTAATGATGTCCCCTTGAAAGCTCAAAAAGATTTAATTATGTGAAACCCTGCAGGTGGATTTATTCCGGCATAATTAAATAAAGGTTGAGTGGATAATCAAGGATAAAAGATATTAATTAAATGAATTATCAGTAATTTATTTAATTAATGGACATGCGATATTTTAAACATGGGGAATTTAATAAGCAAATAATAAAGGAACCGATTTAATTAATTAAATAAATTACCGGAATTAGGTGGGTGGTGCAATATTAATTATTTAGTGGAGTTAATTAATATTAATGATAAAGAGCTTGGCCCAAGTTATTATTAGAAGGCCCGACCTAATTTACTCCTTGATCCATATTGTAGCCTATAAATACTCATTATGCCTCCAAGAATAAGGGTTAGGAATTCTAGAGCTTGGAGGCTAAACCTTGGAGGATCGAAGGCCACACTTCGTTCAAGGGAGTAAGGGAATACAATAGAAGATCGTGGATTTGAATCGCTTGCGCCGTAGCGATTAAGGTAAATCTTCTAAACCCCCTTTGTAATCATTAATCTAGTTAAACACAAATCACTATGATCCAAAGGGACCAACAGTACGTTCATAAGATGCAGCATTTTCATTCATTTCTTTGTGAAGCTCATCCACTTTCGTAGATAAATTATCAATAGCAATCAACATGTCTGATCTTTCTGAAGATGCCTGGGTATTGGATTCAAGTAGAGTGTTTATAGCTGGAGTGAGTGTAGTCTTTAAGTTCTGAACATCATCTTTAATCACAATGAGCTGGTTATTGACAGAGGTGGAAGACGAAGACCGTTCAACCACTTGTGCTTGAAATACTCTTGCTTCAGCTTTGGTTTCCTCAAGTTCCTTTTCTAGCGCTAAGATTCTTTGATGCAATGAGATAGTGTCAGTGTGTGTGCACTCACACGAATGTCACTCTGAGTTTCACTCATCTGATGTGCATGTGTTTCACTCAATTTTGAGGTGATCCTCACATCACTCCTCTCAATTTCCTTAGCTCCAGAAGGTGTACCTGCAAATAAAATCACCCTAGCCTCCTCTTCGGAGGTCAGTGGTGGTGCAATGGGAGTTCGCAATTCCATATCCTCATTCATTTCTGTCATCTCATTAGGATTTGATGTCTGAATTGCTTCAGTGACAGAAAGACCAAGTTGCCTTCCACTTTCTCCAGTCGAAACTGCGAGTGGAAACTCCCTTAAGGGATCCAGGTATGTTCCACCTGAGAGGGGAGATGATAATTTTATTATAAGTGACTCAGAATCAAGATTTCCCTCGTAAGCCCGTGAAGACTCCTCTGCCGTAACTATGGCAGGCACTGTAACCAGCCCTATGTGCTCTCCTCTTTGAGTGTCCCTATCTTCATCCAGTTCTACATGTTCTCCCATTGTTAGCAATAACAATGGGGTTATGCTTGACACATTACCAGATGCCATGGCCGTATGGCGAATTTCAATGGAATCATCCTGTTGAGAGAATGGTTCCAGTAACTGTTTATTGGCCATTTCAAAGCCCATATCCTATTGGGAGGACATGGATGAGCTTACAGTTGCCTCAAATGCAGTTATACTCTTCTTTTGTATAGGCAGAGCTGTGGGTACACTGATTTCATCACTACTTCTCTCACTTCTTTTAAAGGGTAGTTTCTTTCTAGTTTGAAAGGTTTTGAGAGTGTTTGACTTAGTATTAGGCTCTATGACCTTGGATAGAGGTTGTGGTTCTACAACCCCTTGGTCATTCCTATCAACCACTTGGGTTCCAGAAGTAGATTGAGAGACAGAAGTAGTTTGAGGGATAGAAGGCAATACCTGACCAACAGTAGTTGCAGATGTCCTAATAGTAGTGGGTTGAACCATTTGATGTTCAAGTTATAGGACAGGCTGTTAAGGAGCAGGTTGCTGAGGAGCTTGTTACTGAATAGCTTGTTGCTGAGGAGCTGGTATGATTTGCTGAGGTTGCTGTTCAGGTATGACTGGCAAATCTATGAATTTTGCCAAGTATTGAGGAATCTGCACTGGAACATTTAGAAATTTCCTGCTAGTGTCTAGGGTAGTGAAATATTTCTTAGTTTGTTTCCCAGACACTATAGGTCGATCTTGATTGAAACATGCTTGATCCGCAACAGGGATAAGATGGTTAAAAATTAACATTAAAAACCTGGGGTAAAAACAAGAAACCTCTTCCCCCGCATCAAAATCCCTTCTAGACTTAGAAATCCGATTAACTAGCATACTCCATATCAAAGTGCCAAAATCAATTGTGCGATTGTGAACAATTGCATAACCAATATTCTGAATAGTTGAAGTAAGAACATGAAAGTTACCTCTTCTGGAGTTGGAAAACACTTTGGAGATAGTATCAAACAACACATCCCATTCTTGAACCAAGTTACTTTTCGACATGCTGCTTAGATTTATCTCCGTTTGATAGTGAATGTTTGTGAAGAAACTGGTCAACTCAGCATTTGATGGTAACGCTACAAAATTCTCTGTTGGAAAATTTAACACGGTACAGAGGGTTGATTTATTCACCACGTGCTGTGTGTCATTAAAAGTAAAAGAGAATGAATTTAAGTCACCACACACCACAGCGGTTGTGCACATCACCCTCAGAGGTCCAACCTTCAACGGAGTATCTAATGTTATAGCAGTGCTAACTAACAAATGTTCATTCAGAAATCGGATCCAAGGCCTAAATCGTTCATACGAGCAACTCTCCGGATCAAAATAACCAACTAAATTATGCTTAACTATCTCGAAATTATCAGCCATTTTAACAAATACACAAAAAATTTTTTATATCCCAAAAATTTCAGAAAATAAACCGAATTTGAATTTTTCAGAATTAATAATTAATTAAAATTAATTAAAAATTTGAATTAATTCAAATTTGTCAGAAAATTCCCAAATTTTAGTATGATGATCTCCTAATCACTGTGAGCACCAATCTATTTTTAGATTTTTAAGAAAATTTTTTTAAGGTCTTGAATCGTTAAAAAAGTCGATTGGGTTTTTCAAAATCAAATTTTTCGAAACTCGACCAAATCGAGTGATATATGGATCGAAAGAACGGGCTTATCACGATCTGTTGAAATTTGGTCTTAGTTTCAATGAATCGAGCAGAAATTCGATACAGTGATGTGTGTATATGTATGTATATGTTCAGTTCTTGGTGTAAAAACACGCAAGTGAGAGAGACAGACTGATAAGACATACCGAAAATAAGACGTACAGTTAAAAAAACAAAAAAAAATTGAACTGATAAGACATACGAGCTATGTCTTACCGAATGTCTTATCAGTTTAAAACTGATAAGACATACCGAAAAACTTATAAGACTTAAACAATATACAAATTAAAATAAACTATTATACTAATAAGACAAACGAACCATAAGACATAAGAGCTTATGTCTTACCGAATGTCTTATTAGGCAAAAACAAACGAATGTCTTATTTAACAAAAATAAAACAAACTTAATAAATTTAAAAAGAAAGAGAAAAACTATCAAGACAAATAAACTCATAAGACATAAGAAATTATGTCTTACCGAATGTCTTAACAGTACTAACTAATTAGAGACTAAACTGAAAGAAGCAAAAGTCTAGTAACTAACTTAGTAAAATGCTAAATAATTTACATACAGCTTAATAAGATTTAAATCTAATTTACATATACCTGAATGATTTACAAAAATTATTAGAACGACCAAAGGATGTCCCTTAAACGGAAACGAGTCAATAATACCAAAAGGACAAACACTACAAATTATTAAATAAAGTATTAACTATCTACATAGGTATTCATAGTAAATTAATAAATCTATATATTTTCTAATAAAATAACTTTCTAATAGAAAATTATTTAAAGAGAAAATATGATTTATTAAATCATCACAAATATTCAAAAGTGACTTTAGAATAATGACATTTTCAAGAAAAATAGATTTCTCACAAATTACAACTTGTAAAATTTGAGAAAAATATTATTTAGAGAAAATGAATTAATATAAAATTAAAAGAAGTAAGTAGGGATATATTAAGAAAATAATGGCAATGTTTTGAGAATTAACAAACAAGAAGGTAAGTTGATAAAATAATTATACAAGTGATTTTAATAAAAACAAATGTTAACAAAACAATCAATTATAAATTATTAAAGAGCAAACCTCAGATACTAACTAGTTTAATTAGTAGGACTATTTAACATACCCAATTCACCAACAATTCTGGTGAATATGGATTCGTCAAGAGACTTAGTAAAAATATCTGCTGTTTGTTCTTCCGTGGGTACAAAATGTAACTCCACGGTACCATTCATGACATGCTCTCGGATAAAATGATACCTGATGTCGATGTGCTTGGTCCTCGTATGCTGCACAGGATTGTTGGAGATTGCTATGGCACTTGTATTGTCACACAAGGTTGGAATATTGTCAAGTACAAAGCCATAGTCACGTAGCTGATTCCTAATCCACAAGATCTGAGCACAACAGCTTCCAGCAGCTATGTATTCAGCTTCAGCTGTTGAGTTGGAAACTGTTTATTGCTTCTTGCTGTACCAGGAGACCAACCTACCACCTAGGAATTGATAACTTCCAAAGGTGATTTTTCTATCTACAACACTTCCTGCATAATCTGAATCTATATATCCAACAAGGTTAAAACCAGATTCTTTAGAGTACCAAATACCTAAGTTAGGGGTACCCTTAAGATATCTAAAGATTCGTTTAACAGCAATGTAATAACCCTAACTTCAGAAATGCTACAGTGATGACATGAATAGTAAAATTTGAGGATTTAGGGAAATGGTATGTAGGTACACTATAATTGAAAGAGAAAATGAGTAAACAGAAACCATATTAGTGTTGTACAATGAAAATGAGTTACTCGAAACGAAGACGGATTTCAGAAATTCCTGAATATGGATTTTTGAGGATTTTGAGGTCGAATGAGCTTCTATTTTATTAGATATTAAAGAGCATGGAAATATTAAAGGATTTATATATTGAGGAATTAGTGAATTTAGGTTAAACCAAGGGATTATTAAGTCAAGGAAATGCCAAGGGAATTTGGATTTTTAAACGATTTCGAAACCACTTGAAGAAAGAGGTATATTCGAGACGAATCGTAATTAGATGAATATGGAGACTAAACAACCAAGATTAATATTATTACAAGGATACACACTACATTACTAATAACAAAAATCATTAAAATCTTAATTAGAAAACCAAGAACAAAATCACATGATCATCCAACAATGACATCATTTCTTACATCACTTTCCACTAACTTTCCAAGGATTTATCTAGATAATTACTTGATAATTATCTTATAAATCATACAAAATATCTAGCAAGAACAAGATAAGATTAGCCAACACAAAAATCTCTCCATCTTCTTCATCTTCTTTACATTCGAATTTCACTATTCATCAAGAAAAAAAAAATTTCAAAACCCTAGTTTCAAGCAATCTAAAATCAAGGGAAAAATCATGGAGGTTACTTGAGGATATATAAATACATCCACCAAGTTTCATAGCAAACAAGCATCATTTGGTAAGGTAATAAAATCATCAAAGTTACTAGATGAATAGTAATGAATAGTGTTTTCCAAGAACTAACTTTGTTTTTATGGTTTCTTTAGTTAATCCAAGCTAGTGTAAGGTTGTTTAAGGATTTACCAAGGCTTATTAAGTGTGATTAAAGCTTCAAGAAGGTATAAATGTTCTTGCCCTTTTGTATTTATGAAGGATATTAGTTGTGTTAGTAGATATGTTGATATAAGTGATGAAATCATGGTTATATGTATGTGTATAAGTGATGGATTGAATATGGAAGTGTGGTGTGTGCATGTAACCATGGTTGGTATGATGACCACATGGTGTAGGGTTGGATATATGCATTGGATGTTGGATTTGGAGGAGTGAGATTTTGGAAAGTATGAAAATATAGCCGTTATAATGCCCGATTTTCGTTAAACCAAAAGATGCCCTGTTTTAGACACTGATATTCGTACGGTAGCATTCTGCTTAGGGTACCAAGTGACCATGAGATGATAGAGCTTAGTTCATAGATCGTTTTGATATAAAGTACGTTAAAATATGATGAACGGTTTAGGAGAAAAGTCAGTTTTAGTGAAAGACGTTCGAAAACCAAGAAAACGTAATTGTATCAAATTTGAAGCTATAATTACCATATTTAAACATTTTAAACGTTATAAAATTTTGGGATATTGTAGTAGGGTGGTCAGAGGACCATTACCAGTTGACCTTGCATTAAAATTCGGAATTGATATTTTCTGAGAATTTTTACAGTCGGGAGTGGTTATTAAGGGAAATGGTGGAATACACTAAAACTTTGATCGAGTTTAAAAACGATTAAGTTCTTGGAACTTTTGGTGCGTAAAACCTATGTCAAACATATATTATGTGTCAAGGGTGTTATTGTATAAAGATTAGGTGATCAAGTAGGATATATACTAACGATGATCCTTTCGTTTCTATAGAGACGGGAGACGAACACAGGATCATACCTACTTGCTTTAGAGATCCAGGAAAGATTTCTCCTATCTTTACTTTGGAAAATTATTTACCTTCAAAGAAAGATGATTTCATGGAATATATATGTGATCCTATTGTTACTATATTGTTGAGAATTTATTTCCTGATTTTGGGAATTAAAGAGAGATGGATATGGATATACAGATATGATTATGCATAAAGTGAACATGCTTTATGATTAAAAGAATATGAAAGAATGGTATCAGTTGTTATCTAGGGTTATATGATTTATAATATTATGTTAAAAATATTCTTTTTAAATATTGTGATTTAATAAATATTATTTGATTATTATTTACTATTTCTAAAAAAAGGATGGAATATTTTATATATATGTATATTAGTGTACTGGATTCCATTAAATACAGAGAAGATGTCTGAGTCATAATCAGAGTATTATGGCATAAGCTTTAAAAGTGATGACATATGTGAATGAAAGTGGAAATGGAAATTGAAAGGAAAAATGTGGAATGGTATTGGTATAAATGGAATACTGATTGACAAAAAGGGGGGGATTGCAACAAAAAGCGTAAGAGGCTGTGTGCGGCACAGTCCAGCACTCAATATTTATTACGGCCCAAGAGTTGCCGAAGGAGGATGTAGCAGGTAGCCTTCCTCCAGGGTTGATGACCAGGTGGGATCATCCTTTCTACTAGTAGTAAACAGAGAGCAGGTACGGTCAGGCGACTGATCATCGTCCTACGTATCTGGCGCTAGCAGATATCCCCAAAATTTAAAAGAAAGAATTGATAATGGTTTTCAGATCTGTATTCTGAAAAAGGAAAATGGTATGAAATGATGGAAAGATTGTTATATTATTTCTATATAATTGTTGTATAAAAAGGGAAATGGAAAGATTGTATTGAGAGATGATGTGCAGATGATATATTATGTTGAAATATTATGCTGAGGTGATGTAATGGTTTTTAATTATTATAGAAGAAAAACTGATATTATATTATTTTAGAAGAGAAACTGATATTATATTAGAAGAGAAGCTGATATTAGAATGCTATATATTTCTTTTAGTATAAAAATATTTGGAAGGAGTAGTTATCAAATAAAAATAAATTCTTTTTATAATAATTATGATTTGTCTTCTGTTTATTATACAGATATATTTCTGTTTCCTTTGAAGCTAGTTTATAAAATTTATCTTGCTGAGCTATTATAGCTCACTCTTGCTATTTACTTATACAACAGCTAGGTCGCATGCCGATACTTCGCACTACACCCCGCAAGAGGGTAAGGGAAAGACGACCTTTTGAGGGAACGCTGGCACCTATCCCTGAGGTAGCGTATAGACAGACGGGTCCTGGTAGACTTATGTACATTAAGTGTGTAAGCTCATGTAATAAACTTTTGGTTGTTGAAATGCTTCCTGTAGAAGTATTATTCAACAATGTACTTAGTAAGATTCTGGGTTTGTAATAACTGTTTAACTCTAAACTTTTAATATTGTGGATGTTGTTCTCTGAGCATATGACTGGTGTGTAATGTTATAATGTGGGGTCTATTGTGTAAGTGTTAGCAAGTATTTATATTTCAACTGTCAAGTATATAATGTTATTAAATGGAAATTTGGACCGTGATGACCTGGATTCATGACCCCGGATCTAGGGGCGTCACAGATGGTATCAGAGCTAAGAGTCATAATGCTCAGGAACAAAAGTGATAGTAATAAATGTATCAGTAATAATATAAAATTTTGAACTCCCATCGAGTTCTGGGGTGGTATATCGCATGTAGCATTTATTTTAAGTAGTGATTATAATTTTATAGATTATTACTAATAGAATTTTAAGTTTTATTATAGGAAGCGGAGATGGGTGAGCTGAGTAGGGACCCCCAGTGACTAGGACTATCAGAGCATGATATTGTAGACTTATAGCTAGCAGGTGTAGAGGTTCCAGAGTATGCTGTCGATGACCTCAGGGAGAGACGTCGTGCGAGTGCCAGAGAGAGATATGAGCAGAGCCTGAGAGAGGAGGCAGAGGAGCGCAGACAGAGAGACGCTATGGCTATGGTACCATACACCAGTATACCCCCTGTAGGATCTGATAAGGCAGGCCCTTCCCGATTGAGGTCGGAGATTCCAGAGGAGGAGATGCTACTGCGTAAGAGGCCTAGGTTATCGGTTATAGCTGAGGAGCAGACTGAGTGGAGGGACATTCATATGATTCCTACTCCTGTCCTACCTGTCCCAGTGCCATCACCAGTTCCATCTCCTCTACCGAGCCCTGATCCTTTAGAGGACCCAGCAGAGCAGTTCACTCCACCGGGACACTTTATCTTTTTAGGGGATGAGTTGGAGGAGGACCCATCTGGGGATGCGGAGACAGAGTCAATTCCTCCCTCCCCACCAGCATTTGCACCTCCACCACCTCCACCTGTAGATGCACCTCCCCCAGCTGCTATACCCCCTCAGGCAGGTGATCCACTTCAAGCTATTCTATTGTCAGAGTACTTTGTCTTACAGGGACAGCTAGAGGAGTCCCGTAGGATGATAAATACTCTTTTACAGAGATAGGACAGAGGGAGGGGAGTTACTATTCCTGATGGTTTGCCTTTGGGCTTAGTTAGTATTGAGCTGCGAGCACTCGGCGATATTAGGAGGTTGTTGGCAGATAGAGGGGACCCAACATGGAGAGCTCAGATAGTAGACACGGTCACCTCTATGGTAGTGCAGATCAGGGATGTTGTCAGAGCGGCGTTACCATGAGTCGGAGTAGTGGTCTTAGTCACTAATCAGACTAGTCATCTCGTTGATGTCATTTTGGGGATTAGTTTAGTTGTTCACTGTCTTAATCCCAGTCTGATTAGAGGACGGCTAGTAGTACTTTTGTTATAGCATATTAGTATGTACGGTTATGTTTTGGGGTTTCGAACCTTGTACTCTATGATGTATAATATTAGTAGTAAAAGACGTTGTACCCAAGTTGTATAATATTTATGTAAATTAATGAAGTTTGTGCATTCTGTCTAAATTTTTATTGTATTTTAATATTAGATGTTGAGATTCAAAAATATTGATGTATATAAGGTGATTGACTTAATGAAAAGGTTATCGTGCTAAAGTTATAATATAACTAGATGCAAACTGCGTGGAGATAAGAATATTGTGATGTATAAAAGAGTTAATGTAAGAACCCAGATTTTGGGTAGAATTGAAACTTTTATTTATTTAATGATGTAAGAATGAATAGTGGTTACGGCTACGATGTAATAGTTGATATTTTGAAAGAATGAATGGAATTCGACTTTATTATTTCTATGTCTTGAAAAATGCTAAAGGGTGACAACATAGGTAAGAATAATCTATCTCCTGAGGGAATAAGATATTGCAATTCCAAGCAGGAAAATATTCTCATGTCACCCAGATCGATAACGATTAATCCAGTGGTTCTGTAAAAATGTTAAGGAACGATCGAAAGAGAATACGGACAATTGTACAACCCTAAGAGAATAAGTAAAGAATAAAGAATGAATAGTGTTTTGGTGGAAGTAAGAATAATATGAGACGACACTATATAGAAGTATTCGGAACGGATTCCCAAGTTCGTATTAGTGATCCAGGGGGAGAATAAGTGTATGTAAAAGCTGTCAGATTCTGAAAAACCTCACTTTTATTTTATCCGAGAGTTCCCTGGACACTGATAGCCTTAAGTATTTAACAAATGGATTTAAGGAATATAAATTGGAAAGTTATAAAGAAAGATGGAGAATGATAGTATTAATATTAGGAAGATTCCCGGTAAACCCTAACTAGAAATCCGTGGAATATTCCTACGAACGATCAATCGAAACGAGCAATAACCGGACACAGAATCAAGCAGAGAAAGCAAGATACATGCATGAGCAAGTGATAAATATCTAGTAATTTGCAAGTAACTAGATTAAGTAGAATGCAACTAGTACTTAGAAATCAAAAACACTTGGTTAGCTTTCAACCATGAAAAACACAACACTTGTCCTCCAAAAATCATCATCCATTACATCACACTCCATTAACACACCAAGATGAGATATTATCTCTCAAAAAGTCACTTTATGCATTATTCAAGCAACCAACACAAAAGAAAAGAAAAACACTCTCCCCCCTTGAATAATTCCATTCGGCCCCTTTCCTAATTCCAAATCCAAAATCCAACTTCCAACCATTGTTTGCTCTTGAAACTTTTATGGTGAGTCTTACATTTCATAAAACTAATCTCCTCAAAATCTTAGCTCCAAATTCCTTTGTTTGCATTTTCAAAAAAATCAAGAAAGAGGAGCATGAATAGTGTTCTTCAAGAACTAACTTGTTTTTTTTTTCTTGTTTCATGGTTGATATAGCAAGCTTAAGCACTCATAAGGATCATACAAAGCTTAGTGAGGCTAGTAAACACTCTAAGGAAGGTATAAGACTTGAAAACCCTTGGAGTCTTTTTAAGATCTTATGAGTTTTATGGATGATTTAGTGATTAGTATGTTATGTTATGCTTAGATCCATGTTAGTAGTTGTTATGGTTGTGATTTGGTTTATGAACCATGTAATGGTTAAGATGAGTTGTTGTTAGACTAGTCATGATGTTTATAATGTGTTTGGGTGGTTGATTTGATCTTGGTAAGATCGTGATAAAGTGTAAAAACTTTGGAAAACGCGTAAACATAGTCGTTATAATGTCCGATTTTACAATATCATGTTTTGTATGCCATTTTTCATGTCAAGACCCTACTGTCCAGAAACTTTTCCTGCCATGATTGGATAGAATATGTTATGAGCTTCGTTTTGATATAAGGAACGTGTGAAACGGACTTACGGTTTAGGAGTTACGGTCGGTTTACTAAAAGTAGTTCGAAACCGTAACCGAGAATTCGTAATTAAAATTGAACCCTCGTAAAATACGTAAGTCAGTGGCGAATCTTGGTAATTAAATACTAGAGGTAAAAAGGAAGGTGTGAGAGAAAACCTCATGTGAATTGGATCATTTTTCGATTTTATAAAAATGTTTGAATCTAGGTTAAACGCGAACGAATCCCTTAAAAGTATAACTTTGGTTATAACTTAGAAAAACGAGCGATAAAACTCGAGATATACTCTTGGTTCGTAATCGATCGAATTTAGAACTTATACGACTTAAGTATACAATAAGTGTGAGTATGATGACATGTCTTAATGACGAACAAATGTCGAATAGTATTGGTAATAAAAAGAGTTACACTAAAAAGGGGTATAACGAGATAATTAGAGATCATGTTTCGACTTAAGTTAATACTTAACCTTTTTAAAAGTGTTAAGCAATTAACCTCGAATCTCTTGACTATTTATAGATCGCCGAGCTGACCCGGGATACCCTACCACTACCCCTACTCGTGCTCAATTACCAGGCAAGTTTCAACTTTCCCTTTTTATGCTGTTGTTGTGATAATATATGATTTCTGTTATACATATGCCATAGCATGCATGCCTACTTTCAAGTCATATTGATAATGCCTACTTTCAAGTCATATTGATATACTTGTTCCCTGATTGTTCTTTGGCTTATAAGTAGATAGATAATATATCAATTATAAGCCGGATGTTGTTAAGACCCTTAGAGAAGGGCATATGAATCCTATTTGTTGAATATAGACCGGGAGTCAGTACTTCTTGATATATCGTAATTACTTTCGAGGGAAATATTTAAGTAAGTAATTCCCATTATTTGGTTGACGAATATTATTTGAATATTCGTCCGAGATTATTTAATTAACGATCATTACTTCAAATATTTATTTGAACGTTATCTATTCAATGAATATTATTTTTCAATATTCATTCAAAGACGAACCATTTATCGAATATTATTTCAAATATTTCTATAAAACCTTCGATTATTAAATAAATATCATTCGGACATTCATATAGAACATCATGTATTAAGGGAATATTATTCTCGAATATTCCTTTAAGGTTTAATTTATTAAATGAATATCACTTGGTTATTCATTTAAATTATTAACTATTATATGAATACTATTTTTGAATATTAATTTGAAGTCTTATTTATTTAACGAATATTATTCCAAACAGTCCTTTCAAACTTATTTATTAAATGACTATTATTTTAATATTCATTTAAGTAATTATTTATTCAATAAATATTGTCTTAATATTCCTTCAAGGGTTGTTTTGAGAAATACTCTGATTAAAAATATTCTTTCATTCATTAAATACTTCCGACTCAATAAATATTCTATGAATATTTATTCAATACTTGGAAACAACTTCAAGGTTGTTTATTTTTCTTCAAATATTATTTTCGACCTTCGATCATTCTGAAAATTCTTCGGAGTCATACGATTAAAATTATATTAAGAAAGGTCCTCTAGATTCCATTCTTCACTCGAATCTATCTCTTAAATTATAAGGGAACCTTACTTGAGAAAGGTTCTTTATCTTGTTGACTTCCCGGTCATAGTTTATCCTTTTCACTCGCAACTTGGTTGCTACGGACTCATTAAGTCTGTGTGTACCTTCTCATCATTCGAGGGGTAAGATCGTTGGAACAAGTTGATATCCATTAACAAGCAAGAGCTTGGGAAATGTTAGTGAATTTTCCTTTCCAACTAGATACGACTACTTTGTGGAGTCTTGTCAACAAGTATTTCACTTGGGGAAGGGGGGATAAACTATACTTTTCAATACTGTGGATTTACTCGAACTAGGAGTCGTGTGTAAGAGGCCGAGTCGCGCGGTCCATCACAAGGCCTAATCATTTGCCAGGGAGTTACTATTAAAGGCCATTGACAAGTGGAGCCGTCAGTTCTTCCTTCTACCGGTAGTAAACTATATTGGGCTGTACCATCCCCGACTGATCATCAGGGAGTGGAACAGCTGGCGCGTGATAATTCCAATATTGGTTCATCTCCCAAATGGGGAATTCCCTGCAACACGTATCGAAGATACTTCTTTTAGGTTGACGGTGTCTTCCGCAACACGTATCGAAGAGACTTCTTTCAGGTTGTAGAACGTCGAAAAATGTTAATAACTGGAACTGCAATATTTTCCTTGCAAGTTCCTCTTAATATGATAAATAATGATATCTTGCTTATTTTGACTTAGCAGATATTTCCACAAAATAAACACTTTAAGTTACCTTGTAACTTCATCCTTTATAGTATACTGGCACTAACTTCGTTAATGCATGGCATATGGAAATAATGATACTTCGAACTGTTATATACTATCACTGTCCTGTTATATTATTATTGGTTGCTTATTTATCATGTCACAACAACAGCTAGGACAGATGGCTCGCGTCAGGCGCACTCGGCGCAAGCGGGTTACCCGACCCACCGGACTCCCCGCTGGGATGCTAGCCGCCATTGCTGAGGTAGCATAGTTAGACAGCAAAGCTGTTTCCTGTTTAACTATATGTATAATTAATGTAATCAACGGCAAAACTTTTAAACTTATTCGTAAACCCTTTTATGAATATCCTTTTGGGATTGTAATAACTTTTATTCGTAAACCCTTTTATGTAAGACTTATTTCAATTTCATCTCTGGGACTATAACTGTGTGTGTGTGAGTGGATATTATTGTGGGGTCATAGCATGCTACTTATTGATTTTGGACTCAAGTCAAGTATTGTGTATAAGTTATGAGACCGTAACGACCCGATCCCGGACCCCGGATCTGGGGGTGTTACAGTAAACTAACGATATAATTGTGTATATAGAAATGATGTATATTGTACCCTAAATTTGGGTAATTAATGGAGAATATTGTTATATACAGAATCATGCCGCCTAAGCGTAATAATAGAGCGAATGCAAGGGAAAATGAGAGAGATGAAGGAAGTCAAAATAGGCAGGATGAAAATGCTCATAATGAACGAGATCATGAGGAAGAAGAAGAGGAATCAACTGGCCAACAAAGAAATCCGGGAGGTGATCCCTTTAACCAATTCATGGAACTATTAAGGCAGAATTTAGCTAATCCACCGAATCCCCAACAACCACCTGTTCTCCCAAATCAGGCAGCTAACTCCTTTCGTGCCTTTAAGTCATTAAAACCCCCAGAATTTGAGGGAACTGCTAACCCAGTAGTAGCCAGAACCTGGTTAAAAGAGATGGAGAAAGCTTTTGAGATATTGAGGATAGAGGAGGATCCGAAAACAATCTTTGCAGCCTATCTCTTAAAGGGGGAGGCAAATTATTGGTGGGATGCTAAGAAGAATCTAGAAGGTGCGGGAGTGATAACCTGGGAGCGTTTCACTAGGGTGTTCCTAGACAAATATTCCCCTAGGTACCTGGAAAACCAAATGGAAATAAAATTTTTTGAGTTAAAGCAGGATAACCTAACAGTGGCAGAATATGAAACTAAGTTTACTGAATTGTCTAGGTTTGTTCCGGAATTTGTGCGTACTGAAGAACAACGAGCGAAAAGGTTTCAACAAGGATTGAAACCATGGCTACGGTCGAGAGTGGCACCATTTGAGTTAACTGATTATGCTAGTAGTTCAAAATGCATCTATTATAGAAGCCGAGAGTGAACAGACTCAAATAGGTCGAGAGAATAAGAAAAGGAAGTTTGAGGGTCAGAAAGGAGGTTCAAGTGAAGGAAGTTATTTTAGCAAGGTCGGTAAAGGACAAAAATTTCAGGTTGTGGGAAAGTCAGGAATTAATAGGGCTGTTAGTGAGACTGTAAATCAAGGTGGTAAATCCTCAGGAACATTTCAGTCTAATCAATCACGACCACCTTTACCAGATTGTAACACGTGTGGTAGAAAGCATACGGGAGTGTGTAGAATGTTGGACATAACTTGCTTTAAGTGCGGACAAAAAGGACACTATTATAACCAGTGCCCATCAACTGACAAGAGTGATATCAAGTGTTATCAATGTGGGAAACTAGGACACATAGCTAGAGATTGCCGTTCTGGTGGGTCGTCTGCGACAGGACAAAGTATGACTGCTTCAAATAAACCTACTGCCAGAGTGTACAATATGACCTTAGGAGAAGCATTGAAGAAACCAGATGCAGATATAGGTATTTATTTTTCGAATTAAAATTTTTTTTTAGTGTAAATGTTTGGCTAGGAATTGACTTAGTCAATGAATGGTGTAGGTAGGTTGACAATATAGATAAGGAAAATCAGTATCTGTTAGGAGTCAGGGAATTTTAATAAAAAGGAGATTTGAGAGTAATAGGGAATGTACATATTATAGACAATATTTTCTTACAATTGTTTTATGGAAATATTAGTAGAGCTTATTTTCTGGAAAATTTTACAGAGATGAGATATAGGAATATTGAGGTATTAATATTTATGTCATGATAGAGATCAAAATATAGACAAACCATAGTGAGATACACTACCATTCAGGGGAGGCCAATGTGGTGGCCGATACCCTTAGTCAAAAGAGGAAGGAGAGATGAGATAATATAGAATGACTGAATACAGGAAGGGATTTGCAGGAAAAAAGCTAATGAAAGTGCTGCTATTGATAAGCTAAATGGCATGTTGATGAATGACAAGAAAGTTTATGTTGGTGTATTTCTGCGCAAACAAGATAGAGATATTTAAGGATAAATTAAAGGATGGATGAAGTAATATGAGAAGTAGAAGGTGAATGTGAAAAAGATATTTTTTCAATATTTCCAACGTGATCACATGAATAGTAAAATTTGAGGATTTAGGGAAATGGTATGTAGGTACACTATAATTGAAACAGAAAATGAGTAAACAGAAACCATATTAGTGTTGTACAATGAAAATGAGTGACTCGAAACGAAGACGGATTTCAGAAATTCCTGAATATGGATTTTTGAGGATTTTGAGTTCGAATGAGCTTCTATTTTATTAGATATTAAAGAGCATGGAAATATTAAAGGATTTATATATTGAGGAATTAGTGAATTTAGGTTAAACCAAGGGATTATTAAGTGTTTGCACTAAATCACGCAAGCGTACGTGGTCACAAGTAATATAGAATAAAGTTGAGTTCGTTCCCACAGAGATCTGGTTATGGTTTTAATTCAGTTTTTCTACCTATGCAACAATGTATGGTTATTATGCACTGCTAAGACAAATAACAAGATTTTAATTAACTATAATTAACTAAGAAACAAATTAATAAAACTAAGAATTAACAAACTAACAAGAATTGAATTCTAATTACGTCTGCAAGAGAAAACATGGGATCCTAACTTCATTAACTACTTCTCTTAGAGTTGATGCCTTTAATCAATGCATGTGATGGTTATGATATCTGATCAGACAACACGGAACAAGTATAAGCTACCTCTCGGTATACAAACACCAAACTAATCATACATCCACAAAAGAGATAGAAGATGAATAGACACCAATTATGTTTAGACCCTATATCTCTATAAGATTTGAAAACATAACGGTTGAAGAACAAGTTGTCTATTAAGATCACATAGGGCAGCATAATATCTCTATTTACGCCACAAATCATGATGTTAAAACATCAACCTATCCTATGCTAGCATGGCAAGTTCTAAATCTCAAGATCCACTCTCGTTTAGCAAGAGATTAACAAATTAGATGTTCGCGACGCATCTAAATACATGAAACACAACCATACGAGGATATCAAATATACATCACACACAGATCTTTAAGCAATCAACATACTAAGTTCCATAAATAAATCCGTTAGAATCCCATGACAACGATTAGTTCATAATTGAACCTCTCGTCATCATGGGATCTGATGAAACCATGATAAAAACAAAGTATGAAAAGATACAAATAAAACCAAGTAATTGATATGTAATGGTGTTCTAAATTACAATGGTAGGATGTGTTTATATAGGCTCTAGAAGTCTTGTCCACCAAGCAATTGCCTTTCTAGAGTTGGAATAGAAGATTGGCAATTTCCGTCCTTGAATGAGAATAGAATTGCAAATTCCATGTGTAGATCTGATTCTAGAATGTTCTAGCCGCCCAAAGCAATTACCATACTTATTAGAAGTAGGAATTATAGCAATTTCCTTGTCAAAGTTGAATTTCTGCAGTTCGGCACATAATACGTATCCTAAACTGATTCTGTTTTTAAGGAAAATTCGTAGCTGACTTTTCTTCAATATTTCTGACCCGTTCCAGTTGTAAGTGGACATCTGGACCACTTTAGAATGATAGAGAATCTCGTTAGCTTCGCGTGGACTGTAAGATCGTCCAAAACGGACTTCTAGAACTCAAGATATGGCCAAAACAAAATCAGAAATTCTTGCTGATTTTTCACCAGCACGCCGCAGCGCCTGAGGCGCCGTTTGGGCGCCTGAAGCGCCAGCTCAATCTGCATAAACAGCTCTGGGGCACCAATTAGGCTCCCGGCTTGGTCCCGATCTGCGAAAATTGATTTTTCTTCGATTTTTAAGCTTTTTCTTCCGTTCCTTTTGCATGAGCTTCCGTCTTTCATCCTTAATGACTTGTATACTTCTTGGGAGTTGACATTAGCCTCCATTCTTCATTCCATATCATAAATCAACTCCAAATAATGACGGAAACTACACCTTTAATCGACATTTCTTCAACCCTGCACAATTAAGCAAAACACATCAAAACTACCACAAATTTGAGGCCAAAGCAATCAATTTAAGCCGAATTAGAATGCTCTAAATGGATATAAAATCCATTTATCACACCCCCAAACTTA
This sequence comes from Saposhnikovia divaricata, assembly GCA_036435485.1. Lineage (NCBI taxonomy): Eukaryota > Viridiplantae > Streptophyta > Magnoliopsida > Apiales > Apiaceae > Saposhnikovia > Saposhnikovia divaricata. Next base: position 48,718,485 of record CM071600.1, read on the forward strand.
AACCGATGCTTGTCCTCAAGCATATCCAATTACAACTAACTAACTAACTAGTACCACTTCCTTAGGTGATCACGATTGCATTTGGCATATGCAACAAGCCCTTTAAACCCCTAGGCAGCCCCAGTGGACGAGTAAGGTCTCGTGAGGGCCTATAGCGAATGTACCCACAAAATCCAATGCAATGCATGAATGCAACTAATATGAAAAATGCAACTAATCTAGTACTAATATCCTACCATACCTTCAAATCCTCTCATGCCATATCAACTTAAGAATCAAAGTAAATACGCAATGTCTTGGTGTCGAAAGTGCAAGTATTCACATAGTCTACTCAATGAACATGCATAAGTTCTCACAAGTCCATGTCAAGTGTAAGAATAAGTTAGTAAACATGCTAAGCCTACAAGAGCACATCTTTGAGACAAAACTCGGGATCTCATACGCAAAAACAAGTAAACACTCACAATCCACTCATAAAAGAATATTCACTCAAGAACAAGGGTAAGTGTATCACTCAATTCCAACAAAATCATAAGCATGCTTGACAATTGGTATCAATCTAACTCTTAACACAACATACATCAATGACGATAATCAAAAGGTCTTTATTTGGGTTGTAACGGGGCTAAGGACAAGGTATGTCAAATAAGCCAAAACAGGTGAAGTGCCAAAAGCTAGTAAGTGCCATGATGAATCATACACAACACCCTATTTTCCCCCCTCACACAATTTACTATTCTTCTTCCAACAAAAATACTCGACTAGTCGACTGAAATAGGATCACAACAAACACAAACATGCTCTCATAATATATATATATATATATATATATATATATATATATATATATATTTTTTTTTTTCTTCTTTTTTTCTTTTTTTTTCTTTTTTCCTTTTTTTTCTTTTTTTTTCTTTTTTTTCCCCGAGAGCTAAATATAACACAAACAATAATATAACAATAATAATGATCCCACAATTTTATTACATACGCCGACTATCAAGCAACAACCAAACCCAATTTCCAAATTTCAATATTTCCCCCAAACTTATGACCAACAATAAACCCTTTCTTGCACACCTTATTACTCCCTGAAGCACTCTACTAGCCTTTGACAATGTGGGTTCAAATTAATGTAAGGCCAATACAAGAAAAAGGTCTAGGCAAGTAATGTGGTATGTCACCGAAAAAATAGGATTAAGCTCAACGGGTTAACTAATTGATCATGTAAACATGGTGTGGTAATATGGGAAAATATGCGGTTAATCCTAATGCCTTTATCATTTTAATCGTCAAATAATGTCATGCGTTTCAAGAAAGACCTCAAGCAACTGCTAGCAATGCAAACAATCCGTGGACACTCAAGCAAACGAATAATATGCAACACATATGCAATAAGGCTCAAAATCTCACTTGGTAGGAAAAACATACTCAATCCCAAGCAAAAATCTCTCTAATGCACCTACTTGTATTCAAAGCATGCAAACTAAATCATCTTGCACATATTCATGTCCTTCTAATTACTTACAACATTCAATAGGTCTACTAGCTTCAACTTACTAGTGTATGTGTGTGCACAAGAACAAAGCATATCACTTCTCAATCAAAAAGCGTCAACAACACAAAATTCCTATCAAGCATGGGTGCAAATGCAAACTATTATGAACTCACATGATATATAAAAACAGAATGTCCTATATGAAACAAACGTAGATATCACGAACATAAATGCATAATTTACTAATACTAATATGCAAAGCATGAAATCCTACATGAACACAATGACTAACAATCACATATATATACACTACTTATCCCTCAAACCACCCCCAAACTTAAAATATTCAATGCCCTCATTGAATGGAAGTAAATACGAGGGAAAGTAGAAAACATACCAGTATACAACAATGCTTGGGTTGCCTCCCAAGAAGCGCTTCTTTAACGTCAATAGCTTGACGTCACTTCCAAGCCTCCATTAAGGATGATAATAGTTTGCCTGGTCCTCTCTTCGCGAGACTTCAACGTCATCACGGCGGCACACTTTCTGCTCCTTCTCCTCTTTTGGCTTATTCGTATAACAAATATGTCATGTTCCAATGCCTTCTTCTGTTGACACAAAAACTGTCAATTTGTAGAACAACACACACTCACGGGCTTCGGTTGAATATAATGGAGGAGGGTAAATGTAAGTTTCTGAAGCCTTTGGTTCCTCAAAGAGAACTTCCTCCATTGGCTCTAATGCGCTACCTCCATCTTTAAACTCGGAGACAAGTAGAAGACCTGCATCTTTCCCATGTTCTTCATCCTCTTGGTTCGCACATACCAATTCTTGAAATTTGTGCAGCTCATCAGTGTCTGTCTCAAATTGTGCCCTTTCCAAATCATCCACCTCACTAGCTTGATCAAATTCCTCACATGGCTTGTGAACACTCACCTCCTCTTGGAATTTGTCTTCTTCAATTATGCATGCAGTACCTTGCTCCAAGTCATTGTTATTTTCTGGAATTGCCTCTCGTATGGATTGCTGTTTCTCTTGTTCCAAGAAACTCAAAACTTAAGCAACTAGTGTCTCCATAGATTTGAGATTCTTCTCATGACCCTCTAGAAGCATCCTAATCTCCTTCCTAATCTCCTTCAAATCATCAACCTCATCTAACTGAAAAGTAGGAGTAGGTTGCTGATGTTGAAACTCTTCACTTCCAAAGAAATATGACATGTCTGGAACATCTTGCTCGTACTGTTGAGGATGGTATGGAAAATATGGTTGTTCCTCATTACTTAGAGGTTCAGATTGCCACGGGTCATACTCCTGCAGAAAATTCTGCCCTAGCTGTTGTTGAAAATCCTGGTTCTGCTGCTGCAGAAAATTCTGAGGATAGTAAGGCTGTGCTCCATATTGTTGACCTTGATACTGCTGATAAGGCTGCAGAGGTTGTTGAATACCACCTTGGTTGCTCCAGCACTGATTCGTCTCATGTGCGCCCGCACATAGCTCACAAACACTACCCACCTGCTAAACTCCATAGTAATTTAGAAAATCCATCTTCAAAGTCAACGCTCTCTGACAAGTACCTGAAACACCAACGAACTACACAAGAATAGATAAGTAACTAATCCGAGTCAGTGAACTCTAACGACCACTATTGACAAGCACATAAACCAAAAATAAACACCGATGATCCCCGGCAGCGGCACCAAAAACTTGTTTGCACTAAATCACGCAAGCGTACGTGGTCACAAGTAATATAGAATAAAGTTGAGTTCGTTCCCACAAAGATCTGGTTATGGTTTTAATTCAGTTTTTGTACCTATGCAACAATGTATGGTTATTATGCACTGCTAAGACAAATAACAAGATTTTAATTAACTATAATTAACTAAGAAACAAATTAATAAAACTAAGAATTAACAAACTAACAAGAATTGAATTCTAATTACGTCTGCAAGAGAAAACATGGGATCCTAACTTCATTAACTACTTCGCTTAGAGTTGATGCCTTTAATCAATGCATGTGATGGTTATGATATCTGATCAGACAACACGGAACAAGTATAAGCTACCTCTCGGTATACAAACACCAAACTAATCATACATCCACAAAAGAGATAGAAGATGAATAGACACCAATTATGTTTAGACCCTATATCTCTATAAGATTTGAAAACATAACGGTTGAAGAACAAGTTATCTATTAAGATCACATAGGGCAGCATAATATCTCTATTTACGCCACAAATCATGATGTTAAAACATCAACCTATCCTATGCTAGCATGGCAAGTTCTAAATCTCAAGATCCACTCTCGTTTAGCAAGAGATTAACAAATTAGATGTTCGCGACGCATCTAAATACATGAAACACAACCATACGAGGATATCAAATATACATCACACATAGATATTTAAGCAATCAAGATACTAAGTTCCATAAATAAATCCGTTAGAATCCCATGACAACGATTAGTTCATAATTGAACCTCTCGTCATTATGGGATCTGATGAAACCATGATAAAAACAAAGTATGAAAAGATACAAATAAAACTAAGTAATTGATATGTAATGGTGTTCTAAATTACAATGGTAGGATGTGTTTATATAGGCTCTAGAAGTCTTGTCCACCAAGCAATTGCCTTTCTAGAGTTGGAATAGAAGATTGGCAATTTCCGTTCTTGAATGAGAATAGAATTGCAAATTCCATGTGTAGATCTGATTCTAGAATGTTCTAGCCGCCCAAAGCAATTACCATACTTATTAGAAGTAGGAATTATAGCAATTTCCTTGTCAAAGTTGAATTTCTGTAGTTCGGCACATAATACGTATCCTAAACTGATTCTGTTTTTAAGGAAAATTCGTAGCTGACTTTTCTTCAATATTTCTGACCCGTTCCAGTTGTAAGTGGACATCTGGACCACTTTAGAATGATAGAGAATCTCGTTAGCTTCGCGTGGACTGTAAGATCGTCCAAAACGGACTTCTAGAACTCAAGATATGGCCAAAACAAAATCAGAAATTCTGGCTGATTTTTCACCAGCACGCCGCAGCGCCTGAGGCGCCGTTTGGGCGCCTGAAGCGCCAGCTCAATCTGCATAAACAGCTCTGGGGCGCCAATTAGGCTCCCGGCTTGGTCCCGATCTGCGAAAATTGATTTTTCTTCGATTTTTAAGCTTTTTCTTCCGTTCCTTTTGCATGAGCTTCCGTCTTTCATCCTTAATGACTTGTATACTTCTTGGGAGTTGACATTAGCCTCCATTCTTCATTCCATATCATAAATCAACTCCAAATAATGACGGAAACTACACCTTTAATCGACATTTCTTCAACCCTGCACAATTAAGAAAAACACATCAAAACTACCACAAACTTGAGGCCAAAGCAATCAATTTAAGCCGAATTAGAATGCTCTAAATGGATATAAAATCCATTTATCATTAAGTCAAGGAAATGCCAAGGGAATTTGGATTTTTAAACGATTTCGAAACCACTTGAAGAAAGAGGTATATTCGAGACGAATCGTAATTAGATGAATATGGAGACTAAACAACCAAGATTAATATTATTACAAGGATACACACTACATTACTAATAACCAAAATCATTAAAATCTTAATTAGAAAACCAAGAACAAAATCACATGATCATCCAACAATGACATCATTTCTTACATCACTTTCCACTAACTTTCCAAGGATTTATCTAGATAATTACTTGATAATTATCTTATAAATCATACAAAATATCTAGCAAGAACAATATAAGATTAGCCAACACAAAAATCTCTCCATCTTCTTCATCTTCTTTACATTCGAATTTCACTATTCATCAAGAAAAAATAATTTCAAAACCCTAGTTTCAAGCAATCTAAAATCAAGGGAAAAATCATGGAGGTTACTTGAGAATATATAAAGACATCCACCAAGTTTCATAGCAAACAAGCATCATTTGGTAATGTAATAAAATCATCAAAGTTACTAGATGAATAGTAATGAATAGTGTTTTCCAAGAACTAACTTTGTTTTTATGGTTTCTTTAGTTAATCCAAGCTAGTGTAAGGTTGTTTAAGGATTTCCCAAGGCTTATTAATTGTGATTAAAGCTTCAAGAAGGTATAAATGTTCTTGCCCTTTTGTATTTATGAAGGATATTAGTTGTGTTAGTAGATATGTTGATATAAGTGATGAAATCATGGTTATATGTATGTGTATAAGTGATGGATTGAATATGAAAGTGTGGTGTGTGCATGTAACTATGGTTGGTATGATGACCACATGGTGTAGGGTTGGATATATGCATTGGATGTTGGATTTGGAGGAGTGAGATTTTGGAAAGTATGAAAATATAGCCGTTATAATGCCCGATTTTCGTTAAACCAAAAGATGCCCTGTTTCAGACACTGATATTCGTACGGTAGCATTCTGTCTAGGGTACCAAGTGACCATGAGATGATAGAGCTTAGTTCATAGATCGTTTTGATATAAAGTACGTTAAAATCTGATGAACGGTTTAGGAGAAAAGTCAGTTTTAGTGAAAGACGTTCGAAAACCAAGAAAACGTAATTGTATCAAATTTGAAGCTATAATTACCATATTTCAACATTTTTAAACGTTATAAAATTTTGGGATATTGTAGCAGGGTGGTCAGAGGACCATTACCAGTTGACCTTGCATTAAAATTCGGAATTGATATTTTCTGAGAATTTTTACAGTCGGGAGTGGTTATTAAGGGAAATGGTGGAATACACTAAAACTTTGATCGAGTTTAAAAATGATTAAGTTCTTGGAACTTTTGGTGCGTAAAAGCTATGTCAAACATATATTATGTGTCAAGGGTTCTATTGTATAAAGATTAGGTGATTAAGTAGGATATATACTAACGGTGATCCTTTCGTTTCTATAGAGACGGGAGACGAACACAGGATCATACCTACTCGCTTTAGAGATCCAGGCAAGATTTCTCCTATCTTTACTTTGGAAAATTATTTACCTTCAAAGAAAGATGATTTCATGGAATATATATGTGATCCTATTGTTACTATATTGTTGAGAATTTACTTCCTGATTTTGGGAATTAAAGAGAGATGGATATGGATATACAGATATGATTATGCATAAAGTGAACATGCTTTATGATTAAAAGAATATGAAAGAATGGTATCAGTTGTTATCTAGGGTTATATGATTTATAATATTATGTTTAAAATATTCTTTTTAAATATTTTGATTTAATAAATATTATTTGATTATTATTTACTATTTCCAAAAAAAAGGATGGAATATTTTATATATATGTATATAAGTGTACTGGATTCCATTAAATACAGAGAAGATGTCTGAGTCATAATCAGAGTATTATGGCATAAGCTTTAACAGTGATGACATATGTGAATGAAAGTGGAAATGGAAATTGAAAGGAAAAATGTGGAATGGTATTGGTATAAATGGAATACTGATTGACAAAACGGGGGGATTGCAACAAAAAGCGTAAGAGGCTGTGTGCGGCACGGTCCAGCACTTAATATTTATTACGGCCCAAGAGTTGCCGAAGGAGGATGTAGCAGGTAGCCTTCCTCCAGGGTTGATGACCAGGTGGGATCATCCCTTCTACTAGTAGTAAACAGAGAGCAGGTACGGTCAGGCGACTGATCATCGTCCTACGTATCTGGCACTAGCAGATATCCCCAAAACTTAAAAGAAAGAATTGATAATGGTTTTCAGATCTGTATTCTGAAAAAGGAAAATGGTATGAAATGATGGAAAGATTGTTATATTATTTTTATATAATTGTTGTATAAAAAGGGAAATGGAAAGACTGTATTGAGAGATGATGTGCAGATGATATATTATCTTGAAATATTATGCTGAGGTGATGTAATGGTTTTTAATTATTATAGAAGAAAAACTGATATTATATTATTTTAGAAGAAAAACTGATATTATATTAGAAGAGAAGCTGATATTAGAATGCTATATATTTCTTTTAGTATAAAAATATTTGGAAGGAGTAGTTATCAAATAAAAATAAATTCTTTTTATAATAATTATGATTTGTCTTCTGTTTATTATACAGATATATTTATGTTTCTTTTGAAGCTAGTTTATAAAATTTATCTTGCTGAGCTATTATAGCTCACTCTTGCTATTTACTTATACAACAGCTAGGTCGCATGCCGATACTTCGCACTACACCCCGCAAGAGGGTAAGGGAAAGACGACCTTTTGAGGGAACGCTGGCATCTATCCCTGAGGTAGCGTATAGACAGACGGGTCCTAGTAGACTTATGTACATTAAGTGTGTAAGCTCATGTAATAAACTTTTGGTTGTTGAAATGCTTCCTGTAGAAGTATTATTCAACAATGTACTTAGTAAGATTCTGGGTTTGTAATAACTGTTTAACTCTAAACTTTTAATATTGTGGATGTTGTTCTCTGAGCATATGACTGGTGTGTAATGTTATAATGTGGGGTCTATTGTGTAAGTGTTAGCAAGTATTTATATTTCAACTGTCAAGTATATAATGTTATTAAATAGAAATTTGGACCGTGATGACCTGGATTCATGACCACGGATCTAGGGGTGTCACAGATGGTATCAGAGCTAAGAGTCACTCCACCGGGACACTTTATCTTTTTAGGGGATGAGTTGGAGGAGGACCCATCCGGGGATGCGGAGACAGAGTCCATTCCTCCCTCCCCACCAGCATTTGCACCTCCACCACCTCCACTTGTAGATGCACCTCCCCCAGCTGCTATACCCCCTCAGGCAGGTGATCCACTTCTAGCTATTCTATTGTCAGAGTACTTTGTCTTACAGGGACAGCTAGAGGAGTCCCGTAGGATGATAGATACTCTTTTACAGAGATAGGACAGAGGGAGGGGAGTTACTATTCCCGATGGTTTGTCTTTGGGCTTAGTTAGTATTGAGCTACGAGCACTCGGCGATATTAGGAGGTTGTTGGCAGATAGAGGGGACCCAGCATGGAGAGCTTAGATAGTAGACACGGTCACCTCTATGGTAGTGCAGATCAGGGATGTTGTCAGAGCGGCGTTACCATGAGTCGGAGTAGTGGTCTTAGTCACTAATCAGACTAGTCATCTCGTTGTTGTCATTTTGGGGATTATTTTAGTTGTTCACTGTCTTAATCCCAGTCTGATTAGAGGACTGCTAGTAGTACTTTTGTTATAGCATATTAGTATGTACGGTTATGTTTTGGGGTTTCGAACCTTGTACTCTATGATGTATAATATTAGTAGTAAAAGACGTTGTACCCAAGTTGTATAATATTTATGTAAATTAATGAAGTTTGTGCATTCTGTCTAAATTTTTACTGTATTTTAATATTATATGTTGAGATTCAAAAATATTGATGTATCTAAGGTGATTGACTTAATGAAAAGGTAAGAACCCTAATTTTTGGTAATATTTCCTTTTATTTAATATCTTGTGGCATTGTCAATATAGAACCTTTCTAGTCATCCCTGTTGATTAATAGAATTGATTGTTTGAGAAACTGCGTTGTTGCATTTATTATGTTAGATAAAAAGGAAGATTGTGAAGGCAGGAGTCTTATTGTTAGTAAGATTTATAAAACTTGGGATTTGAGAATGGTAAGAGTATTAAAGGATTTAGTAAGAATTATGACGAGGAATTATGGACATTCGAGGAATTTACACAATTAAGTACTTAAGGAATTATAGGGGAAATCTCTACGCGACAAAATATTATTACGAGAGATTAATTAAGATACGATACGAATTAAAGATTAAATGACGAGCATTGGTGGAAGAATAATGATACAAGGAGTAGTATTGCATGCAAGTCCCATGCAACCAAGTGGTTAGAAATCAAGCAAACTAGTTAGCAATTGGAAGATGAATAGTGTCTAGTTACTTGCTTTTTCAAAAAGAGAGACAAGTAGTACACATGCCCATGCTTGCTAGTACTTGCCTATACATACATTATATGTAACACCCAACATAACTTTACATCAATTATTCTACCAACACAACACAAAAACCAAAAACACAAACTCTTCCCCCCCTTGCTAGTTGCTCTCGGCCAAAGAAAAAAAGAGGAGAAGAAAAATTCTTCTTCCCCCTCTTCCATCACTCATAAATCATAGCATAAATCCTAGGCCATCTACATCATCTAGACAAGGTATGTTAGTAATTTCAAGCCATTTCATCCACCCAATTTCAAGTTATAAAATGTTAAAGATTGGGTGAATAGTAACCATGTTTGATTTTCTTTTAGATCTTGGATTGTAAGTGTTGTAGGAGACCATTTAAGGTGTTGTTGAGTTGTGAAAAGCTTATCCAAGGCCCCTAGGTGCTCAAGAAGGTATAAAAATCTCAAACCCTCTTGGTTATGTATTATTTATCATGTGTGGTAGTAGATCCATGTGTTTGTGAGCTAATCTTGGTTGTATATGTATTGGATGACATGGATCTTGAGTTTTGATGTTGAGATTGTGACTTTTATGATTATGGATAATATATATATCTCCATGAGTGTTATGAACCATGATCTAAGTGTATTAAGTGTTGGTTGTGTTGTGGAAGTGTGAAAAATGGTTGATCTAAGTAGTTTGTGCTTGCTGAGTTTTGTCCAGGAGCATTGACCTGTATTGTAACACGATTTTGAACCTCCAAATGTTGTCCCCTGATGTCCTACCATATATTGTTGGAAAGATAATTGAATGTAGTTTCTGGAAATGTAAGGTTCATGGCTAGGTGATGTATAGATTTTAAGTTATGGCCGGAGGAGTGAATTGTTTTTCTGGATTCCGGACTGCACTAAGTGACCCCCTTGTGAACCTTGTTTAAACCCCTAAAAATATATGTGGGATCATGGAAAAATTTGAGAAGCTAGGGAATGCAGTGGTGAACACCACCCAAAAAGAATTGGATTAAAATATGAATTTTTAGATTTTATAAAAATGCTAGAGTAAAATTCGCGCAAGGGAAAAAGTCGATTAGTGGAGCATGATTCTAGGGTTAATGGTTATTATTCGAATAAGGTAACTAAATTAAGTCGATTAAGTGACGAGCATAATCGAGTGATGACATGAACCTATAGTGGGGCTAGAGAGTCATAAGACGAAGTCGTTAAGTTAATTTCGTAGACCCATAAAACCCCGTAATTAAAGAGTTATTGTTAAGGTACTAACGAGCGGTTATTGCTTATGTATAGATCGTTCGACTCCGCACGCTCGACCACCCCAACCAAACCAAGGCAAGTTTACTTTTCAAAACTTATCCATATACAAGGACTTTCACTGTTGTGTTTGTAGTTTTCAATTATATCAAATGCTATGTTTATCGAAGTATTGATGCAATTGAGATTGTATAAGTACATATATGCTTGTACCCCTTGAACTTAGATTGAAATGTTTTCTTCGGACAACGACTCTAGCAATAGAGGTCGTAGCGGTCCGTATATACTATTGACCGGGGAGCGGTATATTATTATATCGTATCTAGATTGCGAAAACCCGAAGGGTCATTCGGGGAGTATCGTATACTCAAGTATTATGTTCATATCTTCGTAAATACTCGAAACTCTATCTTGGATTAAAAGTTTATTTTATCGAATAATTATTTTATTAATTATTAATATTAAATCTTAAAATATTATTTATTAATTACTGTTCATTATTTAAAGACAAAGTTAATCCAAGATACGTTTTAATACTTTCAAACTCGAACTCATTCGAACTCAAAACATTTTCGAAAACCCCCGGTCAGATTCTGCTTCTTGTATGATTTCAAGAATCATTGGTCGACTGATGTCGGACCTCAATTACTCTGTTTTCAATCAAAATCAAGTTTTAAAAGAAAAAGAAAAAGGGACTCTGGCAGGTGTGGGAACCGTTGACGAATGATTCCCGGGATGTGTAAGCGGCCGTGAGCCAGGCGGTCCATCACTTATTATTCCGGCCCAAGTGTTGCCGAAGGATGATTACGGATGTAGTTTTCATCGAGGGTGATTACGGATGTAGTTTTCACTCGGGGATAGTTACAGATGTAGTTTCTATCCTTCTACCGGTAGAGAAGACCCGCGGATTATTGGACTTGGATGTGGCGACTGATCATCGTCAATCCTTGTCAGGGTTTTATGTTTTCTTTAAGTCCCATTCCTCCATTTTGGAAAAATGCTTTGACACTGCTTCGTAGGCTTTTGTGCCAAGTTGCTGATAGTGTTCTATTTTGATGAGAAAGATGTTGACTCAATGCAGTATCTAGAACTGCAAGTTTATTTTGAAAACAAGGGCACATATTGTTGCACCTTCAGAATTTATCATCTATGACAAGTGATTTTATATCTGATTGATACAAACAAGTTTATTAACTGCCAATCATATGAAATGTTATATTGCTTACCTTATACATATATTTCTTGCTAAGCTATAGTTGCTCACTCTTGCTTGTTTTCAAATTTTACAAACACAACAGCTAAGCGAAATGGCAAGAACCAGACAAACTGCTCGAAAGCAGGTGACTAGACCCGAGCCAGCACTTGAGATTCCACCGATAGGCCCCATTAGCCGGATTGGTTGGCAGCTTTTGTTAGTTCGTTTTATTTATCAGTATGACCTGTGCAAGGCAGTGTATCGTAACAAACTTTCAAGCCGCCAACTTCGCTTCATATCGAAGTGTTGCTGGTAGCATAAATACTATTTAATTCGGTCTGTAATAACTCTGATAATTTTATTTCTGCTTAATCAATGTTGTGACGTTTCTGAGGCTCTAACCTGTGTGTGTGTGTGCGGTGTGAGTTTATTGTGGGGTCGATGGCTGTGTTATATATATTATGTGCAAGAACAGGTATGTTATTAATGGAAAATGGACCGTGAGCGCCTAGATCTCCGACCCCGGATCTGGGGGCGTCACAGAAAAGGTTATCGTGCTAAAGTTATAATATAACTAGATGCAAACTGCGTGGAGATAAGAATATTGTGATGTATAAAAGAGTTAATGTAAGAACCCAAATTTTGGGTAGAATTGAAACTTTTATTTATTTAATGATGTAAGAATGAATAGTGGTTACGGCTACGATGTAATAGTTGATATTTTGAAAGAATGAATGGAATTCGACTTTATTATTTCTATGTCTTGAAGAATGCTAAAGGGTGACAACATAGGTAAGAATAATCTATCTCCTGAGGGAATAAGATATGGCAATTCCAAGCAGGAGAATATTCTCATGTCACCCAGATCGATAACGATTAATCCAGTGGTTCTGTAAAAAGGTTAAGGAACGATCGAAAGAGAATACGGACAATTGTACAACCCTAAGAGAATAAGTAAAGAATAAAGAATGAATAGTGTTTTGGTGGAAGTAAGAATAATATGAGACGACACTATATAGAAGTATTCGGAACGGATTTCCAAGTTCGTATTAGTGATCCAGGGGGAAAATAAGTGTATGTAAAAGCTGTCGGATTCTGAAAAACCGCACTTTTATTTTCTCCGAGAGTTCCCTGGACACTGATAGCCTTAAGTATTTAACGAATGGATTTAAGGAATATAAATTGGAAAGTTATAAAGAAAGATGGAGAATGATAGTATTAATATTAGGAAGATTCCCGGTAAACCCTAACTAGCTTACCATTCAGAAAAGCACTCTTGACATCCATTTGATAAACTTTAAAGTTTGAGAATGCTGCGAATGCCAAGAATATTCTGATAGCCTCAAGTCTTGCCACTGAAGCATAGGTCTCATCATAATCAATGCCTTCAGCTTGTGAATAACCCTTTGCTACCAGTCTTGCTTTATTTCTCGTCACTGTGCCATCTTCATCTAATTTGTTTCTGAATACCCACCGAGTGTCAACCACTTTCTTGTCCTTAGGTCTGGGTACCAGCTTCCATACTTCTTGTTGTTTGAATTGATTGAGTTCATCTTGCATAGCAATCACCCAATCAGGATCAGAAAGAGCTTCCTCAGTTTTCTTAGGTTCCATTTCAGAGAGAAACCCTGAATAATTACATTGATTCTGATAAGTTCTTCTAGTTTTCACACCAACATCTGGATCACCAATGATTAGCTCAAAGGGATGAGCTCTATTCCAAACAGTCTATCTGGGAAGGTTAGATCTTGATGATTCACCTTGATCTTCATTATGATGTTGAGTATGACTAGATGATCCTTCATTATCTCCCCCTGAGTTGTTGCCAGGTTGACTAGATGAACGTTCATGAGTTTCAGGTGTATATTCAATATTATCATTGTTTCCACTACCATTATCCTGATCATCATCATCATCATCATCATCATCATCATCATCATCATCATCATCATCATCATCATCATCATCATCATCATCATCATCATCATTGTTGTTGTCATTATTGTCAGCAACAACATCAGGTGGATTGTCACCATCTGAATCTGTCATGTCATCAAAAGATAGCTTTTCAGATGGATCTTCAGTTTGGATACTAGGAAGTTTAGTGTCATCAAATGTTACATTGACACTTTCAAGCATTTTCTGCTGATCAATAACATACACCCTATAGGCTCTTCTTGTGTAACCAATCAAAATTGCTTCATGTACTTTGGCCTCAAATTTTCTACCTTGATCATCTCCTTCTTTTAGCACAAAGCATTTAGCTCCAAATACATGAAAGTATTTGAGTGTTGGTTTCTTTTCAATTAATGCTTCATAGGGGGTCTTCATCAAGTCTTTATTGATGAGAGTTCGATTCTGGGTATAGCACACAGTATTGACAGCTTCAGCCCAAAAGTATAATGGAAGCCTTGATTCACTTAACATAGTACGTGCAGCTTCAATCAAGGTTCTATTCTTTCTTTCCACTACCCCATTTTGCTGAGGAGTTCTTGGAGCTGAGTACTGTCTGGTTATACCCATTTCAGTGCAGATGTCACTTAGAACTGCATTCTTAAATTCAGTTCCATTATCTGATCTTATAGCTCTCACTGGATACTTTGAGTCCAGCTCAATCAGCTTGATGTGATCAATCACTAGTTGTGGAGTCTCATCTTTGGAATTTAGAAACAAGACCCATGTGTACTTTGAAAAGTCATCAACAATCACAAGAGCATATCTTTTCTTTGACATTGACATCACATTTACTGGACCAAATAAATCCATATGTAGTAGTTGTAAAGGTTCAGTTATTGAAGATATGTCAGTGCTCATGTGAGTTGCCCTTTTTAACTTTCCTTTTTGACAGGCATCACATAGTCCTTCCTGGGTGAATTCCATTGGAGGCAACCCTCTCACCATTTCTCTCCTAACTAGAGAATTCATTGTTTTGAAGTTTAGGTGAGAAAGTTTCTTGTGCCATAGCCAACTTTCATCAGTAGATGCTTTATAGTAGAAACAGTTGATTTCTTCAGAGCTTTCAGTGTTCATATTGGCCACGTACAAGTTTCCTTTTCTAACTCCCAGAAGAGATGGTTGTTCATATTTTTTGTGTGTGACCAGACAATTCTTCTTGTTAAAGTAGACTTCAAATCCCTTATCACAGAATTGACTGACACTGAGCAAATTATGCTCCAGCCCTTTTACAAAAGATACTTCATAAATGATAACATTTCCTGCTTCAAGTCTGCCATATCCATCAGTTCTACCTTTGCTGTTATCTCCAAAGGTAACTACTGGGCTAGCTTTCTCCACCATATTTGTCAGCAGGGTTCTATCTCCAGTCATATGCCTTGAACATCCACTGTCCAAGATCCAGGTTACTCGATCAACCTGCTTAACACCCTGCAAAGACAAATGGATTAAACCTTCTTCGTAACCCAAATCTGATTGGGTCTAGAATACTTAAAGAATTGGCCTTTGTCAGGCAAAACAACATTTTTAACCTTAACACCAATTTCACCATTAGTCAACAAACATTTTACCCTAGTAACAGAATTGAAAATCTTTTATTTTATCTTGGGTATCCATGTTTCTTTAGCAGAAATAACATTTGTTTCATTGACTGGACATTTGACCTTGTAAACAGCCTTAGCAAAAGTTTGTTTAGGCTTTGGTACAAATGTCTCTCTCCTAACTTGAGGAGGACTAGCAGTCTTTGATCTAACATTTTTGTTTCTGTTCATATGTTGTCGAGGAGTAGTCTTATCATTACATGCATGATTACCATTAAAGTAAGCAGACATGACATTAAAAGCACAGGACATACAATTGACAACTTCGCATGCTTTATGAGAAACATCAATAACAGGCATGGTATGCATGTCAGACTTATTATTGTTCCTTTTCAACTTGGTACCATTTAACCCAGTTTTAGGTGAACTAGTTGTCTCAACAACCTTGACTTGTTCCTTAACAGATTTAACATTATCAAGGACTATGCCATTAGCACTGTCCTCATTTCTCATTTTTTCCTGGATAACAATTGAAAGCATATTTGGTGGTTCAGCAATAGACTTCTAAATAGGGGTTCTTTAACATTCTTGAGCACATGTGGTATACCCCCTTCTTTAGCACTAACAAGGTTAGGAGAATTTATGCCCAAGGATCCAACAGCCTCGTTGTAGCCAAACCCTATTCCTATAGTTTGTTCTATAGCTTGTCTATTGAAGAACTCTTTAGAAACTTTACACGAATTAAAGCAAGCCCTAACTTGTGTTTCAAGTTCAGCAATTCTAGTAAGTTGTTTGGACACAACTTCCACTAAAGACTTATCCCTTTTAATAAGTAGTGTCATTTTCTCTTGTTGCTGTTCTTGATTAACATGCACCTTTTTCAGCTCTAACACTTCATTTTCAAGATTAGTGTTTAACAGAACCAATCTAGAAATTTCATTCTGTGCATTAACCAATGAATCACCTAACTGATGAACCAAGTCAGAGTCAGTAAATTTTACCTGAGAATTAGAAACAGTAGATGAATCAGCATTTGCCACCAGAGCAAGATTTCCATATTCTTCATCTTCACTATCTGTGTCATCCCATCTTTTACCAGCAGTAACACAGGCTTTTGCAGGATTTTTCTTTTCAGGAGCAAAATCTCTCCTCTGGGCTTGTTTGGGTTTCTGACACTCAGTGGCAAAATGTCCAAGTTCATTGCAATTATGACAACGAATTTTGCTTCTATCAACAGTCCTAGTTTTATAGCCACCTCTGCTACTGGAGGATGAAGAACCTCCTCTCTGGAATCTGTTATTAGACTTAAACTTGAACTTTGGATTTCTCCTGAATCTAAAGTTGCCAAATTGCCTCACCATTAGTGCCATGGATTCATCCTCCAATTGATCAAATTATGATTGTAACATAATATAATCCCTCTAAAATTAAATAATATCAAGTAGTAATTGGCCAATGACACAACGGGCTTGTGTCGGTCATAGCCTTCCAACATGGTAGAAAGTAGTTCTTATTTTTGAATCATTGTCGTTTCGTGCTACAGCCGAGGGCTTTGATTTTGAAATAAGAAATACTTGTCTATTACATAGAGATGTGTACAATGAATTAGAATCTAATGGTCGTTACGTGCTACAGCCGTGGGCCGTTGGAGACTGATTCAGTTGTACGGAATGTTGGGTTAGACTTGACTTAGAATATTGAGTTTGTCGTGCCACAGCCGTGACTCAATTATTCAAGAGGCTAAAGTTTTATTAGGGAATAACATGAGATGTAATTGACAAGAGTTGTCTGCCTATTGAACATCACATGGCGTTTCGTGCCACAGCCGAGGTTGTGTGATGGAATATAGGATCCCTATTTCCACTAGCATTATGAATGCTTAATTTTTCACTTAGGGGGTTGAATAAATTATATAAACTAGTGGGAGTCACTTATGAATAAAGACCCGATTCATATAGTGTTTTAAAATGAAATTGAATATTTGCTAAGTGTTGTTATGTGTTTATCATTTACAGATTTACTATATACACTATGTCTTCTGCACTATCACTCCGGAGCATACTGGATGCTCACAAATTGACTGGTCCGAATTTTGCTAACTGGCTTCGAAACTTGAGAATTGTTCTCAGGGTTGAGAAGCTGGAATATGTGCTTGACTCACCTAAGCCTGCTGAACCTGCTGACGATGCACATAATGATGAACATGTTGTGTATCGTAAGTGGATAGATGATGCTAATGTTGCTCAATGTATCATGCTAGCTTCCATGAACGATGAGCTACAGAAGCAACATGAGCTTATGGATGCTCACACTATCCTAGGGAATCTGCAAGAGTTGTATGATGTGGCAGGGAGGACAGCTCGATATGAGATATCGAAGGAGCTGTTCCGTTGTTGGATGTCTGAGGGATCATCCGTGAATGACCATGTACTTAAGATGATCAATTTGATTGAACGTCTTGGGCAACTTGGTTTTGTCATGGATAGGGAACTGACTCAAGACTTGGTCTTGCAATCACTTCCGGGTTCATTTTCGCAGTTTGTTGTGAACTTTCACATGAATAAGTTGGACGTCAGCCTGGCTGAACTCCACAACATGTTGAAGACTGCGGAATCGAATTTTCCCTCTAAGAAGAGTTCTGTTCTTCTAATTGGTGAGGGTTCCAATCCTAAGAAAAGGAAGAAGAACCCTTCCAAGAAGAAGAAAGTTGGTGAGAAAAAGCCGGTTCCACCAAAAGCTGAAGACCCCAAGAGCAAAGCTGTTTGCTTTCACTGTAACAAGGTGGGGCACTGGAAGAGGAACTGCAAGGTTTACCTTGCAGAAATGAAAAAGAAGAAAGATAGTGAGACTGTCGCTTCTGGTTCAGGTATGTTCATGATTGAAGTGAATATGTCAATAAATCAAAATTCTACTTGGGTATTAGATACCGCCTGTGGTTCTCACATTTGCAATTCGTTGCAGGGACTAAGGAGAAGTAGGACTCTCGAGGAAGAGGAGGTGATTCTACGGATGGGAAATGGAGCAAGAGTTGCTGCTGAATCTGTAGGATCGTTTGATTTACATATGCCTACGGGCAAGACTATTGTTTTAAATAATTGTTATTTTGTTCCCTCGATTGTGAGGAATATTATTTCTATTCCCATGTTAGACTTGGATGGATTTTCGTTTGTTATTAAGAATAATGAATGTTCAATTCTTAGAGATAATGTTCTTTATGGTAGTGGTATTTTAAATAATGGTCTATATGTGTGTGACATAGAGCATGATTTACTACAAATTGAACATACTAATAAAAGGAAAAGAGATGATGAAAATCTCACCTATTTGTGGCACTGCAGACTTGGTCATATTAGTGAAAATAGACTGCGGACATTGCATAAGGAAGGGTTACTTGACCCCTTTGATTTTGAATCA
Organism: Saposhnikovia divaricata; assembly: GCA_036435485.1. NCBI lineage: Eukaryota > Viridiplantae > Streptophyta > Magnoliopsida > Apiales > Apiaceae > Saposhnikovia > Saposhnikovia divaricata. The sequence continues at coordinate 48,737,235 of CM071600.1, forward strand.
TATCCTACATGCGAGTCTTGTCTATTGGGTAAAATGACCAAATCTCCATTTAGTGGACATGGAGAGAGGGCTGCAGATTTGCTAGGACTGGTACATACAGATGTATGTGGACCGATGTCTACGCAAGCCATGGGTGGATTTTCGTACTTCATTACTTTCATAGATGATCGATCTAGATTCGGATATGTGTATTTGATGAAACACAAGTCTGAGGCCTTTGAAAAGTTCAAAGAATATAAGAATGAAGTGGAGAAACAAACCAAACGTAGTATTAAAACTCTTCGATCAGATCGAGGTGGTGAATACTTGAGTGGAGAATTTCTAGATTATCTCAAAGAAAATGGTATAGTCTCTCAGTGGACTCCTCCATATACTCCACAGTTGAATGGAGTATCTGAAAGGAGAAATCGAACTTTGTTAGACATGGTTCGGTCCATGATGAGCTACGCAAATCTTCCAGTATTCCTTTGGGGTTATGCATTGGAAACCTCAGCATATTTACTGAATAAGGTGCCTTCCAAATCTGTTCCTAAAACTCCATATGAGATATGGAAAGAAAGGAAACCGAGTCTTAAACACGTTAAGATTTGGGGATGTCCGGCTTATGTCAAGAAAGTTGACCCTGATAAGCTGGAATCTCGATCCGTGAAATGTAGTTTTGTGGGATATCCTAAAGAAACTTTAGGGTATTACTTCTACACCAATCATAGTGTATTTGTCTCCAGACATGCTACCTTCTTGGAAAAACAGTTTATCCTAGAAGGAAACAGTGGGAGCAAAATAGAACTTAATGAAGTTCAAGAAGCACAAACTACTACGGTTCAAGAGGAAACACCCGTTCAAACTGAACAACCTTCTGTGGTACAGCCCATTCGTAGGTCAGAAAGAGTGTCTCGCCAACCTGAGAGGTATTATGGCCTTGTCATTGAGAATGACAATGAGTTATCAATCGTTGATGATGACGACCCTATGACCTATAATGAGGCTATGAGTAGTGTTGACTCAGAGAAATGGCAGAGTGCCATGAAATCCGAAATGGATTCTATGTATGCCAACCAAGTATGGACTTTGGTTGAAGCACCAGAGGATGTGAATCCTATTGGATGCAAATGGGTATACAAAAGAAAGATTGGAGCAGATGGCCAGGTGGAGACCTATAAGGCCAGGCTCGTGGCAAAAGGATTCAGACAAAGGCAAGGGATTGACTTTGATGAAACTTTTTCGCCTGTAGCCCTGTTAAAATCAATTCGGATTTTGCTTGCGATTGCTGCTTACTACGACTATGAGATCTGGCAAATGGACGTGAAAACGGCCTTCCTCAATGGGAAACTTGAAGAGGAAGTGTATATGACACAGCCAGAGGGGTTTGTTTCTAAAGGGAATGAACACCTAGTGTGTAAGCTGCTAAGGACCATATATGGATTAAAGCAAGCTTCTCGTAGATGGAACATTCGTTTTGATGAGACAATCAAAGAGTTTGATTTTATCAAGAACATAGATGAACCATGTGTCTACAAGAAGGTTAGTGGGAGCGCGGTAACATTTCTTGTATTGTATGTGGATGACATACTTCTTATAGGAAATGATATACCGATGCTGCAATCAGTCAAAGTGTGGTTATCAAAGAACTTCACTATGAAGGACTTGGGTGAAGCATCCTACATTCTCGGTATGAAGATCTATAGAGATAGATCTAGAAGAATGATAGGTCTTACCCAGGGTACATACATCGAGAAAGTGCTTAAAAGGTTTAGCATGGAAAACTCCAAGAGAGGTCTCATACCGATGAGCCATGGAGTATCCCTTTCCGAAAAGATGTCTCCTAAGACACCTGAGGAAAGAGAGCGCATGAGTAAGATTCCTTATGCTTCAGCAATAGGATCTATCATGTACGCGATGTTATGTACTAGGCCTGATGTTGCTTATTCAATTAGTGTGACAAGCAGATATCAGTCCAATCCAGGTGAAGACCACTGGAAAGCAGTGAAGAACATCCTTAAGTACTTACGAAGGACTAAGGATATTTTTCTTGTTTTTGGTGGATCTGAATTGAAAATAGAGGGTTATACTGACTCTAGTTTTCAATCAGAAAGTGATAGCAAATCCATGTCAGGGTATGTGTTTACTCTGAATGGTGGTGCGATTAGTTGGAAGAGTTCCAAACAGTCGACAACGGCTGACTCCACAGCGGAAGCGGAGTATATAGCTGCAAGTGAGGCTGCAAAAGAAGCCGTTTGGATGAGGAAATTTGTTTCTGAGTTGGGAGTTGTTCCAATCATTGAAGAGCCTATTGTGTTGTATTGTGATAACAATGCAGCAATAGCACAAGCCAAGGAACCTAGGTCTCATAAAAATTCCAAACATGTTTTGCGGCGCTTTCATTTGATTAGGGAGATCATTGAAAGGGGAGATGTCAAGGTTGAGAGAGTTGACACACATAACAACATAGCAGACCCACTCACAAAGTCATTGTCTCAGATTCACTTTGATCGTCATAAAGAGAAGATGGGTATTAGATACCAGGGTGATTGGCTTTAGTTCAAGTGGGAGATTGAAAGTGTTTGTCCTAAATCCAATCATGTATGATGAGTTAGGAAGAACTTTCATGTATTCTTGTTTGATTTCATTAATAATAATAAAAGACTTGTTTTGTTTTTATTACGGGCATTATCTGTTTAAAGTGTTTTAAATAAGATGTTCCATAGTTTAGAGTAAAGCTTCTATAATTATAATGAGATTATAATAGTGAGATCTAGAAGATGATAACTCTAGACTTAAACAGTTCCTGATCATAGGATAACTAATCGGAAGTTAGTGAATCCGCAAAGATCGGTACATATTATGCTTGCTCCCGTCAGGAGGATGTCTGTTCTCATAGGCATTTGTGTGGTGACACTATAGCTAGTATGTAGGTGCTTATTATGGAATAAGTTCACTGAACATGACTCGATAAGTTGGACAACTAATGGAGTTTACTCACGTGTCAATAGTTATTCACTGAGTGATAGTTGTACAAGTGTCCTTAGACTTGAGATCGTTAGAGTAATCTTGTATATAATGAACTGTGCTTTGGTTTAGTCCTTAGTCTCAAGGACATTCATTAGGTCTATTCTGGGTACAGGGATTTATGTATGGAGATAGTTAACGATCAATAAAGAATCTACCCCTTCCAGTAAGGAAGTGAATATCCTATGTTATTCTTAGTATGCGAGTTCTGGAATCTCTGGCCAGAGTGTATGAAATTAGAAAGGAGTTTCTAATTTGCATTAATATGAACTTTGCGTTATGAATAAGAAATCATATGATTAAATTTGATAGGCTTGACACGAGATCCATGCCTTGTATTTAATCGGGATATTGTAGGGTAGAAGGAATTGATTGTACGGTAACTAGTCACTAGCAGGTTCTTGGTATTCTAAGCAGTGAATTCATATTATCCGGATAGTCGCGATATGTTGAGAAGCATCACTCACGATGTAGAATAAATATAATTAATCAGTTAATTATATTTAATGAATTATTAGAATTCATATAAATAATAAATAAAATGTTTATTATTATTTATTTCTACTACCGGCTTAATATTGAACCTACAGGGTCACACCATAAACGAATATTTTCTTTGATGAAAGGTTTTAAATTATGAGAGAGAGAATTATTTTCTAAATAGTTTAGAAAAAGAAATAATGATTAAAATAGTTTTAATTATTATTTAATCATTTTATTAGATAAAGTGTAGGATTTATATATTAATATATAATGATATATTAATTACATTAAAACCCTACTTTATCCCTATAAATAGAATGAGATGAAGGAGTTAAACATACTTTTGGTTTTTGTGAAAAACCTAGTTGCCTCCTCCATCTTCTTCTTCATCTCTCTCTCTCTCAAATTTCTCAAACTCCATTTTTATAAAATCAAGATTTTATAAAAGGTTTCGTCGAAGAACAATTCTTGGTGGATACCGGTAGAGTGCTTCACACTCTGAGGAGCAACTGCTTGCAACACCATTTTTGAAAACCTTCGATTTTAAGGTATGATCACGATTCCCTCGCTTTTTCTTTTTACATGATTTTCTATATGTGCGATATATGGTTTTTACGGAAATAATTGTTATTTGCGCTTCCGCTCATCCGTAAATTCCTTCACGAACAACCTTGATAAAATAGTCGTACAAAGACTCCGAAATATTTTACATAATATCTATAGGTGAAAGGTAATCTCCGAATAATATAAATCATTTGAAAAAGAATTTTAAAAGAATTAAATAAATATTCTAAGAATTTTTATTTACTCAATAATAATTACAAAATATTATTAACTCATAATATTGCTCGTAAGTAATCCTCGAATGAATATATGGAATTATTTACTAAATAAATCCCTCCTTAAATGAATATTCGAAATAATATTCATTAAATAATTAAACTCCAATAAATATTTAAAATAATATTCAATAAATAAGTCAAACCTTAAATGAATATTTGAAAATAATGTTCATCTAATATTTAATCTTCTAAATGAATATCCAAATAACATTCATTTAATAAATAATCTTCTAAATGAATATCCAAATAATATTCATTTAGTAATCAAAACTTTAAAAGAATAATCGAAATAATATTCCTTAAGTAAATAGAACTTCCAATGAATATTTTAAAATAATACATTAAGTACATAAAACCTTAAATGAATATTCGAAAGTAATATTCATTTAATAAATAACATTCTAATGAATATCAAAATAATATTCATTAAATAATCAACTCTAAATGAATATTCGAAACTAACATTCATTTATTATCTCTCGACTGAGATAATACTCGAATAACATTCCTCGAAATATTTCCAAGTAATTGATACTTTATGGAATATAATAATGTTTAACAATAACATTCCTCAGATAAATAATAATCTGTCGTTGGAATCCCTCCGGGTTTCCACGACTATCTATAACTCAAAATACCGACTCCCGGTCTATATTTAGAATGAATATCATATGCCCTTCGCTAAGGGTCTTACCAAAACAATCCGGCTTATTACTGATAAATCGTATCTAGTCTATAAGCCAATATCCATTCAGGGAACAAGTATCACAAAAACCAGAGTCACAATATAATTGGAAACAGGCATGCATGCGATGACATATGTAAAACAGAAATCATATACATATATTATCATAACAACAGGTTCAAAGGTTTGAACACTTGCCTGGTAGAAAGAAATGCTAAGTACTTGGTTGCTTCCTAATCTTGCTAGTTACTCTTGTAACTACATAGTTACTTGATCTCATCCACTTGCACATACTTGCATCTAGGTTCTCTGCTTGTTTCTTTGTTCGTTTATTGCTCAATTCATTGATCGTTCGAAAGAATATCCCAAGGATTTCTAGTTTTACCGGAAACCTTCTTAATATTTATAATACTATACTCCATCATTCTTAATAACTCTCGGATCCATATTCCTTAAATCCTTTTAATAATCTCTTAGGTCTTTCAGTGTCCAGGAAAATCTCGGGGAAAATAAAAGTGCTATTTTTCAGAATCCGACAGCTTTTACATACACTCTTTTTCCCCCTGGAGCACTAATACGAACTCAGAATTTCGTTCCGGGTACTTCTATATAGCGTCGTCTAATAACACTACGCCAAAAACGCTCATATGCAACGCCATATTTACTGTTGCTTTAGGCCAAAAAAGCGTTGCATTAGACCAAATGCAACACCAGGGGGCGTTGCATTCGAGACCATCTCGTTAGACCCCATAATGCAACGCTTTTTGGCATCTAAAGTAACAGCAATAAGCGTTGCATCTGACATGTAATGCAACACCACAGCAAGCAAATGCAACACCAAAGAGGCGTTGCATTTGACATTAGATAAAAATTACAATTCCACGTCACTAAGTGGGTCCCACTAGCTTGCCACGTCATCAATGGGTCCAGCTGGCATGCCACGTCAGCAACAGTCCAGTTGGCATGCCATGTCATCATTGGTACAGGTGGCATGCCACGTCATCAATGGGGACCACTAGGATGCAATGTCAGCAATGAGGTCCACATGCCATGTAAGCATAGGGCCCACGTGCCACATCAGTAGTGGGTCCCACGTGCCACATCAGCAATGGGTCCTACATGCCATATCAGCAGTGGGCCCACAACATGTAATGCAACACTATATTTACCAAATGGAACACTATCATGTTCTTGAAATGCAACAATAAAATATCAAATGCAACGCTACAAAGTTCTAGAAATGCAACACTAAAAATATCAAATGTAACGCTTTAATTAAAATTTCTGCAGTATATAGTTTCATACATAAAGAAACCAATCCAAAACATTCTAACATACACAATCAATTTTAAGGCCCTAATAATTAAAAATATTATGGCTTGACGATTCTGGCAGCTCCACATGTATAGCTAGGACCTGGTCCTTTCTAGGCACCTTAACAATTTTGTTGTCAGTTCCAGCTTCACCAACACTAAGCTGGAATGAATTTGCAGAATTGAATGTGTCTTGCAGCGATGAGATAAGAAGTCCTCCCTTGCAGCAATTTACAATCTGCTGGTTGTACGGAGTTCCGGGTAGTAAATCAACAACTGTTGGATTCTTCTTACAACTATGTGGAACATTTACCCCATACTTTGAGCAATTTCCTTGCTCTATTGTTTGAGCACCAAACATGCACCATATTACCTCTTTTTTCACCCACGTCCATCCCGGTTCTTGAATATGATGAAATTTATGGGAGTTGAACATTGTAACAACAGCCTAGCCAAGCACAAACACAGCTGATTAGATACAAATAGTACAAGAATAGGTGGTATGAGAACTTCAATACATAGGCACAGAGCTTAAAATAGTTGCACAACAAATAAAAGAAAATGTAGCATGAGAAATTCATACAATTTTAAGCTAAAGCTGTGGAACCAGTCACTACCCTCTCTTACTAAGAAACAAGGATATTTAAGCAAGGATTATAGATTTATAGATAACACTGTCTATTCAGGGAACCAACAAGAATTGCAAACCTGGACTACGCCAACGAGGGGAGAAGAAGGCACGTCCCCAAATATGTGAATCAAGACAGTAGACATGGCCATAGATAAGGGTCGTATACTTGGTTTAACAATATGGAGACATACATAGTTTACAGGACCCTGCAATTGGAAATTACTGTGTTAAGCAGAGAAAAACTTTACTTCGCAAGTAAATTTCCAATAACTGGATATCAATGAATTATCAGAAGTTGCTTTCATTTAGCATGCACAAATAGATTTCAGTTTAATATAAAAGAAAAAACTTAAAGAGCAAATTGTCACTTTAAAGGAAATATACCTGAGTGGCAAATACTAAAAGTTCCCCAATTGCAAAAAAAGCAAGAAAGCCATACAAGCTATTAAAACAAAAGGCCACGAAGCAAAATATTGCCCCAAAAAATGTTGCCACTGAAAGAAGCTGCAAATATGAAAACAATATGAAGATCCTGATGAGGATTATACTTGCTAAATTAAAGACTATTTAAATAAAGTTTACAAAACTAATTACCGAAGGACACGCTCTTTTTTTTATTCAAATCAACAATTATCAAATGCATTATTACTATGTTAACAGCTTCACTTGCCAATGTGAGAGAAGATAGTTAAACAAACAGAAAATATATCAATCCTTAGACATGCTTTTACAAACAGGTCTTTCACACTAAAGACTGTTTATCACCAATGTCACCTGCACTCTTTATTCCCTCCCAGAGTGCCCGTATCAGACACTCAAAACTCAGACATGGGTACGGAGACATGCCACTTTTGGGATTAAAACATATATAAGTTAAAAACATTCCATCCATGTTAGACACCTAACAGCTGAGTCCAGGAAAAATAGTTCATCACAGTAGTATGTATGTGGCTCTGAGTGTGTAAGATTAGATTGATATATAAGAGCTTGATTCAGACTTCTCATATTCTTCTTAAAATCAAAAATCTTCAGATAAAATTTAATGTTCTACCCTGAAGATTAAAATTGAGAAACTGATCGGACATATTTAGTTATAATTCAGGTAATAAATTCCCGAGTGGTGGTACACTCGCTCGCAGCCAAGTATTTTGTGCCAGGTGGCAATATACTCTGAGCCAGATTACTTTGCGACAGCAATGCGCACTTTTACATGTTTTTTTGACAGAAAGCCTTGTTTTTCTATGTTTTTTGTTAAATGACAGCAAACCTTGTTAAATCCAGTAACAAATATTATTACCTTTAAACCAAATGATATGGTATAGTCTCCTCTGCGATCAAATCCTTTTACTACAGTCATCTCATAAGATAGATACAAAAGCAAGTGATTACCTTAAATGCATTGGATATTGTGGCAGTCATAAGATCCAGGACAAAACCTCCAGCTAGCGTTCCAACTTGCCACATACAATGGTTACTCCTCCAAAAACTATATCAGCGTTGTTCTGAGAAAAAACAAATAGCGAGAAAGATAATTAGTTACCACTTTGTTTCCTTTCATTCAAAAATATTAAACCAGAGGATGAAACAGTTAAATTAAGATGAATAGAAGGCTCTTTCTGTATGTCCTACCAAAATTTAAATTAAACATATGTTTTCTTTAGAATTAGTTTATCTACTGCTTGTAAAGAGCTCACCATATGATAGATGTTATACCCAGCCTTTGGACCCCAATATGAATATGCCCCTATGACAAAATTTTAATCTATGTAACCTGAAAGAAAAAACAACAAACAGATATTAACAAAAAAGTTTTGATGATTTCAAAACTTACAATTAAATAGGAAAATTTGAAGAACCAACATCACGGAAAGTACCTAAAACATTGACGACATAAACCTTGTCGGCCAAAAGCACTTTCATATCTTTCAGAAATCTCGACAACTGAGCCATAATTGCACCTTCATCTTTTGAACTGTGATAAAACAAAATCAAACAGATTAAAACCCGCATATAAATACAAAACCATGTTTTTGTATTTAAAACATGTACTGGAAATGGTGAAATAAGAAGTTAAGTTGTAGCAGGAAAACAAAGATCCCCACCTTGAAGGTTTATAATTGTCGCTTAGAGAATGTAATCCATTTCGATTACCTGATAATAATCACAAAATAATCTTAGTGAACCAGTAACAAATATTGTTATTGACGACCATGTAGAAAATCATGAGATTGCTTTGACATGCTTGCCACTCATTCTTTCTTTCAATCAATAACAATAATAGATAAAGCATTCAAAGTTGAATCTTGAAAGAACAGTTAAACCGGATGTTTTAGAGCAAGAAAAGGGATTTAATCGAAGTAGAAGAAAGAAAAAGAAGGAGATGGGTTTGGTGCCTGTTTGAATAGAACGAAGAAGAGGAGGGGTGTTTGGTGTCTGTGTTTTAAAATCAAAATAAACAGGGAAATGGTCTTGGTTGTGTTGAACTGTGAACGAAGAAGACAAAGCAAATGAATTAATCCAAAAACCCTAATTCAAGAAACTCAAATTGGGGGAATTAATCCAAAAACCCTAATTCAAGAAACTCAAATTGGGGGATTTGTTGTTCTTAAGATTCAAACAAAGTAATGAATCTGGGTTATAATTAGAACACAAATCTGAAATTGGTCGGTGTTAGATTTGTGAATCGATAGGTTTGAAGTTTGAACCGAAATGTGTGTGGATATAATGTATGTGTCTGTAATAAGTAAAGAAAGAAGAGTTTAAGGTGAAAAGTAGAGCGGGATGTGAAAAGTATTGAGCGGGATAATTAGCCGCCTATTTCATTTCATTTTGTTTTTAACAAAAAAAATTATACGTGTAATGTGTGCTTTATTGATATATTTTTGTTAATATAATTAATTTTAATTATTGTACTTATATAGAATATGTGTAATATAATCAATCATAAGAATGTTATTATCTAATAGTTGGATCGTTAAACAAATAATTTAAAAAAATAGAATCATCATTCGGGACAAAATCGTTATATCTTGGTATCCGTACGTTTGGAACGTCGAAAAAATAATTTAAAAAAATAGATCTCTCATTCGGGAGAAGACTAGTTAAAAGGAAAGCCTACTTTGACCGTTATAAAACCAAACCAAATACATCTAGCAAATTTTTTAAAAATTACCACATCACTAAAACTGTTAGATTTTGACATCCGTACATTTGGAACGTCGAAAAAATAATTTAAAAAAATTGATCCCTTATTCGGGACAAGACTAGTTAAAAGGAAAGCTACTTTGGCCGGTTTGACCGTTATAAAACTAAACCAAATACATCTATCAAATTTTTTAAAAAATTACCACATCACTAAAATCGTTAGATCTTGACATCCGTACGTTTGGAACGTCGAAAAAATAATTTAAAAAATTAGATTCATCATTCGGGACAAGACTAGTTAAAAGGAAAGCCTACTTTGACCGGTTTGCCCTTATGAAACCAAACCAAATACATCTAGAAATTTTTTTAAAAATTTACCACATCACTAAAATTGTTAGATCTTGACATCCGTACGTTTGGAATATCGAAAAAATAATTTAAAAAAATAGATTCACCATTCGGGCCAAGACTAGTTAAATGGGAAGTCTACTTTGACCGTTACGAAACCAAACCAAATACATCTAGCAAATTTTTAAAAAATTTACCACATCAATAAAATTGTTAGATCTTGACATCCGTACATTTGGAACGTCAAAAAAATAATTTAAAAAAAATCGATCCCTCATTCGGGACAAGACTAGTTAAAAGAAAGCCTACTTTGACCGGTTTGACCGTTATAAAACCAAACAAAATACATCTAGAAATTTTTTTAAAAAATTACTACATCACTAAAATCGTTATATTTTAACATCCGTACATTTGGAACTTCGAAAAAATAATTAAAAAAATGGATCCGTCATTCGGGACAAGACTAGTTAAAAGGAAAACCTACTTTGACCAGTTTGATAGTTATAAAACCAAACCAAATACATCTAGCAAATTTTTTAAAAAATTACCACATCACTAAAATTATTAGATTTTGACATCCGTAGGTTAGGAACGTCGAAAAAATAATTTAAACAAATAGATCCCCCATTCGGGATAAAACTAGTTAAAAGGAAAGTCTACATTGACCGGTTTGACCGTTATAAAACCAAACCAAATACATCTAACAAATTTTTTAAAAATTTACCACTTCACTAAAATCGTTAGATCTTGACATCCATATGTTTAGAACATCAAAAAAATTATTTAAAAAAATAGATTCATCATTCGGGACAAGACAGGTTAAAAGGAAAGTCTACTTTGACCGGTTTGACCATTATAAAACGAAACCAAATACATCTAGCAAATTTTTCAAAAATTTATCACTTCACTAAAATCGTTAGATCTTGACATCCGTATGTTTGGAACATCAAAAAAATAATTTAAAAAAATAGATTCATCATTCGGGACAAGACAAGTTAAAAGGAAAGTCTACTTTAACCGGTTTGACCGTTATAAAACCAAACAAAATACATCTAGCAAATTTTTTAAAAATTTACCACTTCACTAAAATCATTATATCTTGACATCCGTACAATTGGAACGTCGAATAAATAATTTTAAAAAATAGATTCATCATTCGGGACAAGACTAGTTAAAAGGAAATTCTACTTTGACCGGTTTGACCGTTATAAAACCAAACCAAATACATCTAGCAATTTTTTTAAAAATTTACCACTTCACTAAAATCGTTATATCTTGACATCCGTACGATTGGAACGTCGAAAAAAAATTTTAAAAAATAGTTTCATCATTCCGGTAAGAGAAGTAGTTAATGCAACACTTCAAAACAGCAAATGCAACACTGTTGTCACCTAATGCAACGCTTTTGCCATGTCAGCGAATGCCACGTCAGCAATTGTGGGCCCCGCACTTGCCACGTCAGCATCTGTGGGCCTCCTGCCACGTCACCCTTGTGGGCCCCACACTGCCACGTCACCCTAGTGGGTCCTACAACTGCCACGTCAGCATTTATTAAAATTAAAAAATATCTAATGCAACGCTTTTAAACAGCAAATCCAACGCCTTTTTCACCTAATGCAACGCTTCTGCCATGTCAGCGAATGCCACGTCAGCAACTATGGGTCCCCATTTGCCACGTCAGTAATTGTGGGTCCCACATCTGCCACGTCAGCAATTGTGGGCCCCACACATGCCACGTCAGCATCTGTGGGCCTCTTGCCACGTCACCCTTGTGGGCCCCACACTGCCACGTCACCCTGGTGGGGTCCCACAACTGCCACGTCAGCATTTATTAAAATTAAAAAATAGCTAATGCAACGCTTTTAAACAGCAAATCCAACGCTTTTTTCACCTAATGCAGCGCTTCTGCCACATTAGCAAATGCCACGTCAGCAAATGTGGGCCCCACATCTACCACGTCAGCAATTGTGGGCCCCACACTTGCCACGTCAGCATTTGTGGGACTCCTGTCACGTCACCTTTGTGGGCCCCACACTGCCACGTCACCCTGGTGGGCCCCACAACTGTCACGTCAGCATTTATTAAAATTCAATAATAGCTAATGCAACGCTTTTAAACATCAAATGCAACACCTTTTTCACCTAATGCAACGCTTCTGCCACGTCAGCAAATGCCACGTCAGCAAATGTGGGCCCACATCTGGCACGTCAGCAATTGTGGGCCCCACACTTGCCACGTCAGCAAATGCCACGTTAGCACGTGTGGGCCCCACTGCTGCCACATCAGCATTTTTTAAAATTAAAAAAAATATCTAATGCAACGCCAGCTGTTAGTGTTGCATTATGTGAAACACCGTGGATCAAATGCAACACTAATTATGTGTAATGCAACACCAGTTCAAGTTCTGTTTCATTAGAGCCAAAATTTCATACCTAACGAAACACTTTCAGTGAAACACTTTCTAAAAGCGTTGCATATGAGCATTTATGGCGTAGTGTAATATTCCTAATTCCACCAAAACACTATTCATTCTTTATTCTTTACTTATTCTCTTAGGATTTTACAATTGTCCCTGATCTCTTTCGATCGTTCCTTAACCTTTTTACGGAACCACTGGACCAATAACAGATATCGATTTGGATGACATAAGAATAATCTTCTTCTTTAGAATTATCAAATCTTAATTCCCTAGGAGATAGATAATTCTTATCTAAATTGTCAACCAATAGTATTCTTCATGGCATATAAACATTTGAATCCAAATCTATTCCTTTCATTCATTATCTCAATCGTTACATCGTAGTCGTTATCACTATTCACCATTACCTCAGTACATAATAAAAAGTTTTAATTATATCCAAAATTTGGGGTTCTTACAAAGTTCATACGAAGACATTCAAATTTCGAAAAGAAGAATTTCAGAAAAGCTGAGGAAAAGGAAGGCAGGTCTGGGAAAGTGGACAAGTCCAAGATCAGATGCTATAAATGTGGTGAGAAAGGACATTTTGCACCTGAGTGCAAGAAAGCCAAAGCTGATAAAGGTCAAGCTTACATCACAAGGAAAAAGGACTGGGCTGACAATTCAGACTCTGAAGATGAGGTGAACTATGCCTTGATGGCAAATGCTGATAGTATCTCTGAAGCTACTGAGACCAAGGTACCTCACTCTACTCTAGCTTTTGATACTACTGATATATCTGAGTTAAGGCTCTTTCTTAAAAACTTGCATGTTAGCTACAGAGATCAGACTTCAGAATGAAAGAATAAAATCTGAAAGTCTAGACCTTAGAAAGAGAAATGACTATCTATAATTAGAATTAGTCCAGATGTTAAAAATTCAGAAAGAGAGAGATGATGCTATTATTGTTAAAAGTGAATTATTGAAAAAGCATGCTTATCTTGAATCTGAACTTGCTAAAGAAAGAAACATTATTAAAACTTGGACTAACTCTGGTAAAACTACTCAGATTATCATAGAGAATGATTGTTGGAAAGAAGGTCTAGGTTACACTGATAAAAAGAAAACTGCCAACCTAGAAGCTGAGACCTCTAAACCTGTATTTACTAAAAAGACTGCAAAACCCAAACTTAATCATATGAGGTTTGTACCAAAATCTGACAAACCAAAACAGGATGAAGTCAAATCAGTAAATATTAGTTTAATGTCTCAGAAACAGCTTAAACACAAGCTGAAAGAGTTAAAAAGAGTGAACAAGGTAAAAGAACCTAGGAAAAACAGAAGTGGAAAGGTAGGCATCAGTAAAAGCAATAACTATATGCCTATTCCTAATGCTCCTAGGAAGAAATGTCATAACTGTGGAAATCCTAACCATCTTGCTACTTTTTGCAGGAAGAATATAAACTCTATACCTCCTAAGTCAGGAGTTAAGAGTGGTTCAGTTAGGTTTAAGCCACAGAATCCTTGTTTTCACTGTGGCAGTATTTGACATTCTATTTATACATGCAAAGAGTATCATAATTTGTATTGTTAGGCCGAATACACAATTAATAATCAATTTTGTATGAGAGATTAACAAGTAAAAGCGTTTATGCACTTAAAAAAAACTTCTTGTATTTCGAACCCTCTTCGTGATGTAAAACATCACAAAGAGCTGCTAGGTTACAATAAAGATAATTCGTTATCGATTCCCTTCTAGGGTTAACCTTTCTGTATTTATATACCATACAGCTACGATACAATCTCTAATTGATATTCCTAATAATCAGCTATACAATGATATCAATTACAGATTGTCACACGTCTCCTATGTCAACTCGATCTCTTTGATAGCTATCCAATCTTCAAAGATATCGCTTCCATAATTAATCTTCAATCACTGTTAAACAATAGACGCGCTTCCTCCAGACAGAGTTTGACAAACTCTGTCGAGCTTCCACCTGTCAGAGTTTACTCAAACTCTGACTGCTTCCAGCTAAACTCTGATAACTCCCTGTAACACTTAAACACTGATTAAAACACATCAATTATATTTAACATGTATTATGATTATTATGAACTTAAACCCTCTTTGAATAAATTCAAGATTGATTCTACATGTATAAATTCTGATAAAAAGAATGTTAGCACAAACTCTGATAAGACTTCTGCTGCAAAAGCTAACAAACTTAATAAGGTCAAAGGATTCAAGCAAGTCTGGGTCCTTAAAACTAATCATTAATGGTCTTTTTAATTGTAGGGTAACAGGAAAAATATCCTTGTTCTGGATAGTGGATGCTCAGGACACATGACTGGAAATAAAGCCCTGCTATCAGAATTTGTGGAGAAAGCTGGCCCAAGTGTTTCTTATGGAGATGGCAACATAGGAAGGACTCTAGGATATGGCAATATCAATCTTGGGAATGTCATCATTGAAACTGTAGCTCTAGTCTCAGGACTCAAACATAATATACTAAGTGTGAGTCAAATCTTTGACAGAGGTTATCATGTGGATTTCTTTGAAGAACACGGTGAAGTTGTAAGCAAATCTACAGGAAAAGTTGTTCTGAAGGGATACAGGCATGGTAACATTTATGAAGCCAAGCTTTCAACAAACTCTGATGGCTCTGCAATCTGTCTACTGAGTAGAGCATCAATTGAAGAAAGATGGGATTGGCACAAGAGACTTTCTCATCTGAATTTCAACAGCATTAATGAGCTAGTGAAGAAAGATCTTGTGAGAGGATTGCCCAAATCAGTTTTTACTCCAGATGGCCTATGTGGCTCATGTCAAAAGGCAAAACAAAGGAAAACTTCATTCAAAAGTAAGACTGAATCCTCAATTCTTGAGCCATATCACTTATTGCATGTTGATTCATTTGGTCCAGTAAATATAATGTCTATTGGAAAGAAAAGATATGCTTTGGTTATTGCTGATGAATACACCAGATATACATGGGTATATTTCATGCACAAGAAAGAAGAAACTGCATCAATCTTAACAGAGCATGTCAGACAACTGGACAGAGGATCTAAGCATATAGTGAATATCATAAGGAGTGATAATGGCACTGAGTTCAAGAATGCAGTCATGGAAGAGTTTTGTAAAGAAAATGGAATAAAGCAAGAATTCTCTGCACCTGGAACTCCACAACAAAATGGAGTAGTAGAGAGAAAAAATAGGACTCTCATAGAAGCTGCAAGGACCATGCTTGATGAAGCGCAGCTGCCAACATACTTCTGGGCTGAAGCTGTGCAAGCTGCTTGTTTCACACAAAATGCTACACTTATAAACAAGCATAGTAAAACACCATATGAGATGGTGAAAAATAAGAAGCCGAACCTGAAATACTTTCATGTGTTTGGATGTAAGTGTTTTGTTCTTAAGACTCATCCATAACAGCTTTCCAAATTTGATTTAAAAGCTGATGAAGGAATCTTTGTTTGATACCCACTATCCACAAAAGCATTCAGAGTCTACAATATAAGAACAAAAGTGGTCATGGAATCTATCCATGTGTCTTTTGATGATAAGAAGATAACAGGACTTGAAGATTTTGATGAACATGACCAGTTGAGATTTGAGAATGAAGAAATAAATGCTGATCTACAAAATTCTGATACTCTTTCAGACTCTATTGTTCAATCTATACCAGTAGATCAGACAGCAGCATATGTTGAGGGGGAGCAAGTGAACAATGAACCCCAATCAAGTGAAGAAACATCTACTACTAATGATTCTTTAAACTCTGAAAGCAACAGCTCAGGGGGAGCAAACAATGATTTTGGATCTACTAGTCACCACACTCAATACAATTATGAACTTGGGGAATCATCAAGATCAAATCTGCCAAGACAAATGGTATGGAGTAGAGCGCATCCCTTTGAACAGATCATTGGTGAACCGGACACGGGTGTACAGACTAGAAGAGCAACACAGAATGAATGCAATTTCGTAGGATTTCTATCTCAAATTGAACCTAAAAAGGTTGATGAAGCTCTTAATGATCCAGATTGGGTAACTGCAATGCAGGAAGAACTCAATCAGTTCGAAAGGTAGAAAGTTTGGAAGCTGGTGCTAAGACCAAAAGATAAATCTGTAATTGGCACTAGATGGGTGTTTAGGAATAAACTGGATGAAAATGGTATTGTTACGAGGAACAAGGCTCGATTGGTAGCAAAGGATTATTCTCAAGAAGAGGGAATTGATTATGATGAAACCTATGCTCCAGTTGCAAGGCTTGAAGCAATTAGGATGTTCTTAGCATTTGCTGCACACTCAAACTTTAAGGTTTTTCAGATGGATGTGAAGAGTGCATTTTTGAACGGAGATCTAGAAGAAGAAGTCTATGTTGAATAACCCCCTGGGTTCGAAGACAAGGAATTTGAAGGTTTTGTATACTTTCTCTTCAAAGCTCTCTATGGTCTCAAGCAAGCTCCTCGAACATGGTATGATACTCTCTCAATGTTCTTGCTTGAAAATGGTTTTACAAGAGGTATCATCGACAAAACTCTCTTTCATAAAAAGCATAAAAATGATATAATTCTGGTGCAAGTATACGTGGATGATATAATATTTGGTTCTACTAATGATTTGCTATGCAAGAGATTTGCTAAGCTAATGCAGAGTAAGTACGAGATGAGCATGATGGGTGAGTTGTCCTTCTTCCTTGGACTTCAAGTTGTTCAGAAGCCTGATGGTATTTTCATTTGCCAGTCAAAATACATAAAGGATCTTCTGAAGAAGTATGGGATGGAAGAAGCAGCTACTGCCAAGACCCCGATGCCAACTGCTATCAAGCTTGATCAAGACAAATCTAGTAAGTCAGTTGACATCACGAAGTATCGAGGTATGATCGGCTCTCTCTTATACTTAACTGCTAGTAGACCAGATATTATGTTCGCAACTTGTTTATGTGCTAGATTCCAGGCTGATCCTAAAGAATCACATCTGATAGCCGTGAAGCGTATCTTGAGATATCTTAAGGGTACTCCGAATCTTGGAATTTGGTATCCTAAGGATACGGGTTTTGACCTGGTTGGATATACAGACTCTGATTATGCTGGTTGCAAGATTGGTCGCAAGAGTACTTCTAGAAGCTGTCAGTTTCTTGGAAGGAGATTGGTATCTTGGTACAGCAAGAAGCAACACTCAGTATCTACCTTGATAGCCGAGGCAGAATACATTGCGGCAGGTAGTTGTTGTGCTCAGATCCTGTGGATGAGGAATCAACTTCAGGACTATGGACTCATGTTGGACAAAATTCCAATTCTATGGGACAACACAAGTGCCATTTCCATTGCTAACAATCCAGTTCAACATACCAGGATTAAGCACATTGATATCAGGTATCATTTCTTACGAGAGCATGTCATGAATGGAACTGTGGTATTATATTTTGTTCCCACAGATCAACAAATTGCAGACATCTTTACTAAACCACTGAATGAATCCACTTTCTCCAGGTTAGTTGGTGAACTTGGGATGCTAAATCTGTCTAATTAATTTTGGATAATCAATAACTGCAATTTGTTATAAATTCACAGGTATTTTAAATGTCCATATTTTTAGGACTTGTGAATTTACATTGCATCCAGTCCTCATCTTATAGTTATCTCTATATTAATTGCCATGCTTATAAATGCTATCTTTTATGGTAATTAGTTACTAAATAATTGTGTTAATTGTAGCATAATTAAATAAATATTTTATTGACATATATCAATTAATGATATTTTGTTAATTTTATGTCTATTTAATTGTGAGTTTGTCTGATTATTGTGGAATAATTCTTGAATTATTGATTGATTATTTTAAATCCACAATAATTAGAAATAATAAGTGTGTATGTGTGTGTGTACATAGGCTGATAGGTTTCGGTGATAAGATGTTTTTTCGGCTGACAGGTTTCGGTGATAAGATGTTTTTCAGCTAAGTAGGTTGTTAGGTGAGAAATTATTGAGCGGTGTAATTTTTTCAAACATAACCTGTCACGCTCTCACCTAACCCACTAGTCCTTGAAATCTTATAAATGATGAGGTTTTGTTTGTGTTTAACATCATCATTTTTCAGATATACAGAGCATATACACATAATTGCTGAAAATTTCAAGCTTTGATCAGAAAGATCTCACAATCTAGCTGGTGGTTTTTTGAGCGGATCTCATATTCGTGTTATACGCATCATCCTTTATAAAAACTAACCCTTGTTGTTGAATTTCCTCATAAGTTTTGAAAATGGCATTGCAGGGAAGCTTTTTAATTGTTAAAGTTAATCCTATTTTCATTCAGCAAATCGAAACCATTCTTGATGAGCAATTTCGGGCTTGGACACAATTTCTGAATGAACATTCATTAATTCGCTATGCTTTAGTTACACCAGTGCAGCTTAACCATGATGCATTACATGAACTATATTGCAGTGCGGTTAACACTTCTGGACAGGACGGGTGTGCATTCACATATCGACTATTTGGTAGGTCGATTAGGGTCACTGAACGAGATGTTAATCGAATTCTTCATTTTCCTATGGAAAATCCCGTTTCTGATCCGACACCTGAACAGATTGAAATGTTCTTTCGTTTTATAAGGTACCAAGATGGTAATTTCAATACTGGTAATCTTTATAGAACGTTTCTAACCCAGTATTGGAATTTCTTCTTTCACACTCTTAACCATGTTTTTTCCTCAGATAGAACAAATCAAGATCAAATACCTGAATTTATTCAAAAAATAGGGTATGCGGTCGCCAATAATTTGAAGATTAATTTTGGAAAAATAGTGCTTGGTCAAATCATTTTAAAGATGAAACAATTGGGAACAAGAGATGTTGATGTCAAATGTCCATATCCAAGGTTTCTACAACTAATATTATATGATTTTTTGAATGATGAAGACAGGGCACGCTTGGAAAATGGTCAAAAGGTGGAATGTTCTTCCATGAAGATTAATGTAATTAATTACATAAGTAAAAAGAAATATACGGATGTGCCTACAGTCCTAACTGAATATCTAAAGACTGTCCCACTTCCGTTGTTACCAAGACCAGTGAGAGCAGGTATACGACAAGGTAATATTTCAATCCCTGCTATTCCAACCTCTGTATTCCCTGATGTGTCAGAGGAAATACAGTTTCTACAGCCCCTAGTGGCCATCTTACCCGACCAAGAGCAGGAAATCCCACCGACTCTAACACAGGTCGAAGAGCCCATTCTACAAATGCAAACACAAACACAACAAATTCCTACACCTCAATTGTCACTTAAACGACCATCCATCAACACTTTTGAGGGAGATAGTGCCTCAGCAGCACCACATAAGGAGTTAGTTACATCAGCCGCTCTACCTCATTCTAAACGGAGTAAACCTAATGAACCTGAGGTAACGGCAACTATTAGTGAAACAATTCCTCTTTATCCAATGAGTGAAAATGTAAATGATTTTGAATTGACGGGAGCAACTATCTTGAGTTCCATTTCACGGAACATAAGAGTGGTTGATGATCTTTCTAAAGATCAAATGCCTTCACAGGCATCCGAGGTGGAATTACCTACCTCAATAATTGCTGGTGAATCTTCCATTTTACGGAAAGATCCATCGGTAGGTGGTTCTTTTATGAACCAAGTGTCTTCACAGACATACGAGGGAAACTTGGGTTTTGTGCCATTTAATTGATTCAAGTTTAACCTCCCAGAGGGAAAATCTCTGGATCTCTTTCGAGATTTACCACTCTTTACCAGTGGTCGGCAACTCACTTCACGCGAGGACGGAAGCTCACGAACTTTCATTTCACCATCTGTGACCTCTAAAACAGGGGCTAGGATGATTTCATTTGTAGGTACACATATCGGTGGAAGCTCTGGAAGAGAGTTGAGGGAAACACGAACAGAACATGTAAGTGTAACCCAAACCACTAAACCGAGTGAATATAGAGTGTTGAGTGAAATACCTGCAGAACGTACGAGTGAGCAACCTACTCAACCACATGCACCTGTAACCAGAAAGGAATACAGCAGACTCTTTACACGAGTCCAAACAATAGAGAAAGAGTTGCCAAATATCTGTAAGTCCATTGTAGAAATAAAAAATTTGCAACTTATTCAACATGATGCATTCCAGGTTCAATTAAGTTCCATGGCAGCCCAGTTTAATGATGCAATCAACTCCTTGTTAAAGTCATCTTCGTCTAATTTACCAACTCCACATCCTACTACTCTGGAGGATAACCCAACTGAGGCGTAAGGGCAAGGAAAAGATTGTTGACACAGAATTAACTTTATTTTGGGAAAGGAAAAGCTAATGGGAGTATTAGTGCTATGTGGAAAGAAAGTAAAGGCAAACTTGAAGATATGTTCAGTCTAAAGGAATAATTGTCTTAAATTTGTTCAAATTTTAGAAATCTGGAAAATGTATATATGATCCAGAAATATTATTTACCTTTGTACTTCATTTTTTTTGTATCAGTTGAGTTATCCTCTCGGAATTTGCTTGTCAAACCCTAACAATCAAATAGGGGGAGATTGTAAAGCATAATGTAATGTAATATGTAATAAAGGACATATATAACTCAACTAGGATGAAAGATAAATAATATTAACTCTATACAGGGATCGTGAAATTTGAAGAACAGGAATCAACAAGGATCAAGTTGCTGAAAGAAGTTCATTAACATGATCAAGCCTCAGTGACAAAATAAGATGTACAGATGATTCAGTTGAAGGGCCAAAAGATTCCAGTGATAAAGTTTTTATGGTTACACAATTCTTAGCAGTGTTCTTAAAGACATGATACGAAGACCACGAGTGAATGTTAGTCATCTGTGAACCAGACCAGTTGCACTAGGCGTCAACACTTCACAAAGGAATCGAAGTATCTAACTCAGAAAAATTGTTAAGAGATATGATTGAGTTTAGAGCAGTGTTGATATCCTCTAGTTAGTTGGAAGCTGAATATTTAAGGATGTCAAATTAAGAGGAATATGAATAGTGTCCGAAATTAATATTCATATAAATAGTAAATTACTATTCATATGAATAGTAACCAAAATTACTATTCATATGAACAGTAACTGAAATTACTATTCATATGAATAGTACTATTCATGTGAATAGTAACCAAAAATACTATTCATTTAACAAAGTAAAAGCAAAAGGTAAAAAACATGTGGGACCATGTTCAAATCAAGAATATTGAAAATCAACAATTCAGCAGAATTATTTGAAGAAGCAGCAGGCGGCGGAAGCAGAAAGAACGTCAGCAGTTACGTTAATTTAGCTGCATAGTAACTTTCTAAAATCTATAAATAGGCCTGTTGTATTTCATTTCAAAACACAACTCAACAAACAACTCTCTATTCTCTATCTTATATCTTCTCTCTGTAAGCTGCTAGACAGTCCATCTAGTAGGAAAGTCGGCTTATACCACTTTCAGGAAGTGTCGGGTAGAAGGTCCTCGTGCCTAAACTATCCTTAGGAGTGTTTGATTTTGTAGCTAATCCATAGGATTAGATTGTGTAGCAAACCTCCGGGTTTTATCTATTCAAAGATATTTCCTAAACATTTGTGTTATTTCGATTCAGTATTTTTGATCTCATATCCATATCAAAAATTGAAATATTTTTTAAATAACGTATTCAACCCCCCTTCTACGTTATTCCGGACCTAACACATTCAGTAAGACTTGTGTATAAGTCTTACATCCTTTTAATCTCCCAAGACATTCGGTAAGACATACTGCTTATGTCTTGAAGCTTTGCTTCCAACAGGATTCTTATGTCTTACAGCTTATTTTTCAATAAAACATTCGGTAAGACATGTAGCTTGTCTTGCAGGCTTATCCTCTTGTAAGACATTCGGTAGGACATGCAATTTATGTCTTATTAATTCTATTTTCAGATTTAAATGATTTTACTTAATCATTTAAATAAATAGAATTAATTTGCTTTAAATAATTATTTTGATTTAATTAATTTAATAATCAACTTAAGAAATAAATTAATTCTTGATGAATTAATTTATTAATTAAATTAACTACTTGATTAAATTAACTAAATGAGAGTAATTATAAATCCACTAGATGTCTTAATGTCTTCTCGAACCACTGTAATTAACATAGAATTACCACTGATTTTTCTGCTGACGTTCGATGTACTGTCTGGTTCATGAATGACTAACTTCAATGATGAATCTTTATTTCTAACTTTTAAATGTGGTCCTTTTCTTTTCTTCTCTCTCTTCAACCTGCTGTACTGTCTCTATCACTCTTGAAATCTCTGTCACATTAAATAAATCCATTAACTTCAATGCTACACTAAGGCTTGATCAGCTGACTGAATCTTCTTCCAGTGTAAAACATCAAAACTATAGATTGACTTGTTGATTTTTCTTCTGACAGATAGCATCTTCTGAGATTCCTGTGACAGTTAATATTATTTACTTATTACAATCTAATCTAAGTTGAGTTAAATCCTCGAACTACAAATAGGCTATATCATATGCCTTTCAGAGTGCACATGTCAAAGACGATGGACGTAGGGAAGAGTAAAGGTGGATCAATGGGCTTGAGTTATCCAAAGTTAACCAGGACAAACTACACAATCTGGGCAATGAAAATGATGGTTCTTATGCAAGCACACGGAGTCTGGGAAGCTATAGAACAGTCTGAAACTAAGACAGTTGTGGAAGACAAGGTGGACAAAGTGGCTCTAGCAATGATCTATCAGAGTATTCCTGAGGAAATACTACTTTCTCTCTCGGAAAAGAAACAAGCAAAGGATGCTTGGGAAGCAATACGGACCGTGTGTCAAGGTGCAGATAGAGCAAAGGCAGCAAAAGTTCAAACCTTGAAATTTGAATTCGAATCCCTTAGTATGAAGGATACGGAGTTGCTGGATGATTTTTGTTTTAAGCTTGTAGGGCTGGTGTCAAACATTCGAGCCCTTGGAGAAGATGTGAAAGAAACCTATGTGGTTAAGAAATTGCTACGTGCAGTTCCTTCTAGATTTCTGCAAATAGCCTCCATTATGGATCAATTTGGAAATTTAGAAACGATGACGATGGAGGAAGCGATTGGTGCTTTGAAAGCACATGAAGAAAGGATAAAAGGAAGGACAGAAGTTGAAATTGGTCAGGTGCTGTTGACAGAAGAAGAGTGGGTTAAAAAAGAAGGCAATAAATTGCTTCTCACTAGAGAGGAGTGGCAGAAAAGGATGAATAAAGGCAATGTTGAGGGTAGCTCAAGTGTAAGGGGTCGTGGCAGAGACAAAAGTAGAATTAGGTGCTACAATTGTCACACATACGATCATTACGCTTCTGAATGCAAGAAGCCAAAACGAGAAAGAGAGGTGAGACAGGAAGCACTAATGGCGGAAACAGAGGATGATGAGCCAGCTAACCTACTGGCAAAACATGATAAGAAATGTGAAGAAATGATCCTGAATGAGGAAGGTGAGACCCCAACAATAGTGATAGATGGAAAAGAGAAGAAAGCAAGCTCGAATGTGTGGTACTTGGATAACGGGGCGAGCAATCACATGACGGGGGATAAACTTTGAGCTAATACCATATACCTCTCATCTAGCTTACCATTCAGAAAAGCACTCTTGACATCCATTTGATAAACTTTAAAGTTTGAGAATGCTGCGAATGCCAAGAATATTCTGATAGCCTCAAGTCTTGCCACTGGAACATAGATCTCATCATAATCAATGCCTTCAGCTTGTGAATAACCCTTTGCTACCAGTCTTGCTTTATTTCTCGTCACTGTGCCATCTTCATCTAATTTGTTTCTGAATACCCACCTAGTGTCAACCACTTTCTTGTCCTTAGGTCTGGGTACCAACTTCCATACTTTTTTTTGTTTGAATTGATTAAGTTCATCTTGCATAGTAATCACCCAATCAGGATCAGAAAGAGCTTCCTCAGTTTTTTCAGGTTCCATTTCAGACAGAAATCCTGAATAATTACATTGATTCTGATAAGCTCTTCTAGTTTTCACACCAACATCTGGATCACCAATGATTAGCTCAAAGGGATGAGCTCTATTCCAAACAGTCTATCTGGGAAGGTTAGATCTTGATGATTCACCTTGATCTTCATTATGATGTTGAGTATGACTAGATGATCCTTCATTATCTCCCCCTGAGTTTTTGCCAGGTTGACTAGATGAACGTTTAGGAGTTTCAGGTGTATCTCCAATATTATCATTGTTTCCACCACCATTACCCTGATCATCATCATCATCATCATTATTATCATTATTATCAGCAATAACATCAGGTGGATTGTCACCATCTGAATCTGAATTTGTCATGTCATCAAAAGATAGCTTTTCAGATGGATCTTCAGTTTGGATACTAGGAAGTTTAATGTCATTAAATGTTACATTGACACTTTCAAGCATTTTCTGCTGATCAATCACATACACCTTATAGGCTCTTCTTGTGTAACCAATAAAAATTGCTTCATGTGCTTTGGCCTCAAATTTTCCACCTTGATCATCTCCTTCTTTTAGCACAAAGCATTTAGCTCCAAATACATGAAAGTATTTGAGTGGTGGTTTCTTTTCAGTTAATGCTTCATAGGGGGTCTTCATCAAGTCTTTATTGACGAGAGTTCGATTCTGGTTATAGCACACATTATTGACAGCTTCAGCCCAAAAGTATAATGGAAGCCTTGATTCACTTAACATAGTACGTGCAACTTCAATCAAGGTTCTATTCTTTCTTTCCACTACCCCATTTTGCTGAGGAGTTCTTGGAGTTGAGTACTGTCTGGTTATACCCCTTTCAGTGCAGAACTTACTTAGAACTGCATTCTTAAATTCAGTTCCATTATCTGATCTTATAGCTCTCACTGGATACTTTGAGTCCAGCTCAATCAGCTTGATGTGATCAATCACTAGTTGTGGAGTCTCATCTTTGGAATTTAGAAAAAGGACCCATGTGTACTTTGAAAAGTCATCAACAATCACAAGAGCATATCTTTTCTTTGACATTGACATCACATTTACTAGACCAAACAGATCCATATGTATTAGTTGTAAAGGTTCAGTTATTGAAGATATGTTAGTGCTCATGTGAGTTGCCCTTTTTAACTTGCCTTTTTGACAGGCATCACATAGTCCTTCCTGGGTGAATTCCATTGGAGGCAACCCTCTCACCATTTCTCTCCTAACCAGAGAATTCATTATTTTAAAGTTTAGGTGAGAAATTTTCTTGTGCCATAGCCAACTTTCATCAGTAGATGCTTTAGAGTAGAAACAGTTAATTTCTTCAGAGCTTTCAGTGTTCATATTGGCCACGTACAAGTTTCCTTTTCTAACTCCCAGAAGAGATGGTTGTTCATATCTTTTGTGTGTGACCAGACAATTCTTCTTGTTAAAATAGAGTTTAAATCCCTTATCACAGAATTGACTGACATTGAGCAAATTATGCTCCAGTCCTTTTACAAAAGATACTTCATCAATGATAACATTTCCTGCTTCAAGTCTGCCATATCCATCAGTTCTACCTTTGCTGTTATCTCCAAAGGTAACTACTGGGCCATCTTTCTCCACCACATTTGTCAGCAGGGTTCTCTCTCCAGTCGTATGCCTTGAACATCCACTGTCCAAGATCCAGGTTACTCGATCAACCCGCTTAACACCCTGCAAAGACAAATGGATTAAACCTTATTCGGAACCCAAATCTGATTGGGTCCAGAATACATAAAGAATTGGCATTTGTCAGGAAAAACATCATTTTTAACCTTAACACCAATTTCACCATTAGTCAACAAACATTTTACCCTAGTAACAGATTTGACAATCTTTTGTTTTATCTTGGGTATCCATGTTTCTTTAGCAGCAATAACGTCTATTTCATTGACTGGACATTTGACCTTGTAAATAGCCTTAGCAAGAGTTTGTTTAGGCTTTGGTAGAAATGTCTCTCTCCTAACTTGAGGAGGACTAGCAGTCTTTGATCTAACATTTTTGTTTCTATTCATATGTTGTCGAGGAGTAGTCTTATCATTACATGCATGATTACCATTAAAGTAAGCAGACATGACATTAAAAGCACATGACATACAATTGACAACTCCGCATGCCTTATGAGAAACATCAATAACAGGCATGGTATGCATGTCAGACTTATTATTGTTCCTTTTCAACTTGTTACCATTTAACCCAGTTTTAGGTGAACTAGTTGTCTCAACAACCTTGACTTGTTCCTTAACAGATTTAACATTATCAAGGACTATGCCATTAGCACTGTCCTCATTTCTCATTTCTTCCTGGATAACAATTGAAAGCATATTTGGTGGTTCAGCAACAGACTTTCTAAATAGGGGTTCTTTAACATTCTTGAGCACATTGGTATACCCCTTTCTTTAGCACTAACAAGGTTAGGAGTATTTATGCCCAAGGATCCAATAGCCTCGTTGTAGCCAAACCCTATTCCTACAGTTTGTTTTACAGCTTGTCTATTGAAGAACTCTTTAGAAACTTTACACGAATTAAAGCAAGCCCTAACTTGTGTTTCAAGTTCAGCAATCCTAGTAAGTTGTTTGGACACAACTTCCACTAAAGACTTATCCCTTTTAATAAGTAGTGTCATTTGCTCTTGTTGCTGTTCTTGATTAACATGCACCTTTTTCAGCTCTAACACTTCATTTTCAAGATTAGTGTTTAACAGAACTAATCTAGCAATTTCATTCTGTGCATTAACCAAGGAATCACCTAACTAATGAACCAAGTCAGAGTCAGTAGATGAATCAACATTTGCCACCAGAGCAAGATTTCCAAATTTTTCATCTTCACTATCTATGTCATCCCAGCTTTTACCAGCAGCAACATAGGCTTTTGCAGGCTTTTTCTTTTCAGGAGCAAAATCTCTCCTCTGGGCTTGTTTGGGTTTCTGACACTCAGTGGTAAAATTTCCAAGTTCATTGCAATTATAACAATGAATTTTGCTTCTATCAACAGTCCCAGTTTTATAGCCACCTCTGCTACTGGAGGATGAAGAACCTCCTCTCTGGAATCTTTTATTAGACTTGAACTTGAACTTTGGATTTCTCCTGAATCTAAAGTTGCCAAATTGCCTCACCATTAGTGCCATGGATTCATCCTCCAATTGATCAAATTCTTCTAATGAGTAAAACTCACTTCCATCCTGAGTAGCTGGTGTCTGACCCTGTTCCACTTCAGTCTGCTCCTTGTCTGAGCTGCAAGGTCGAACAACCTTGGCTTCCACTTCCTTTGGAGACTCAACCACTAAAGCTGTAGATGTATTTGAAACTCTACCTTTACCATAAATTTCTTTCTGTTGAGCTTGTTCCAGTTCATAGGTTTTTAGAACACCAAAGAGTCTTTCAAGAGAGGTTTCATTCAGATCTCTGGATTCTCTAATGGCAGTGATTCCAAGTTCCAGGTGAGTAGGCATAGTCAGTAAGAACTTCTGATTGATATCCTTCTGTGTATAGTGCTTGCAATGGCTTTGCAAGTTGTTGATTATTTTATTTTACCTTTCAAACACTTCTTGAATGCCTTCATTAGGGCCAGATCTAAAGTGTTCGTATTCAGAGGTTAGGATCTCAAGTCCGTTCTCCCTAACTTCATCCGTTCTTTCATTAATGGTCTCAATAGTTTCCCACATGTGTTGAGCAGGTTTACAATTCATCACATGGCTATACATCACAGCATCTAGGGAATCTATTAGGATGAGTCTTAAGTTCTTATCCAGTCCGACATCCTCCTTTTCATCAGGGGAAAACAAAGCAGGGTCCTTTTCATAGGCTCTACCAGGAGTTACAACCACATTATTAACAACAACTTCTGCTTCATAGACCATAGGAATTTTAGGACCTTTTTTCAACACACCCAAATATTTGGGATTTGTAACATCTAGAAACAACTCCATTTTATTTTTCCACATATCAATATTATCTTTGTCAAAGATAGGTATCTTAACAATGGCTTTAGAAGTCATGATGAATTTTTAAGTGAGTTAAAAAATTTAAGCTTGATTTTTAATTGAGTAAGGATAGGATCTTGATTTGTATGTCAATCAAACGGCTCGGATACCAATTGTTAGGTCCGTTAAGATTGTAGAAGGGGGGGATTGAATACAATCTATACCTTTTTATCGAAATTTGTTCGTTAAATAAAATTTAGATTATACAAATTTGTGAGGAATCAATTGAAACAAAATTCAAGTTAAATATAACGATATATTAAACTTGACGGTTGTTACAAAATCAGTACAGATTATTATCAAGTTGATAAAAACAAATTAGAAAATTCGACATGAACTTTTCTAGATTTGTCAATAAAAATCAAGATAATAACTAGGTGTAAAAACTCGCTAGTAGTACAAGAGTATCAAGTAATCAAGTTCCACCGGATTAAATATTACAAAGGTGTTGAACTTGATTTTACAGAAATTAAAATGATCTCGTGTTCTTGGTTGAAAAATGAGCGAAAAGGGCTGCTGTCTTCTTTTTGGATATTATGTTCGTGTTCTTTTCTTTCTGTCTGTATGTGTCTTCTTTTAAAAGCTTCTGTCTCTATTCTGAACTCAGCAGGCTAATAAGACATCCGATAAGACATCCCATGTCTTGATACCTTCAACAATTAAGCTTGGTAAGACATTCGGTAAGACCTAGCAGGTGATGTCTTGACAGTAATACACCAATAAGACATTCGGTAAGACTTGTGTCTAAGTCTTACAACCTTTTAATCTCCCAAGACATTCGGTAAGACATACTGCTTATGTCTTGCAGCTTTGCTTCCAACAGGATTCTTTTGTCTTACAGCTTATTTTTCAATAAAACATTCGGTAAGACATGTAGCTTGTCTTGCAGGCTTATCCTCTTGTAAGACATTCGGTAGGACATGCAATTTATGTCTTATTAATTCTATTTTCAGATTTAAATGATTTTAATTAATCATTTAAATAAATAGAATTAATTTGCTTTAAATAATTATTCTGATTTAATTAATTTAATAATCAACTTAAGAAATAAATTAATTCTTGATGAATTAATTTATTAATTAAATTAACTACTTGATTAAATTAACTAAATGAGAGTAATTATAAATCCACTAGATGTCTTAATGTCTTCTCGAACCACTGTAATTAACAAAGAATTAACACTGATTTTTGTGCTAACGTTCGATGTACTGTCTGGTTCATGAACGACTAACTTCAATGATGAATCTTTATTTTTGACTTTCAAATGTGGTCATTTTCTTTTCTTCTCTCTCTCTTCAACCTTCTGTACTATCTCTATCACTCTTGAAATCTCTGTCACATTAAATAAATCCATTTACTTCAATGCTAAACCAAGGCATGATCAGCTGACTGAATCTTCTTCCAGTGTAAAACATCAAAACTATAGATTGACTTGTTGATTTTTCTTCTGACAGATAGCATCTTCTGAGATTCCTGTGACAGTTAATATTATTTACTTATTACAATCTAATCTAAGTTGAGTTAAATCCTCGAACCAAAAATAGGCTATGTCATATGCCTTTCAGAGTGCACATGTCAAAGACGATGGACGTAGGGAAGAGTAAAGGTGGATCAATTGGCTTGAGTTATCTGATGTTAACCAGGACAAACTACACGTTCTGGGCAATGAAAATGAAGGTTCTTATGCAATCACACGGAGTCTGGGAAGCTATAGAACAGTCTGAACCTAAGGAAGTTGTGGAAGACAAGGTGGACAAAGTGGCTATAGCAATGATCTATCAGAGTATTCATGAGGAAATACTACTTTCTCTCTCGGAAAAGAAACAAGCAAAGGATGCTTGGGAGGCAATACTGACAGTGTGTCAAGGTGCAGATAGAGCAAAGGCAGCAAAAGTTCAGACCTTGAAATTTGAATTCGAATCCCTTAGTGTGAAGGATACGGAGTTGCTGGATGATTTTTGCTTTAAGCTTGTAGGGTTGGTGTCAAACATTCGAGCCTTGGAGAAGATGTGAAAGAAACCTATGTGGTTAAGAAATTGCTACGTGTAGTTCCTTCTAGATTTCTGCAAATAGCCTTCACTATTGAGTAATTTGGAAATTTAGAAACGATGACGATTGAGGAAGCGATTGGTGCTTTGAAAGCACATGAAGAAAGGATAAAAGGAAGTAAAAAAGTTGTAATTTGTCAGGTGCTGTTGACAGAAGAAGAGTGGGTTAAAAAAGAAGGCAATAAATTGCTTCTCACTAGAGAGGAGTGGCAGAAAAGGATGAATAAAGGCAATGTTGAGGGTAGCTCAAGTGTAAGGGGTCGTGGCAGAGACAAAAGTAGAATTAGGTGCTACAATTGTCACACATACGGTCATTACGCTTCTGAATGCAAGAAGCCAAAACGAGAAAGAGAGGTGAGATAGGAAGCACTAATGGCGGAAACAGAGGATGATGTGCCAGCTCTCCTACTGGCAAAACACGATAAGAAATGTGAAGAAATGATCCTGAATGAGGAAGGTGTGACCCCAATAATAGTGAAAGATGGAAAGGAGAAGAAAGCAAGCTCGAATGTGTGGTACTTGGATAACGGGGGATAAAGAAAAATTCGTGGAGTTAAACGAGGGAGTAACAGGGTCAGTAAAATTTGGGGATGGATCTACTATGAAGATTCTAGGAAAAGGTTCGACAACCTTCAAGTGCAAGAATGGAGAAAAACGTGTGCTCAAAGAGGTATTCTATATTCCCTCTCTCTGTAGTAACATAATTAGTTTGGGTCAACTTTCGGAGGAATGAAATAAAGTTGTTTTTAAAGAGAAGTTATTTATGGGTGTTTGAGAATCAAGGAGGTTTGCTTATGAAGGTAAATCGCTCAGAAAATAGGTTGTACAAGTTACTTGCAGAAACTGTAAAACCTGAGTGTTTACTGTCAAAATCAGACGAGGTGTCGAACTTGTGGCATACTCGTTTGGGGCATGTGAATCAACTGTCTATGGCATTAATGTATAAAAGGAATATGGTGTATGGGCTACCTAATGTGAGCCAGACAAAAGAAGTCTGCAAGGGGTGTTTGGTTTCGAAACAAACTCGAAAGTCTTTTCCACAGAAGGAGACTTACAGTGTAACCAAGGTTCTACAGTTAATTCATGGTGACTTGTGTGGTCCGATTGAACCGACCACGTCAGGAGGAAACAAGTACTTTTTTCTTTTGGTGGATGACTTCAGTCGAGTGATGTGGGTTTACATGCTAAGAAGTAAAGATGAAGCTCTTAATGTGTTTAAAAAATTCCGTGCACAGGTTGAGGATGGTGTCGAAAAGAAAATAAAGGTGCTTAGAACTGATCGTGGAGTAGAATTCAACTCAAATGAGTTTAAAGCGTACTGCGAGGACACTGGAATGGAAAGGCACTTCACTGCTCCCTATACTCCCCAACAAAATGGGGTTGTAGAGCGCATGAATAGGACTATTGTGGAGATGGCTCGGTGTTTTCTGAAAGAAATGGGATTGCCAGCAACTTTGTGGGGCGAAGCTGTTCGTCACACGGTATATGTGTTGAATAGATTACCAACACGTGCCTTATCAAATCAGACGCCATATGAAGCATGGACGGGTGACAAACCAAATTTGAGTCACATTCGAGTCTTTGGGTGCCTCGCACACATGAGAATTCCTAATGTTCACATGAAGAAACTGGACGATAGGAGTATGCAAGTAATCAGTCTTGGTAGAGAGCCTGGCACCAAGGCATATAGAGTTTATGATCCGGTGGGTAAGCGCATACATGTTACCAGGGATATAGTCTTTGAGGAAAGAAAGGTCTGGTCTAATTTGCAGCAAGAAAAAATTGATGATTGTGCTACTGATGTCTTCTCAGTTCCAGAAGTTTTCGAGAGAAACAAGCTGAATAGTGATGATGCAGAACAGTCTTATGTTGAGAAAACCGGGGGAGGAGATT
This sequence comes from Saposhnikovia divaricata, assembly GCA_036435485.1. Lineage (NCBI taxonomy): Eukaryota > Viridiplantae > Streptophyta > Magnoliopsida > Apiales > Apiaceae > Saposhnikovia > Saposhnikovia divaricata. The sequence continues at coordinate 48,770,017 of CM071600.1, forward strand.
TTGAAACACCACCACATACACCTATAAGTGGTACCAGCAATACTGGAAGTTCGAGTCTGTCACAGTCACCATTGACAGGTGTAAGTGCACATAGGTATGATGATAACGGTGGGCCTCGACGTTACAGATTACTCAGTGATGTGTACAATGATACTGAACAAATTGAATTAGATCAAGAATTGTTGTTTGTGGCGACTGGAGAACCACAGAGTTTTGCACAAGCTGCAAAAAAGAAAAATTGGAGAATGGCTATAGAAAAGGAAATTGAGTCTATTGAGAAGAATGGCACATGGGAATTGACAAAGCTTCCAGATGGACATAAAGTAATTGGTTTGAAGTAGGTATACAAGTTAAATAAAGATTGAGGAGGAGTCACTCTAGGGATGATTGGCTCAAGTCTGTTTCCTAGATTGTAGGAGTTCGTTTGTTTCCTTTATCATTTAGTTTCTTTATAAGTACTTGTAATTTCCTTCCAGTTGAATAAGAGGGAAGACTTTGATTCTCAACGTTAATTTTTTTTGTGTTCTATGCTTATAGATCTGGTAGTTTCTGATATATCAAACAACAAGAATCACAGTTGATCAAGACTCGGCTCAATACTAAACTTGTTGTGATATAGGAAGTTTTAATATGTCAATGACCACTTTAGTAAATTTGCTAATTATAAGCATTAGAAACCATCTAATTGCAGTCATGCATATATATAAGTGGATAAAAACTTCATAACGACTCTAGCGATTTAAGTCTTTACTGCTGCAGCTAAGATTTCTGAGATTCCATATGCCGACATTGCATATTCTTTGTTTCGACATAGATTACTATTAAACCTTTGAGAATATAATGAATTGGATTACCCAAATGCATGTGTACACTACAATACATGACAAAACATCAATTGATTACTACATTAAATAAAATGATAACTTGCCTGATGCGATGAATAATTCAGTATCTAATAAAATTGCATAAATCAACATATTATATAAGCCAAAAATATTCGTAATATTATTTAACAGAATATTAGACTGCAGAACCAGTGAAACACATTACAAGTATACAAGTGTAAAATGTTCTTTATTCTAAATTACGCAGACACATGTTTTTCGAACTATTACAAACAGGATCTTACATAGTACTCAAAACGTTCAATTTAACCAAACATGCTTGCGGTATTCTGCAAGTGCCCACAGTGGAAATATGTTTCTATACTCCGGATAGTGTAGCATACAGTTTTTCATGTAAACTCCTGTGATTTCCTATAGTTATACATACCGACAGTTAGCGAGACCATATACCAAAAAACAAACATAATAGAGAAGTTGAAAAAACCCAAAGGCAAGAGATACTTATTGATGATTTGTAGTTACCTGTTGTGGGAAGTCTCCATTGTCCATTTGTGCATTAATCAGCAACTTAGCTGCTTTATGTAATGGGGTTGGATCTCTCGCAGCCTGGATGTTAGTACAACAAGAGAGGCAAGGACATTCATAATTAATTCCGAGCTTGTGTCAGTAACTTTTATGAATAATTCAGTTCTGAGAAGAAGTAGGTAAATTGTTTGAAAGTGTATATATATACCTGTCCACCAAGCATGAGCCCAAGCATAGCCCAAGATGTTTGTACTAGGTTTGTCCGGTTACCCGGCAATGGCATGAATTTCTGTTAAAATCAATATCAAGATCGAGCAAGAAAATTAAAATCAGCAAAGAGCTATGTTGGATTCAGTGAAAAAATTACCTCATTTGGGCATGATTCAAGACTCTCTCCCCAACCACCCTCTTCATTCTGTGTAGAAAGGTAAAACTGAACAGCATTGCGTACTGCTTCACTGTTACTATATGTCTTCCCTACTGAGATTAACCCTGATAGCGCGAAATATGTGCCATACAAAAAGCAAATTCCCCAGTAACCATACCTGTCAAAGTTTGTTTTACATACGTTGAGCTTTCTGTTACGATCTTCTTCTATAAACAAATTCAATATACTGATCAGAACATTACTCACCACGAACCATTTGGCTTTTGTGTTCCTTCAAGGTACTGCACCCCTTTAGCCACAGAAACATTTATTTCTTTCTCTCGATAACCATGATGCAAATTTTTAAATGCAACTAGAGCTTGAATTATAGATGAAGTACATTCAACGTGCCTAAACCACAACATCATTGATCATATGCAATTGTCAGTAGGTGTTAGCTAGGTAAGAATTAAATGAGAAAAAACTAGAAATCTAGTATAATGATCTTACTCTTTCTCCACAACAATGTCTGCAAAAAATTCTGAAGGATTCAGAATCTGGTGAAAGAAGAATACAATTAGCTTGTTAAAAATAAAAAAAGAAATGTGTTATAATTAAACAGGAAAATAAGTTGGTCACGCTAGAATTTCACCTCCAAGTATGGTTTTGGAACTGGTGGCTCCCATACGGCAAAACCACCACTTTTAGGACTCTGCAGTAAAAGCAAAAAACACAAAAACAAAGATTGATGATTAGGTATAAACCTATAAAATCGATTACTCGAGTAGCCTTTTATTTTATTTTTTTCATCTTTTCCTAATTCATTTGAAATAACAAAAATCAAGGATTCGATCAATACCTGTAAGAAGAGAAGAAAATCTATGGCATCATGTAGTCTTTGAACATCACACTTCTCTCCTGTAATTTCCTCTGGCATATGGGAAAGTGAGAGTAGACACTGCAGGAAAAACAATTTTTTTTTGCTAAAATCTAATAATAATCAACCATCACTACTGTTACTAAATATCTAAGGAATTTAATATACCTTCAGTGCTTCAGCAGTGCAGTCAGAGACCGCCAAGCTCTGATCTTGATCTGAGAAGGTCCATGATCCTTTAGTGAACTTGCGATGCATACTTACAAAATCTCCAGATAGATTTTCTTTTACCTGAAAATTTAGTGATACCATCCGAATTCTATGATTACAAACTTGTTCGGAATAGTTATTTGTGTTGGATATTACATTTTCTATATTTAGTAAGTTCAGTAAGTCAAGTTAGGAAAGTTAGTTACAACATTTCCTTACTAAGCAAAGTCTTAATCTATATAAACAAACTCTGTAACAGATTCATTCTTAAGTAATGTAGATTAATATTTTCATTTCTCTCTCTCTCTCTCTCTCTCTCTCTCTCTCTCTCTCTCTCTCTCTCTCTCTCTCTCTCTCTCTCTCTCTCTCTCTCTCTCTGCAACAACCTAGGGTTTACAATTTGACATGGTATCAGAGCATTACAAACACGTTTCTCCGCTCATCTTGCTCATCGTGTTCATCATGTTCATCGTGTTCATCGTCTCTTGAGGTTATATCTTTCTAATCTCTCTAAATTGATCTCTTTCTATGTATCAATTTTTCTCAATTTTCTCGGACTGTTCGATCATATATTGCTAGTTGTGTGATTTGTTATTCCTCAATCTATAGTCTGTTTGATCTTCGAGTGTTCTAGATACGTACTCTGTGTGATCTCTGAGTGTTCTAGATACGTAAATTGTTGATTTCTTCTCGAAATTTGCAGATCTATTCTACATTTGTGAAGTGTCAACTGAAATTTGATTCTGTGAAACTTAATATACTAGTTAACATCTTATCTTTGTCATCGATAATGGCGTATTCCTATGCTGCTGCAGCTATTGGTACCAGCACTACACAAACCTCTACAAGTACAGGAGTGATTAATAATAATCATCCTTATTTTCTTCAGAGCTCTAATAATCCTGGAACTCCTATAATTACTCAACTATTAACTTATCACAATTACAATCAATGGAGTCGTTCTGTGTCAGTTGCTTTGTCTGCTAAACTCAAGTTAGGGCTAATTGATGGTTCAGTGCCAAAACCTATTGATAACACTACTCACATTGCTATGTGGACTCAAAGCAATGACATGGTTGTGTCTTGGCTGCTAAACTCTATTTCTACTGAGATAAGAAACAGTGTAGCTTATCTCACAACTGCTAAGCAAATCTGGGATGATTTGGCTACTAGATTTTCTCAAACCAACATGCCTCACATCTTTCAACTTCGCAAGGAATTAGTCTCTCTTCAATAGGGAAATATGTCTGTAACCTCTTATTCACTAAGTTCAAAACTCTTGTGTCTGAAATTGACAATCTAGTACCAATCCCAAAGTGTATATGTGCTACTACTGCTTGCACTTGCAATAGTGCATCTAAACTGGAAAAGTATGAAGAGGTTCTTAAGCTAAGTCAGTTTCTTATGGGATTAAGTGACTCTTTCACTGCTATTCGTGGTCAATTACTTCTGATTGCACATGTTCCTTCCCTCAATCAGGCTTTTTCTTTACTATTGCAAGAAGAATCTCAGAGGGAATTTGCTGCTAGCAATTACTCTCCTGTAAATGAAAATATGGCCATGAATGTCAAGTTTAATCCCACTTTCAGAACTAAGGGGATTTCCAACACTGGTCAAATAAAGAATGTTGATTCATATGTTGTCTGTGAATATTGTCAAATGACAGGGCATTCAAGAGACAAATGTTTCTGCCTTCATGGTTATCCAGAATGGCACAAACTTTATGGCAAACCTAAACCAAAGCCAAGGAAATAAGGAAATTTTGCTTCAAAACCTACAGCTTCAGCTCATATCACTACTTCAGAAGTGAAGTCATCATCTGAGAACTCTGTCAAAGACACCTCTACCAGTGCTTTCACTGACTCTCAATGTCAAAAACTTGCTAGAATGATTTAGGAATCTATAAGGCAATCTCAACAACAGACCTCTGCTGCTCAATTGTCTGGTATGCCATATCCATCTTCACATGATATTTTCTCTACTACTATAAGTGCATACTCTACTGACTAAAATAATCTCTTAGGCTCTTATGATTGGATCATAGACACAGGGACTACTAATCATATCACCTTTGACTATACCACACTCAGCAATCCAAAATTATTAAACTCTGTGTTGCATTTGCCAAATAATACCACTTTCCCTATTACTCATATAGGAACTATCAAACTACATCATCATTGAACTGACTTGAAGTTCTGTGTGTTCATTCCTTTCATTGTAATCTGGTGTCTATTTCTCAACTCTCTAAACATCTTTCACGTTCTGTTAGCTTCACTGAAAATGCTTGCTTTCTGCAGGACCCTACCTTGAAGAGGGAGAAAGAGATTGATAAATTGAAAGATGGTCTATACAAGTTACAAATCTCTGATCTCTCTCCAACTCTTAATAATCACTCTTCATCTTGTATTTTTCCAACATCATGTAATATCTCTTGTCACTCTAGTTCTACTTTTGATAATGCTATCCTGTGGCATATCAGAATGGGACATCCATCTGTGGATGTTCTCAGCAAATTATCTACTCTTACTGTAAAAAATGGTGAATTTACAAGTTGTGATGTATGTCATTTTTTCAAGCAACACAGATTATCTTTTGAGCCTAGTGAGTCTCATAGTAGTTCTTTATTTGACCTTATCCTCTCATAGTAGTTCTTTATTTGACCTTATCCATGTTGATGTTTGGGGGCCTTATAACATGTCACTGATAACAAGTGCTCTTATTTTTTAACCATAGTGGATGATTACTCTCGAGCCACCTGGATATTTTTATTTCTAGCATAAAACTCAAGTCCCTAATCTTCTCACTACCTTTCTATCTTATGTCAATAATTAATTCAAGACCTCTGTAAAAATACTGAGATCTGACAATGGCACAGAATTTACTCATCATGAAGTGCTTGACTTAATTCAATCTCATGGTATAATTCATCAAACTATCTGTGCAAAAACACCTCAACAAAATGGTAGAGCTGAAAGAAAACATCAACATCTCCTCAATATTGCCAGAGCTCTGAAATTTCAGTCTCACTTGCCTAATTCTTTTTGGGGAGATTTTATTTTAATTATTGCTCATATTGTTAACCTTCTACCTATCAAACTTCTGAACTATAAAACTTCCTTTGAGCTTTTATACAATAAAACTCCATACTACTCCCATTTAAAAGCATTTGGATGCTTGTGCTATGCTACCAATGTCACTGCTCCACCTGATAAGTTAGGTCCTAGAGCAACTAAAGGCATATTCTTGGGATATCTTTATGCTAAAAAGGGTTACAAGATACTTGATCTTGTTACCAGAAAATGTTTTATATCAAGAGATGTTCACTTCATTGAACATGTGTTTCCCTTCATCACTGAATCCAGTTCTTCTACACCTCTATTTCCCAACTGTGACAGTTCTTATGATGACCTGTTTCCTATTTCTACTACTGAGATGACAGAATCCTTTGACAATGACAACATCTCCACACCTTCAACATCCACATCTCAGACACCTCCCACAAGCTCTTCTGATCCTACTCCATCTGCTGTTCTAGACCAACCAGTACCTCAGAGACCAACTGGACTTAAAACCATTCCATCTAAATACAAAGAGTATGTTGGATTACCTTCTGTTTCTGCTACAACCCATGTCTCTGAAAATCAATCTACTTGTATGTATCCTATACAAAACCATGTCTCTTATAACAATCTTACTCCCAAATACAGAGCACTTGTAGCAGCTACATCTAAAATCTCTGTTCCTTATACTTTTTCTCAAGCTGTCAAAGATCCTAACTGGTGTGCAACCATGAAAATTGAAATTCAGGCCTTAGAGTCTAATGAGACATGGGAGCATGTACCTTTACCTCCTAATCAATATGTTATTGATTGCAAGTGGTTGTTTAAAGTTAAATATAATCCTGATGGTTCAGTGGAACGTTACAAAGCTCAGTTAGTGGCAAAAGGATTTACTCAGGAATTTGGAGTTGATTATTTTGATACCTTTGCACCAGTTGCAAAGATGGTTACTGTTCGTTTGTTTCTAGCAGTGGCTGCTAATAAGGCTTGGAATGTTACACAAATGGATGTCGCCAATGCTTTTTTGCATGGTGACTTGAATGAAATCATTTACATGAAATTACCTCCTGGATATAGGGTTCTCTCATCAATTTTTGAAGATGCCTCTAAGCAATATGTGTGCAAGCTTAAGAAGTCATTATATGGCCTGAAACAGGCTCCTCGTTGCTGGTATCTCAAATTGTCTACTGCATTACAGAGTTATGGTTTTAAGCAATCTTACAGTGATAGTAGTTTATTTACTTTCACCAAAGATTCTACATTCATGGTTGTTCTCATCTATGTTGATGACATTTTAGTTACTGGTTCTTCATCCTCTCACATTGCTGATATGAAAGCCTACTTGAATACTAAATTCAAAATCAAGGATTTGGGAACACTCAAATATTTCTTAGGTGTTGAAGTGGCAAGGTCTACTTTTGGCTTCTATCTTAATCAGCGAAAGTATGCTCTGGACTTACTCCAAGAGACTAGCTTGACTGCTGCTAAGCCATCTATAGTGCCAATAGAGCAAAATCACAAACTACTCAATAATTCTTTAGAATTGTTAAATGAACCTGAAGCATCTCAAAATAGACATTTAGTTGGTAGGTTGATATACCTTACCATAACTCGTCCTGACCTATCCTATGCTATTCACGTTCTATCTCAATTTCTTTCTACTCCTCGTCTGGATCATCTTCAAGCTGTTTATCGTGTACTTAGGTATGTTAAACAAGCTCCAAGTCAAGGACTGCTTCTCTCAGCCAATGGTTCTCTTAAACTCACTACTTACTCTGACTGGGAAGGATGCCCAGAAACTCGTCAATCCCTTACTGGTTTTTTGTCATGATTGGTCCTTCTTTAATTTCTTGGCAAAGTAAAAGGTAACCAACTGTTTCCAGATCATCAGTAGAGGCTGAGTATAGATCTTGTGTGCTGTGAACTTACATGGATAATTGCTCTATTAAAAGACTTCCAAGTTGATCATAAAGAACCTGCTTCTCTCTTTTGTGACAACAAGTCAGCGCTTTACATTGCATCTAACCCAGTGTTTCATGAACGCACGAAGCACATTGAAATAGATTGTCACCTAGTTCATGAAAAGCTTCTTCAAGGTGTCATTCAAACCTATCATCTGCCTACAGCACAGCAACCGGCTGATATGTTCAGAAAGGCCATTGGTGCAGCTGCTATTAAGTACTTCACCTCCAAGTTGAATGTTTGCAATCTGTTTTACTCACATTCAACTTGAGGGGGATGTTGGATATTAAATTTTCTATATTGAGTAATGTTTTGGAATAAAATCGAGGGTGATTAAATTGTGGTTAGGGTTTATATATAATTAATATTAGGGTTCGTGAGTTTCGTGCTTTAATGGCTGTTTCTGCATTCGAGACTGATCGGTCCTCACAGAATGCCTACGTATCTCGATGTTGAGAATCAAGCCAAAAATGTAGTTCTGAGGTTGAGGGGTCAGGCCCTTATATAGGCTGTAGGAGCCTTATAATCATAGTAGGGTTAGGTGACTTAGTGGACAAGTCACCGCCTTGAGGAAAGTTCTAGACTCCTGCCTTGTAGGAGTCTGTTTCCTTGTCGAATTTAAATGTCTTAGAGGTTACTCCTTGTCCCTTGATTCTAGAACGTTCCTAGATTGTGGATCAGGCCCATGTTAGAAACAAGCTTATACCGGGCGTCCCCGGTTTGGACTGTTCTTTGGGCTTAATCATTAATTACGAATTTAATGGCCAACTAGGGTTTCAGGCCTTATTAATGGGCCAATAAATGCAACATTAATTATGTCTTTAAAAATTATTTTTCACCGATATCATTTGCCCCCCAATTTCTAGGAAAACTTGATTTCGTAGAAGTTTAGGGTCATGTCGACGTGCCCGGGTATCGTCTTATAGTGAAGAAGGACATAACAAGAGATCAACAAAGGCAAAACCAGGATCAGAATCAGAATCAACCTCCCCCAAATATAGGAGAGATTCCCTTTGTTGATTTGGAAAGGCCCTCAAGGAGGCAAAAAAGGGCTGATGCCCCAACAAGAGGAGCTACTAGGGCGGAGGCCCCTAGGGGTGATCCAAAAGACCTGATGCCACTTGGAGATCCTGATGATCCCACACCTCCGTTTACTCAGGAGGTCATGAATGCTCACATCTCCAGAAAGTTTAAGATGCCTAAAATAAAGGCGTATGATGGAACGGGCGATCCCTCAAACCATGTGAGGACGTTCTCGAACGCACTGCTATTGTAGCACGCTAGTGACGCCCTTAAATGTAGGGCGTTCCCTCAAACCTTGGCATATATGGCTCAAAGATGGTATTGCCGTTTGCCCGTAAACTCGATTGGTTCTTTCAAGGAGTTGAGCACGGCTTTTATCAACCAATTCGTTAGTGGAAAAGTCCATAAAAAAAGCTCTGCATATCTTATGTAAGTGAAACAAGGAAAAAATAAGAATCTAAGGGATTATCTCAAGAGCTTCACTAAGGAGACTTTGAATGTCCCTGATCTGGAAAATAAAGTAGCTATGATAGCCTTGGAGAATGGAACAACGAACACCTTCTTTCAGATGTCGTTGGCAAAGCATCCCCCTGAGAGCATGACTGAGCTCCAAAGGAGAGCGAGCAAGTACATAAAGGCTGAAGAAAGTATGAGCAAAATAGAGGTCTCTATCGAAAGTTGTGGAAACAGGATCTCTAAGAAGCGAAAGATAAAACAGGAGTATGATGCTAGGGACAAGTATCCCCGAACTAGCAAGGATTCCGACTCCACCCCTAAGAAGAATCTAGGACCAAGGTTTTCTGAATACGCGAGGTTGAATGATCCTAGGAGTCAGATCTTGATGGATATTGAGAAAGACAAGGATTTTCGATGGCCGAACCACTCAGGGGTGATCTCGCAAAGAGAAACAAGGATCATTACTGTAGGTTCCATAAGGATGTAGGACATGACACTGATGATTGTAGGCAACTTAAGGACGAGATTGAATTTTTGAACCGAAAAGGGAAACTAAGAAAGTTCACGAAGGGTGAAGATCGCGGAAATCAGAGAAGAGACTATGTTAGAAGGGATAATGATAAGTGGATTTTAATCCACTTGGAGCGTTCCATTTCGGCTTAAATTGGTGTTTTGACCTCAAGTATGTTGTATATTTGATGTGTTTTTGTTTAGTGTGCAGGTTTGTTAAGTGTCGGATAGGTTCTGGTGTGATTCGTAAATCGTGGAGTCCATTTGGAGTTTGCAATGAAAGATGGAGGTTGCTACCATGTGCTATTATGACTCTACATGAAGAGAGGAAGCCATTGCAAAAATAACGGACGAAAACGAAGTTGAAATGAAGATTTTGGAAATAAAACAGCCGAGGTACAGAGAATGGCTGCGCTGCAGCGCAGCAGGAGGGCCGCAGGAGCGCAGGCTACGCGGCTGCGCAGTAGGAGTGCGCGGGAGCACAGGGGCGCGGAGCAGAAATTCTGTTTTGATTAGAAATTTTTTTTTATCGGATTTTCTTGTTGGTTAAGCAACCTAGTGCCTATATAAGCACATGCAACTCCTGAAAAAAGGGAGGACACCACAACACATCAGAGAAGCAAGGGAGACAAGTTGGAGAAGGATTCACCAAAGCTCGTGACAAGCAACGGAGATCTAGATCTACTTCATCTTTTGTTTTCTTCTATTAGGATACATTATTATTCAACCTTTGTTTTTATCATGGTTTCATCAGATCCCATGATGACGAACGGTTCAAATATGAACTAATCGTTGTCATGGGATTCTAACGGACTTATCTATGTAGCTTAGTAGTATGATTGCTTTAAAGATTTACGTGTGGTGAATTCTTGATATCCTTGTATGGTTGTGATTCATGTATTTAGATGCGTCGCGAACATCTAATTTGTTAATCTCTTACGAAACGAGAGTGGATCTTGAGATTTAGAACTTGCCATGCTAGCATAGGATAGGTTGATGTTTTAACATCATGATTTGTAGCATAAATAGAGATATTATGCTGCCCTATGTGATCTTCATGGATAACTTGTGCTTCAACCATTATGTTTTCAGATTCTATAGAGATATAGGGTCTAAGCATAATTGGTGTCTATTCATCTTCTATCTCTTTTGTGGATGTATGTTTAGTTTGGTATTCGTATACTGAGAAGTAACGAGTATTTGGTTAGTGTTGTCCGATCAGATATCAAAACCATCACATGTATTGATTAAAGGCACCAACTCTAAGTGAAGTAGATAATGAAGTTAGAGTCCCATGTTTATTCTCATATAAGTAATTCAGTTAAATTCTCGTTAGTTGTTCATTCTTAGTTGATAATTTGCATCTTAGTTAGTTTAGTTAATTAAAACCCCAATTTGTTATTTGTCTTAGCAGTGAATTAAAACCATACATTGTTGAATAGGTGCATTTACTAAATAGAAACTTAACCAGATCTCTGTGGAACGAACTTGAAATATATTACTTGTGACCACGTACGCTTGCGTGATTTTGTGTTAACAGATAACGATAGAGATCGCAACCCACAGCTCCGAGGGCCAGTAATCAACATGATCTCAGGAGGCCCAACCGCGACCGGGACAACAAAGAATTCTCGAAAGGTTATGGCAGAGAAGTAATGCACATTGTTGGGGAAACACCAAAACATGAAAAAACCGAGGTAACAATCATATTTGATGATTCAGACCTTGAAGGGGTGAAGTTCCCCCATGATGACCCACTAGTCATAATGCCCGTGATTGGAAATTCAGAGGTGAAGCACGTCTTGATAGACAATGGAGCTTCAGTGGACATTTTGTTCCATGATGCATTCATGAAGATGGGATACAATGACTTTCAGTTGACCCCATCTAACATGCTTATATATGGATTCAACGGAGTAGAGTCTAAAGTTGAGGGAACTATTCAGTTACCCGTCACGATCGGACAGAAGCCAATAGAGGCCACACAGATGCTGAACTTTTTGGTTATCAATGCATCTTCTACTAATAATGCCATCATTGGGAGGACTGGACTTCACGCTTTTAAGGCTGTGGCCTCAACCTATCACATGAAGATCAAGTTTCCAACCAGAAATGGTGTAGGAGAACAAAAAGGTGACCAAAAAATGGCTAGGAGCTGTTATGTAGCCGTATTATGGTCTGATGGAGTCGGGGGGCAGGTCCTTCCGATTGAAGACATGGATGTCCGTAGTGATAAGGAACACCAAGAAAGGATAGTAGAGGACATCACACAGAAGCCTCGGACAGCCATTAAGGCTAAGGCATCAACTGACTTCGTGGTTGAATGTACCATTGACAACCAAGAAGTAAGGGGGCAGGAGATAGTACCTCAAGCAGGAAGTGAACTTTAGAATAAGAATGAGGAGACCAGAAGGAGTAGTGGGTGCTCTATTTTGATGGAGCATCAAAAACAAAAACAAGCAATGCAGGCCTAGTCTTGCAAAGCCCCGATGGGTTCAAACTATCTTAGTAGGACTTAACTTCATATTTATCTAGTAGAAGTAGAAATAAGGTTTGATGAAACCATTGAAGAGCATGTTGCTCCAAGTAGGACAGTAGTACTCTATGTAAGGGTTGAACCCATTTCAAGTTATTAATGCAAGTTTGCTTTTCGTTCTATGATTTTATTTATGTGCCAAGCACCTGATGTGTGTACGTCAAAGATGACCAAGTACCGAAAATAAAAAATACACGAATGGAAACAAACACAACAAAATAAGAGTTTAAGTCCTTGAAGGACCCAGGATAAAAGACAAGCTGATAAAAAGCCACATTTGGCAATCAAAGCCATGCAAGGCTTTGGATGTTAAGGACTAGCTGCTCTTCAATATTTTTTTAAGTACCTGAAGTGAGGATACAAGGATGAAGCAAATAGAGAACCTCGAATTATAGTTCTAAGATCAAGGGATATAAGAATATACTTGAACAAGGATTAAGAAGTTCAAGCAAGTTTTTGTCTCAGAAGTTTAAAAGGCAAGAAGCCCACGGGATTGTATTTATCGAAATCTAAATCGAGGAATCAACCTTGTTAGGTCCAAATGTGTTGTAGAGGGGGGGTGAATACAACTTTTCGAATATGAGAGGCAATAAAAACGATGCAATAAATGAACACACAGATTCAAGGAATATATTTCTTTATATATAACTTGAAAGGGTTGCTACAACATTCATTACAAAGTATAACAGAAGTTGAGAGAGAAGTGAATGATACTAAGCTCTGTGAATGCACTCTCTCTTTTTCTCTTGTGTTTTTCTCTAGAATTGCTCACACACTAAAACATTACACAAGTACTTCTATTTATACTACATGTAATCTATGTCCTGTAGTCTTCAAAGACTAAGATGTACGTGGCCCAATGATGTCCACATAATTCTTGCCTTATCTTGAAAGCTTGGAAATCTGCCAATCAGAAGATGCCATGTGTCATGTTGAAGCTGCACCTAAGTAGAACTTCTACTTGAGAATTTCTACTTGGCTATCTCGAAATTCCTAAGTGGAACTTCTACTTGGCTATCTCGAAATTCCTAAGTAGAACTTCTACTTGAGAATTTCTACTTAGCCATCCAGAACATTTAGTACTTAGAAAATATTCTGGTCTTCAACTTGAAACTTCAATGCACATCTTGAACTTGTGATATCTTCATGTCTTCTCTATTCTTCAACAAGCTCTTGAACATGGTTCTTTATTACTGACATAAACTTGCTATCAATGTCCTGACACTTGATGCAATGGTCTGGTTCATAAGTGACTAGTCTTGATAGTGTTTCTGCTTCTTGAATAAATTACCATATTCACTGAATAACTTGGCTTTCCAATATTTGCTTTCCTTCTTCTTCACTTGAAATCAATTGGTCTTGTTGATACTGATAGTTATGATCTTGATTCTTGATTTATCAAATCACTGAGGCATGAACAACTTTAACTTGAACTTCTCTCAATGATTTCTTCTTGGCTTGATCATAGTTAGCATGTTTAATTGTATCAATTACCTTGTCTTCATTTAGTGTTGATTTCTTGTGACTTCCTGTTCTTGATTGTCTTCTGGTTAAGTATCTTTTCCTTTAGTTTGAGTTACATTAGTTATAGTGTTACAAGTTTATACACTCTGCCTTTCAATCTCCCCCAATTTGATTGTCTAACAATGACATTCAAATTAATGAAGGATAACTCAACTAAACAATGAGACGAGAAAAGATAATTAACATTACAGTCTTGAATAATATACAATTGAAAAGAACTTGAAAACAATACAATGAACATAAAAACTAGAAACAGAATTCGAACCTCGAATTAAAGATCATTTGAGTGATTCCTATCACCTGGATTATTTCATACCTTCTAGTCAAACTTATATCACCTTATTGGATTCACTCTTAGGTGAATTTTCCTCAAGTGAGTTAAAGCAACCGAAAGACATGAAGTTTTTCCAACTTCAAGTTCACACCACTCTGACCTTTAACCCTAATTCCGTTTCCTCTTTCTAGCTTCAGCAGCTTGGTCTCTTTCTTCTTTCTGCCTTTTGAGCTTCTCCTTCTGCTGCTTTTCTTTCTTGTATACTGGATCTTTAAGCTGCTTCCACCTAGCATTCAACAGACTTACAGCTTCCATTTCTAGAGGGTTCTTGGGCTCTGGATAAGGATGTTTGAAAAGCCTTCTGAGTTTGTCCACCTCCTGAGTAGTCCTGATCTTTGGAATATCCTCAAAGTTCTTCATGATGAGCTGAGATTTCCAATGAGTTTTATCAGCTTTAAACTGACAATAGATCATCTTGGGGTAGCCCTTGACACGGTTAGTATTGTGGACACTAGCCGCATCTCGCTCCATTTGCTTCTTTTCCACCACTACTTCAGACAGGTAACTCACGAGTCTCTGCTTTTCTTCAACAAACTTGTCTTCCACTTCGCCCCATTTGAACACATATAACACTTTCTCTAGAAATGCAGCATCTTGAGTCTGTAGCAGCCATTGTCTACTCATATGCAAGAGTGTTTGTTTCTGGTCTGCATCTATGTATGCTAAGGCATCAGCTGTATCATCAGCATAAGAGTGTATCCAGTATACACTATCTTTCCCTGGAACGCCAACTGCCTCCCTTATTTCTCCTTGTTCCAGTTCTCCAGAAGGAAGAGTCAAAGCTTCATCTACATTCTTCATTGCTTGAAGAATATTCCATTTCTGTTCTATCAGCTCCGGCTCAATCTTCACGTTGTCGAGAGGGTTTGGAGCAATGACATCACACTTCCACACCTCATTGCTCTTCAAGAATATGACTCTTTCAATGATCCTCACGGATTTATCTTTAAGCTCAGAGGCGAATCCCTTACCCATCATTTGTCTACATACTGCTTTAAGAGATTCCACTGAAAGTTCCATTAAGTCCTTTTCCTCCATGCTCACCCTCTTCATCTTTCCTTGAACCACCATCCGGACAAAATTTGGATAAGCTGAGAATTCTGGACCCTTGTCCTCTGCTAGCTGCATTAACTGATCCCTGTACAGAATGCTTAGCTCCTCAGATTGAGAGTACTGAATTTTAGTCGCTAGCAAGAACAACTCTGACGCAGATCTTCTCATTATGAATTGGTCATCCACAAATAGGAAAGATGTTGGGACTCCTTCTACCAAAGACAAGATAACCTGCCACTCCTTAAGATTTGCATTGTATCCAACCCTGACTTTAGAAATTAATCTCTTCAAAGCATTTATATAGTCCCCAGTCATTGGATTCTGCAAATTCAAGTTGTAGAACAGATCATCTGCATCCTTGTTATGAACTCCTTTTGCACATGGTCCCATCATTATCTTCCTTGCTTCATCCCATTTCTGCCCTATCCTTCTTTTATCCAGATCAACTTGAGGATTGGCTAGCCTTGCAAGCTCATACTCATACTGCTTCCCTTGTAGCTCCACCTTCTGTTCTAGGAACGCAGCATGTTCTTGCATCATCTTCATTTTATGGAACTGAGCTTGTTCCAAGGCTAACTGTTGAGACTTCAGGGTTTCTTCATCAACAGGATCTTCTTCAGGCATTCCGAAAGACATACCAGCACCTCCACCTTGTTCCTTCAAAGATCGCTTAACAGCATGTGCGAAAGGTACGTCTTCCATATCAGAATCTGAGTCTAGTACCTCCTGTACTGTGTCCTGATGACTCAGGTCAATAACTGGTTCATCTTCTTCAACCATTATTGCCTTACCCTTTCTCCTCCTCAGAGCCTCTTCAGCAACAGCAGGCTCAATTTCTGGTTCCTTAACAAGATCAGCGGGTTCTTCAATTTCTTCGATCCTTTCCACTCTCCCCCTTAGGTGAGTTATCCTGAGCTCCACCATGGTCTTCAGATCCACCAGCTGCATAGGAACCTCCAAAACCAGAACCAGAGGCTCCCGCTCCACTAGCACCACCTGCACCACCTGCTCCAGCATCGGGGGGAGGTTGTTCCGACTCGAAGCACTCCGGGGGCACAAAACTTCTGACTGCGAACATCATTCTACTGATCTCCACAATCATTGTATGCATTGTAGACTCCAATGCCCCCATCCTCTCATTGAGAGTGCTTCCCAAGACACCACCAGCATGGCCCAAGTCATTGACCTTATTTGTCAAATCATCAAAAGCTGTAGCTTGACTTGCCATTCTTGCTGCGTAGTCGTCTAGAGCCCGTTGATTGTTTCCAACATTAATCCCCAACTGCCCCATCGACTGCCCGAACTGCTCCATTTTATTCTCCATTGAAGTCATACGAGTATCAAAATTTTCTGTATTAAGGGACGGTGTTTGGTTTAGGTGACCTCGCTCTAATACGCGTTCTGTTGGTATTTGGCGCTCGGTTTCGGGCCTTAAAAATGAAGGTCCCTCTCTCCCTAACCTCTCACACACACTCCCTGTCTCACGCTCGTGTATGTCTTCAATGACTGATCCTAAAAGTGAAGCAGTACCTGCAGAAGCTTGATAAGAAATGTTGTTGACAGTTATGGGATCAAATTCTGTTTGTTCCTGAGTTGGAATCTCAGTCTGAGAGGCTGCAAAGTGTCCTTGTACGACATCAGAACCGATCCTCTTTGCAGCATCAGTACGTACCGGTGAAGGTACGGCTGAAGTTCTTAATACTTCATGTCCTCTTGAAGCAACAGTATCATCAAGAGGCACATCATCTTGACCAAAATCAAAGTCCCTATGTGCAGAATGTTCAAGGGGTGAACCACTCGCGTGAGGTGGAGTGGTTGCGTGTGACACGCTAGGGTTTGACTGTGGTTGTGAAGTAGCAGCGTGGAAAAGTTTGGCTTTCTTGCGAAAAAGTTGCTGCTCTTCGGGTTCATTCTCCTCATCGTCTTGTATAAATAAACGTGCTGGTTTTCTGACTTCCGTTAACAGGGGTGATAAAGAATAGGAATGTGTATCAGACTCAGAGTCAGAAATATGGCTCTTACCCTGGGATAGATCCTGCGGGTTAGCAGGCTGATGGGTCGCGGAATCAGAAACATAGGAGGAGGAATGAATAGTATGCATAGAGAGATTACCTGATTGTTTACCTTGTGCATCATCGCTTTCCTCATCCGGAATCTCATCAAATGCCTCAGCATGAATAGATGGATTTTGAGCATGTGATGAGACTTGTGATGATGCCTCCAAATTGGTAACTCCTGCATCATATCTAAGCCACATTTGAATATTTTCAGGAGTAGACATAGGCTTACCTTGATGTTTATCCTGATTTGCAATGGTTGCAAGTGACTTAGTGCCCATCCCTAGTGATTCAGATGTGGGGCTTCTGGCAAATCCCTGTCGAATAGCAAGGGCATCCTTCGGTATTAAGTCATTGATTAGCATTTGAAGAAACCGAGGAAACCAGCAGACGACATCAGTGGTAGAGAGGTCTCTGCTTGCAAGGGATCCCATTGAGGCCACTATCTCAGAGAGAACTATGCGTCCATAGTTTATATCCAGTTCTCTTGCTAGGGCTACTGCAAAGGTTTGCATGGGAATCGGAATTTGATGAAAGTCTTTTTCTCGTGCCCGAAAACATCTTGTGATGGCCTCGAAAAAGTAATTCCATTCCGCATGGAAGAATTGCTTTTGGATATTTCCCGTGATTGGGCCTTTTGTAGGATAACATCCAATTTCTTCAAAGAATCTGAGGCGTTCTGCAGCAGTAGGTTCTGGATCATAGACATCTTTAATGGGGAATCCAAGAACTCTGTTGACAATCTGTTCTGTCACCTCATATTCTTGACCCGCTAAGGTAAACCTGAAACCGTAGGGGCTTGATTTACTCCCAAAAGTAACCGCACTAGTCCATAATTGCTGTAAAGCATCATGTACTAGTGTAGGTTTAGCAGTAAAAGCTTGGCTAGCTTTGGAATACAAATTGAGAAATCGTATCCAAAACTTAAACCGCGGGAGTTGATCACCAATTTCCGTAGAAATATTGTAAAAATTGTTTTTAGCAAGGGAAAATTGGTGAGCCATTTTGATTAAATGTTTTTCTTTTAAAAGATGTGAATTTTTATTTTTATTTTGAAAAACAATTAATTTTCCGAATTACAAAATAGAATTGTAACCCTTTTAATTTTTCAAGAATACCAAAAGGAATCTGAGAAATCAAACTACGGGATCCAATTCAACAACCAATTGCTATTTCGTGTTTATACCAGTGGAATCGTGTGTGTTTATTGATGGAGAAAATGGAATCGCGTTTATGAACAGTACACAAACAATATGTGTTCGTGTGTATGTATATACGCGTGTATGGATGTTCACAAAACACACTAACACAAAGATTACTGTTAACACAGATAATAGCAGACAACAAATTGGCAGTAATTCGTGATTAGTACGAGTTTAATCACAAAAACAGGGATCAAAGGTATGTAATTAGTAAAATCGCACTGTTCTTGTGAAACGGCTGCTGAAAATTAGAATTAGGTAAAGTGAATTTAGGCATCGAGTTAGAGATGTATATATAGGTGAATAAGAAATGACAAAAATGTCCCTGTTAAAAAATGTGAAAAGTACTAAGTCCATACAGGGGACATCTAAGTCGAACTCTATCTCGAACTTTTCTATCTCGAACTTCAAGTCGAACTTCGAGATAAAGTTCGAGATAGAAGTTAACTCGAACAAATATGCACAAAGAATCACTTTAACCAAAATTACAGCAGAAACTATAGGGAAATACTATCTTGAACATTATTGATTTGTAGTAAACTTGAAAAAAACAGAAAATTCAAGATACTTTTCGAGTTAGAGTCTATCTCGAACATCAAGTCGAAATTCGAGTTGAGTTTCGAGATAGACTAAGTACTCTATCTCGAACATCAAGTCGAACTTCGAGATAAAGTTCGAGATAGAAGTTAACTCGAAGTTAATCTCAAATTCTTTCCAAAATACTTCCTTGAATCAAAAAGACCAGGGTAATTCAAGATATGTTTCGAGTTAGGAGTGTAACTCGAAAAATTCCCTTTAGCTTAACTGAGAACTCTATCTCGAACACCAAGTCGAAATTCGAGTTGAGTTTCGGGATAGACTAAGAACTCTATCTCGAACATCAAGTCGAACTTCGAGATAAAGTTCGAGATAGACTAACTCGAAGTTAATTCTCAGTTCTTTTCAAAATATTCCCTTAATGGAAACTTCATCTCAACCTTAGAGATAAAATTCGAGATAGACATTATCTCGAATATTTTGAAGATAGAACTAGGCACACTGGTAACTCGAACTCGAACTCTAAGTCGAATTTCGAGATGAATTTCGAGATAGGTACTAACTCGAAATTCTTCCCAGACTTAGAATTTTCAAAACTTCACCCTGGAAGCTCAAGTCGAAATTCAAGTCGAATTTCTACATGAGTTTCGAGATAGAGACTAACTCGAAATTTTGAAGATACTTAGAATAATTTGACAATTTTTCTTTGAAAAACTCAACAATTAATTTTGCCAAATTAATATAAATATCAATTCAAGGATTTTAATATATGACATAATTAAAACATTCCTTGATAATTCTAAGGCCTTTAATTACATGAAAAACACAGGTAAATTCATCTAAAAATCATGCAATATTTAGACTATTATGAATTTAACTCCCCCTATGATCATGCAATCTAACAAGCATAAATTCACAGATTTGTGCTATAAAAGACACTTAAAACACAATGAATTCATGCAAAATCACACTATATGCAACCTATAACAATCATTAATTAGGCATATTAAAGTCTAAGCACATAATGATTGATTAGCTTGCACATACAAACATAAACATGGATTTTACAGATAGAAGGCTTTACTAACTTGTGTTAAGCATTCCCAATTCACCAACCAACCTATTGAATGTTACTTCATCAAGAGGTTTGGTGAATATATCTGCAATTTGTTGCATTGTGGGCACAAAATGTAGCTCCACAGTCCCCTCCTCGACATGTTCTCTTATGAAATGATACCTGATGTCAATATGCTTGGTTCTTGAGTGATCTACAGGATTGTTGGTTATGGCAATGGCACTTGTGTTGTCACACATGATTGGAATTTTCTTGTGCTCCATGCCATAATCCTTCAATTGGTTCCTCATCCACAGTATTTGAGCTACACAGCTTCCAGCAGCAATGTACTCAGCTTCAGCAGTAGAAGTAGATACTGTATGTTGTTTTTTACTTTGCCAGGACACCAATCTTCTGCCAAGAAATTGGCAAGCACCAGATGTGCTTTTCCTATCAATCCTGCAACCTGCATAGTCTGAATCCGAATAGCCAATAAGATTAAAACCTGTATCTCTTGGGTACCAAATCCCTAGATTTGGTGTGCCCTTGAGATACCTAAAAATTCTTTTGACGGCTACGAGATGTGATTCTCTAGGATCCGCTTGGAACCTTGCACATAAACAAGTTGCGAACATTATATCTGGTCTACTTGCAGTTAAATAGAGGAGTGAGCCAATCATACCTCGATAGCTTGTGATGTCAACTGATTTACCTGATTTGTCTTCATCAAGCTTCGTGGCTGTTGCCATAGGAGTCTTAGCTGCTGATGCATCTTCTAGATTATACTTCTTGAGTAAATCTCTGACGTACTTGGATTGACAGATAAAGATACCATCTTTTCTCTGACTGATCTGTAATCCAAGGAAGAAGGACAGCTCTCCCATCATGCTCATCTCATATTTTTCCTGCATTAGCTTGGCAAATTTCTCGCACAAGCGCTCATTTGATGACCCAAAAATAATATCGTCCACATATACTTGAACAAGTATTAAGTCATTTCTCACAACTTTATAGAACAATGTTTTATCAATTACTCCCCTAACAAAACCATTTTCAATTAAGAATAGAGATAGGGTTTCATACCATCGCCTTGGGGATTGCCTGAGGCCATAGACAGATTTGAAGAGTAGATACACAAAATCTGCATGTTCTGGATCAACGAAGCCGGGCGGCTGTTCCAGATACACTTCTTCTTCTAACTCTCCGTTCAGGAAGGCACTTTTCACGTCCATCTGGAATACCTTGAAGTTCTTATGTGCTGCAAATGCCAAGAACATCCTGACTGCCTCAAGTCTTGCAACTGGTGCATAGGTTTCATCATAATCAATTCCTTCTCGCTGAGAATAACCTTTTGCAACCAAACGAGCCTTGTTTCGTGTTACAAGTCCGTTTTCATCCAGTTTATTTCTGAATACCCACCTAGCTCCAATTACGGATTTGTTCTTTGGTCGGGGTACCAGTTTCCAAACTTTCTGCCTTTCAAACTGATTGAGTTCCTCTTGCATTGCAATCACCCAATCAGCATCGCCAAGAGCTTCTTCTATTTCTTTAGGTTCAAGCTTGGATAAGAACCCAGAATATAAGGAGATATTAGCCATGTCAGCTCTTGCGGTTCTTCTAGTAGTCACACCAGCATCTGGATCACCAATAATTAACTCAAACGGATGGTCTCTATTCCATACCCGTTCACCTGGAAATTGTCTAGATGATTCAGCTTGACTTTCTGAGATGGGGTGCTGACTACTTTGATTATTTTCACTAACTCCCCCTGAGTTAGTGCCAGCTCCTACAGAACTAGAGTCAACTCGACTCGAGCCTTGAACAGTAGTCCTTGAGCTGCTATTTACTCCCCCTGAGTTGTTGCCGGTTGGTACTGAAGAGGTCTCTCCTGATCTTGTAGAATTAGCTCGTTCACTAGACTCAGGTTCTTCACGTACACTTGGAACATTTAATGGAACAACCAACTCAGGTTCATCTTCAAGATCTTCTAAGTCCAGATTCTGAAATTTTAGGGACTCAGGTTCACTAGAATCTCTTGAAATTGATGAGAGTTTGGTATCGTCGAATCTGACGTTGTAACTTTCAGTCACTTTTCGATCATTCACTAAGAACACTCTATAAGCTGCCACCACGTCTGTAGAGTAACCAACAAAGATTCCTTCACGAGCTTTTGCTGCAAACTTGCCTAGATTTTCATCATCTATAAGCACATAGCATTTTGCTCCGAAGACATGAAAGTATTTGATTGTTGGTCTTCTGTTGTTCATTAGCTCACATGGTGTCTTTTCTTTATCTTTTATGATCAAGGTTCTATTTTGAGTGTAACAAGCGGTACTCACTGCTTCGGCCCAGAAATACAAAGGAAGTTTTGAATCATACAACAAAGTTCTTGCTGCTTCAACCAAAGTTCTATTCTTCCTTTCAACTACTCCATTTTGCTGTGGAGTTCTCGGGGCTGAATACTGACGACGTATTCCCTTAGATACACAGAAGTCATTTAGCACTGCGTTTTTGAATTCAGTGCCATTGTCTGATCTAATCGTCTTCACAGTAAGTGTTGAAACATTCTCAATTTGAGTGATGTGATCAATGATTAAGAAAGGTACTTCGTCTTTCGTCATTGCGAACAATACCCATGTATACTTGGAGAAGTCATCCACGATTACCAAAGCATATCTTTTCCTAGACAAAGATAGGACATTCACTGGGCCAAACAAATCCATATGAAGAAGTTGTAGAGGCTCAGTAATACTAGAAATTTCTTTGCTTTTATGCGATGCTCGCTTCGACTTTCCCATTTCACAAGCTTCACAGAGTCCTTTCGGAGCGAACTCCATTTGAGGTAGATCTCTCACCAATTCTCGCCTTGCGAGAGCATTCATCGTTTTGAAGTTTAAGTGAGATAGCTTTTTGTGCCATAACCAGCTTTCATCATCCGAGGCTTTGCTGTAGAAACAGGTGACCTCATCCTGATTTGCTGAATCCATATCTGCAACAAAAAGATCTGCCTTTCGAACTCCTCTTAAAGCTAGTGAGCCTTCCTTGATGTGAGTGATTGAGACACCTTTCTTGTTGAAGACAATTTCGTAACCTTTGTCACAGAATTGACTTATACTCAACAGATTGTGCTTTAGTCCCTCAACATAGGAAATATCTTCAATGATGACATTGCCAGTTTTCAGTTTGCCATATCCCTTAGTCACACCTATGCTGTCATCTCCAAAGGTAACATAAGGGCCAGCCTTCATAACCAACTCTGTAAGCAGGGACTTGTTTCCAGTCATATGCCTCGATGCTCCACTGTCTAGCACCCATATAACTTTATTTCTATTCTGCTTAATGCCCTGCAATGACAGATTGGTTAGACATTCTTCGGAACCCAACTTTGATTGGGCCCGGCTTTTCGATAAGATCGAGAATCAACAGATTTAACAACAGGAGATGCACTTTTCTTCACATTACTAGAGCTTTCGACTATCTCCTTTCCTTTCTCAGACTTGACAGATTTGTCAGTCTTAGGAGAAGGTTTGTCACTCCTAACTTTAGGAGGACTGACAGTCTTGGCTCTACCATACTTTTTCTTGATATTTGAACTAGCAACAGTATTTGAGCATGACTGGCTAGATGCATTCATTAAATGCACAAAAGTTTGCATGATATTAAAAGTGCATGGCATACAGTTAGGTTGACCACACTGTGCATGATTCTGATGCAGATTATTCATTGTATGTGTGGTAGGCATGGCATGTGCAGCAGGAACATTCATGTTAGCTTTGCATGCATAAGAAAGATGTTCAGTAGATTTACAATGATAACATGCTTTCTTTATTCGTTCAGCCTTAACCTCTTTTATGCCTTTTTCTTTCTTTCCTTGTTGTTTAACAGCCTTAGCTCCTAATCCCAGTCTAGATTCATCTCTAGGGAAATTGATTTTCACTTGTTTGATAGGAGTTATAGGTTGTTCTTTCTGGCGATCTTCCATCTCAATCTCATATCTAGCTATCAATTCAGTCTCTTCTTCTTCTATTCTAGGAACAAGATGTTTGTAGATAGGTTTGACAGCCGATTTAAGAATTCTAGGTGTTTCCTGTTTAAGGTCACTGGAACTAGGGTCAATAGGTCTCTTTCCTTCTTTCTTAGGAAGGTCAGAATAATCAAGCCCTATACCTACTCCAGTTATCTTCTTAAATGTGTCATTATCTACATACACTTTACTAGCAGCTAGTTTGTATGCTTCGCATTTAGTTTCTAACTCAGCTAGATTGTTCCTAAGACATGCTTCTACTTCTTCCTTAAGGACAAGCTTGTGTTCCAGAGATTTAATAAAGTCTCTTAGAGAAGTATCTACAGTGCAAGCAGCCTCTAGCTCTTCCACTTTTGCCTCCAGCATTCTGCATTTGGCAACAAGTGTTTTCTGTTCCTTTTGAGAAGAGTCTAGGCTTTTGCACAACATATAGATCTCTTCACTAAGAGCCCCGTTCTGTTCTTTATAATCATCAATAGACATTTCTACTTTAAGAGTCAGAACTGGTACCTCTGGTTCCTCTGATGTCTCAGCCATGAGCGCAAAGTTTGCTACTTGAGTAACATCTTCCTCATCTGAATCATCCCAAGCTCTTCCTTCTGTCACCAATAAAGCTCGTTTTCCATGTCTTTCCTTCAACAGTGCTTCATAGTTGCTTTTGAGAGCTTCAAATGTTTCTTTTGGATAAGTCTGTTTAGGCTTTTTGCAGTCCGAGGCAAAGTGTCCAGCTTCACCACAATTATAGCATTTGAACTTCATTTTGAAATCCAAAGGAGATTTGTAGCTGGTATTCTTGCCTTTTCCTTTGTAGCCTGACGAACTACCACCACCCTTAGCAGCCCGATAATAAGATGAAGATTTTCTCTGTGGTCGGTTGCTTTTTCTAAATCTCATGTTGCTGAACTTCCTTGCCATGTATGCCACGACACTATCGTCCATGTTGTCCAGCTCTTCTTGGGTGTAGTAGTCATCATCACTGTCAGATGCGCACTCGTCATCATTATCAACTTGATGTGGTGCAAGTGATGATTTAGGCTTTGCTGCAACCATTGCCTTCTTAGACTCTTCCTCATCAGCAACTAATCCTGATGCACTTTCTTTTGACTTTGAATCATTGTCCCATGCTTGATCTTGAAGCGTTTCCAGCTCATAGGTCTTTAATATTCCATAATACTCTTCCAGAGAAGTTGTATGCAAATCTCTGGTTTCTCTGATTGCGTAGACCCTATGCTCAATGCTTTTTGGCTGGTTCCTCAGATATCTCGTATTTGTTTCAACCATGGGGAGAGTCACACCTCTCAGATTCAAATCCAATACCAACTGACTGAATCGTAGGTAGACGTCTGTAATGCCTTCTCCTTTCCTTATTCTAAAGGTGTCATACTCCATCTTGAGTATGAGTGTTTTGTTGCTTCTGACCTCTGCAGATCCTTCCATGACAACTTCTATCTTGTCCCAAATCTTCTTCGCTGTAGTCAAACCTTTGACTATGTTGAACATTTCATGATCAAGAGATTCCATCAAGGTTTGTCGTACGGCAGTATCCAAAGCTATTTGCTCTTTATCAGCATCCGAAAAGTCCGCTGCCTTTTTGGGCTCAGACCGGGGTGGTATAACCACTCCTCCTTCCGTATGTGAAGGAATAACTGCCATTGGGACAAATTTACCCTTGTCAAGGACTTCCAGATATTCAGGGTTAATAGTCTCTAGATATAGTCTCATTCTGAAAACCCATTCTTCATAGTGATCTTTGTTGAACATTGGGATCTTGAATGCATTTTTAGGAGCCATCTCAATTCTGGTCACTAAAAGTTTCTAAGTACCCAAGACTAGGCTATGTAGAATATTTATGTAGAACTTTTGCCTAAGTCGAAATTTCTCTAAGTAGAAATTTTGCTCAAGTCGAAATCACCAAGTAGAAATTGTCCAAGTCGAAATTCTATGTAGAAATTCTCAAGTAGAACTTCTATGTAGAAATTTTTGCCTTAGAATAATTTTTCTGCAGATTTCTTTAAATATTGAATAAACAATATTATCACTTTAACACTTTTTGACTTTGAATGCTTTACTCACCAAACCCACCTAACCCACATGCTAGGTACTGAGTATGTCTTTAACTTTCGGCTGAATAAAGTAAATCAAAGAATCCAAAAACCACCTTTTTATTCTTTTACTATTGAAAAGGAGATCAAAAAGTTGTTGGGTTGTATTCTTTGATAAGAACAGATGATGAACACTCAAGAACACCAAATATGAACTAACCCAGATAAATTCACAAAAATTAATTAAAATACACCCAAGCTAAATAATCACACCTGGAGTATTTAAATAATTTTTCAGATGAGTTTTCACTACCAACGAATTAAAACACACTTTTCGAGAAAATGAAAAGTAGATCTGAAAAATGAAAACTCACGATTCTTCTACTCAACACAAGGATCTATGTTTTGTATGTTAAACATATAGCTTTGATACCAATTGTTAGGTCCAAATGTGTTGTAGAGGGGGGGTGAATACAACTTTTCGAATATGAGAGGCAATAAAAACGATGCAATAAATGAACACACAGATTCAAGGAATATATTTCTTTATATATAACTTGAAAGGGTTGCTACAACATTCATTACAAAGTATAACAGAAGTTGAGAGAGAAGTGAATGATACTAAGCTCTGTGAATGCACTCTCTCTTTTTCTCTTGTGTTTTTCTCTAGAATTGCTCACACACTAAAACATTACACAAGTACTTCTATTTATACTACATGTAATCTATGTCCTGTAGTCTTCAAAGACTAAGATGTACGTGGCCCAATGATGTCCACATAATTCTTGCCTTATCTTGAAAGCTTGGAAATCTGCCAATCAGAAGATGCCATGTGTCATGTTGAAGCTGCACCTAAGTAGAACTTCTACTTGAGAATTTCTACTTGGCTATCTCGAAATTCCTAAGTGGAACTTCTACTTGGCTATCTCGAAATTCCTAAGTAGAACTTCTACTTGAGAATTTCTACTTAGCCATCCAGAACATTTAGTACTTAGAAAATATTCTGGTCTTCAACTTGAAACTTCAATGCACATCTTGAACTTGTGATATCTTCATGTCTTCTCTATTCTTCAACAAGCTCTTGAACATGGTTCTTTATTACTGACATAAACTTGCTATCAATGTCCTGACACTTGATGCAATGGTCTGGTTCATAAGTGACTAGTCTTGATAGTGTTTCTGCTTCTTGAATAAATTACCATATTCACTGAATAACTTGGCTTTCCAATATTTGCTTTCCTTCTTCTTCACTTGAAATCAATTGGTCTTGTTGATACTGATAGTTATGATCTTGATTCTTGATTTATCAAATCACTGAGGCATGAACAACTTTAACTTGAACTTCTCTCAATGATTTCTTCTTGGCTTGATCATAGTTAGCATGTTTAATTGTATCAATTACCTTGTCTTCATTTAGTGTTGATTTCTTGTGACTTCCTGTTCTTGATTGTCTTCTGGTTAAGTATCTTTTCCTTTAGTTTGAGTTACATTAGTTATAGTGTTACAAGTTTATACACTCTGCCTTTCAAACCTTAAATCCTTGACCTAGAATCAAGAAAAACAAGAAGCAAAGATAGGTTTGAAAACCCTGAAATCAGAACAAAGAGACAAGCCATGAAAGACATGAAGTCAAGTAAGGGATCCTAGAGAACTTTAGTTTGACATCAATCCAAAAGAAAGGTCGTGAACACTTGGCAGTCGACATATGAACACCAACGTTGAACATGTGAACATCAACCTCGAATCCTAGGTGGAGAAATATGAGATATTAGCCATGAAGGCCAAGATTAGGTATGAAGGCCAAACTTGAGGGGGTCATGAACCTCCAATCAAGATCCGGAGGTTGAAACTTCAAGTCAAAACTTGAAAACCAATCTAAAATTTTGGATTCTCGATCCAGAATGCCAACGTTGAACATCTGAACACCAGCGTTGAACACTTGAATATCAACCCTGAAATGGAGGTTGAAAACCTCCCAGGGAAGGTTCAAGACCTCATGGGGCCGACCAGAAGCCAAAAGGCCTTCAGCCGACCTTAAGGAGCCGACCAGAGGCTCTAGAGGGGCTTCAGCTGACCAGAAACCTTCTGGTCTTGGACCGGCAACTCTGATAGATGTTTTGGTGGTTTAAAACACCCAAAACTTGGCTTGAAACCATATGATGGTAGTCCAATATGCTCTCTTTCATTAAAATCCAAACTTCAAGGTCAGAGTTTAAAGAACTTCCTTGAGGTTGAAAACCCTTGATTTCAAACATCAACGTTCAACATTCGAACATCGACGTTCAACACTCGAACAACCCCAAGGTCGAGCACATGCCAGCCGAGAGGCCGCCAGAGAAGCCCCAGGAACCAAGACAAACATTGAAGCCATGACGGCCAATCGAGCTGAGAAAGGTTGCTTTAAAAACTCTAGGTTGATGTCAACCCAAGATGAGGAGTCTGCAGGAGCCACTTACCAAAGGCTAATAAGCAAGATTTTTGCACCCTTGACCGGGAAGACCATGGAGGTCTACGTGGATGACATGTTAGTCAAAAGACTAATTAGGGCAGGCCATATTAAGAACCTCAGAGAAGCATTTGAAGTGCTGAGGCACCACAAGATGATGTTAAATCCAGCCAAGTTGTACCTTTGGCGTATGATCTGGAAATTTTTTGGGTCTGATGGTTTCAAAACGAGGCACAGAAGCCAACCCTGATAAGATCAAGGCAATCCTAGATATGGAATCACCATGTTCCATAAAGGACATACAGAAATTGACTGGAAGAATTACAGCCTTAGGGAGATTCATCTCTAAATCTGGAAACAAGTGTTTGGCTTTCTTTCAAACATCGAAGAGAGTAAAGGATTTTGAGTGGACTACAGAAATCCAAGAGGCCTTTGAGCAGCTGAAGCCCCGTTGTTGGCCAAATCTAGCCCCGGAGAGACCCTTTATCTATATTTGGCGGTATCTGAACAAGCATTGAGTGCCGTCCTAATTCGAGAGGATAACAAGGTTCAGAAACCTGTATACTATATGAGCAAGGTGTTGCATGGAGCTGAGTTAAATTACTCCCCCATTGAGAAGTTTGCTTTGGAATTGGTAACAGCCTCGAGGAAGCTACGACCGTAATTTTAGGCACTCGAATAATTTGATATCGCGTACAATCCTCGAATTGCAATTAAAGCACGGGCACTCACTGACTTCATGGTTGAATGTACCATTGACAACCAAGAAGTCAGGGGCAGGAAGGCACAACACCCCAGCAAGGGCAAGATGAGACACCATAAGAGGGAGAGAACTTATGAAGTTCCGAAGGAACACTGGGTGCTTTATTTTGATGGGGCATCAAAAACAAAAATAAGTGAAGCTGGTTTAGTCCTACAGAGCCCTGATGGCTTCACGATTGAATATGACTTGAAGTTGGATTTTTCGACGACCAATAACGAGGTAGAGTATAAAGCCTTGATAACCGGACTAGGCTCGACTCTAGCCATGAGAGCCAAAAATCTTAAAGTCTGTGGAGACTCAAGGCTGGTGATAGCCCAAGTGAATGGAGATAAGTGAATGGAGATTTTGAATACAAAGATGAAACGATGGTGAAATGCCTGAAAATTGTAAAATCATAGTTGGTATGATTCGAGGAATGCCTCCTTGTATAACGGCTGATGCCTTGTCTAAGTTTGCCTTGTCTGAAATCGAGAATTACAATAGAAGTGTTTACTATCAGGTCTTGGAGACCCCACTATAGAGCGCAAGTTATTGGCGCCCATTGACATTGGAAGTTGCTAGATAGATCCCCATCAAAGCTCATCTTAAGACTGGTTGGCTCCCTGATAATGCCTTGGAGGCACAGAAACTGTCAGTGAGAGCATTGAGATACGAAGGTCTCCTCTATGCAAGGTCCTTTGTATTTCCACACATAAAGTCTTGAATTTCAAATCCTAACACAAA
Organism: Saposhnikovia divaricata; assembly: GCA_036435485.1. Taxonomy (NCBI): domain Eukaryota; kingdom Viridiplantae; phylum Streptophyta; class Magnoliopsida; order Apiales; family Apiaceae; genus Saposhnikovia; species Saposhnikovia divaricata. Next base: position 48,800,149 of record CM071600.1, read on the forward strand.
AATCTAAGCCTTGGTGGCCAATAAGGCTGTTTGCCTCAAATCAAGATTCTTGTTTGAATTCAAGACCTGAAATCAGGAACCATTGGTTAAATTCAAACCAAGGCAAGGTTCTACAAACAAGGTAGGGAGATTAGAATCGTAGAATTAAAATCAAAGATTCATCAAATGGGTTAAAGCCTTGATGGACTCCCAAACATACGCACGAACACTAGAAATACCCATGGAAAAACTATTTTGGCTCTAAAAGTGCCCTAAATGACGTTTTTTGGGGTCGAAAAGTGGGGCAAATAGGATAAATCGTGGGTCTCATTCGAAGCAACGAGTCAAAAGTTACGGATGTTTTCGTGCATACAATACTTTTTCGACAAAATTCAAACCAAGACAAGGTCCTATGAACATAAGAAGAAGGTTGGAAGAATCAAAATCAAGGATTAAAAACCTACCAAGTCATCCTAGACTTAAAGTCAAATGTTAAGGAGTAAGGGAATCCCCTGAATAAGCAACTAAGAAGTTAGACCTCCCCTGGTTGAAAACAAGGGGGCATGACCAAAGGAACTTCATAAAAAATTTTACATCCTAGTATGAGAATGGAAGGTTGTTGAAAACCAGAGGCCAGGGTTGAATCCAAGGTTGCTTGAAACCAAGGATTCAAGAACGAGTTAAGGCCCAGAAGGTCACGAAAACTAAGAAGTAGGTTGTTTCAGATCAAGGATCACAAAACCAATTAAGGTATGGCAAATCCACTCTAGAAACAAAGAGGGAAGCCAAAGACGAGATTTGGTTTTGGTCATATTCAAAGTCAAACGATCAAATTTTGGCAAAAAAAGGCACCCATGGCCGTGAGGATGACCAGAGGTGGATGACCAGGCACCCATGGCCGTGAGGATGACCAGAGGTGGATGACCAGGCACCCATGGCCGTGAGTGTTAGGATCAAGCGCTTACCACTGCGCTAAAAGCCCCGGGAATGTTAGCTAGGCGCAACTTTATTCCCATAACCCTTTAGCCAGTGTGCCTAGTGAGACGTTTCGATTTAGGGAGATGCTGGACACCCCAACAATCCCCCCCGCATCTGCTAGCACTAACAAGTCTACACATCATGCCTTTAGCATAAATGCACTCCATGGGATTCGAACACGTGATCTAGCTCTGATACCAAATGTTAGGATCAAGCGCTTACCACTGCGATAAAAGCCCCGGGACTGTTAGATAGGCGCAACTTTATTTCCATAACCCTTTAGCCAGTGTGCCTAGCGCCACATTTCAATTTAAGGAGATGCTGGACACCCCAACAGTGAGGATGACCAAAGGTGGATGACCGGGCACCCATGGCCATGAGGATGACCAGGGGTGGATGACCAGGCACCCATGGTCATGAGAATGACCAGAGGTGGATGACCAGGCACCCATGGCCGTGAGGATGACCAGGGGTGGATGACCAGGCACCCATGGCCGTGAGGATGACCAGGCACCCATGGTCATGAGGATGACTAGGTGCCCTTGGGGAAAACTTTGAAATCCTTTTTTGAAAACCAGGACCTGGTTTGAAACCAGGAACCCCTAGCTGATTTTTGTTTGGCTCCAGAACGTTAAAAAATGCTTGGATTGCCTCCGAATTTGAGATTCAAGGACCTTATAAGGTGCTCTACAAGCCTATGTAGGTGCCCTAGTTGTCCTTTGAAGTTTCGAAAAAACCTTGTTTGAAAACAAGGTTTGGTTTGAAAACCAGCTTAAAGGGTGGTATTTCGCCTCCAAAACGTTAAAAAATGCATGTTCTTATGTGATTCTTCTTCATACCAGGAGATTATAAGAATCCCTTTAATGTAAGATCAACTTTAAAATTTGAGGTTAGGGGTGTTGAAAAACCAGGTCTGGTTTGAAAACTAGGTCCAGAGGACCATATTTCTTGTCTAGATAACTCAAAAATGGGTATATTCACCTGATTCTTTCTCCAACCAGGAGATTATAAGAATCTCTACAGGATTAACTTGATTCAAAATTTGAGGTTAGGATTTCACTCATCGCAGTTAGGGGGTGATTAGCCTCGATTAGCGACGTTTTAGGACTTCCACTCGAAAATTAACCTATCTTAAGGTTACGAATGGATATCCTAGTAATAATTACATCAAGGACGAGTTAGTTAGCCTTGACTAAGGCCTTTATATCCCCGTTTAGGGTTGTTTAGCCCCGATTAGGGCAGAATTAGCTTCTTTTGCTCAAAAGTTAGCCTTAATTAAGGCTTATGAGCAACGACCACCTGATATTAACCTCAACTAAGGTAAGTTGAGGGTAATGAATCACTAACGAATTTATGATAAAGGATCCTATGCACGAATTGCACTTGGATTAGTGTCTACGAGCTCGAAACGACACTAATCCTATTCCCGAAAGGTCCAGAAATCCTAAGAAAAAGGTTCGAGAGGCCAAGGAACGTTTAACTTTCTTAAGCATTAACTTGGGAAAGAGTTTTAGTCATTGTGAATGTGTAGGTCGCTCCACACTTTACTGTAAGACGATACCCGGGCAGGGTCGACGTGACCTTAAACTTCTACGAAATCAAGTTTTCCCAGAAGTTGGGGGGCAAATGATGTGGGTGAAAAATAACCCCTAAAGACATATTTAATGTTGCATTGATTGGCCCATTAATGAAACCCGAAATCCTAGTTGGGCATTAAATTCGTAATTAATGATTAAGCCCAAGAAACAGCCCAAACCGTGGACGCCTGGTATAAGCTTGTTTTCTAACATGGGCCTGATCTGTTAACAAGAAACGATCTAGAATCAAGGCCTTGAATGGCAGCGACTCCTAGTTTGAATACAAGAAGTATCCTCCAAGGCACCTAATTCGACATGGAAACTGACTCCTACAAGGCAGGAGTCTAGAACCTTCCACAAGGAGGTGGCTTGTTCATCAAGTCTCCTAACCCTACTACAATTCTAAGGCTCCCAAAGCCTATATAAGGGCTTGATCCCTCATTCTCAAAACTACGTCTTGGCTTGATTCTCAACACTGAGATACGTAGACATCTTGTGAGGACCTGAATTAGGTCACGAAACGCAAGCACAACCATTAAAGCACGAAGCTCACGAATCCTAGCCGCAATTTAATAAGCCTATTTTTTATTCCACAACAAGTAAGTTCAGTAAGTCAAGTTAGGAAAGTTAGTTACAACATATCCTTACTCACTAAGCAAAGTCTGAGTCTATATAAACAAACTGTGTAACAAATTTATTCTTAAGAAATGTAGATTAATATTTTCATTTCTCTCTTTATCTCTCTTTAGCTCTCTCTCTCTCATCTCTCTCCAACAACATAGGGTTTACAATTTGACAATTTGTTATTTTAAGAACATGATTGTTAGTGTATAGATAAACCTGTGATTGTTTTATGTAGAAATGAGCCTTTTTAAGAGAATCTCCGTATTCTTCGACCATTCCAGTTGCCATAATTGCTTGAGTTGCAAGAACACAGTCCCACAGTTGACTACCAAAGCTCTGCAATTTCATACCATCCTCAGCTAGCCATAGGAAGTCTGGAACTCGAGCATGGTGGTGTTTGAGCTCATCGCCGTTAGGATTCACTGCCCACCAGCACATCATTTGTAAACTCTGCATCGACAAGAGGTATTCAGTAAGAAATTCATTTCCAAGTTTGATGCCATTATTTTCTGTTGTTTGATGGTTGTACTAACCTTCTCTATGCATCCACTGGTTATGTATCTGCTCTCTTCTGCTCCATAACGCATTAATTTAATAACTCTTTCTAGACTTCTGTCTCGTAATTTGCTAAAAGGCCAACAGTTGATGATCGGTTCACTAAGGTAGTGAAGTCCATCCCAGAGCAGATCTTGAACAAAGCTATGTGGATAGTAGAGATCCTCCTTGCAACAGTTATGCCGCTGTTTGTTCCAGTTTATCTCCTCGTAAGGGATTGGGTAAATTTCTTGTCTTAAATCTAACACAAGCTCCGTGATTGGTCCATGATATTTTCTCCCATACAAATAGGACATCGGCATGTAAGTTGTGCGGCAGTAGATGAACATGTTCGCTGCGTAGGGAAATAAGTGGTAGGATTAGGTGACATATCGGAAGAAAAAAATTGACCGAAAGGAACTTAATCGTAATTATTACAGACCAGGATGAAAAGGGAATGATGTGGGGAACAGCCAAAACTCCGGAGGTAACGGGTTACACCCTTCCCATTCATACACTCCAAGAACCTTTAATTAAAAAAACGCAATCGAATTTTTACATACCCAAAAATAATATAACACTTTGAAAATGATTTAATTAAGAGGATGAAGCCACTCTTATTTTATGTAATCTTTTTTTTTTTTTTTTGACAGTTATTTTATGTAATCATGCATGAAGGGAAAATGTTTATATTTGGGCTTTTACCGAGAGATAGACTTTTCCCCACGAGGGTATAGAAGCAGCACCGCCCTGATCTAAGATCCATTTCCTTGCTCTCTCAACTGCGCCTCCTCCGTCATTTAGTCCTTCCCCGAGTAACCGTAATGCGACATAGCTGAGCACCGTGCCAATCATAGTGCTATGACCCTCAATATAAAAACCCCATCCACCATCTTTGTTCTGTAAAGGTTATTTCATTGTGAACTTGAGGGGAATTTGTACTTAAGCCACTACGTACATCATATAATAAAAATGGCGTTTAGCTATTACGTACTTGGTGATTGTACAAATAACGAATCATCTCCTTTATGTGTTCTTGAGTTAGAACTGTATTAATTTTTCCACTGATGTACAACGCTATGATCTGCAAATTGATCTAATAGATTAGAAATTGTAACATTTCCACTTATATATGTTGTTATTGTTTACATAGTAACTATGAATATTTATTTATCCCCCACCAATTGGTGGAGTACTGGATACCCTCATCTCCCGTAACAAGGAGGAAAAAAAAAACTATGAATATTTATGCGAAAAAATTTAACTTAGCAGCCCTTGCGAGAAATACAACGTCTGTGACCAATAACACTTACAAGGGGTGGTGTAAAGAACAGGGGTCCTGCATTTTCAGCTGGCCAGTGACCATCATGTGCTTGAATAGCACGATTTAATCTAAGGGCTTTCTTCACAGCAGTCGTTGCTGCTTCGTAATTTACATCCTCGAATTTTCCTAGTCTGATTGGCGGTAGCCCCAGAACATCGATTCCATTCTCCTTAATAAGCTGTGCATTATGATAAACGAAATCATTTAAAGCTTAGCTCTTTATGTGAACATCTCAAACAATATTAATTCCAAGGCATAATTGACAAAATGAACAAGATTGACCTAGCGTCATTTCTTTTCTTTCATTATGCATGCAGATTCAATTTAATAAATCCATTCAATCGTTATAAATAATTTTAAAATTTCATTATTGTTGTGTAAATTAACAAGTTGAATTATATTTGTTTTTCCATTAAGTCAAAAAATTAAAAAGTTAACTTGAATTATAAAATTTTGTGTGTCAAATAGATGGATTTTTTCTAATATAAACAACTATTACATATTTTAAATTTGTGATTGAATGTATTAGACTCATTTTATTTTTACATTGGTATTGTATTGGATTATGGAACTTAAGTAATTGGTTTTTTTATTTTTACTATGAATATTAATATTAATATTTATTAAAAATATTTGCCCGTGTCCACACGTTATATGGTAATGAATCCTATCATCAAATTTAATGGCAATGGTCTCTATAAGTAGTGAAAAATGATGATATATTGTGTCCACACGTTATATGGTAATGAATCCTATCATCAAATTTAATGGCAATGGTCTCTATAAGTAGTGAAAAATGATGATATATTACCTGCATCCTCATAAGCAGATCACCGCAGGGATGAACTCCATTACTATTGCAGTTAATTCTGAAACGCTCTCGAGCTTTTGCAACCTCTTCTCGCTCTTCCGGTGTTCCTGCATCAGGTTCGTATTCCCAGATTTGTCTGCCTACAAAGTTGTTGGTACTATACAAATATGGTCCTTTGCCCTCTGCAATTTTGAGCTTCCACATTCTCTTTTGTTTCGATAGTGTACATGTTGAGGATATGTAGGTGAGGGGTTCTTAATTATATAGGAAAATTATTGCAGTAGATATTTTATCTTTTTTTTTTTTTTTTTTTTTTAATATATGCAACCTAGATGTGACAACATCTTTGTTTTTATTTTCTTTGGCAAAAGTAATGTATGCAACCTTTACTTGTTAGTTATGATCAACTACCTTCATTTGCTAGAACCTAGTACGGAATATGCGGAATATGAAAGAAATTTATGAACCGAAATGGTTGCTGGCAGGCAACGGCAATCATGCATAAAAAGTACTATTATGAATTTGCCTACAAAAATGTTAGATATCTCAAATTTTTTCCAATTTTTTTTTCGAATGGTGGAATTCGTTCACAAATTAAAATAAATCACATATCATAATCATTTGAGAAATATTTTGAACTTTTTTTTGGAATATCTAGAACTTTTTTTTTTGCCAGCAACCTAATTAAATTAAGAGCCGGAACTACAGTGGTCGAGTTATCTCCTAATCCTTAATTTTTGTTTCTTTTGGAGAAGCAAATTTCACTTAATATACTAGTTACGAAACATAAAATTTGTAAATAAAATTTAACATAAATTTATTACTTTTAAGTTGTTTCGATTGAAAAAAAAAAAATGAAATATGCACTCTTATTTAGGAAAAATGTCAATATTTAATTAATAACTTTGTTCTTTTTTTTCTATATTGATTTAAATTCCGTATGAAAAGAATATTCCATTTTCCTTCTTGTTTTTCTGACACTTTTTACCATAAAAATGTTCTCCTCACTCATATTTATTAAATATTCTCAACTATATCACTTCTTTCTCCATTATTTTGTTCTTATTTTTTATTTTGTATCTTGCTCTATATATCCATTTACTTCAACTGAACAAAACCTAAAAAAATTAAATGTAGAAAGTGACAGTGCGTGTACTATATAGACAGATATTAATGAACCGAAAGAACGTCTACCACATAAATTGTCTACCACGTAAATTGCATGCAGGCAAAAATCAAAGCTCCAACCAGATTAGTCGTTTCTTTTTTGTATTTATTGTCTGACTCTTAGAATTTCATAGATGACTCTTAATCTTTCATATATCCCTCTTTAATATAGCCAATTTTTGGTTTTACATTACCCTTGTAACATGCATTTACATGGCCTATATAAAAGATTGCTTGTACTTTGATTTGATACAACAAATAATGAAATGGTCTCCCCCTTCTCTATTATCTAGTTCTCTCAAATCTTATCTCTATATTATATTATATATAACACGTTATCAGCACGATTGCGAAAAAATAATTTGGGAAGTGCAAGAAAACGTGGAGCTATCTAGGTACGTATAATCTTACTTGTTAGCATTAATCTATAATATGAGTATTACAAAAGATTTGATGTTATCTTACATTTACACGGTAGATTGAATGCAATCTACTGTGTCTTTATAATCAGTCTCCATTTACACGGTAAATTGAATTTAACCTTACATACTGATTGTTTGTATTATGTCTCTTAGTTTATGTAACAAATAAACTGCATACAACATGTTTATATTTGCTTATCTTGAAACTCTCCTTGAGATCTCCATCTAATTAAAAGTAGATAAACCTTAGCTTAAAGTAAAATGGATTAATTTCGTATGCGTGCAAAATTTAATATGCCTAATTGTTTAATTATGAGTGATTTTCTTGATGGAATACTGTTATCAAATTATATGTGTCCATGTCAATATAATGTTTTTGGTAACACATTGTTTGGAATTATATTTTAGTGATAATGTCGAATCTTACAAAACTCGAGTTCAATGCACTTGATGTCACCGACAAAAAATTATTTGACATGGATTCTTGATGCCGAAATCCATCTTAATGCCATGGGTCTTGGTGACACCATAAAAGAGGAAAATAAAACCTCCGAGCAAAATAAAGCAAAGGCTATGATATTTCTCCGCCATCACCTTGATGAAGGATTGAAAACGGAGTATTTAACTATTAAAGATCCATCAATTCTTTGGAAGGATCTCAAAGAAAGATATGACCACAAAAAAAAAACGGTGATACTCCCAAAAGCTCGCTATAATTGGCTACACTTGCGATTGCAAGATTATAAAAGTGTGAGTGAGTATTACTCTGCCATGTTTAAAATTACATCTCAATTGAAATTATGAGGCGAGAATATCACCGATAAAGATATGTTGGAAAAAAACATATTCCACTTTCCATGCCAATAATATTCTCTTGCAACAGCAATATCGTGAACGTGGATTCACAAAATATTCTGAGCTAATTTCTGTATTGCTTCTTACTGAGCAAAATAATGAACTTTTGATGAAAAATCATCAATCCCGTCCAATTGGCTCAACACCATTCCCTGAAGTGAATGCGGTGACTAATAATGAATATGGAGATAATAAGCCATTTGGACGTGGCGTGGTCGTGGATATGGACGTGGACGTGCCCGTAGTCATAATTTTGGGCATGTTCGAGGTCATAATCATCAAAATTTCACCAACTTTAAAAGGAAGCCTCACCACCAGAAGTGGATAAAAAATGAGGAGAAACCCGAGGGAAGTACGATGATTAAAAGGGGTGAAAGTATTTGTAGTCGTTGTGGAATGAAAGGTCATTGGAGGCGTACATGTCGTACCTCCAAGCACTTTGCTGACCTTTACCAAACCTCTTTGAAAAATATTGAAACTAATTTTGCTGAACAAAATGATCCCTTAGGAATTGCTCATCTTGAAGCACACCTTGGTGGTGCAGATTGATCCTTCGGGTCTCACTCACATGGAAGCTGGTGATTTCTTTGAACACGTGAATGAAGAGATGGCCAAATTTGTTGATGGCAATAATTAAGCCATATATTAAAAGTTTGCTTTATTTAATGAATATTTAAATATTTATGTTTGAACTTTGAATTGGGTGACTTTACTTAAGCTTATGCTATGTAATCCCTTTTATTATGAATGAAATATTTTCTATTTTCCTTGTGAAGAAATACGGCCAGAAGCCTCTCACTAAATGCAAAAGATGAGGAATTATTTTGTTTGGTGGATAGTGCAACAACACATACAATTTTGAAAAATAAAGAATATTTTTCGCATCTCATATTAGCTAAAGCTAATGTAAATACAATATCGGGTGCATCAGATATTATTGAAGGCTCCGGAAGAGCAAATATAGTGTTACCTAATGGTACACATTTATTTATTGAAAATGCCATGTTCTCCACCCGATCAAAAAGAAACCTTTTGAGTTTCAAAGATATACGCCATAATGGCTATCATATTGAGACAACAAATGAGAATGACGATGAATATCTCTGTATCACGTCTATAGTCTCTGGGAGGAAACAAATAATAGAAAAACTCCCATCATATAAATCTGGATTATATTATACATTTATTAATCCAGTAGAGACACACATGATAATGAGTCAAAAATTAGCAAACCCGGAAAATTTTCTTATGTGGCGTGATCGCTTAGGTCATCCGGGTTCAACAATGATGCGAAGAATTGTTGAAAATTCAAGTGGACATCCTTTAAAGAATAAGATTGTTCCATTGTAAAAAAGATTTTTCTTGTGTTGCTTGCTTTCAAGGAAAACTATTAACAAGACCATCGCATGTTAAAGTTGCGATTGAGTGTCTATCCTTTTTGGAACGAATTCAAGGAGATATATGTGGACCTATTACACCATCAAGTGGACCATTTCAGTACTTTATGGTACTAATAGATGCATCAACACGTTGGTCGCATGTTAGTTTATTGTCCACTCGTAATGTTGCATTTGCAAGACTCCTTGCCCAAATAATTCGATTAAGGACACAATTCCCAGATCATGCAATCAAGAAAATCCAATTGGATAATGCAGGAGAATTTACTTCTCAGTCTTTTAATGATTATTGCATGTCAATTGGGATTGATGTGGAACATCCGGTTTCGCACATGCATACCTAAAATGGTTTAGCAGAATCTTTTATTAAGAGGCTACAATTGATTGCTAGACCCTTGCTTATGAAAACAAAATTACCAAATACTGCTTGGGGACATCGATATTACATGCTGCATCACTTGTTCGTTTAAGACCGACTGCTTATCATAAATATTCCCCAATGCAGCTTGTAAATGGTCAAGAACCAAATATTTCTCACTTAAGAGTTTTTGGGTGTGCAGTTTATGTTCCGATATCTCCTCCCCAACGAACAAAAATGGGACCCCAAAGAAGATTAGGGGTATACGTTGGGTTTGACTCTCCCTCAATTATAAAATATTTGGAGCCCATGACTGGTGATTTATTTAAGGCAAGATTTGCCGACTGTCAGTTTGATAAGACAGTTTTTCCTGCATTAGGGGGAGATAAGTCAAAATTTGAAAAAGAAAGACAAGAAATTTTATGGAATGCAGCATCTCTGTCTCATTACGATCCTCGCACAAATCAATGTGAACTTGAAGTTCAAAAGATTATCCACCTACAAGAGGTTACAAATAAATTGCCTGATTCATTTACTGATGTCAAGACAGTGACGAAGTCACATATACCGGCTGTCAACGTTCCTTGTAAAATAAAACTTCCTGATAAAGAAAATAAAAGCATGCTAGAAAATGAGTCTAAAGCACGCCAGAAGCGTGGTAGACCTATTGGATCCAAAGATAAAAATCCTAGAAAATCAAAGAAACTTGATAAACAAGCTGGTACATCAAATGACATCATTCCAAATGAAATAGAATTGATCACTGAAGAGACGTCTTCAAAGGATGATCAAATACCTGAAATTGAGGACAATGAAGAGATCTCGATAAATTATATCATTTCAGGAAAAAGGTGGAATAGAGAAGAAATTGTCATGGATGAAATATTTGCATATGCAGCTGCACTTGACATTTCTGAAGAAATTGAGGATCATGAACCTAGATCGATCTATGAATGTAAAAGAATAAATGATTGACCAAAATGGAAAGATGCTATTGAGACAGAATTGAAATCACTTGAAAAACGTCAAGTTTTTGGACCTATTGTCCAAGCACCTACAGGTATGAAACCCGTTGGATATAGATGGGTATTTGTGCATAAAAGAAATAAGAAAAATGAAGTTGTAAGATATAAGGCATGCCTTGTTGCACTAGGCTTCTCACAAAGACCGGGAATTGATTATGAAAAGACTTATTCCCCGGTAATGGATGCAACAACATTCAGATTCTTATTAAGTTTATCAATTTTAGAAGGGCTCCGAATGAATTTGATGGATGTTGTGACTGCCTACTTATATGGGTCACTTGATAATGACATTTACATGAAAATCCCCGATGGATTAAAAATGCCAGAAGCATGTAGTTCAAGACCCCGAGAAATTTATTCAATTAAATTACAAAGATCATTGTACGGGTTGAAACTATCAGGTCGAATGTGGTATAATCGCCTTAGCGAGTACCTTTTGAAAAATGGATATGTTAATAATGTAATTTGTCCATGTGTTTTTATTAAAAGGACAAAAATGGGGTTTACTATAATTGCGGTTTATGTTGATGATCTAAACATCATAGGGACCCCATATGAGCTTAATGAAACGATTGAATATTTGAAAAGAGAATTTAAAATGAAAGACTTGGGCAAAACAAAACTATGCCTTGGTTTTCAAGTTGAACATCTATCCAAGGGAATTTTTGTCCACCAGTCTTCATATATTGAAAAGATCCTTAAGCGATTTATTATGGATAAAGCATATCCTATGAGTACACCTATGGTTGTTCGCTCACTTGAAAAGAAAAAGGATACATTCCGTCCAAAAGAAAAGGGAGAAGAACTTCTTGGTCCCGAAGTACCATATCTTAGTGCCATTGGTGCACTAATGTACCTTGCCAATTGTACACGACCTGATATTGCTTTTTCTGTTAATTTATTGGCAAGGCATAGTTCTGCTCCAACTCGAAGACATTGGACTGGTGTAAAACAAATTTTTAGATATCTTCGAGGTACAATGGATATGGGTTTGTTTTATTCTAAATACTCAAAAGTAGAATTAGTTGGTTATGCAGATGCAGGTTATCGATCTGATCCCCACAAAGGTAGATCACAAACAGGTTATGTATTCACATATGGTAATGCCGCAATATCTTGGCGGTCTACAAATCAAACTCTTGCAGCAACTTCTTCGAATCATGCTGAATTATTGGCACTACATGAAGCTAGTCGAGAATGCGTGTGGCTAAGGTCTTTGGTCCATCATATTAGAGAATCATGTGATCTTTTAATCAATAAAGGGAGTCCTAATGTTCTATTTGAAGATAATGAAGCATGTATCACTCAGACTCGAGAAGGTTACATTAAAGGTGATAGGATGAAGCACATTGATCCAAAGTTTTTCTTCACTCATGAGCTTCAGCAAAGAGGAGAAATTGATGTCTGTCAGATTCGCTCATGTGAAAATCCAGCAGATTTGTTTACAAAGTCACTTCCTACATCATCTTTTGTAAGAACCCAAAATTTCGGTAGAATTAAAACTTTTCCTATTATGATGAAGTGCATCAATGAATAGTGATTTGGTGGATGAATAGTGATTTTGAGGATTAAGAAAATTTTTCATGCCACCTCACTACAAGGAAAACTGAAATATACAATGGTTATTGCCCGTTGTCTGATGCCCTGGAATAGCGTTGTCTATCGAGCAGGTGTCACTTACCAACATCACACAACGGTACACAAATCGTTGTCTGATATCCGGAACAACAACACACCAGGCTCCAAAAGCGTTGTAGCACACCCAGAAACCACAACGGTTATGGTATAAAGCGTTGTGGAAATGGTGATATTACAACGTTTTTTTTTATTATGAATGTTGTTAGATTTTGATGTGCACAACAGTTTTGGTGAATTAGAGGCACGCAAAGCCAGCATTTACACAACATTCACATGTGATAGAATTCGTTGTCTTCATGTTTTTTGTACAATGTTTTGTACCTTCAAAAGTGTTGTTAGATTCGAATGTGCACAACTGTTTTGTAGCTTCGAAAGTGTTGTTAGATTCGAATGTGCACAACTGTTTTGTAGCTTCGAAAGTGTTGTTAGATTCGAATGTGCACAACATATACATGTGATACAATCGTTGTCTGAATTGTTTTTGTACAATATTTTGTAGCTTCAAAAGTGTTGTTATAAACAAAATGCACAAGTGTTTTTAGGCAACCAGATGCTTGTTTTAGTATAATTTACACAATGGTTTTTATGCCAGTGAGGATGTGCATGTACTAAGTTTAGTCAATGTTTTTTTGTTCATTCATGTTGTCTGAGTTAGTTTGGTACATCGGGTTAGGTTTTTTGAATAGGTTAATTTGAATGGTTTTTATGCCAGTGAGGATGTGGATGACTTGGGATATACATTGGTTAATTTGAATAGGTTAGGTTTTTTGAATGATCCTTTTGTGTTAGCAAAGCACGTTAAACAAGTTTGTTACATCGACGACCCTCTTGATAAATTATGGTCCGTGGTGTTGAAATTACCCGAGAGAAAGTACCATGAAGACAACGATGATGAAAATGAGGGATCCGTCGAAGTAGAACTTGAGAATGACTGTTTTGTGCCCAACTTACCGGATGTTGATTTACTCGATGAGGACATGCCTAGTTACATGCGAGATGTTGATGAATTAATTCAACTTTCATGATGATGTTAATTAATTTGTGTACTTTGAATTTCAAAATGTTGTAACAGATGATAACTTTGGTTTGCTATAATTTATGGTTGTTTTGCTTGCTGATCTTCATGGCTGCTTGGTTTGCTATACTTGATGGTTTGATTTGGCCATAGTTTGGCAGGTTTGCTCACTTCCTGTTAATTTTTTTTTTTGCATTAAATCAGACAACAGTTTCCAACAGACAAACAAATGTATAAAACAAACACATACAACACAATGCACAGACCGTTGTCTTATTTTAACAACAGTTATAAGACCATTGTCTGATAGATTTGTAGACAACGCTTGCTTAAACCATTGTGTGAATCATGCAGCGGTTTATAAACGTTGTCTAAACAGAGATCAGACAATGTTCGTAAAAACAATTGTGCAACCTTACTCGTCTTTACAACACCACATTGCAAAAGCCATTGTCTGAATCAATTTACTAGACAACGTTTTTAACCCGTTGTAGGGTACCTGGATGACACAATACTTTTCTGAAGTTACAAAAAAACCGTTGTCTCTTAATTCCAAACAATGCTTTTTCGTCCGAGCGTTGTCTGATGAGTGTTGTCTGATTGCGATTTTCTTGTAGTGCCTATGTACGAGACGTAGTGTGGATATTCCGAAGTTATACTAGTAATCTACGGAGTAAATAAGTGTATGTAAATGCGATCGGAATTCATAAATTCCAAATTCTATTTTCGTGTAATATTTGACCGATCAGTGAATTATATATCAGTAATATCAAGAAATGAGATATTTAATTTGAGGAATTGAGGAGTTAATATTTTGGAATTTTATTATAAGTGATTTGAGAATTTGGAACGAAAACCACTGAGATAGTGAAACGAACGTTCTAGAAACCGCTGAGACTTTATAACGAGATTAAGCGATCAAGCGAGCGAATCATGAATTGAGAATAGTAAATATTAGAAGTCCAAGGAAGGATATATTATGAGAGGAAAATGGAATTGAGAATAAAATCCTAGAGTTAAAGGAAATGAGAACAATTGAGAAACCGCGAGAATTTTTTCTGAGATAAAGAGAAAATACAAAGAAAATTGGACACAACGATTGTTTGAGGTATTGGGCCACACTATTACAATGAAGTGCAACATATAAGTTGTAACATATTGATTTAGTAAATATACAAGAAGGGAAGCCCCTTGGTGCAAATAAGAAAAGGAAGGAAGGACTTGCAAACAATATGTATAAAGCAAGGGACTTGCTTGCAATTATGGATGGATAAAGGTAATCCAAATGAACCAAAACATTATGATTAAGTGGTGTTGCTAAGATACTAACGAGCGAATATTGGATATTTATAGATTGTCGCTCCACTCCACGAGCCCAACCACACCAACCTTCCCAAGGCAAGTTTTCCAACCCTAAGCATTTATTTTCAAGATATTATGTTCCTGATTCTACCTATGCAAGTTTACTTTTCAAAACTTACATATACAAGGACTTTCACTGTTGTGTTTGTAGTTTTCAATCATATCAAATGTTTATGTTTATCGAAGTATCGATGAAATTGAGATGTATAAGTACATATATGTTTGCACCCCTTGAACTTAGAATGAAATGTTTTCTTCGGACAACGACTTTAGCAATAGAGGTCGTAGCGGTCCGTATATACTATTGACCGGGGAGCGGTATATTATTATATCGTAATTAAATTGCGAAAACCCGAAGGGTCACTCGGGGAGTATCGATCATTTCAGCCCCGAATAATTAATAATTATTTTATTAATTATTAATATTAAATCTTAAAATATCATTTATTAATTATTACTCTTTATTTTAAAGATAAAGCTAATCCAAGATACCTTTAATACTTTCAAACTCGAACTCTTTCGAACTCAAAACATTTTCGAAAAACCCCGGTCAGGTTTTGCTTCTTGTACACATTTCAAGAATTATCGGTCGACTGAGGTCGAACTTCAACTACTCGAATTTTCTATCAAAATGATTTTTGAAAAGAAAAGAAAAAGGGGACTCTGGCAGGTGTGGGAATCGTTGACGAACGATTCCCGGGATGTGTAAGCGGCCGTGAGCCAGGCGGTCCATCAATTATTATTCCGGCCCAGGTGTTGCCGAAGGATGATTACGGATGTAGTTTTCATCGAGGGTGATTACGGATGTAGTTTTCACCCGAGGATAGTTACGGATGTAGTTTCTATCCTTCTACCGGTAGAGAAGACCCGCGGATTATTGGACCTGGATGTGGCGACTGATCATCGTCAATCCTTGTCAGGTTTTTATGTTTTCTTCCAGTCCCATCCTCCACTTTGGAAAAATACTCAAACACTGCTTCTTGGGCCTAAGTGCCAAGTTGCCGATAGTGTGGCTTTTGATAAGAAAAATATTGATATCGTGCAATATCTAGAACTGCAAGATTTTCTATAAAGATTGGCACGTGTTAGTGCACTCTCGCAATTATTTCAAAGAATGAAATGTTTTGAATGAGAAACCTTCTAAGTTAATGGAAGGAAAGAGGTTTGCAATGATGTATTCCCTGTGCAGTATGTTAACCGTAGAGTGTTTTGCCGAAAATGATATACTCATATGTATATATATTTTCAAAATTGAGATATATTGAAATGGGAACCTTATAAAGGGTTCATACTTTATTCTTAAAGCTCCGTAGTGAGTATAGATGTTTTATTCAAACTCGGACATATATATTGTCCAATCATGTTTTGAAATCTGAGATATATACCCATATAGTTGGGAATGTTTTCGAAATAAACCACATTATTATTTTTCAAAATGGTGAACTTGCTGAGCATTATGTAGCTCATTCTTGCTTTATAAAAACTTTTCAGAAAGAGAAGAATTTGGTCGGTTGACTCCGCACCAGCATAAGAGGAGTAGAAGATTTACCCCGGAGATGATTTAGTTCCTGACAAATACTACAGAGTAAGTTTGATAGGTTTTCAACTGTAATAGTAAGCCTTGTCTTCAAGTGTAGTTGTATAAGTGGAAGTGCGTAAGACTCTGAATTGTACAGATGAATTGTAATATTTAGTGTTACTTTTGATTATCGTTTCTGAGGCTCTAACTTGTTTGTGCATAAGATTGAGGTCCGGATGGATGTATTGTTGAGTTGTAAAGTTAATACAGGTATGATATGGTTGGATGGTGATGTGACGACCTGAATCTTTGACCTCGGAATTGGGGGTGTCACAGAAATGGTATCAGAGAGATAAGTTACAGTACTCAGAAACGAGAGAGTTGAGAGTTGAGTCTAAGTAGGAGAACGACAAAAGAGATCGTAGTAAACTTATTATTGGACTACCGAAAGAGGTACCGATGAGTAGAATGGACTTGAGTGTTTACTGGAGGTATTATACTAGGGTCGATAGAATCCTTAGAGACCTTCAGAATGATGAATAGAGGTAATGATATAGGAAGCAGAGCGAAATCTCAAGAGCAGCTGAGGTAGAGGCGATATTGCTAGTATGATCGGATGACTAGGCTGGCATAAATTTTGTGGCCCATAGTCCTCCAGAGTTTAGGAGGCGGCATTTTAAGAATCAAGAAGTTTAGACTTCCCTACATAATTAAGGGTACTTAGTACTTGGAATAATGAAAGTCTTTTACTGTGGCTATAAGATCCGATTTTCGATAAGTAACGGGTTTACCTGAAAGGTGGTTACTATGCCGTTGTGGATTTCATTAC
The DNA here is from genome assembly GCA_036435485.1 of Saposhnikovia divaricata. NCBI lineage: Eukaryota > Viridiplantae > Streptophyta > Magnoliopsida > Apiales > Apiaceae > Saposhnikovia > Saposhnikovia divaricata. The sequence continues at coordinate 48,817,563 of CM071600.1, forward strand.
CCTTGATGGCGAATTTTACATATGTTATACGAGAATGTTATCATAAGACGAGCGTGCTAGATAATTCCATGCATGATTCGGATGCTAGAGCACGGTAGTTCAACTTAGAGAACAAACAAGTAGAATTGACAAAGGGACTCAAGTAAAGTTGAATATGGTTGCAACGAGCGATACAGTGATCTCAAAGTCTACCAAAAGAAAAGACCAGTGGGTCTAGAGCGGGATCCTTTGATAGAGATGTTATAAGGGACTACGTATATATGTATTGTAGACCTCAATATTTTTGGTATATGTTCACATACACACATCCGCCACTGAACCTATGGACTGCACTGAGATCCCTGAGAGATCTCTTTGATCTATTCCCAGGGGGAACTGGCCACTTGTGATTCATGTCGGAAGGCATGAAGTAGGACCCTATGGACTTAGCAGGTGTCCCCGGAATGATGTGAAGCTTGGTTTTCAAGATAAAGCACGGAAATGACAGATATATTTGTGAAACCCTAACTCGATAAATGACTTTAAGATGATGATTGAGAGACGCACTAGTTGGTGTCTTGTATTACGAAGACGAAGAGATGGAGTTACCCTCATAATGGTGATAATGGTATGCACGAATGATTATTAACTTATTTTGGTAACTACCGGCTGGTGTACTACTTCATTTTAAACTGTTCACTAACCATGTTACCTCGATTAGTTTATATCAGGTAACCCTCCTAGCTTTCTACTTCAAACTTGTGGAATAACAACCAGTGATATACTTTCTCTAAACCGGGACTCATCCAAAGTATCTTAATTGATCCATGAGCATTCTATTTGAAGTTTATAATTATTTCTGCTCAGGACTATTTACACTCTCTTTCAATTATCCAAGGAATGTTCAACAAATATTTCCTTAATTAATTGACGAATATTACCTAACGAATATTGATATTTGATTGCTTCTTTCATACTTAAACTCTTCAGTTGAGCTCATTAATATTTAACAAATTACTGAGGACACGGATGATCTAATGCCCAGACATCCCTCATGAATTCTTTTCTTCTATTCAAGATAAGATTGTACATCGTACATTGAAATCATAGTAAGGATATCATTTTAATATTGGTATTCCGAATTTAATTCTATTGTAGGATTTGATAAAGCATGTGTATGGAGGCACCCTTGGGTGTACCGTTTCACTGATAAGTAATATTTGATGAGAGGTTATCGATTGTTCCGATACCTAGAACATTCCCTTCAAATTCTGTATTTTCCTTTTTCAAATTTATTAACCTCTTATTTCAATTCATGGTTCGAGTAGCCTAAAGTTTCTTTAGTGGCTACGATGTTGAGATTTCATTCTAGCCAATCGAAACCGGCTAGTTGATATGTCAATATGAATGACTAGTTGATTGTTCTAACTAGTCAAAATTGTAATGTTGTGAAGAACACCTAGCTAATTGTCCTAGCTAGTGGTGATGTCTCAAACAGGTGAACTAGCAAATTTTGTCTAGCTAGTTGCTAGTGTTTCTTGAAAAGGACTAGTTACTGTTCCACTGGTCCAACTCCCAATTTAATTCATTCCGCAATGCATTTTGCATGTGGTAAAGTATGATGATGAAAGTTTTGACGAATAACTTGATTGAGACCTAGTGAGGTCGCCCACTCAACTCGAATTCTACCCATCTTCGTATCAGACTTTATATCACTTGAATATTTTATTCTTTCATTCACACAATGAGAATTCATTTGAAACCACTGATTACTTGAATGATAAACTACTTCATTCTTTAATTGTCATGGAGTAGAATTGCTTTTTATTGGCTGACCTTCATCTATGCGACTTTAGATTTCCTCTTATTATTCAGGAGGAAAAGTATCCACCCGATGTAAGAATTGTATAAAGACCGTCTTTATGACTTTTGTATCCAACAATCATTGCCATTGTGCAACATTCTCTATGGTATCATATTACAGAATTATTAGGACGGGAAGGAATAAACCTTGTTGTATTCTTTCTGCCCATCCTTACATCTCCAAAAATCGAGACTCCTAGTATTTGGAACCATCAACATTCTTGGAACATCCAATGTGGAATTCTTATTGAAATTATCTATTGGACCTTGCTATTTTGAAACCATTCCTTTCAAAGTGATTACTCTAAGGTGAACGGGAGGTACAATTATGAACCGTTACACCAATATGAAAAAAAAAAACCAAATGTTGTAATTGTGCAGCCAGAGCGTTATGCCGAGTAATTATTTAAAGTAGGAATAACATGTCGGGGCATACCACAAGGACCTTTAATAATAATGTGAGGAAGGTTATAAGAACTGATGAGGTGGTTGGGAGTACGCTCCTACCAACCGTTGTCAGGATGTTATAGTAATGAATTCTGGAGTTACCAAGCCTTTTCCTGATCCAAGAAATTCAAATCGATTACGATGTAAGACATATCCTTAGAGGAAACTAACATGGAAGTGAGATGGACAAGAAAGGAAGAAATATCGTGGCAAGAATGTGAAGCTTTACTTAGCTTAAAGGGATTGATGCACATAGCGAGACAAAGTTTAAAAGGCCCCTAATAGCAAATGGATGCATGGATATATCCCAATGATCCTTCGAGATTACCACCTAATCAAGTTTATTGGGAATCGCAGTAGCATACAGGCCTCAGGCTGATTGGCGCCAGTTGTGAAAGAGGACGAGCGTATGACATCTTACCTATACCATCGAGAACTGAAACCCTTATCGGAAATGGAGGAATTGTTGACTAGTTAAAGTGCGTAGTTGTTTTTCAAAGATAAGGTGAAAGAGAAGGTTTCACCAACTCAAGATCGACCTCTGTACTGCACCAAAGTCGGCATATCCCATTAATATAAACATTATAAATTCTGGTAGTATCATGTGGGTTGACTAGTGAGTCGGAAGCCCTTGTGGGTTAATAATAAAGTTTTAAGAATGATATGAGAGATTAGTAACAACCTCGTTGTTAGCTATACTTTATAATGAGAAGAGGACTTTGAGAGTCACGATGATGCGTCTTTCAAGAGTTTAAGAGGTATGTCGATGCAGTAGAAAGGGGATGATAGCCTATACTTCTAAACAACATAAAGGTTACGGGATAGGATATACTAACCGTGAGTCTGGGATTAGTCATGATGGCGTTCACGAATAAAACTGAGACGTTAACTTTATGAGAAAAGTGTGAAAATTTTTCCACAAGTGCCATAAGTATATCTTCATACTAGAACTAAACATAATAAAGAGAAGGTGACGAAAGAGAGCAGGGAGCATAATGGAGAAATCTGTTATTACCCAGGAAAGGCTAGTGTGTTGGCCGATACCTATAGAATGTATTTTCGAAATTGGAATTCAGTCAGTATTGGCCGATAAAATAGAGTATATACAATAAAGAATAATGTTAGAGGAAAATGACTAAATTATGGGGAGGGACAAAGATGTACAGAGAATTAAGAGAATGTTTGGCAAACGGATGTGAAGAATGGTATTGGCAAACTATTAAGTACAAACGCAACATGTCAAAAACAAAATGATAGAGATCTAATGGATTAATTCCGCCTGTAGAAAATCTTGAACGTGGACAGAATTATAATGAACTTCATGAGTAGGTCGCCGAAGACCGAGCCAAGAGATGGCCCTAGTTGATTTATAATTGCTGGACCAAGTGATTTACCTACGAGAGACTTTCCATTTTGGAGATTATCGATTTATATACGGAAGAGATGGTGGTGCAATATAAAACTTCTGCAGTGATTACGTTAGATAGAGACTTAAGGTCAAACTTTGAATATTGAAGGTGCTTTCAAGTATAATTAATAAAGAGATTGAGCGTATGTACTAATTTGATCTGTGGCTGACGGACAGGGAAGAAGAATTATCCAGACGATCGAATTTATATTTAGTGTCGTGCCTTAGATTTCACGGGGCAGTCGAGAATAAAAACTTATCCATGAAATGAATGCTGTTATCACGATCGTCACCATGCGAACGTAAGGACGTCTCTTGTAAAGCGTACTACGAAAGAAGAAGTTTCGCTTTTCTTGCGTTACGAAGAAGTCAATGAACGAGGGATATAGTAGCTGAACTGGTTCGACGTATACCGAAGACTATACAGTATCCATAGCAAGTGGTAACGACTGACGGGAGGCAACACATGCGTGCTAATCAAGCCAAGGAAAATGAGGAATACCGTGCGTATTGACGTTGTCTCAGATTATAGAACACGACCACAAAGTATTCACGGCCCAACGATACAAGGACTCAACACGGATACTATGAACAAGGTAGAAGAGGAACGTATAAGTAGTGGGATAGAAATTTTCATTCATAGAACAACCGATAAGGAATACAGGTCGAGGAGAGCATGCATTGAGAAGCAACACTAAAGCGTTGGTAAGATCAAGGTAAGAGAACAAAAGGGTTGAAGTGTCAACCTGAGAGTTGGGAAGGGTAAAGTTGGAATTGTATCCACAACTATTTTCCTTAGGTTCTTAAGATAGAATCCTTTTAAGGAGAGGAGACTGCAATAACCCAAATTTTACGGGTGGATGAGAAATCTTTGCGATCACGAGATGTACGAATTATTAGATAAAGATTTTGAATTCATATTACGTCTTTACTGTGCAGACGAGTGTATGTAAAAGTCATTAGTTTTTTTTTTTACGAAACACATTATTTCGAATGGTCAAATTTTGTGAGATATCAAAGGAGTATGAGGTGGGAGACTTCTTGATGCTAAAGGTATCCCCTGGAAAGGATTGATGCGATTTGGTAAGGAAGGGAAGCTAAGTCTGAGGTTTATTGGACCTTTTGAGATTTTGAGGCGTATCGGGAAGTTAGCCTACGAGTAAGCCTTGCCCCCAAGCTTGCAGCAAATTCATAATGTGTTTCATATGTCCATGCTACGACCTTACCATACGGACTTTCGGCATGTGATAGAGTACGACCAAGTGGACCTACAACCAGACTTGACCTATGTGGAGCAACCCGTGGAAATCATGGATAGAGAAGAAAAAGTGCTGAGGAACAAGGTTTTCAAACTAATAAGGAATTGTGAGAAAATTAAGATGTGGAAGAATCCACCTGGAAGTTGAAAGAGTGAAACAAAGAAGGAGTAACCCCAGTGATTCCTAAACTGATTCCGGGACGGAATCCTTTTAAGGAGGGAAGACTGTAAGAACCCAAAATTTCGGTAGAATTAAAACTTTTCCTATTATGATGAAGTGCATCAATGAATAGTGATTTGGTGGATGAATAGTGATTTTAAGGATTAAGAAAATTTTTCATGCCACCTATGTACGAGACGTAGTGTGGATATTTCGAAGTTATACTAGTAATCTACGGAGTAAATAAGTGTATGTAAATGCGATCGGAATTCAGAAATTCCAAATTCTATTTTCGTGTAATATTTGACCGATCAGTGAATTATATATCAGTAATATCAAGAAATGAGATATTTAATTTGAGGAATTGAGGAGTTAATATTTTAGAATTTTATTATAAGTGATTTGAGAATTTGGAACGAAAACCACTGAGATAGTGAAACGAACGTTCTAGAAACCGCTGAGACTTTATAACGAGATTAAGCGATCAAGCGAGCGAATCATGAATTGAGAATAGTAAATATTAGAAGTCCAAGGAAGGATATATTATGAGAAGAAAATGGAATTGAGAATAAAATCCTAGAGTTAAAGGAAATGAGAACAATTGAGAAACCGCGAGAATTTTTTTCTGAGATAAAGAGAAAATACAAAGAAAATTGGACACAACGATTGTTTGAGGTATTGGGCCACACTATTACAATGAAGTGCAACATATAAGTTGTAACATATTGATTTAGTAAATATACAAGAAGGGAAGCCCCTTGGTGCAAATAAGAAAAGGAAGGAAGGACTTGCAAACAATATGTATAAAGCAAGGGACTTGCTTGCAATTATGGATGGATAAAGGTAATCCAAATGAACCAATGAGGAGATGACACCACATGGCAAGAAGATAAGATGCATCCAAGTGAAAATACCAAGCATTATTGATCACTTTATCACTTTAATCAAACAAAACAAACACCAAATACTCCATTCTGCCCAGCAGGAAAGGAGCTCAGTAAAATGGGCCTAGAGACTTCATTACTCAATGAAATTTTTTGTTCTTTATATGGTTAGAAAGATGTTAAGACGCTCTACAACTTTCATTCAGGAGCCTCGACCAGGAAATGAGTGCAAGGGCTTTGTTTTGGCTGATCTTTGGGGCGTGTTTTTCCAGTCAGGAAATCCACTTCCATGTTCTTGATTTCTTTGGTGAGATTGAGCATGGTGAGCATAGAGTAAGGCTTCCCCAAGGTTAACCAAGCTTGTTTGAGATTTTAAGAACATCAAGAAGGTATAAAACTCTAACCCCTCTTGGCCATGAATTATTTATGGTGTTTAATGTTAGATCCATGGATGTTAGTGTGAATCTTGAGTTTAAGTGTTGTGGTTGTGATTTTTAAGCTTGTGGTTAGTGTATGTATCTCCATGTATGTTATAAAGTATGATCTTGGTGATTTAGATGTTGGTTGTGATGTGGATGTAAGATTCTTGGTTGGTTTAGTGATATAAGCATGCTGAGTTTTTCCCAGGAACTTGTACTGTCTTGTAGGAGGGTTTTGAGCCCCCAAATCTTGTCCCCTGAAGTCCTAATATATATTGTTGGAAAGGTATTTGAATGTAGTTTCCAGAAATATAAGGTTCATGACTAGGTGATGTATAGATTTTGAATTATGGCCTGAGAAGTGAAATGTGTTTCTGGATTCCGGACTGCACTAAGTGGTCCCCTTGTGAACCTTGTTTGAACCCCTAAAAATTTATGTAGGATCATGGAAAAATTAGAGAAGCTAGTAAATGCAGTGGGGAAGGTTACCCAAAAATAATTGGATTAAAATATGTATTTTTCAATTTTATAAAAATGTTGAAGTAAAATCCGCGCAAGTGAAAAACCACTTAGGAGATTAGTTTAAAGTAGTTTTAAGAGTATTCACTTGAGTTTCGAGTTTGAGGAATAGATTTGAGTCGAATGGGTAAAGAATGTGATAATGTGATGACATGGTCATATAGGAGGGTTAGTGGGTCAAATGGTGGAGTCGCTAAGATGACCTTGTATTCTTTAAAACATTATGATTAAGTGGTGTTGCTAAGATACTAACGAGCGAATATTGGATATTTATAGATTGTCGCTCCACTCCACGAGCCCAACCACACCAACCTTCCCAAGGCAAGTTTTCCAACCCTAAGCATTTATTTTCAAGATATTATGTTCCTGATTCTACCTATGCAAGTTTACTTTTCAAAACTTACATATACAAGGACTTTCACTGTTGTGTTTGTAGTTTTCAATCATATCAAATGTTTATGTTTATCGAAGTATCGATGAAATTGAGATGTATAAGTACATATATGTTTGCACCCCTTGAACTTAAAATGAAATGTTTTCTTCGGACAACGACTCTAGCAATAGAGGTCGTAGCGGTCCGTATATACTATTGATCGGGGAGCGGTATATATTATTATATCGTAATTAAATTGCGAAAACCCGAAGGGTCACTCGGGGAGTATCGTATACTCAAGTAATTATTTTTATATCTTCGTAAATACTCAAAATACCTATCTTGGATTAAAAGCTTATTTAACTAAATAATTATTTTATTAATTATTAATATTAAATCTTAAAATATCATTTATTAATTATTGCTCTTTATTTTAAAGATAAAGCTAATCCAAGATACCTTTAATACTTTCAAACTCGAACTCTTTCGAACTCAAAACATTTTCGAAAAACCCCGGTCAGGTTTTGCTTCTTGTACACTTTTCAAGAATTATCGGTCGACTGAGGTCGAACTTCAACTACTCGAATTTTCTATCAAAATGATTTTTGAAAAGAAAAGAAAAAGGGGACTCTGGCAGGTGTGGGAATCGTTGACGAACGATTCCCGGGATGTGTAAGCGGCCGTGAGCCAGGCGGTCCATAAATTATTATTCCGGCCCAGGTGTTGCCGAAGGATGATTACGGATGTAGTTTTCATCGAGGGTGATTACGGATGTAGTTTTCACCCGAGGATAGTTACGGATGTAGTTTCTATCCTTCTACCGGTAGAGAAGACCCGCAGATTATTGGACCTGGATGTGGCGACTGATCATCGTCAATCCTTGTCAGGTTTTTATGTTTTCTTCCAATCCCATCCTCCACTTTGGAAAAATACTCAAACACTGCTTCTTGGGCCTAAGTACCAAGTTGCCGATAGTGTGGCTTTTGATAAGAAAAATATTGACATCGTGCAATATCTAGAACTGCAAGATTTTCTATAAAGATTGGCACGTGTTAGTGCACTCTCGCAATTATTTCAAAGAATGAAATGTTTTGAATGAGAAACCTTCTAAGTTAATGGAAGGAAAGAGGTTTGCAATGATGTATTCCCTGTGCAGTATGTTAACCGTAGAGTGTTTTGCCGAAAATGATATACTCATATGTATATATATTTTCAAACTTGAGATATATTGAAATGGGAACCTTATAAAGGGTTCATACGTTATTCTTAAAGCTCCGTAGTGAGTATAGATGTTTTATTCAAACTCGGACATATATATTGTCCAATCATGTTTTGAAATCTGAGATATATACCCATATAGTTGGGAATGTTTTCGAAATAAACCACATTATTATTTTTCAAAATGGTGAACTTGCTGAGCATTATGTAGCTCATTCTTGCTTTATAAAAACTTTTCAGAAAGAGAAGAATTTGGTCGGTTGACTCCGCACCAGCATAAGAGGAGTAGAAGATTTACCCCGGAGATGATTTAGTTCCTGACAAATACTACAGAGTAAGTTTGATAGGTTTTCAACTGTAATAGTAAGCCTTGTCTTCAAGTGTAGTTGTATAAGTGGAAGTGCGTAAGACTCTGAATTGTACAGATGAATTGTAATATTTAGTGTTACTTTTGATTATCGTTTCTGAGGCTCTAACTTGTTTGTGCATAAGATTGAGGTCCGGATGGATGTATTGTTGAGTTGTAAAGTTAATACAGGTATGATATGGTTGGATGATGATGTGACGACCTGAATCTTTGACCTCGGAATTGGGGGTGCCACAGAAATGGTATCAGAGCGATAAGTTACAGTACTCAGAAACGAGAGTGTTGAGAGTTGAGTCTAAGTAGGAGAACGACAAAAGAGATCGTAGTAAACTTATTATTGGACTACCGAAAGAGGTACCGATGAGTAAAATGGACTTGAGTGTTTACTGGAGGTATTATACTAGGGTCGATAGAATCCTTAGAGACCTTCAGAATGATGAATAGAGGTTTGAGAGTCGTACATGACCTATCATTGGTAATGATATAGGAAGCAGAGCGAAATCTCAAGAGCAGCTGAGGTAGAGGCGATATTGCCAGTATGATCGGATGACTAGGCTGGCATAAATTTTGTGGCCCATAGTCCTCCAGAGTTTAGGAGGCGGCATTTTAATAATCAAGAAGTTTAGACTTCCCTACATAATTAAGGGTACTTAGTACTTGGAATAATGAAAGTCTTTTACTATGGCTATAAGATCCGATTTTCGATAAGTAACGGGTTTACCTGAAAGGTGGTTACTATGCCGTTGTGGATTTCATTACCCTTGATGGCGAATTTTACATATGTTATACGAGAATGTTATCATAAGACGAGCGTGCTAGATAATTCCATGCATGATTCGGATGCTAGAGCACGGTAGTTCAACTTAGAGAACAAACAAGTAGAATTGACAAAGGGACTCAAGTAAAGTTGAATATGGTTGCAACGAGCGATACAGTGATCTCAAAGTCTACCAAAAGAAAAGACCAGTGGGTTTAGAGCGGGATCCTTTGATAGAGATGTTATAAGGGACTACATATATATGTATTGTAGACCTCAATATTTTTGGTATATGTTCACATACACACATCCGCCACTGAACCTATGGACTGCACTGAGATCCCTGAGAGATCTCTTTGATCTGTTCCCAGGGGGAACTGGCCACTTGTGATTCATGTCGGAAGGCATGAAGTAGGACCCTATGGACTTAGTAGGTGTCCCCGGAATGATGTGAAGCTTGGTCTTCAAGATAAAGCACGGAAATGACAGATATATTTGTGAAACCCTAACTCGATAAATGACTTTAAGATGATGATTGAGAGACGCACTAGTTGGTGTCTTGTATTACGAAGACAAAGAAATGGAGTTACCCTCATAATGGTGATAATGGTATGCACGAATGATTATTAACTTATTTTGGTAACTACCGGCTGGTGTACTACTTCATTTTAAACTGTTCACTAACCATGTTACCTCGATTAGTTTATATCAGGTAACCCTCCTAGCTTTGACCTCGGAATTGGGGGTGTCACATCTTTCGAGAAATTAGTACACAAGATTGGAATGCGTAGATTTCGAGATATATGTTGACATTAATAGTCATGTTGCAATGAGGGGGAGACATATACGAAACACTCTTTTTCATTAGTACAACACATGTACTCTTTTTCCTTCACTAGGGTTTTTCCCACAGGGTTTTTCCTAGTAAGGTTTTAACGAGGCATGATGTTTGTACGAGTCATCCAAGGGGGAGTGTTATGTATTTATTGTCTAACTCTTAGAATTTCATAGATGACTCTTAACCTTTCATATATCCCTCTTTAATATAGCCAACCTTTGGCTTTACATTACCCTTGTAACATACATTTACATGGCCTATATAAAGGCTTGCTTGTACTTTGATTTGATACAACAAATAATGAAATGATCTCCCCCTTCTCTATTATCTAGTTCTCTCAAATCTTACCCCTATATTATATTATATATAATATTTCTATCATTTTAATATTTATTTGACTTTTTTGCCCAATCGCTTGAACTATAATTTTTTTGCACAAAAATGGCCAACATATAATAATGAGCACCCGCATGACCAAACTTTAATATTTTAATCACCCGATTGCATTCCGTCAAGTCTGTGTAACAGACATCAGTTTTAGAGGGGTAAAGTGGGAATTTCAGTTATTAACGACTATTTTCTTACTTACATCCTGTATATATATCCCCAATTCTCTATTACCTAACCTTAAATAAAAAAAACTGAAATTAAACACAGAAATCATGCCACAAAAATGCTATTGTGGAAATTGGGAAAGTTGCGTTTATGGTGTAGGTAGGGGAGGTGAAAAATAGTGAAGGAAAAAGGGGTGGCTAGAGGTGCGGGGGAAGAGTGGAGGTGGGGCAAATTGAAGGAGAAAAGGTAGAGAAATGAGGGAATTGGTGGTGAACGGAGGAAAAAAGGATAGAGGTGGGTGATAAGGCGGTGAAGAAGAAGATGAGTAGTGCAGTGAGATGACCGGCGGTGAAATAGAGGTCGAGGAAGGAGGTGGAGAAGAGGATGGAGATGGTGAACGGGAAAGGTGATGTTTTATGGTGGTGGGTCGAGGAGGTGGAAAAGGTGAACGGTGGTGGAAGTGTGGAGGTGGTGTAGGTGAACGGAATGGAGGGCAGTGGTGGGGTTGGTTGGTGGAGAAGCAGAGGAGGTGAAGTGTTGTTGAAGAAGGTTGGTGTGGTCTGATAGAGGTGCAGCGCGGTGGTGAACGGGCAAGGGAAATGGGTGATTGCGAGTTAGTTGGTCGAGTTAGCAGCAGTGGCTTTGGGTGGATGGCGGGAGGAAGGACGGTGGTCAGTAGCGGGAGTTGGTGGTGAATGGAGAGATGAGGCAGGAGGAAGAAAATTGAAGGGTATTACTTTTTGTGTTGAATTTACCATTATATCCTTAAGATAATTTTTAATTAGATATAAAACTAACGTATGTTACACAAATTTGACGGAATGCAATCGGGTGATTAAAATATTAAAGTTTGGTCATGCGGGTGCTCATTATTATATGTTGGCCATTTTTAAGCAAAAAAATTATAGTTCAGGCCGTTGTCGTGCAAAAAAGTCTATTTATTTTCTGAGAAGCTGTTTTCAGATGTCTTCGACATCTCATTTATTTTTAAAAATGGTGATAGTCGACCTACCTTGTTCACCAGTGACGAACCTAGAGCATAATGCGAGGGGGGTCCAAAAATTCTTAAAAAATTTGAACCGTGCGAAGCGTGGATTTTTTTCCCGCTAAATCATGCAAAAAATGAATTTTTTTTACTAAATCATGAAAAAAATGGATATTTTCCACCAAATCATAAAAAAAGGATATAAAAGAAGACAAATAAACATCTAGGAGGGGCCAGGAACAAGTAAATGCTTGTTGAATATTGAACACACAAAAGAATACAGGGGGGAGGTTGAATGGATTCTTTAACTTTTCTTGTTCTTGAATCTGTTTTGGAGTATGTAACAAGATATGTGTTATGTGTGTGCTGAAATATGAATGTAGATAATGAACAACACAAGACACGATATCACTTTAATCTAATATTTTATTAGATAAAGATTTGCTACAACCTGTGAATACAAATGATAGTATTCTCAGCTTCGTTTTTCTCAGAGAGATGTACTCTTAGAATGTATGTGAAAAACTCTACTTCTAAAGAAGTGAGGTTGTGCCCTTATAGAACATGAGCACAACCTGCTTACTACAAATAAGGTTACAGGATAAATTACTTTCTCGTATGTCTATCCTTTTTGAGCAAGCATCCAAACGGCTACAGGTTTGACTTCTTGAGGTTCGGCTACTAGTACAAAACTGATCTTTTACGTCGCCTCATATACGTCGGTTCTGGCCAAAGGCGACGTATAAAGTACTTATATACGTCGGTTCCGCCTAAAGGCGACGTATATGTACATTTTTAAACATTTTTTACGTCGGTTCAAGAAATCGCCGACGTATAAAGTTATATTATACGTCGGTTGAGGAAAATGCGACGTATATAATGCTACTATATACGTCGGTTAAGGAAAAGGTGACGTATATAATGCTACTATATACATCGGTTGAGGAAAAAGCGACGTATATAATTATACTATATACGTCGGTTAAGTAAAAGATGATGTATATAATGACATTATACGTCGGTTGAGGAAAAGGCGACGTATATAATGCTATTATATACGTCACTCTTAATATAACTGACGTATAAAACCTTTAAAGATATAACTTCTAATCAACACCGTCTATACTCTAGTTTGGAGCGTCTACTGTGCTCATTCACACACTCCAATCTACCCTAATCTCTCTCGCCTCTCTCTCTCTACGCCGCCTCCTTCTACACACTATTTTGAAGACAAGTGATTTCGGCCTCTCTTCTAAGATTCACATACACTTAAATATGTTCTATTCATCGTTCAAGGATCATACTGATGTATATTGTGCTGGGTTGGTAAAATTGAAAGATTTTTGGGGATCGATTCTCTTAATCGATCAAATGATTAAGAGATTATCTTCAAAATATATATATATATATATATATATATATATATATATATATATATATATATATATATATATATATATATATTTACACTCCTATATATGTATAAATATATGTATTTGATTCAAGTCAGTCGAGATTGTTAAATATAATTGATGTGTTTTAACCAGTGTTTAAGTGTTACAGTGAATTATCAGAGTTTAGCTGGAAGCGGTCAGAGTTTAGTGTAAACTCTGACAGACGGAAGCTGGACAGAGTTTAGTAAAGTCTGTCTGGAAGCAGCGCGTACAGAGTCAACAGAAGATATTAGAGATCAATTGAAGATTGATATGGAAGCGATATCTTTGAAGATTGGATAGCTATCAAAGAGATCGAGTTGACTTAGGAGACGTGTGACAATCTGTAATTGATATCATTGTATAGCTGATTATTAGGAATATCAATTAGAGATTGTATCGAAGCTGTATATTTTATAAATACAGTTAGGTTAACCCTAGAAGGGTATCGTGTATCGAATTATCTTTATTGTAACCTAGCAGCTCTTTGTGATAGTTAACATCACGAAGAGGTTTTAATACCAGAAGATTTTAAAGTGCATAATCATCTTACTTGTTAAACTCTCATACGAATTTGATTATTAATTGTGTATTCGGCCTAACAAGTGGTATCAGAGCCAATCTGTTACTTTATTACAAGTTAAGATCCAAACACAACAATAATCATGTCAGCAATTCCTCCACCAACTACTAGTTCTGAAAAGGCTCCTACTACTGTGAGTCGTTATGAACCAATCAGGGTTCCTATTCTCAAGCCATCAGAGTATGCCATGTGGAAGGTCAAGATGACTATGTTTCTGGAGGCTACAGATCCAGAATATCTTGACAGGATTTATGAAGGCCTTCACAATCCTACAAAGCTATCTGTTGCAACTGCTGGTGAAGAAGCTAAAATAGTTCCAAAGGAAAAGAAGGACATGACTCCTGAAGATCTATCATCAATTGCTAAGGATGCAAAGGTTAGGCATTTACTGCATAGTGCTTTAGACAATGTTATGTCTAACAAAGTGATTAACTGCACTACTGCAAAACAGATATGGGATGCTCTTGAAGTCAGATGTCAAGGAACTGCTGCTGTTAAGAAGAATAGGAGAAACATACTCACACAAGAGTATGAGCATTTTGAGGCTAAACCTGAAGAGACCATGACAGAAACATTTGATAGATTCTGTAAATTGCTTAATGATCTGTCATTGGTCAACAAAGAGTATGATCTAGAAGACTCTAATCTCAAGTTTCTTCTTTCTCTACCTGAAAAGTGGGATGTGAAAACAACCACTATTAGAGACAACTATGATCCTGCTGAAACAGAGATTGATGAAATCTATGGGCTGCTCAAAACTCATGAATTGGAAATGGAGCAGAGAAACAGGAGATCAAGCAGGAAGGCAAAGTCTGTTGCTCTTAAGGTTGAAGAGAAGCCTCAGAAGAAAGAGGCATCAAGAAGGAAAATGAAGGGAAAAGCTTTAGTCATACACTCAGAAAGTGAATCATCAAACTCTGATTGTGATTCAAACTCTTCTGAATCATCTGACTCTGAGGATGATGAAGAAGAAATGAGGAAAATGGCTGTGTTGATGGTGAAGACCTTCAAGAAAATGGGTTTCAAGAATTTCAAGAAAGGGAAAAGGTTTTCTAGAGACTCAAATGAAGACAGAAAAAGCTTCAGGAAGTCTGATAAGAGAGATTCTAGGGGGAAGAAGGATAAGTCTGAAATTCAATGCTACAAGTGTAAGGAGATGGGTCACTATGCTCCTGAGTGCAAGAAGGGTAAAACTGGAAAGGTACTCTACACTAAAGGCAGAGATTGGGCAGACACTTCAGATTCTGATGAAGAAGTGAACTATGCTCTCATGGCTACTACTGAATCAGAAACTTCTGAAAATCAGGTACCTCTAACTACCTATGCTTATAATATTGATGACATTGCTCAATTAAGAATTTATCTTAAGTCATTGCATATAAGTTATAGGGATCAGACTTTAGAGAATGAGAGGATAAAATCTGAAAATTCTGAACTTAAGGTTAGAAATAAACTTGTTGAAGAAAAACTTGAAAACATGCAACAAGTTCAGAAAGAGAGAGATGATGTTGTTTCTATAGAACAGGATTTGCTTCAGAAATATAAACAACTAGAATCTGAGTTGGAGGAAGCAAATAAGAAAATTAGGACTTGGACTAATTCTGGAAAGGACACTCAACAGATTTTTCAAACAGACACTGTTGGTCTAGGTTATAATGAGGAAGATGAACTTAGATTTCAAAATCAAGTTAAAATCAGACCTC
This sequence comes from Saposhnikovia divaricata, assembly GCA_036435485.1. NCBI lineage: Eukaryota > Viridiplantae > Streptophyta > Magnoliopsida > Apiales > Apiaceae > Saposhnikovia > Saposhnikovia divaricata. Next base: position 48,833,312 of record CM071600.1, read on the forward strand.
ATTTTGTACATGGAGCCAGTAAATTTTTGTCTGATAATGAAAAAGAAGCTGTTAAAAGTGAACCATTAAAAACTAGTGTTAAACAGGTTAATATTGGTTCAATGACAGATAAACAACTCAAACATAAACTGAAGGAGTTAAAATCTGTTAAGAAACAGGGAGTGTCAAATAAGAACAGAAATGGAAAAGTAGGCATCACTTCAGGAAATAAACCAATGCTTGCTAGTTATGCTCCAAGAAAGACATGTCATAACTGTGGTAGTACTAAGCATCTTGCAAATTTCTGCAAGAAAAACAAAAATATAAATTCTTTACCTTCCAAGTCTGAGGTAAAGAAGGATTTTGCTAGAACTAAGCCACATACTTTATGCACACACTGTGGAAGCACTTGGCATTCCATTTAAAATTGCAGAGAGTATCATGCTATCTATCATAATTACTATGAACTTAAACCCAATCTGAAATGGGTTAAAGTTAATACTGCAAGTGTAAACTCCGATACTGTTAGCTCAAACTCTGATAATGTTAATTCTGCTGCTAAAGCTAACAAAGTTAAGAATGTCAAAGGATCCAAGCAAGTCTGGATCCTTAAATCTAATCCTCAGTAATTGCTTGTGATTGCAGGGCAACAGGGAGGCAACCCTAGTTGTGGACAGTGGATGTTCAGGACACATGACAGGAAATAAAGCCCTGCTATCAGACTATGAGGAGAAGGCTGGCCCAAAAGTTTCCTATGGTGATGGCAATGTAGGAAGAACATTGGGATATGGCAATATTAATCTTGGAAATGTCATCATCAACAATGTAGCTCATGTCCCAAGACTCAAGCATGACTTGTTATCTGTGAGTCAAATCTGTGACAAGGGATATCATATAGATTTTCAACCTGAATATTGTGAAGTTATCAGCAAATCTACAGGAAAGGTTGTTCTAGTTGGTAATAGGCAAAACAACATTTATGAAATCAAGCTTTTAATAGACTCTGTTGGAAAAGCTATTTGCCTGTCTACAAGAATGTCTAGTGAAGAGAGTTGGAAGTGGCACAAGAAACTCTCACATTTGAACTTGAACAACATAAATGAATTGATCAGAAAGGATCTTGTAAGAGGACTCCCAAAGGCTCTGTTAAATGTTGATGGCCTATGTGATTCATGTCAGAAGGCCAAACAAAGGAAGTCATCTTTCTAGAGCAAGACAAAATTTTCAATCACTGATCCTTATCATCTTCTGCATGTTGATCTCTTTGGTCCAGTAAATGTTATGTCTATAGCAAGGAAGAAATATGCTTTAGTCATTGTTGATGAATACACTAGATTCACTTGGGTGTATTTTCTAGCAAAGAAGGATGAAACTACATTAACTCTGATAGAGCATGTGAAGCTTCTGGACAAAGGATCAAGTAACAAAGTCAGAATCATCAGAAGTGATAATGGAACTGAGTTCAGAAATGCAACAATGGAAGAATTCTGCAAGGACAATGGAGTGAAGCAAGAATTTTCAGCACCTGGTACACCACAACAAAATGGTGTAGTTGAAAGGAAAAATAGAACCTTGATTGAAGCTGCCAGAACTATGCTTGATGAAGCAAAATTGCCAACTTATTTCTGGGCAGAAGCTGTTCAAACTGCTTATTTTACTCAAAATGCTACACTGATCAATAAGCATGGAAAGACACCATATGAGATGGTGAAGAAAAAGAAGCCTAACCTGAAATACATTCATATTTTCGGGTGCAAATGCTTTGTTTTGAAGACTCATCCTGAACAGTTGACCATTGAGCTAAAGGCAGATGAAGGAATTTTTGTTGGCTATCCACTGTTAACAAAGGCATTCAGAGTTTACAATCTGAGAACTAAAGTGATCATGGAATCTATACATGTGTCTTTTGATGACAAAAAGATAACTGGACTTGAAGACAAAGATGAATATGATCAACTGAACTTTGAAAATGAAGATTTAAACTCTGTTGAAGTAAACTCTGATCAAACTATTCTGACAGACTCTATTGAAACAAACTCTGATCCTCTACTGGTAAACACTGGAGAAACTTCTCAGCCACAACAAAGGGAAGAACCAGTTGAGGGGGAGCATGATCAAGATGAAGACTCAAACACTGATACTGAGTCAACTGAAAAATCTGGATCAAACTCTGATGATTCAAACTCTGAAAGTTCAAATTCTGACTCTGGGCAGTCAAGTTCAGGGGGAGTCTCAGAAAATGAAGAAAGATCACAACAAAATCAGGAGAGCATGGATCAAAGGGGAGGATCACATGCTGACAGAAGTCATTTGCCTTCTGCTAGGAAATGGACTAAATCACATACACCTGATTTGATAAATGGTGATCCAAATGCAAAAGTGAAAACAAGAAGTGCCACTGCAAGTGAATGTTTGTTTCATGCATTCTTGTCTAAGAATGAACCAAAGAAAGTGGAAGAAGCTCTTCAAGATGCTGACTGGATAACAGCAATGCAGGAAGAGTTGAATGAATTTGAAAGAAATGAAGTTTGGACCCTTGTACCAAGGCCAAAGAACAGATCTATTGTTGGTACTAAATGGGTTTTCAGAAACAAGACTGACAGTGAAGGTGTTGTCACAAGGAACAAGGCTAGACTGGTAGTAAAAAGGCTATTCACAGCAGGAAGGAATAGACTATGATGAAACATTTGCTCCAGTTGCAAGATTGGAGGTAATCAGAATTTTTCTAGCATATGCCTCTCACAAGAAATTCAAAGTGTTCCAGATGGATGTGAAAAGTGCTTTTCTGAATGGGAAGCTTGAAGAAGAAGTGTTTGTTGAACAACCACCAGGATTTGTGGACCCCAAATATCCAGATTATGTCTACAGGCTAGATAAGGCACTATATGGACTTAAGCAGGCACCAAGAGCATGGTATGAGACACTTGCTCAATTTCTTCTAGAAAGTGGATTTAACAGAGGTACAATTGACAAAACTCTGTTTTATTTCAATCAAGGAAGTGACCTCCTTTTAGTTCAGATATATGTTGATGACATTATCTTTAGGTCTACTAATGATAAACTCTGTAAGAAGTTTGCCAAGCTCATGCAGTCCAGGTATCAAATGAGCATGATGGGAGAGCTTAGTTACTTTCTAGGCCTACAGGTGAGACAAACAGATGATGGTATCTTCATTAATCAAGAAAAATATACCAGAAATCTTCTCAAGAAATTTGGTATGCTTGACTGTTCATCTGCATCAACTCCCATGGCAACAGCAACTAAATTGGACAAAGACACAGGAGTTTCAGTGGATATGACAAACTACAGGGGCATGATAGGATCTCTTCTTTACTTGACAGCTAGTAGGCCTGACATCATGTATGCAACCTGTCTTTGTGCAAGGTTTCAGGCAGATCCTAGAGAGCCACATCTGACAGATGTGAAAAGAATCTTCAAGTATCTCAAGGGCAACATATCTTTAGGTCTGTGGTACCCCAGAGAATCAGATTTCAAGCTACTTGGGTATTTTGATGCAGACTTTGCAGGCTGCAAGATAGACAGAAAGAGCACTAGTGGAAGTTGTCAATTTCTTGGTGACAGACTTGTCTCTTGGTACAGCAAGAAACAGAAATCAATTTCTACATCTACAGCTGAAGCAGAGTATATTGCAGCTGGTAGCTGTTGTGCACAGATCTTGTGGATGAAGAATCAATTGCTGGATTATGGATTGAGGTACAGTAAGATTCCTATTTACTGTGATAATCAAAGTGTTATTGCTATGACAGGTAATCCAGTACAGCATTCAATGACCAAGCACATCAGCATAAGGTACCATTTCATCAGAGAACATGTGGAAGAAGGGAATATTGAACTACATTTTGTGTCTACAGAACAACAGCTTGCAGATATCTTCACTAAACCATTGAGTGAAGCTACATTTACAAGACTGGTCAATGAACTAGGAATGGTCTCTGGTTCTGACTAGGAATGTTGGTTAGATTCAAATTTTACTTATGTAAAGTGTTGCTCATATTTCCTTGATTTGTTAAGTGCTAAGTGAACTCTGTTGATTAAACTCTGTTATGCATACTCTGTTAACATGTTTTTCTATCAAACTTTGTTAAACTCTGTCAGCATGCCTGTATGTCATACACTGGTAATAAGTTTGATAAACTCTGGAACTCTGAGTTGATTTTTGTCTGAATGAAAACACCAATGAAGAAATATGTATGAAGCATAATTCTCAGCAATTAGTCATGAATCTTTCTGAGTTATTGTGATCTAATCTTAGATTGTGCAGAAAGTTAACACAGCATGATACTGGTTCATATTTATAACATCTCTTAGTTTATTTTGTCCTAAACTCTGAGTCTATAAATACTGTGTGCATTGCCTTTCATGAATAACTACTGATGTTGATGAACTCTAAACTCTGTTAGTTATACTCTGGTAGATTAAAATGCTTACTGCAATACCCCAAAGAAAATGTATATAGGTTGATATACTCCTTTGAGATTATGTTGGAGACTAGGATGACCCAGGAACTTATTGGTATATAATATGTGCTAAAATTCTCTGATTTTTGGTGACTAGTCAAATACTAGGATGACCGAGGAACTTATCAAAATGATAAGGGCTAAAATTTTTGAATTTTTGGTGACTAGCTCCAACCTCTAATTACTGGAATGAATAGAAAAAAAAATTAGCAATAGAGGGGGTATAAAATAAATTAGATGTTACTGTATATAGATTGATTACTACAGAGTTTAGCTTTCATCATACAGTTAGTGTTTACTATGACAGTTTGTGCATCCAGTGTTTATTGATTTACTTTATGGATTTTATGAAAAATTAGATGCTCTAAAAATTGATTTGGTAAACTCTGCTTTACACACACATATATTCACAACTGTGCAATTTTTGAAATGGTTTCGGTGATAAAGTTGGAGAATTGACAAACGCTGTTGATTTGTGATTAGTACTCTGAGGTAAATTTTCTTTTGGACAAATTGAACATTTTGGAGTAAATAGTGCTTTTGACAACTGTTAATAAGTGTATTGTGTTAAAGTGACTTGGAAATAGGAAAGAGAATACAGCGGTGATTCAAGTAATCCCTAATTGTTCTGTTCCTGATTTAATTGTGGTTATTGTTGATGAATTTGTTCCTTATATGATTACTTTAATTAGTTTTCATATTCACTTCTTTGATTTAATTCTTTGAAGAACAGTTCATAAACATAAAAAATTTGCAGAACACATTGAACAGATTAGAGAAATAGGATCTTTCATTGATAATAAGAAAGAGATTACATGCAAACATTACATCTTTTTGTTCTCTCTATCTACTAATCTATTCAACAGGAAATAAAAAGTGAAATCCAAACCACTCCATTGCTAGCAGATATCCCAGATCCCATCTTTGCCACTTTGTTTGGGTGGAAGTTGAAGGGATAAGGTTATTTTTGCTGACATATTCATTAACAATGGTTGGTGGTGTTGGATGAGGATGCCTTAGAGGAAAGCCATGCTAATGTTGCTTGAAGAGCAGCATCGATGTCGATCACTCTTGCAGGCTTTTCTCTCTCGATTTCTTCAAGACCGGCATCCATCTGCAGCCACAGAGTTTCAAGCTGCCTTTCCCAGTCAAAGGCATCAAACTCTTCACGAGTATAACTGAAGATATCTCTGTTCTCTACGAGATGGAGATTCTTTTCCTTGATGGTAAGTTTTGACATTGTTTAACGATGTGTTGTGTGAAGGGTTTTTGATTTTCAGGAGAGAATGAAAGGTTAAAGGGATACTGAACAAGTCTCTAAGCGTTAAATAGAGATGGGTAAGTAACGAAGTACTAAAACGCTTCGTATTCTGGTTTTTAATGGTTACAGGTAAACGCTTCGTATTCTGGTTTTTAATGGTTCCAGGTATTTTAAGAGAGTGTTATTTGATTTTTTAAAAATCAAATATTTTATTGTTATATTCACAAATACACTTCTTAAAATTACGAGCGCGCGTGTCCCACTCACCCATTATTGTGTTCCACTCACCCATTATTGTGTCCCACTCACACATTAATCTAGGAACTGTTGAGTGTTTGAATACATAAAAGATTGAGTTTTAATTTTTAATTACAACTCTAATTACTTTTGTGTACAAACGATTGTGTCTTACTTTTTACATCTCACAGTTTTCTCACTTTTCACTTGGGCATTTTCGCAAACACCTTTCCTACATACACTTTTCTTCGTGATTTCTTGCAAATTTCTTGATTCAATGGCTTCTAAACCATTCACTGTTCTTGGTCTACGTTTTGTCCCTAACAATTATGCAGCTCCACTCTATCATGAACGTGTTCCAGAAGCGTTTCATCTTATGCAGAATTTCTTGAGAGACTCAGAGATTGGACAAGCTCTGGTTGAACCTGGTACTCTCTCTGCATCTCAAATTGCCACTTTTTGGCAAAACTCGGTCTATGTGGATGGAGGAGAGAATGGGACTCCAAACATCATCTTCACTCATGAAGAACAAGAGTTTGTGATTACTCCACAAACTGTCAGAGACACGATGGGGTTTGATACACACTCCTCTTATACTTATGTTGCTGAACCTCAATTGAGACAGATGCTACAGGAGATAGGCTACATGGAATCTCTTGACAAGCTTGGCAGTGTAAAGAGGCCTAATCTCAGGAAGGAATGTAATTTTTTCTTCGATTGCATTACACGGACATTCCAGAAGAAGGTCACTAACTGGGATGCAATTCCAATGGACAGTCTACAAATCGGGTATTCTCTACTTTATTGCAGTAATTTTGATTTTGGTAGATATGTTCTGATGAATCTAGGTGATAAACTGTCAGAGTCTACCACAGTTTATTTTGCTCGATTTTGTCAAATGCTATTCATTGCTTGTGTATCTGGTTTCGAGATTGCTGAAACTGATGAAATTCAGCCTTTTAGAGTCAACAAGAGAATATTCTCTGATATGACCAATAAGGATGCTGGTAAAGAGAACCTACCTGACTTTGTTCTGCCACTTGCATTGCAGAACTTTCTCAACCAACCTCAAGACCAACCACAACCAGAACCACAACCTGAACCACTAAACACTGATCATACTCAAACACTAAACACTGAACCACCTACATCACCTACCCACACTGCACCTCCTCAACAACCTTCATCACCAATCACAAACACTGCTCCAACCCAAAACCCTCAATCTCCAATCACAAAACAATCTTCACACACTCCACAAATAAACTCTGAACCATCACAATCTCAACCACAACCACAGCCTAAAGCAAAAAGAGGCAAAGTAAGGAAATCAGCAGGAACCACTGAAAGACATGCAAGAGTTAAGAAGACAATAGAGACAAACATCAAAGCCAAACAGACATCTACTGGAGCTGTTTATACTAGAAGAATGATACAAAGAGCAAAAAGACCTAATTCACCCTCTGTGATAACAGAATCTAGTAAAGAGGATTCAGATGAAGTGCCTCTAGCTAAGAGAAGAAAATTGGTAATCTTTGATTCTGTTGATGAAAATGTTGAAGCTCTAGAGGTAGTTTCACAGCAAACACCTACTGTTGAGGCTGAAAAAGATACAATGCCTGCAGAGGTTGAAATGCTTGCAGAGGACAAAATGCCTGCAGAAGAGGATACTAGAGATGGCTTTTCTCCAATGAATGATATTCTTGATTCATTCATGCCATTCTCTGATCCTATCTCATCAATTTTTGCTCAATTTGAAGCAACTGGTGCAGTTGATTAACCTACAGTTGTCCTTTCTGAAACTGTAGCATCACATACAGAATTACTCTCAGATGCTCACCAGACTGTTGAAGGAGGAGATGAGATTGATCAACAACCTAAGGAGATAAACTCTGAGACTATTGTGCAATCTGCAGAGGATGTTGTACAGCCTATTGTTGACTCTACTACTGAACCTGTTGTAGAGGATGTTGTTGACACTGTTGATGCATCTATTCCAATTCCTCCATCCACTCATCATGTTGAAGCTGAGGTTGGAGATGGAACTAAAGGGAATACTGAGTCAAGCTCTTCTCAGAGTTTACCAGTCCAGACTGATGCTAAGGTTAAGGATTTTGCTGGTCCTTCAAATCAAGCAGATGCTGAAGAAGAATACCTTGAACAATTTTCAAATGACTGGTACAAGGACACTTGTATCTTTCCTCCTGCAAGAGCAGCTGAATTTGTCAAGAGAACCTCCAGAACAATTACAAATCCAGAGATTCTATCTTGTCTCAAGGCTACAGTTGTACAAGTGAAGACTCTCAACTCTAGGTTTGATCTATGTCAAAAGGCCATCTCTGATGTTCGAGGTGATGTTGTTAGAGGAGCTGATATGATTAAACTTGACAACAAGAATAAATTTCACTATCTTACTCAGAATCAAGAAACTTTGTCTCACAGGCTGAGCAAAGTTGAACAAAATCAGAATGATATGTCCTTAAAGATTGATTCTATTGCTACCTCCTTGGAGTTAATCACATCTATTCTTATGCCTGATGATGTCAAAAAGCGGGAGAGAGTTGCTAAAGATAAATGCAAGCAATCTAAAACTCTGATCAGAAAGGATAATGCTGGAGATGGAGGAGCAAGTAGTAAAGGAAAGGGCAAACCTGAAGAATTTCAAACTCTGAAAACTAGCAAGTCCTCTAAATCACAGTTTGTTGGGATAAACACTGATACTCAAGGTACTTCAAAGACCAAGAATTTTCTATTATTATCTTCTAATCCACAGACTGATGAAGAATTGACTGCTAAGTTGTTTATTGAAGAGAATGAAGAAGGAGTTACAATTGAGGACATTAAAGCTGAAGAAAAGAGTTTACAAGAAGAACATCTCAAGGCTTTAAAGTCTGGTAAGTTAAAGAAAGGAAAAGCTCCTAGGCCTGTTCTTAAAGGCGTTGTGATCAAGGAAAGTGCTGATGTTAGTCAAAAATCTCAGTTATCAAAGGAAACAATGGCAGCAGAAGCTAAACTCAAGCTGAAAGGCATTGAAGGAGATAGTTCACAGAAGAAAGTTACAACCTCTGTTTCTACACAAGTTGTACAGAAGAAAGAAAACACATCCTCTGTTGCTACACAAGTTGTGTCTAGACCTTTATCTTCTCAGTTGCAATCAGTTTTTGGGAAAGGAATACTTCATGATCCAAATCTATTATCTGGAGTTTCTATGAATTTTTCTGATGGAAGAGCCTTGTCTGGTAAGGTTGGAAACAATAAGGGTGGACTAGGTTCACACAAGGACAAAAGGCAATATACTGGTCCTAGAGATCCTTCTTCACTGGCTGTTCCAGGTCGTGGTGTCACTCAAGAGAGTTTGGACATACTGGAATCAGTACAGTTAGTTTATCAGAAGAGTTTAAAGAAAGACTTTCTCTTGTACTTCATGGCTGATGGGACAGTATTTAGAATTGGTGAGAATGATATTGGCTTGAAATATTGGGAAGAATTAGAATATGTTCTATATCTTTTCAAGGTGAATAGTAAAAGGACTCAATCAGTTGCAAATGTGCTCAGAAAGAAGATGCTTCAGAATTTGGCAATCAGAGGAGTGAAGTATAATAGCAGATATGTTCCTAAGTACAGGGATTGGAATGGAAATCTTATTGAAATGAAGAAGGGTACTGCAAAATTAAAGACTGATTTGGGAATCACAGTACTTGACTTCAATTCACAGTCAGAAGAAGTCAAATTTATCAGACTGGGAAATGAAATGAGAAGAAACAAAATCTATGATCTTAGATCTGCTATCTATCAGACAGATGAGAGTGATCCTCAGCTCAGAGAGATTAAAGAAGCTATGGAGATTGAGCTTGAAAATGCAGAAAAAAGATTGCTCATAGATTATCTCAGAGCTACACCAGATCTTGAAGAGATTAGAGATTAAAGTCTGTAAGGATTTTCTTATTCTCTGTAGATTTTGTTAAGTAGAAGCTTAAACTCTGAATTTGTATAAACACTGTATTTGTCTATTTGTTTTGACATCATCAATTACTGTTATTAACTTGTGCATTTTTGCTAATGAACAAGTTGGGGGAGATTGTTAAATATAATTGATGTGTTTTAACCATTGTTTAAGTGTTACAGTGAATTATCAGAGTTTAGCTGGAAGCGGTCAGAGTTTAGTGTAAACTCTGACAGACGGAAGCTGGACAGAGTTTAGTAAAGTCTGTCTGGAAGCAGCGCGTACAGAGTCAACAGAAGATATTAGAGATCAATTGAAGATTGATATGGAAGCGATATCTTTGAAGATTGGATAGCTATCAAAGAGATCGAGTTGACTTAGGAGACGTGTGACAATCTGTAATTGATATCATTGTATAGCTGATTATTAGGAATATCAATTAGAGATTGTATCGAAGCTGTATATTTTATAAATACAGTTAGGTTAACCCTAGAAGGGTATCGTGCATCGAATTATCTTTATTGTAACCTAGCAGCTCTTTGTGATAGTTAACATAACGAAGAGGTTTTAATACCAGAAGATTTTAAAGTGCATAATCATCTTACTTGTTAAACTCTCATACGAATTTGATTATTAATTGTGTATTCGGCCTAACAGAGATTTTTCTCGATCTAGTTTTTCGTACTCAAACCCTAATCTGTTTTGTTTCCAGTGGTAGGGCTATACATATAGTAGTTTGAACAAGCTAAGCTTCTTGCAATTGTGTTTGTAGGTATATAAAAACACAACACAACACAACGTACTCAGTATATCCCGCATGAGCAGGGTCTGAAGGGGGTAGGATGTACGCAATCATGCCCCTACACAAAGGTAGAGAGATTGTTTCCGGTTTTTTGACCCCCGGCAGGAGTCGAACCCGTGACCTCACGGTTCACGGATTGGGCACTTACCACTGTGCCAACTCAACCCCTTTTTGTAGGTATATAAATATGCTTTAATCTACTTAATTAGGATGTGACACAAATTTTTTGATGTCATAGGTTGATACAGAAAGGCCAAAAGATGGAAGTAAAAAAAGGAGGACCCTGCAGGCAGGATGTGTGGCGGAATGAGGCTTCTCAACCGAGTCTAAATGCCAAGGAGCTATATGAATGCAGTAACGGAGAGGAGAATTGTCCGCCTTCCAGGACAAGAGCCAAGACTAAGAGAAAACAACTAGACTCAGCAGTTGATGATTCTGATTCCTCTAAAAATAAACAGGTTTGCCTCCCCTACTTACTTATTTTACTTCTTGTATACTACTAGAGCTCCTTACAGATATTTTTGTATTTTCTATATTGTGAAAATAAAGAAATTACAAATGCTTCTGTCCATGCTCCTTTGAATACGATTTCCTTCAAGTTCACGATAACACCTTCTTATGTTGACAGTGTTTCGTTGATTCTTTTTCCCTTTAAGTTGAGTGCTCAGATATTCTCTTTGTGTAGATAGAATATATGAAAAACAGTGTTACAGTGTGCAACTTTCTGGACACAAAATATACATGTATGGTCCAATTTTTACAACTTCTTAGCCAATTTTGAAAGGAGAGGGAAATGCTTGCGACTAGACTTCTTTACAGAGCATTCAGGCTTTCATTATGCAATTTTTGGACTTACATTTAGGCTGAAATCTTGTATGCAGGGAAAAGAAAAACCAAATCAAGAAAACCAGTCATCTGCCAGGAGAGGTGAGTCCTACATTTTTGTCGAGCCAAGATTTTGATACTCCAACCAAGTACAATTTAATATGAGCTTTGAACATCCATAGCAACGGGATATATGATCATATCAAAGTTAAATTTACTCCTAATATCAGGTCAACCATTTTGTGCTGAAATTTTTCCAGAAAAGTATACATTAGAACTTGGCAGTCCCTAGTATGTTTAATATCTTACTCTAATTCCCTACATACTGTATGATTTTTGGAGGGCTTTATGAGAAGTATCCATGTACATAAATGTAGATGATGTAAAATAATAGTTTTTATCAATGTGACATTATATTTGGTCAAATTACAGGTTAAGTAGTTGCATGAATAGCTGGTTCAGTGGAATGAGCAATTCTTGAATACAGGGCACAAAGGGAAAGGTAAAAAAATGATTAGTACTGGTGCTAAAAAAGCTATACTTCTGAGTTAGTAAGTCAGATGCTTGGTTATGTAATAGTTGAGGTATAACTTTCCCACCAACCATTAGTGAGTTTGATGAATTGATTCTTTGCTGAATCTAGATGCACACAGTGATTTTATTTGCTGATGTGATAGATGGAAAGATTGTTTGTGAGAATACTCTGGATGCTCGTTTGGACATTGTATTCAAGCAGAAACTACCACAGGTATAACTATCATTATCATTAGTTACCACATGTATACTTAATACTTGCAGGAACTTCACCCTCTGAATTACTATCATTAGTCGTTATCTTTACATTGTAGTGTCATTACTTTCTCCCAAGTCTTTCTGTGGCTATATTTAACAATCAGCCACTCTCATGTATTCCACTTCTAAATGCTATAGCACATGTAGTTTATTAGTGAATAAATAAATATCCATGAAACATATTCAAGGAAATAGAAAATTAGTAAGTGATCCAGTTGAGTCTTTTTACCTAAACTTAATTGGCTGACTTGTTGACTGACCAACATGTCAGTTTGTTATTAATGGTAACTTACTCTACGATCTAGATTCAATATGCCATGAAGTATAATTAATTGTTTGAAATTGCAGGTGTTCCTAAGCTAAAGCTGGATGAGCTAGAAATGCTGGATGAACTTCAATACTAATCAAGGGTGTCTACAGAAAATGAATCGAAGCATTGTGATCTACAATGTACTGCAGATGTTGAAACAGATGTTTACAATTTTGGAATTTTGCTGCTAGAGCTGTATCATACACACAATAAACAACTTCGAGGAAGAGCAGAATAACCCATCCCAAATTGTTGCAGTATAAAAAATGTTACCAGAAAATCATGAACTTTTATAGCATCAGTTCAAGTTACTCTTTTTATATTTACATGTTTTTATAGCAATTTCAAATATCTTTGACATATTGTTGACCCGTTTGATTGAGAATTTGTGAATATTTTGGATGTATTTTTTTAAGTGTATAACAGTAATTATGTTATTTAATCAGGTTTTGCATTGTACAAAATTTTGTTTAAGCATGTTATTTTAATTGTTACCAGGTTTTTGGGTCTTGGCATATAGAAACAAAAAAAATATATTTTTTTTAAAATTTGTGGACAATATACGTCGGTTCCCACATGGGCGATGTATAACGCATAGACATTATACATCGGCTTTTTGGACATTATACGTCGCCCTTCTTCGACATTATACGATGGCTTTTTTGACATTATACGTCGCCTTTTTAACCGACGTATATTAAAACTTTATATGTCGTCTTTTTAACCGACGTAAAAGACTCGTGACTTTATACGTCACCCCTCTATACGTTGCCATTTAAACGACGTATAAGACATATTTAACCGACGTAAAAAGCCAGTTTTGTACTAGTGATCAGATCCACTTCTTTAGCTCTTTGTCTCTTGTACATCTCTCTAAGCTTCTTTATAGGCTTTCCAAAGTACTTTACAGCTTGTGGTCCATAAAGCACCTTGGCTTGTTGCAGGTTTCTGACTTGTACAACTCCTTCAGTATTTTGTCTCCACGAGTGTATTCGAGAAGTGGCTAAGTGTTTGATTCGAGAACTAGAATTGACTTGATCGATAACTCTGAGTTCTCGAATACTGTAAAGTTGACATATCGAATCACTTCTCGAATATCTCTTTTCTTCAGGAATCCTTGAGTTGTCGAATGGAGCATTTAACTTATCGAATCCCTGAGATATCGAATAGCTTTCTAAGTCTTTGAGATATCGAATGAACTTTGACTTATTGACTCCTGGAGAACTCAACTGATGCTTTGACTTGTTGACTTCCTGAGTTCTCGAATAGAGTAGGATACATATCGAATCTCTGAGATATCGAATATTGTCTTTTGAGATATCGAATCTCTGACTTCTCGAATGCTAGACTTCTCGAATATAACAAACATACTTATCGAATGGTACTTAGGCAAATTTTCATTCTCCAAACTCTAACTGTGTTTATTTTTGACAGCCTTGTTCTTCAAGCTTGAGGCATGAACCTTGGAACTTCTTTCAAGCATTATTCTCTGACTTTTAAGTACAATTACACAGATAGAAATTGATGCCTATTACAAGTACTAAACAAGTAAAAACTCTACAACTAGAGGTTCCCTCAGTGAAGAGGTCATGTAAGTAATGCAAAGCATTACAAATAATTAGGCTTGTTATTAGATGTATTCAGGCATGCCTCTATGACTAACAATCTCCCCCAAATTGTGAGTAAGACCCTTAGTCACAATTTCATGTCTGATAACAAGCCTAACATACATAAAGATAGAACTTTGACAGTACATGTATGAAATTTGATTAAGAACATGAATAGAACTACAAGGTGAGTAATCTTACACAATATGGTGAAATACTAGCCATTCTCATTTGATTCCTTCTCCATAGCTCTGGCTTGTAGATCATTATATGCCTTATATTTTCTTTATTTTTCCTTTCTTGCATTCTCATCCATAGCTCTTATGATTCCTGCCATAGCATCCAATTCTTCAAGCAGAATAGAGTTCTTGAAATCTTCAAGTACTGGTTTCAGAATGTTGGCAGGATAGTGATTGAGTAGGTTTATTCTTATATTGACATGATCCCCATTTTTCCTCCTATACTTCACCATATAGGGATTGAGTTAAACTCTACACAATCCCTTAGCCCTTAGCTTTTTTGCTTTAACTTCCAGTCTATCAATTTCCTTCTCCCTTTCTATCCATTTCTCAAGGCACCCTTTTCGGATTTTCTCTGCATGATCTCTCTTCATCTTTACAAAATCAACTAGCTCTAGCTTCCATACCCTCTCTACTTTATCATTAGCATCCAACAGTGCAATAATTCTTTCTATGTCATACAACTTGCCCCAATTTTGACACTGCCCTTGTTTGAATTTCTTCTCCCTTCCATCAGTATATTTGATCTCAAGACAGTCATTCACAATGGCAGCATAGTAGATTCTTTGAGCTCTTAGATATTGCAGTTGGTCTTCATCAAAGTCTTCATCTAGTGGTTGGAGTTTCAGTCCTGGATAGATAGTTAGGGCCCTTGACTTAGGTAACCTCATTCTTTTTGCAGTATGCTTGAATTTAACTTTTTCACTCCAATGCTTGGCAGAAACTTTTGATCTTTGCTTGTAGACCACTGTAGTATACCATTAGCAGTTTGCTTTTGGAAACATACAGATGGTTTCTTGATTTGTATCTTCTTCTCTTCTTGAGGTGGCAAAATAGTTGCAGAGGCCATGGGTGTAGATTTTGGTATGTCACTACTAACTGTATTCACCATAGACTTAGAGTCTTGTGTTATGGTGAGATTACAGTTGGCAATGCCTAAGGCTTGCTGTTTTCCACTTTTCCTTTCATAGACCTTGCCTTGGTCATCATCACCTTTCTTGTCCTTGCCATCTTTCTTCTTCTTCTTATCTTCATTACCCTTATCACTCCTGTGATGACTTCTCCGCCCATCACTCCTGTCTTCATCTTCATCATCCTTATTCCTCCTGATTTTGGCCATTTCTGGAACAATGTCAGTTGCAATGAAAGTTTTGAGAATTTTTAGTGCTTCCAACTCATTAGCAGTCCTGAATCCTTGCTTTTTAGTTAGTTTTTCAATGATGGCAAAGATGAGACTATGGTTATGAGGAATAAGATGCTTGAGGATGACCAGTTGCTTGATCTCATCAATTCTTGTTCCAAATTGATAGATGATAGTTCTAGGATTTGTAATCACTTCAGGCAGTCTTGAGGGTTGCTCATTCCTCAAATCATCATATAGACTGTTGTTGTTCTTATTCTCATTCCTCTTCTCAACCAAGTTGATCAACTCATTTACCTCAGAGAATTTTAGGGCCTGAAGAGTCTTGTAGGTTAGATGCCACATCTTGGACCTTGCCACCATCACTATCTCTTTGAACCACACACTGTCAACTCTCTTAGACACCACAGAGAGGTAGTCAATCTGCTCCTTTAAACTCCTCAGATAAAGTTGAGTATCACCAGCTTGTTCTCCAGAGACTTTCAGAAACTCCAAGAATGCATCATCATGGTAGACATTAGACTTTGCAACTTCTTGTAGCTTGGCCTCAGTAACTACCTTTACTTCTACAGGCTTGGCATTTAAAGTCTTGGAGGATGGAGGTTTGTCAGATGGCATACTCCCTGCAACTACAGTAGTAGTAATGTTTTGTTGTTGGCCACTTGGAGTAGTGATGTGCACAGGTGGATAAGTAACAACTGGCAGAGTAGTTGGAGGTTCATCAATTTTGGCTTTCCCTTTGCCTGGAACATGGGTTGTAGCTTTTGAAGTTCTTGGATGACCACCCTCAGAGATGGTTATGCCTTTCTCCTTAAGTCTCTCCTCTTTAGGTTTCTCCCCCTTAGGTTTTAAGTTCTTTAAGGTCATCTTCTCCCCCTTAGGATTGTTGTCAGGCACAGAGGCTGGAGTAGTGGCCTTTGGGTTGGAAGAGGTGGGATTGGTAGATTCATCAGGAAGAGAGAGCCCCATGTGCTTTATCATTGCAGACAGCATCTGTTATTGGTGAAGAAGGACATTAGCTGTGGTGGTGGCTTGAGTGTCCAACTGCTCAGAGAGGTTGGCAACTGTGTCTGTAAGATGAGCATTTTACTGATTGAGAGAGACCACCTCCTTTTCAAGAGTATCCACCTTGGTGAATAACTCAGTGGCCTTGAAACCAGAGAGAGATTGATCCTTGAGTCTCTGCACCTCATGCTTGGTCATGTCATGGAGAGGAACATCAATCACCAATTTATCACCATATTGGTTGGCAAAAAGAACTCTAAGGACTGCATTGGCTTCTGTTGTTTGAGTTGACAATTTTTCCATGTGAGTAACCATACTTTTGACAGACCCTTGAACCAATAGCATTGAGTTGTCCATTTTGATGCATTCAAACTTGAAGAGTTAATTATCCTTGAGAACAGTGTCCAGTTGAGGGAATTTGGCATCAAAGGCCCTTTTTATTACCTGCACCTCTTTGATTGTGGCTACACACACTTCATTAACTTCTGTCTTGAGGCCCTTACCAAGATAGTGTGCAGCCTTTAGAATTCCCTTGTAGGTGTCATTCATTGCTTCATACACATCACTAGGGGTGAGAGACTTGGCATTGGACCCTAGTGAAGTGATGTACTCTTCTCTGATGTACTGAAGACCATTTGAAAGAGGAATGTCATATTTCCCTTGCAGCCAATCATCTACATTACCATCTCTTTCAGCCTCATTTGCTATTTTCTCCTTTTGCATCTCCACAAGTTCCTTATGGCATAGCAGAATGGCTTTATATTGAGGATTTGGCATGTTTGAGGTAACTAGATATTGTGCAATCTTGACAAACTCAGGAATCTGATCCACAACTAAGCTTTGAAGTGCTTCAACCGTCAATTTTGATGGAACAGACCCTGATCCTGAAGCACTGTCATGTTGCACAGGCTTCAGCCATTGTGACATGAAGTCAGAGCTAGAGCTAGGCAAGCTAGACTCCTCAGTTACAGATGAAACTTCTGTAACCGGATGGAATGACTCTACTACTGTTGTCTTCACAGAAGTGGGATGAGTTACAACAGTAGTTGACACAGACACAGAGTCTCTAGTGAAAACTAGTGAATCCTCTATGTTTATGATGGTGTCATTAGGATATGCCCCAGCTTGCATTCCCTCACCATCTGAATGTGGTTCCTGGGTGGTGAGCAAAGTGTCATGCACTAAGTCACTTGAGTCCATTGGCTTACCAAGAGGAGAAAATTCTTAGTGATCAATACCTTGCTCTTTAAATGCTTGAGTTGCGGGCTCTAAAGAAATATGAGATATAGATTCTAGAAGAGAAGTGTCTTTTAGAGTAGATTTTGGCAACTCCCCCTGAGAAGTTGATTTCTAATCTAAACCACTTGAGCACAGCAACTTCCAGCAGCTATGTATTCAGCCTCAGCTGTGGAAGTTGACACAGATTGTTGTTTCTTGCTGTACCAAGAGACTAATCTTTGTCCAAGAAACTGGTAGCTACCTGAGGTGCTTTTCTTATCAACTCTGCATCCAGCATAATCAGCATCATAATAACCAACCAGACTGAACCCAGTGTCCTTAGGATACCATAAACCCAAGTTTGGAGTGCCCTTCAGATATCTAAAGATCATCTTTATAGCAATCAAATGTGACTCTTTTGGATTTGATTGAAACCTTGCACACAAGCATGTAGCAAACATGATGTCTGGCCTACTTGCAGTGAGATAGAGTAGAGAGCCAACCATGCCTCTGTAAACTGAGATATCTAATTTCTTGCCTTTAGCATCTTCATCCAATTTGGTGGCAGTGGCCATGGGAGTCTTTGCAGGTGAGCAGTCTTCTAAGTCAAATTTCTTCAATAGATCCTTGATGTACTTGGTTTGACTGATAAAGATACCATCCTTTCTCTGACTAACTTGCAACCCAAGAAAGAATGTCAACTCTTCCATCATGCTCATCTCATATCTGCTCTGCATGAACTTAGAGAATTTCTCACACAGCTTCTCATTTGTAGAGCCAAATATGATATCATCCACATAGATCTGAACTAGGATAATATCATCACCATGCTTCTTGTAAAATAGTGTCTTGTCCAATGTACCTCTATTGAATTGATTTTCAAGAAGAAATTGGGATAAAGTGTCATACCATGCCCTTGGAGCCTGCTTAAGTCCATACAATGCCTTAAGCAATCTGTAGACGAATTTTGGAAAATGTGGATCCTCAAAGCCAGGTGGTTGTTGCACATAAACTTCTTCTTCCAACTCTCTATTCAGAAATGCACTCTTGACATTCGTTTAATAAACTTTAAAGTTTGAATGAGCAGCAAATGACAAGAAGATTCTGAAGGCTTCCAATCTAGCAACAGGAGCAAATGTCTCATCATAATCAATGCCTTCCTGTTGAGAGTATCCTTTTGCAGCTAACCTTGCTTTGTTTCTTACTATTACACCATCTTCATCCATCTTATTCTTCAGAACCCATTTTGTTCCAATAATGGTTCTGTTCTTTGGTGCAGGCACAAGTTCCCATACTTTGCTTCTTTCAAATTGATTCAGCTCCTCTTGTATAGCAATAATCCAATCTGGATCCAACATTGCATCATCAAGTTTCTTAGGCTCAATCTGAGATAGAAAGCAACCATAGAGGCACTCATTTTGAGTTGCTCTCCTAGTTCTCACTCCTGCATTTGGATCTCCAATAATTTGCTCTACAGTGTGTGACCTATCCCATTTCCTTGAGTGCTCAGTTTGATTTCTCAACCTTGATGTTGCTTCATCATCCAAGTCATGATCATTTTCATTTCCTCCCCCTGTGAAGTTGCTATTATTCACACGTGTGTCTTGGATGCTAGTCTCTTCACTGTTGATTGGATCAGATTCTTCTCTTGCTTCATCGTTCACTTGAGTTTGTTGAACTAGAGTTTCAACTTCAGTTTCAATCTCTTCATCAGAATCATCTAGATTTTCAAACTTTAATGGATCTCTATCTTCATCATTGGCTTCTTCTAATCCAGGTAGTTTGCTGTCATCAAATGTCACATTTGTGCTTTCCATAACTTTCTTTTGACCGATGACATAAACTTTGTATGCAATTCTCTCCATAGAATAGCCAAGAAAAATTCCTTCAAATGCCTTTGCATCAAACTTCCCAATATATTCTGAATGGTCTTTCAACACAAAGCATTTGTTTCCAAAAGTATGAACATACTTTAGAGTAGGCTTCTTTCCAGTCATTAAATTGTAAGGTGTCTTTCAAGTGTTTTTGTTGATGAGGGTTCTGTTCTGGATATAGCATGCAGTGCTCACAGCCTCGGCCCAAAAACATGTAGGCATCTTTGCATCAAGCAACATTGTTCCAGCAGCCTCAATTAGAGTTCTATTCTTTCTCTCAACTACTCCATTTTGTTGTGGAGTCCTTGGAGCTGAGAATTGTTGAGAAATGCCATTCTCTTTGCAAAATGCTTCAAGTAAGGCATTTCTGAACTCTGTTCCATTATCACTTCTCAATGCAATCACACTTGCATTGTTGGCTTTTGCTTCCTTATCAACTTTCTTTATGTGCTCAATGATTACTTGTGGAGCCTCATCCTTTGACGCTAGAAATTCCACCCATGTATACCTTGTGTAGTCATCAACCATCACTAGGGCATACTTCTTTCTTGAGAGTGACATAATATTGACAGGCCCAAACAAATCCATATGAATTAATTGCAGGGCTTGGTGATTGATGTCACTGTCTTTGACTTGTGGCTTGACCATTTCATCTTTCCTTTTTGGCAAGCCTCACACACTCCTTCTTGACAGAATTCAAGTGTGGGCATGCCTCTCACTAACTCTCTTTTGACTAGAGAATTAATGGCCTTGAAGTTCAGGTGTGATAACTTCTTGTGCCATAGCCAACAATCTTCATTTGATGCTTTTGAGTAGAAGCAACAAACTTTGTCCTTGTTTGCAGAGTCCATATTGGCTACAAATAGGCTTCTTTTTCTTACTCCAGATAGAGCAAAATCACCAGTCTTCTTGTGGGTGATCAAACATTCATCTTTGTCAAAATTTACCTTGAATCCTCTATCAGTAAACTGACCAACACTTAGCAGATTATGCTTGAGACCCTTGACTAGTGCTACATCTTCAATGATGACATTGCCAACTTTTAACTTGCCATATCCCAATGTGTTACCCATGCTGTCATCTCCAAAAGCAACCATTGGGCCAGCCTTCTCCTCATATTGTGCTAGCAGGGCCATATCAACAGTCATGTGATTTGAGCATCCACTGTCCAAAATCCACATGACCTTCTTTTCACTTTCTTTGCCCTGCAAGCACAAAAGTATTACTTCTCCTTTGGTACCCAAACAAGTTTGGGTCCACTTCGCTTAGAAACAGATTTATCAAAAACAACATGCTTATCAACTTTCTTAGGACTAGTCTTCTTATCACTGTTAGAAGTCTTAGAAACTGAGTTCTCAGACTTAGGTGATAGTGGTACCTTCCTAACTCTAGGAGGACTTGAAGACTCTGGCCTTGTGTAGTGTGTGTGAATGTTGTGATTGATGCAACCATCCATGAATTTTCTTCTCAAATTAAAACAGCTAGTCATACCATTCATGTTGCATGGCATACAATCAAGTTTATCATAGAAAGGTGAATCTCTATGTCTTAAAGGCACAGAGCAATCATAGAAAGGCTTAGCTACACTACCAGTTGGTTTCTTGCATGCATGAGTTAAGTGATTAGTGCTAAAACAGTTTTGACAAACTTTCCTAGGGGCATTTGGCACATAATCATAATTATTATTCTTGTTTATACCTAGCTTGCCATTCCTATTTTGTTTCTTATTAGCCACTTTCTTCTCAGATTCATTTTTCCCAACTGAAACAAACTTCACAAACTTCTCAGGTCTAGGTCTACCTCCTACAGGCTTCTTGGCTTTTGCCTTAACACTCTCACTCTTAGAGGATGCTGGTTGTTCACTAGACTGTGCCTCATCCTCATCATTCAACATTTGCTTAATGAGTAAGGCATCCTCATCAATTTCAAATGTTGGTTCTTTAAAAATTGGAGACTAAGTCTTTTTCAAAATGTGAGGCACTTCCTCCTGAATAACTATGTCATCTTCAATGACAGCATATCCTTTCCTCTGTTTAAGAGTGCCATAGTCAAGTCCAATGGTAGCCTTGGGTTTAGCTTGGTTTTTCTCATGGTAGGACTGCAATAGACTAGAGGAGTTCTTAAAGGTTTTCAGTTTGAATTAATTTTCAGCTAGTTCATCCCTAAGAGCCTTCTCAACCTGACTAGCACATAGAACCTTATTCTGCAGATATTCAACTTCTTTCTTAAGGTTATCTACTTGCATAGCAGTTAGCTCAAGTTCCTCATTCTTCTTGTTTAACAATTCATTCTTAGGAGACAGTTTGGCAATCTCTTCATTAGCAGCAGTCATACTAGTATGAATATTAAACATTTCAATAGACAGTTGTTCAACCATGCATTTATACTCAAAACAAACATATCTATGGTAGTGAGAGATGGTACCTGAGAGTCAGATAGAGATTGTTCATCCTTGGAATCAGCCATCAAGGCATAGTTGCAGAATTCTTGCTCCTCTCCATCACTATCAGAGTCATCCCAACACTTCCCTTCAGCTATGTAGGCCTTGCCTTATGTTTGATTTTTCAGAAGGGCCTCATACTTAGCTTCAAGCTCTAGAAACTCCTTATCCTTCTTTTTAGGCTTCTTGCATTCACTGGAAAAATGCCCTAGGTCATTGCATCTATAACACCTTATAGATGACCTATCCACATGGCTGGTTTTGAATTTTTTCTTGTTTGCTTTCACAGGTGCCTTGCTCTTGTTGAATGAATGGTTTTGGGGTCTAGGTTTGAAGGGTTGGTTCCTCTTGAATCAGATGTTTGGAAACTTTCTGGCCATGAAAACATATGAAGTGTTTTCCATGCCATCTTGCTCATCAAGAGTATAGAACTCTCCTTCTTCCTTCTCCTCAACAGGTTCAGTCACTTCACCTTCATTTTCTTCATCATCTACTATCTCTTCTATCCTCAGCTGACTTGTAGATGCTTCTAGATCTTGAACAGATTTGCTGACAATCAAGGCACATGAAGTGTTTATCATTCTACCTTGGTTGGCTTGGATAGCCCTCTTCTGAAGCAACTCAAGCTCATGAGTCTTTAAAACCCCATAGAGCACATCATATGTGACTTTGTTCAAATCTCTTTCCCTCAAAGAAATGACCCTCTGCTCTAGGTGGTTTGGAGAAGATAATAGAAACTTCATGTTCAACTCCTTAGTACTGTAGACCTTGCCATTCATTTGTAGCTCAGTCACCAACTTGTGAAATCTCTCAAAAATGTCAGTAATGCTTTCCTTGGACTGTGCCATGAAAGCTTCATACTGAGTGACCAGTATCTGTTTCTTGTTCTCTCTGACCTCCTCTGTTCCTTCACATAATACCTCAATATGATCCCATTGAAAGGTTTTGGGGCAACAAGCACAACGGAAAAACGATAATAAACAATAAAACCGAAACCTAACCCTAGGATCCGTGTATAAGATATGCTGATTATGGAGAACAGAATTTGTACCTTATAAAAGCTTTCCGATTCGGTTGACAGATGGAGGTCCAAGAACGATCACCACACAGCCCTCTCAGTGAGATCTGCTTCGCTAATCAGTCCACACGAACGCACGATTGTCTCCGCAATCTCCGGAGTTGGTACTAGCCGTAATCTGCCCTCTATCTCGATCTCTCTCTCTAGCCTCTCTTGATGTAGAGCTGCTAGGGTTTTTGCTAAAAAACGATTTTGGCAAAGTCTCTCCCTAAACCAATACATCTCTATGTATTTATAAGAGAGAATGAGCTGGGCTTAACCCTAATCGGTTTGGGCTTCTACTAAAACCAAACTGATTTGGGTTTTAATGATTTAAATTCGAAATCTAATTAACTAAGTCCAACTTAATTAATTAAATAACCAATTTCGAATTTTATCATCAATTAATTTAAATTCAAAATTTAAATTAAAACTCCTTTTAAACGTTCTTATTGTGTAACCCTTTAGGTTATTATTACGTTGGCAATAATTTTAATATGCAATAATAAAATTATAAACAATGAGCGGCATCTAGTAATACATCATTGCTACCCAAGTAATAATAATTGGTGATCCAATTAAACCTTTCGTGATTAATGTTTCCGTGTAATATAATCCCTTTAACCATATATTATAGATTAAACTCGAGGCATGTAATTAGTCATCCTCATCAATGTTTAATCCAGTTTCCTTGATCAATGAGTAGACTATTAAAAACAAATCAATATTTGAGCATGGCCATGCATTTTCATAGTCTCACTCAATCAAGAGGCCAATAATATCTCTCCTAAGAATAGGAGGGTTAAATCCTTTATCTATCATTCATATTTCTCATATGTCTCATAATATACCCGATGTACATTTTTATCATCACCCGGTCAAAGGTAACTTTTAATGTAGTCAAAGTATATTAATCCTCGTATAGAAATATAATGATCTCAAGTCTAAGGATCATTACACCATTATCACTGTGAGTCTTTCTAATGACATTATCAACATGTAGAAACTCACTGTGGGTCAATCCAGTGCCATGTAGAATATTACATGCACCTATGTTCTTGACTTTAGTATCACTATACCTATGACCAATGAGATGTGGTCATCAGTCAACAAACATACTAATCTTTATGAATTATAATTGTCCCATATTAATAATGTTCGATTAGGGATATTTAGGAAAATAACACTATTCTTATAATCTCATTTTTAAGTCACATACTTAAAGATATAGAATACATGTTACATATTCCAAGGACATTTATTGTTCTAATATTTATATCGCAGTAAATAAAGACATAATAAATTTATTGTTGAATAATCGATATAACATAATCACTGAATAACAAAATAGTCTATCCTAGAATTACATTGTCTCTAGGGCACTAACACTATCACCCACATCTCCTTTCCTATTTTGCAAGAGGCAATGCTAGCAAACATTGACATCTCCATAGAATCTATGATCAACAACATGAGATGACTGTCAAGGGCAACCATCTCCTTTTCTGTCTCTGTCCATTTAGATGATTCTTTAGCCACATAAGATCTTGGAATGGTAACAGTTCCAACAGTCTTCTCAGGAATCTCCTATTGTGGAACAAAGGGCCCATTCTTGAGTATCTCAGGATATAAAGGATTAGCAGCTTTGATGAACAACTGCATTTTGATCTTCCAGAGGTTGTAGTTCTCTTTGTCGAACTTAGGGACCTTCACCGTTCCAGTAGTCTTCGGTGTATTCATGATCGTTTTCTGTTTTTGAATAAACAGCCTGCTCTGATACCACTTGTTGAATATTGAACACACAAAAGAATACATAGGGGGGGTGAATGGATTCTTTAACTTTTCTTGTTCTTAAATCTGTTTTGGAGTATGTAACAAGATATGTGTTATGTGTGTGCAGAAATATGAATGTAGATAATGAACAACACAAGACACGATATCACTTTAATCTAATATTTTATTAGATAAAGATTTGCTACAACCTGTTAATACAAATGATAGTATTCTCAGCCTCATTTTTCTCAGAGAGATGTACTCTTAGAATGTATGTGAAAAACTCTACTTCTAAAGAAGTGAGGTTGTGTCCTTATAGAACATGAGCACAACCTGCTTACTACAAATAAGATTACAGGATAAATTACTTTCTCATATGTCTATCCTTTTTGAGCAAGCATCTAAACGGCTACAGGTTTGACTCATTTAGGTTCTACTCAGATCCACTTCTTTAGCTCTTTGTCTCTTGTACATCTCTCTAAGCTTCTTTGTAGGCTTTCCAAAGTACTTTACAGCTTATGGTCCATAAAGCACCTTGGCTTGCTGCAGGTTTCTGACTTGTACAATTCCTTCAGTATTTTGTCTCCATGAGTGTATTCGAGAAGTGGCTAAGTGTTTGATTCGAGAACTAGAATTGATTTGATCGATAACTCTGAGTTCTCAAATACTGTAAAGTTGACATATCGAATCACTTCTCGAATAGCACTTTTCTTCAGGAATCCTTGAGTTGTCGAATAGAGCATTTAACTTATCGAATCCCTGAGATATCGAATAGCTTTCTGAGTCTTTGAGATATCGAATGAACTTTGACTTATTGACTCCTGGAGAACTCCAATGATGCTTTGACTTGTTGACTTCCTGAGTTCTCGAATAGAGTAGGAGACATATCGAATCTCTGAGATATCGAAATAGATATCGAATATTGTCTTTTGAGATACCGAATCCCTGACTTCTCGAATGCTAGACTTCTCGAATATAACAAACATACTTATCGAATTGGTACTTAGGCAAATTTTCATTCTCCAAACTCTAACTATGTTTATTTTGATAGCCTTGTTCTTCAAGCTTGAGGCATGAACCTTGGAACTTCTTTCAAGCATTATTCTCTGACTTTTAAGTACAATTACACAGATACAAATTGATGCCTATTACAAGTACTAAACAAGTAGAAACTCTACAACTAGAGGTTCCCTCAGTGAAGAGGTCATGTAAGTAATGCAAAGCATTACAAACAATTAGGCTTGTTATTAGATGTATTCAGGCATGCCTCCGTGACTAACAATGGGCATACATAGATTTTTAATTTTTTTTTAAAATTTCCTCAACCTAGCATGGGCCAGGGACCCCCTGGACCCAGGTCCGTCCCTGTTGTTGAGGAGCTACAGAACTCCCATAGGATAAACACACTGTGTAAGTAATAATTTTGTTGTTTCCAATCTTGTTGGGCCAGAGGCCCACTTAGACAAGAAATGCCATCAAAATCCCATTTAGATAGCTCTATATATAATATTGTAGCTCCAACTTGTAAAGGATTGGCATTTTAATATACTAGCTTAAAACCCGTGTGATGCACAGATTTCTTTTAATATTATATGATTTTTTTTATTAATTTGAATTAATTTTTTAAAAATATAAATTTTGGTAGCTTAAATTTTTCAATAAGATGATTTGATAATAATTATATAAATGTTATCCATGATAATTCTAGAAAAGAAGAAATTTTAGTTAAAAAATATTGAAAAGATGATAAATTTTAGTTGAAAAAGTCAATCGGTTAATTAAAAGTAATTATAAATTATTTTTTAATTTTAATAAATATAATGCCTGTGATTTAATTAGAAAAAGAGAGATCTTAGTTAGAGAAAATTAAAAAGGAAACTTGTTTTAGGTGAAAAAGGTAATTGATTATTTTATAGTAATTATAATTTAATTATGTTATTTTACTAAATAATATTGCTCGTAAAGTTTTTAGAAAAGAAGAAATTAATGTTGCCGTGATATTTTTAGAAAAATAGTGATTTTAATTAGAAAATATAGAAAAGATGATACGTTTTACCTGAAAAAAATTGATTGATTAATTATTAATATTAGAATATAGTTATTTTATTTTATTAAATAGAACCGCCCGTGATGTAATTGAAAAAGGGAGATTTTAGTTAGAGAAAATAGAAAAGGTAATGTGAAAATTAAAAAGGTGACATGTTTTAGGTGGAAAAGTAATTGATTAGTTTATAGTAATTATAATTTAATTTATATTATTTTACTAAATAAAATTGATCGTAGTGTCGTTCGAAAGTGAGAAATTAATGTTGTCTGTGATATTTCTATAAAAAAAGGAATTTTATTTATGAAATATGGAAAAGATGATACGTTTTAGCTGAAAAAAATAATCGGTAATTATTAGTATTATATTAATATTTTAATTTATTAATTAGAACCACCCGTGATATAATTGGAAAAAGAGATATTTTAGTTACAAAAAAGATAAAAGGTAACGTGTTTTGGCTGAAAAAGGTAATTGATTAGTTAATAGTAATTATAATTATAATATAATTTTTTATTAAAAAAAATTGCTCGTAGTGTTTTTAAGAAAGGATAAATTTTAGTTAGATAAAATATAAAAGATATTGTGTTTTACCTGAAAAAGGAAATTAATTAGTTAGTGAAAAATAGGAAAGGTAATATATTTAATTTGAAAAAGGAAATTAATTAGTTAGTAAGAGGGATTTTATCTATAATTAAGTAAGAGTAAATAAGTAAAATCACTAGGTACCGTACCAACCAAACTTTTAATGTTTCGGCTTTTACATAATAGTATAGATTTCAACAATAGCGCTAGAAGGAGGGCTAACCTCCTCATAAAAAATTTTAATCAGCTACCAAACATCAACAATAACTAATCAACAGCTCGAGCTTCAATATTTCATAATCGACCCCAATTCTCCGTTTAAAACGAAGAATGGCCGATAGAGCTCAATGAAGGAGTAAACAAACCACAAACACTCGCGATGTTCTAAATGTTAAGCGCATTGAAAAACCTAAAGTTTTGCTGGATCCATAGGCGTTGTTTAATTCAACTCCGAGACTTAGCATATCAGATCCGTTAAATGGAACTCGCAAGTTGTTTGGCTATATTTATTTTAACACACAGCAGGGGTCGTACGGCCTGTCGAACAGCCGTACGGCTGCCTGTACGTGATAAAATCTTCAAGATAATACATTAAACACCTCCCGACATCGCGAGCTTTCATCTTCTAACTTCCTTCTTGAATAATCTTCGCTTTCATGCCCAAATTAAGCCATCTTTTCAACAATTAAGCACGAGGCACTGAAAGATGAAAAACATAACAAATATTAATAAAACAACATTCGAAACTAACAAAAATGCAAAAGAATAAAAGACAAAACGTGTATAAAATACACGTTATCAAATCTTCCCCCACTTAAACTTTGCTAGTCCCGAGTAAACTAAAATTAACATAACTATATACTCCTAACTAGTACCACTTCCGTAGGTGATCACGGTTGCATTTGGCATATGCAACAAGCCCTTGGAACCCCTAGGTAGCCCTAGTGGACGAGTGAGGTCTCGTGAGGGTTTATAGATGATGTACCCACAAAATCACAAAAAATCACCAATAAATAAAAAAAAAAAACTAACAATACCTACTAATTAAACTAACTACTACACTCACATGTCCGAATTGTCTACTTGTAACTAAAATCAAACATATAGAGCTATTCACCTTGTCATCCACTATAACGAGCTAACAACCAATTCAAGAATCAAGATAACACACCTTGTGCAAAATGTAACCATGACATTAAAGATAGAATGATTGCACTTCAATCGTGAACACTAGACAAGATTATCACAAAGCATACATGGCCTCGCATTAAGAAGATGAAATCGTATGGTGAAAAATCTCACATCTCTCAATTATGTATCACACAAGTATGGGCTAGAGATTTCACTCAACTCCAAGTCTAAATGCATGCGCTCTACTTGACCTTGCATGTTCACCTAAAATCCGGATTGCACCAAAAACAAGGAATTCATAAAATGGGTTGTAATGAGGCTTGGGTGAAGGCGTGAAAATTTAAGTTCAAGGAAGGTGTAAAAGTCTCGCTAGTTGAGTCAAAACGACGCTTGCTCGCTTCATCCACCAAATTCTCAACTAAAGAATGTCTTCACTCATTTACAATTACAAAACACAACCACATTTACCAAGAAAATTGAAACAAAATAAAGTACAAAGATTTATTGCTTTTTTTTCTTTTTTTTTCTTTTTTTTTTACATCCCCTTTATTATTATTTTTTAGCAAAGGGAATGCATAACACAAAAAAAAAATGCTACAAAGAACTTTGAACCACATCTAGATATACACATCAAACCAGTTCCCACTTACAATAAATAGACTTCTTCCTCTTCACAATTTCTCCAAATTCACATGATTTCCGATCAATTCTTTTTCCAAGACTCAACTAGCTCAACTAGGTCGAGAGTGAAGTATTTGGCTATGACTCATGTATAACAGGGAAGAGTGACGAAGAAAAATATGGATACAAGCTTCAAAGGGGTAACTAGGGATTATTTTCATGGTTCACAAGCTAAAAAGGTCAAAAAGGTTGTCCTAAATAGAATTTCCTTATTATGGTGCATCCATGAATGAAGGTTTAATGCAAGCCCTAGAGCAACAAACACACATAAAGAGGGAGCAACACACAAGCAAAAGAATCATCGTTCAAGGCCTCACAAGGTTTAAGTTTTAATAACATCTTCTCGATTTGATTCCATGTATGCTAAGAGATAATCGTCATGCTCACAATTTAATTACAAACATCTAGACTTTTCATGCCATTTTAAGAGTGTGTGTGTGCAAAAGAGGTGCATCAATCTTATAGATTCACATCAAATTGATAATGCTAGACACGAAATAGGAGAAAACAAGGTTGCAAGCTCACAATGTCATAAATTTTACAAACAAGTAAACACACTCATGACTAAACTCATTTCCCAATTGCAAACAAAACGGACATCAAATGAAACAAAAAAAAAATACTAATACTAGCTACGCATACTATACAAGGATGAACATAAACAAGCCTTCCCCCACTTAAAACATGGCATGTCCTCATGCATGACAAATAAAAATGAAGTAGAGATATGAGTGAAAGAGAACTCCCATGAAAATAAATAACAAGAACCGGGAGCAAAGCCACTCAAACTTCTCAGAATCCAACTTCGAAATTGCACGCCAAGAATTGAATTAATGCCACGAACAATCAACCCACAAAAATAACCAACAAGCGAAATCCACACCTACAAAGCCACTTCAAAACACTAATTAAGGATATAGAAATAATAAAAATATTTGTTTTTGTTTTTTTTTAAAAAAAATAAAATAAACTAAAATAAAATAACTAACCAATTAATAATAAAATAAAAAAAAATAAAAATAAAAATCAAATCTTAGTTAAAACTAAAATAATAATAAAAGCAAAAATCAAATTTTAAAAACTAAAACTAAAATAAAATAACTAAGTAATTAATAAAAAAAATCAAATTTTAAAACTAAAATAAAATAAAATAACTAAGAAATTACTAATAAAATCAAAAATCAAAAACCAAATTTAAAGTGACTTTAAATTGATTTCTGAATTTATAAAATATGTTTAGTTTAGAAAATTAAAAACTAAAATCAAAATTAAAAAGAATTAAATTTTGTTTTTTGGTTTTTTTTTAAAAAAAAAGATAAAATAAAATGAAATGAAATAAAAATAAAATTAAAAAAATACAATAATAATAATAATAATAATAATAATAATAATAATAATAAACTAACAAATTAATAATAAATCAAAATCAAATTTTAAATCTAAAATAAAATAAAATAAAATAACTAAGAAATTACTAATAAAATCAAAATTCAAAATTCAAATTTAAAGTAAATTTAAATTGATTTCTGAATTTATAACATTTATTTAGTATAGAAAATTAAAATTAAAAATCAAAATCAAATCTAAATAAATGGATAAAAAAAAGAAATAAACAAAAACAAAACAAAAACAAAACAAAAAAAACTAAACAAAAAAGAAAAACAAACAAAAGTAAAAGGGGGGGGTGCGTTTGTTATGGAAAAAGAAAAGGGGAGCAGGGGGGTGGGGAGAAAGTAGTCGTGGGTGGAAGTGGATGGAATGGGTGGTGCGGGAATTGTAGGTGTGGGGGGGGGAATAAGGTGGAGGCTACTGTGAGTGAAGGCAGGGGGCGGAGGGGTGAAGTAGAGAGGAGAAAAAAGGGGGAGGTGGGTCGAAGGGGCTGTAGAGGAGGAGAGGAGAGTAGAAATTTGGTGGAGATGGAGGTGGAGTTGATTGTTTGTTGGTCGGAGGAAATGAGGCATTGATGAAGGCAGCGCGGCGGAATTGAACGAAAGAGGAGGAGGTGCTGCGATGGTGGTGAAGGAAGTAGTGTTGTTTGTTGTTGAATGGGTGAGGTGAAGGAAAAAAAAAAGAGTGGAGGAGATAAGGGAGATGGGTGAACCGGTGGTGTAGTGGAAAAGAAGGTATTGGAGGCTGCGTACGGTGGGGTGTTGTGGTGTTTGTAGAAGAAAGGCGGGGAGATTGCGGAAATGATGGACTGAATTTACGGAGGAGATGGTGGTTGTTAAATGAGGGAGAAGGGAAGTGATGAATTGGGTTGGAATGGAGGGGTGGAAATGGTGGATTGCAGGAGGGTGTTGGACGGGGAAGGAGACGGGAGATGGAGGATTTCATTCGGTGGTGACGTTTGGAGGTGCGAAGTGTTGAAGGAGAAGTGGATTGTTTGCTCTGTTTTGTTGTTGAAGTCTATTTTTTTTTTAAAGAGCTGTACAGCCTGTTCAACAAGTGGGTAGGGAGATAGAAAAACCTCTCATTTTGAACTACAACACGGACAGAAACTAGCAAAATCATGTACAGCCTGCTGCACGGTCTGTAGCCCGTCTGATAGCCTGTACGGCCCTAAAATTTATAAATTTGATTTTTTTTTCAAAAATTCACACAAATCCTTGAATGCTTGAATAAAATATAAATTCCTGAAAACATGAAACAAACATATCAAGGCACGAGTGGAACAAATATAAAAATCATAAAAAATTAAAATTAACGATACTAAATATTATTGAGCGGGGCGTTATTATTACAATTTTTTTTTTTGAAAATCTATTATAAAATTCATTAATCACACCACAAAAATACATAATTTTTTTTTTGTTATTTTCTTAGAATTAAAATAGATGAAAAATGGAATCCCCACTCACTAATATTTAGATCAATCCTCAAACCCACAATATGCATAACACCCTACATAAATGCAAGCGAGGAACAAAATCTAACACACGCATAAAAATATATAAATACATACGTACCTTGGGTTGCCTCCCAAAAAGCGCTTTGTTTATTGTCGTTGGCTCGACTTATTTATACACGTATTATAACTAATGAGGTGAAAAAGCAAATAAATGCACATACCTACGAATCAATAATAAAAACAAGGTGTGCAAATATACCTTTGATCCATAAAAATATAAAAATATTTTTATGATCTTCACATCTTCAAGAGACTTTGAAAAAGAAAAGTAGTTAGAAAAATCGTCAGAATAATCATTATAAGCACGACTCAAAAATTCCTCCCAAATTGGATCCTTATATACCGAAGCAAAAAATTCAACCTCATCAATCTTAAGCTCAAATTCCTTCTCAATTTTAATTGGACATTCATCAATTTTTATCTCATCTACCAATTCATTAAGCACAAAAGTATTTTCTAAATTTGGTAGATCCTCAGCTACATCCAATTTATCATTGTCAAGCTTAGGGCAATCGTCAACTAAACAAGCAAATTCATCATGCACAACATTTTCATCAATTACAAAACAAGAATCGTGATTAGTAGGAGGATTGACCTCCTCTAATCGACTCACGGTTTCGGCTAGTTGACTCATTTGCTTTTCCAAGTTGGATATGCTTTGAGAAGTGATGTTTTCCAAGTTGGATATACTTTGAAAAGTGGCGTTTTGAAATTGGAGGTTGTTTGCCGCCATTTGTTTCATCATTTCTTCAAGTGATGACAATGTAGATGAAGACCCTTGATGGTCTTGGAAATTATATTACGGATCATAGCATCGATTTTTAAAAGCAAGTTGGAGGTTGTTTACCGCCATTTGGTTTATCATCTCCTCTAATGATGATAAGGAAGATGAAGAAGACCCTTGATGGTCTTGGGAATTATAATGCGGATCATAACATTGATTTTCAAAAGCATATGAATAATCGATGCTAGGAGGGTAAGGATCATAGCATGAGTTTGTAGAATATGTAGAATTCACCTGATACGCATTAAAATTCTGAAAAGAATTAAAATCTTGATATCGTTCTTGATCATAGGTGAAATCTTGAGCGTTATTCCAACCAAAATAGTTATCCATCGTCTCCTGAAAGAGTTAGTTCATGTCTATATACAATAAACATGAAGACACACCAATAACAAAAAACAAAGAAAGAAAAAAAAACTATATACAAAGATAAAATCTAAACTATAAGAAACAATTAACTCAAAATTAATATTGTTGCCTTCCCCGGCAGCGGCGCCAATTTGAAGGTAGTGTTTTTCGAAGTTCGTTCACAGGGAAGGACTCTCAATATTGATTTCGAGTAGATTATCTCTTACAATCTAGAAGTGTGTAAATGGGGGGTTTTGAGTTGGTTGTGGTGTTTTAAAAAACACCTTGCCTACGATAAATAAATTGCTACAAAAACACAACTAAGTTAATGGCTAATATCCAAATTTGCCAACACAACAACACAATGAGCAAATTAACAAGACAAGAGATATTTGACCCAAGGATTATGGATATTCAAGCACTTCAACCCCACAACAAGCAAATATATCCAACTCTACCTAACCAAGATAATTGGTGAAGCACACAATCACTTATTTCTCTTCTATTATAAACACTAATTTAGTGAAGCACATAAATTAGCTCTCTTGACAATAGCAACCAATAATGAAGCACTATCAATTTAACCAAGTCAAGGAATTAAACAAAGAGAGGCTAGGACAAACCCAAGGATGAGAAGCTCAACCTAGGTATTTGCACTTGAATCTTGAGGATTTAGGTACACTAAATCTTGTGCTACTATAATGAATGCACTAACGATTACGTATTAGCACAAACAATTAGCAATTGTTATTACTAGAAGAGCAAATTGAAGCAACTTACAATCTCCAAGCAAAATCATAAACAATACATCACAAGCATTCAAGATAGAGTTAAATAAATCTTACTTAAATTGAAGTGGGTTTAGTACAAGAATTCCTCCTTGAGCCAAATATATGGAGTTAGTTACTCATAATCAATGCTAGATTATGAGTAATTGATGTTTTTTCTATCTACTCTACTAACCCTAATTTTTCCTTGAAGAGGCTAGGTTAGATGAAGATGAAGTATGTTGGTTAGAAGTTGTGATATAGGTTAAGATATGAAGATGAGATGTGTTTGGCTATATTTATTTTAACACACAGCAGGGGTCGTACGGCCTGTCGAACAGCCGTACGGCTGCCCGTACGTGATAAAATCTTCAAGATAATACATTAAACACCTCCCGACATCGCGAGCTTTCATCTTCTAACTTCCTTCTTGAATAATCTTCGCTTTCATGCCCAAATTAAGCCATCTTTTCAACAATTAAGCACGAGGCACTGAAAGATGAAAAACATAACAAATATTAATAAAACAACATTCGAAACTAACAAAAATGCAAAAGAATAAAAGACAAAACGTGTATAAAAATCCACGTTATCACAAGTCAAATAAGGATTCTCGACAATTAGTTCTCACTCCTCAAGAGAAACAGATCGGAGCATCGAATAACTTTGTCATCGACGATGAGCTTTGCCGATTGGATTTAGAAAGGCAAATATTGGCTGAGAAGGTAAAGCGGAAAAATGAGATAATCAGGTTGCAGTTAGAGCTCCAAGAGGAGTCTGAGGTCCATATTTCTTCAGAATACCAAACTGAGAATCATGAGTCCTCATGGGGGACATATATGGGAAGTAAATACTCTAAAACTGAAATGTCTTCTGATTCATTTTCATCAAGAAGACGCAAAAATAGAAGCGAAGAACAGGAATGCTCTGAGAACGATGACGAAGATAGCGAGAAAGAAGGATCAAACAAGGCTATTTTTATCAGCGAAGAAGGTAAAGAAGTTCAAGGAGTTTATCAGGACACAATCGGGGGAGGTCGAGGTCTCCTCAAAGAGTCCACTAACAAAGAGCATTGAAAGAGCTAAGATAAACAGGTATCTCAAGGTACCGCCTATAGACCAGTTCGATGGCTCCACGGACCCCTATGACTTCGTTCACCACTTTGAGGGAAGAATGTCTTTCTTTGGACACACCGAAGTGGCAAAGTGTCAGTCCTTTTTGACGTGTTTAAAGGGCGCAGCCCTCATGTGGTTCAATAACTTACCGGCAAGGTCTATCAGGTCATGGACCAGCTTGAAAGAAAATTTTAGGTCAAGATTTTCTACTAACAAAAAAGGAAAGAAGTTGACGACCTCACTTGTGAATATTCGCCAAAGATCAAATGAAAATCTTCGAGAATATTTAAATCGTTTTAGAGCAGAAATGGTCCAAATCCCAGATTTGGTGGAAAATTTCGCTATGGCATATGTGGCGGCAGGAATTGACAGGTCGAGGCACAACGTAGTGCTCGAGGAGTATTTTGAAAAAGAACCCCAATCACTCCAAGCATCTATAGAGCTATTTGAGCATAGATTGACTCTCCAAGAAGCTGTCGGAAGTATACAATCCTCTAGATCCCCAAGAGCAAAGAAGAATAGGCTACTTGAACAGACCTATCAATGGGATATCGTCGAGGTGATTGAGGATCCCGAGGTGTGCGAAGAACACAAGCAAGATCGCCAGTTCAACTAAAGAAGGAAGATGGGAGCTCATATATATCAAACAGGTCATCCGCATCACAGGTGTCCCCATCCATCTTAAGAAATTCTACCCATAAAAGTCTCTAGTTTGCATCGCCTGTCTCTATAAGTTATTTAAGTTAAGGTATGAAGTAAATCTTCACCTTTTGTATAATAAAGTTGCTTTCATGATTCGTTCCGCATGTGAATGAGTTGTGTTTAAAGTCGACATTTGTTTTAAGTTTGTTATGAATGAAGGTTCTAGTTGAAGTTAAAATCTTAAACTTCTGTATTTCATTCACAGTGTGTTATGCTACATTTTACTTATCAAAAATTGCTATCCATACTTTAAACTTCTAGTATATAAATGCACACAATGCTCTCTTCTATGACCTACGAGGTCATCTAAAGTCGTTTATCCAATGAAAATTCGAGAAAATCGAAATTCATCTCCAAAGCGTCCCGGTCTCCAAACGAAACTCCAAAGTAATCTCAAAAGAGATCTCCATACATGATTGGAAAATTATATATACAAGTAACATCTATGTTGCAATTCACCAAACAACGAAAGAAAAGGTAAAATTTACGCCATAATACAAACAAAATAACGCCAAATGCCATGATGCTCAAAAGCTTCATCGACATCTCCAACTTCAAAACATTGAAAAGGTAAAATTTACGCCAAAATACGAATGAGGTAACGCCAACCAACTCCATGAAGCTCAGGAGCTTCATCGACATCTCCAACTCAAAAAAAAAGGAAGAACGAATGACGATGATGAAAAGGTAAAGTTACGCCAAATCACAAGATAAGCCATGCCAAAAGAATACTCGAAACTCATATATTCTCCGATTAAATAGAAAAGGTAAAGTATGCCAAAACCAGGATTTGGTTATGCCATGAAATAGTAAGTTAAAAGAAAAGGTAAGAAAAACCACGCCAAAGGACAATACTTCGATCACCTCAGTGTCCTCTTGGACATCTCCAAGTTTGCCAAATCCAAAGGAAAAATTTGCCAAATATCAATTCGCCAAATTAAAGTACGCCAAACCTTCCAAATATCAATTATCCAAAATAAAGTACGCCAAATATCAATTCACTAAGTCACCAAATGCACAAGGAAATCAATCCAAAGTTATGCGACAAATACGCCAAGAGCTCCAAAAAAAAAAGTAAAGTACGTCAAAACCAGGCTACACCATGAAATTCATGCCAAAGGACAAAACATCGATCACCTCAAACATCTAAAGAAACTCAGGGTCCTCTCGGACATCTCCAAATTCAAAGAAAAAGGGTAAAGTATTCCAAGCCTACATTCTAATCACATGAAGTCTTTGCCAAAGAAAATGTAAAATATTACTCCATCCACACGGACGACAAACCACGCCAAAAGGTTCACAAAGCTCAAAAGTTTTGTTTGTATCTCTGAAATCCCAACTAAAAAAGGTAAGATAAAAATTCGCCAAGTACACAAGGAAATCACTCCAAAGTTATGCCAAATAACAAATCACCGATCACCTCAAATACCTCAAGAGGTTCAGGATCCTATTAGACATCTTAAAGTTTGCCAAATCCAAAGGAAAAAATTAAATATGCCAAATATACATTCTAATCACATTGAAGAAATCTTCACCAAGGAAAAGGAGCTCTATTGAAAGAGAAAAGGGAGTTACAATAACCCAAGACATGCGAAAACATGCAAAATCGTCAAATATAACTACGCCACAAAGTTCGCGGACATCAGGGGCCACACGGACATCTACAACTAAATGCTACAAAGCATATTAAGTACAGAAACGCATTTAAACAAGTTGCAAAGCATAGGAATTCAAAATAGATCAAGCAAAACATAATGTTAACAGAGTACATCAAACCTGTTGGGCCGCGCAACACCCATATTAACTCCACATTAGTATGATATTGTCCGCTCTGGGCCGTGGCCAAGCCCGCACGAATTTGTTTTTCGGCTCCTCCTAAAAGGTCTAATACTAATGGAGTTGTTTGGCTGCTTATATTCAAGATAATTCTTCTTTATCTTATCGATATGGGACTTGAGTTTGTTACGATCGCATCCACTATAGATCAACGTTAACCAAACATAGTAACAAACAGGAAAGTAAAGAACACAACAAATTAACGTGGAAACCCCTCAAGGGAGGGTAAAACCACAAATCCACGAAATATGAATGTATTACAAGATTGGAGTCGCTCCCTCACTCAACACTCTTGAATACAATCACCTCACCTTGATTACAAAATTCCTCTCTTATGTATCGCACACAACTCTCTAACTTTTGCAATACTCCAAAACTCCTACAAATATTCTAATCCTATTCTATTTCAAATCCTATTTGTGACAATTACCATCTTTTCTTATATTGGATAGAAAACCTTCCACAATTAATATTCCTACCAAGAATAAGAATTACCTCAATTATCACTAATTAGAATTCTGCTCATAATAGAATTCTTAAGTTAATTAGGAATTTGGGACGGACCCCAACAAATCCTCCCTCGGCTCAAATTCCCTAATACCTCAACCGATTCCGAGAATCTTACCTTTTTCTTGGTCTTCATCAGCGCTGCTTCCCCATCTAAACAATAGATGTTCTTCTTATTCATCATCCCTTGTAGAATCAAGCTCTTTCCATTATACACCTTACAACTTCGCCCTCGTCCAACGAATCTGTACCCAGGTGATGCTAACACACTCAAAGACAACACATTCTTTGACGCATATGGTACGTATCCCACATTGAGAGCTTTCTTGATCGTACCATCATGGAGTTTAAGACAAACAGTTCCAACTCCTTGAACCTTCATCTTCTCATCATTCCCCACAATGATATTACCAAGATTTTCATCAGTGCATAAAGTCTCAAACATCGCTCGATCTCTACATATATGCATGGAAGCAGCAGAATCCATCACCCATTCTAATTTATTCTTCACCGAACCAGGAACGGTATCCTCACTCGCCATCAAAAACTCTTCATCCTCGATCACATGTGTAGAGTCTACATCATAAACTTTGTTATTTCCCTTCAGCTGCTTAAAGGATTTCAGATCTTCTTTAAAGCTTGGACAGAACATTCCCATATGACCTGTTTCACCACAATAATAGCACTCAACAGTGCTCATATCCTTCATACTCGGCCGAGAATTACTTCTTCCTTGTAGGTCACTGCGGTTGCGACTCCTCCATCTTTCAGCACTTTGGACAGCTAAAACTGCATCACCACTTTGAGAAACAGCATCCTTTGTCATCCTCTAATTATCTCTTAAATCCTTTAACACATCATCAAGCATAAAAGTTGTCCTCCCTACTAACAGCGTCTGCTTAAAATACTTGAAGGAACTCGGCAACGATGACAACTGCAACAGAGCTTGTTCCTCATCTTTCATCGGCTCATCAACATTAGCCAGATGACATACCAGCTGATTAAAACAACTAATGTGATTATGGAGACTACTTTCTTCATCCAGTTTTAGAAAGTACAACTCCATCTTCTGATTAAGTCGGTTGGTCAACGACTTCGATGCATAGATGCTTGCTAACTTGTCACATATCTCCTTTGGTGTCGACTCCTTCAACACGTTATACCGCACCTCTGGTGCAAGTGCCAGCCTGATTGTACTCGCCGCTCTCTTCTAGATTTTCGCCCAATCTGCATCACTCATATCTTTTGACTTCTTCTCCTCTAAGGCATCATCAAGTCCTCGTTGAATTAACACATCCTTGACGATTAACTACCATATAGTAAAATCCTTCTTCCCATCATACTTGAGTGCATCAATCCTTAACGACTTTAGATCCTCCATTAAGCCAAGAAAAATCAACTCAAGACCAACTAATAATGCGCAAATAGTCTACTTTGTGATTGCCTTCTCTTTAACGCCGAATCTACTTCTCGAACCCAAGTTCTTGATACCAGTTTGTTAGGATCGCATCCACTATATATCAACGTTAATCAAGCACAATAACAAACACGAAAGTAAAGAACACAACAAATTAACGTGGAAACCCCTCAAGGGAGGGTAAAACTACAAATCCACTAAATATGAATGTATTATAAGATTGGAGTCGCTCCCTCACTCAACACTCTTGAATACAATCACCTCACCTTGATTACAAAAGTCCACTCTTGTGTATCGCACACAACTCTCTAACTTTTGCAATACTCCAAAACTCCTACAAATATTCTAATCCTATTCTATTTCAAATCCTATTTGTGACAATTACCATCTTTTCTTATATTGGATAGAAAACCTTCCACAATTAATATTCCTACCAAGAATAAGAATTACCTCAATTATCATAAATTAGAATTATGCTCATAATAGAATTTTTAACTTAATTAGGAATTCGGGACGGACCCCAACAAAACCAAAAGCCAATGATCGACAAATGCCAACATTTCAGTAAAGTTCAAAAAACACAAATACGAGGCGTTAAAATTACATAATGCCTTTAGGGGCATACCCCATGCCAACGGGAAAGTCTTCAAGCTTCACGAATAGCTTTAGAGGATTCAGTATTCCCAGTCTCATTCTTCTTCACCACATCAGCATAATAACAATCAAAGGTATGCTCCTTTACATCAATCTCGAATCAGGAAAAGTGGGTGACACTCTCTCCATAATCTTCCTCAAACAAAGACAGAGGTTTAACTTGGCATTTGACAAATTGAGCATTCAAACTATCCAGCTTCTCAATCAGTTCAGTTCTCTCAGCTACCCAAGCCTCTTCCTTCTTAGCAAGGTTCCCCTTTAAGGCTTTCGTAGCTTCCTTCAAGCTCTGGACTTCTATCCGTAAATCCTTCACTTGCCCGCTCAAGGTATCACACTCGGTAATCAACTTTGATTTTTCATTCAAGGCAGCAAAAAGTTTGTCAGCAGTAAGAGTATTATCGTCAACCAAGTTCTTAGAGGTCTCCTCCAACCCATTGTTGAAGCTTCTTCAAATCCCTCACTTCCTTATGGATCTTCTTCACCTCAGAGATGTCTACGACGTCCTTATGCTCCAACAACCTCTCCAACTCCATGGACAGCTACAAAGTAGAACAAAAGAAAGAGTATGAGGCAAACACATCATATCCAGAACGAAGAATAATGAAGAAAAACAAATAAAGATAAAGCACCTTATTAACAAAACTCTTACAAACATGGAGACTGTTTCCAACAGCCACTCCAGAGACTTCCTAGTTAGTTCTCATTTGAGGAAAAGATCCCATGTCATTTTCAGAAAGCGAACCCACCCCACCAGAGCTCGGATAGCTCACCGGCTCCTTCAACTTCTTAGAACAATGACCTTCAGAGGAATGCCCATCACGATGTCTCCTCTTCTCTCGATCTTTCACAACATTGGTTTCAGAGGCACCAATACCAACCATACCAGAGTGAGGTGCAAGGCTCTTCGAGATAATCTCGGGTCCACTTTCTACTCCAATAATAGGCATCAAAGCCGAAGCCCCTGTAGCTTTACTCTTAGCAAGGCGGGCTAAAAATTCATCGGTCGGCATGTTTGCAAACAACTTTACCAGTTCAAGCAGCTCTGGACCAACCACTGCAAACAAAAGAAGAACAGTCATAACACCAAGGCATAAAGAAGAGTTGACAAATACACAAAAAAAGGAAAGTATGCAAAAACAAAACATTTTTGTAGCTTACAACAATGTTCATTCAAAAATTTGACATCTATGAAGTCCTCAGATTGGTATCTAACAGTGGGCCCAAGGAAAACTTGCAACTACGCAGAGGTCCTAGAGCCTAAATGGTTCACCGACTTCACGCGGCCCGGGAAAGAATCTGTCACGGTCCAATAGCCCCCAATTCATGGGAAAGTGGAAGGACAAGTCAACCGACCACTAAAGCCACAACCGGGTGTCATAGCAAATTTCAAAAAATGAGAATTTTTTCTTTTGTTTTTTTTCTTTGGTTCCTCCCGTATGTTTTGTATTGTAGACTTTTAAATATATGGATTAGACCTTATAAAATAGGTGATTAAAAGATCTAAAAGATCTTTTTGTAGTTAGGGGGACTGAATGTTGGGCTAGAGGCCTACTAAGACAAGAAGTGTAATAACCGTGAATTTAATTAGCAATTTCAATGTCGAACTCCTCCGAATAAAGATTTGGCAAATTCAATTTTATTAACTTTAGGGATGCATACAAATATTACTTTATTTTAGGACACTACGATATCTCACCAATCATTATTGCGATGATTATAATATTCTATTATTATTATAATAATTATTATTAATATTATTATTAATATGATTAGTACTACCAAATTTTGTTCCTATAATTAAATTACATTTTTTTTTATTTCAACAACAATTACAAATAGGACTTGGTGGCCCATTAAATTACAAGTTGATGACTAGTATGCATAATAGGAATTAATTGGATTAAAAGGATTCCAACCCAAGAGGGTATAGCCCACTAAGAGCCTAATAAAATAATAAATATATATATAGTTGGGTGTGAGCTAAAAGAAAAAAAAGAACCCACTTGTGTTTTTCTCTCTCGGCAAAAGAAAATCAAACACACCATTTTCCTCTCCACCATTTTCGCTAAGCTTTAAACCACCAAAATCCACCCATATAATCACTTGATCATACATGCAATTAGAGAAATGGAGTGCTTATTAAATTCTCTACATATCGATATATAAATATTACAAGTTTCGAGATTTTGGTTTTTCGATCAAGCTTTAAAAACCAATTTTTTTCACAAGGGTATGATCTTATGCCCTTAAAATCTTTTGTATATTGTTTATATGTCTTTTAGTGTGTAATATTCTTGAAACCCCATTTATTTTTATTAGAGTTATAATATTTAATTTGGGGCTTTTGGAAAATGTGAATTTTTTTAATGAATTTTGATTTGGAATAATATTGTGTTTGGGGGTTTGATTTGGTGATTTGGTTTGAGGATTGAGGGGGGGAGACGGTGGTGCATGTCGGGGAGGGGGATGATGGTTCACGGCGACGGTGACGGGAAGGAAGGAGGGGGAGAGTCGAAGGGGGTTTCGAGGAAGAGAGAGGGGCGACGGAGAGAGAGAGTGATGAGGGATTGGTGAGCGAGAGAGAGATTAAGGGAGATAAGATAAGAGAGGGGGAGAGAAAGAGAGG
This sequence comes from Saposhnikovia divaricata, assembly GCA_036435485.1. Classification (NCBI taxonomy): domain Eukaryota; kingdom Viridiplantae; phylum Streptophyta; class Magnoliopsida; order Apiales; family Apiaceae; genus Saposhnikovia; species Saposhnikovia divaricata. The sequence goes on from CM071600.1 coordinate 48,876,398, forward strand.
ACACGAGGGAGAGAGGAGATCGGAGACAGAGGGAGGGCGACGGAGAGAGATTGAGATCGAGAGAGATAGAGGTCGAGATATGGAGGGAGATTGCGAGAGAGAGAGAGAGAGAGAGAGAGAGAGAGAGAGAGAGAGAGAGAGAGAGAGAGAGAGAGAGGAGCGAGAGAGGCAGTCGGGGTGGAGGTGGTGCCGCCGGCGCCGTTCCGGCGACCGGTCGGTGCTGCCGATCGGTGGTGGTGTTGAATTTTTTTATTATTAAAATAATTGAATAATTGTTAAGTGTGTATTAGATTATTATTATTAATTTGAAATTTGGTGGAAAAGTATGATTAATTATAATTAGAATCAAGATTGTTTTAAAAATAATAAGAAATTGGAATTGTGTTTTTATAAACATGGGGACTTGGTTAAAATTGATAATTGATGAGATTAGTGGATAAAAATGGTCTAGACAAAATGATAATACCCAATTGTATTAAATTCGATTAAAATGAAAGTCTTGTAATTATAGTATTAAAACGATTTTTAAATAAATTTAAAAATTTATGAGGATTCCTTTGAATAAATCTATATGTAAAATGTCACCTTTGCTCGGGTTAATTTTATAAAATCCCACTTATTGCTAATGTACTAGGAAACAATTAGAGCCTCCACTAAAATATATTTTATCAGTTATAAAATATTTAGTCTTGGACTGAAGTGTAATAAAATGAAATGATTGATTCGTTAGTCGAAAATTAAAATGAGAAAGAAATTAGAATCGGAGAGAATAATCAAAATAAAGAGCTTTTTATTAAATCATAGAGACTTGATGTGAACCCTTTTTAAATTTAGAAATATAATTTAATTAGTTAGCAAATAAATAGAAAAGATTGGAGACCTTTTTGTTCCCCCTGCGAATAATTAGAGCGAGACTTTCACTTATAATATAATTTTGGATCGTACGATATCATGAAACCCGATTTATTAAAAATAATTAGGTAAACGATTAGGGCCTCCATTTAAAGATATTATTTTGCGAATAATGCGTTAATGAGATTTTAAGGTTACAAGTATATTTTATATTTCGAGAATTATTTGATTATCAAAGATATGATTACCGAATCATTTTGACACTATGAGATTTAATTATTACTCGAGTACTAAAATCTTTGTTGATAAATTATCATAAAGATTCTTTTCGAGAATTGAGACATTTGCTCGCGGTTAGCACTCTTTTATTTATTTGGTAGCGTTTAACGTCGAGACAGAGGCAAGTTTATTCCTACCCTAACTCTCGAAAATTCTGTATTTCTGTTCATATTATTTTATCCCTTATTTATTTTCGAGCTATAAATTATGAGATTTATCTGTTGCTTCTCATGATGAAATTATTTATTTTGAGCATTATTTCTCGTCAAATATTACATTCCTGTTGACTTAGTTTACGTGCGAATTATATTCCCTATAAGCGTAGAAACAATTTTGTTGCTATCGGGTCGATCTCATTATTTCGAGATGACTATTATTTTGATTCAGTGAAACTAATCTCATTCATTCGAGATAGTTGAATTCATTCTATTCAGTCGGATTTATTGTACAAATTCGACAATATTTATTGATTACCTTTCAGTTGGTTCATCTTTCGAACCAACAATTTAGTGTTACAAAAGTAGTATAATTAGAGTTGCACTCGTCGATCATATGAAAAGCAATCTACTTTGCGTTCATCAATTGTGAGTATTTTAAATATTCGAGTGGTACTAATTGTTCAGTACGACTCATCATATATTGTTTTGAGACTAATCTCATTATTTCGAGATAGTTACCTTTCTTGTCAAGGGTTGACATTTTGTTCGTGTCAACCATTTAAAATATGTTTATTGAGAGTCGCATTAATCCATTGTTCGGATTGATGGCATATTTGAGTAAAACTGGCAGTCCGCCAGATCAATCAAATATTTTCCTGTGAAGTTTATCTCAAATTATCAGTTCATTAAATGTTCGGGACTTCTGTATTCTACTGGTCAATTTTGGGAAAGAGGCCCATTAATGAGAAAGAGAGACTTGTGTACCTTTATAGGGACACGAGAATATTTTAGGCACCATGATGCCAGGGTTGATATAATAACCCACTATGATGCTAGCATTCATACTATATATTTTATTCATTGATATCGTATTGTAGTCGTGATCGGGCGAAGTGCGGTGTCATTGGAGGACAGTATTCCCGGTCGGATAGTTGATCGCCCCGCCGAAATACCGAAAGGATGGAAGACCAGTTATTCATTATCTTGAGTCATCAGAGTTTCACCAATTGAGTCTTTCGAGTAATCTATTTTCGAGATGAGTCTTGAGTCAAGGTGTCAGCTTTTGATATCCAGTTATTCATTTAATTTCGAGTAATTATTTTGGTAAATTTATTATATTTATGTACCGAGCAAGGAGAGAACTTGCTGAGCACCATAGTTGCTCATTCTTGCTTTATAACATTTGTTCAGCTATCAAGAAGGAAAGAGGCGAGCCGTTCAGCCAGAGGTACAAGGGGAAAGAGAAAGCTCCGGTCTATGGCGACAAGGACTAGAATTATCAGCTGGAACCTGTTATCTTTTCTACTTTTTAGACTTGTGTAAGATATCATTCAGAGATGTAATAAATCGTATTGTAACAATGTGTGAGACCGATCTTGGATCTGTGGAGTGGGACTGCTCCGCTCCGTTGAAATAAATATTTTAGTATTATTGAGCTAACGTGTGCTGCAGGATACTGAGACCTGATGTGACGACCCGAGTCCCCGGACAGGGTGGATTTGGGGGCATCACAAGAAGGCCCATCAAAAGCCCATTTAGATAGCTTTATATATAATCTTGTAGCTCCGACTTGTAAAGGATTGACATTTTAATATATTTCAACAGATCTATAGCAAAAACCAAAGGTCCACTCTCCCACATAGATTCTACATATTCCCCAGCACCTTTAATAAAGAAGGTATATATACACTACTATATAATTTATCAATATATATTTATATACATAATTATAATCTAGTCAACCTTATATATTATATATTAAATAAATTGAAAGTGAATATATGGCTCTAATAATTCAAACTAATATTTATGATTCAAAATAATAGCAATTGATGGTATATGATAATCTGGTTAATTCATTTTTATATAAACTTTATAAGTGATTATGATAACTTAGGTTAAGGTAAAACAAACACGCCATATCTATAAAATAAAAATTTAAGGGGTATTAATAATTCTCGTACTATTTTGTAAATGGAACTAATGCTGAAATAAACGGACCCATACATTCACACTATTATAACATCCAATAATGATACCCTTTTTAAAAAAAGAAAAATAGCATTTTATAATCATTCATATCATATTATTTAGAAACAGTTTTTTGTATCTAATTATTTTGTATTTCGTTCAACAATATCAACAATGAATATTTATAAATGGAGGTTTTTCGAAAAATATGATTTTTTTCAAAATTCCTTATTCCGTCACTTACAGGACGCTTAAAGGAATTTCAAAATATGTTTTTGAAGAATACGATGATTTTGTGGGCATCGACACCATACAAGTCGATTATGCAAAGGGATGGAATGTAAGCATCCGTGACTCGGAGCTATTTGGTAAAAGAATCATCGTAATAGATGTTGGGACACAACAAGTTGATTGTTATCTCCGATTGGATAAGGATAGACCCACTTATCCGTAAACCGATTGAAGTAGGATGTGTTATAGACTCTACAAGATATGTTATCAATTTGAGATCACTTTTGCTACCGACGTTATAGACTTGGGATCTTATGGACGCAGTCCGCCCCTTTTTAAAAGACAAAATAGCGGAGATAACGACTGGGCCCAAAGGGCCTGATCCTTCTAGGGTAGCCAAACTGAGAAGTGTTGTACCCCCTTGAAATAGGTGCATGTACATCACACTTCCTACGGTGGTTGCCAAAGTTCTGAGTGAACCGAAATAGGCCATGGGTTTGGATCTACCAGATGATAAGAATGCCTCTGAGATTCAATCATAAACTACTTTGCATCGGTTGTATGTAAACCCCCCATTCGCCCCCACCCCCTAAAGTGTGAAATGGCCGCCTCAAACGCTGTTTCACCTCCCAAAATATGTGTTTGAAGAATACGATGATTTTGTGGGCATCGACACCATACAAGTCGGTTATGCAAAGGGATGGATTGTAAGCATCCGTGACTCAGAGCTATTTGGTAAAAGAATCATTGTAATAGATGATGGGACACGACAAGTTGATTGTTATCTCCAATTTGATAAAGATAGGTACCCACTTATCCGTAAACCAGTTGAAGTCGGATATGTTATAGTCTCTACAAGATATGTTGTCAATTTGAGATCAGTTTTGCTACCGACGTTATCGACTGGGGATGTTATGGACGCAGTCTGCCCCTTTTTAAAAGACAAAACAATGGAGATAACGACTGGGCCCAAATGGGACTTGCCTGATCCTTCTAGGGAAGCCAAACTGAGAAGTGTTGCACCCCCTTGAAATGGGTGCATGTACATCACACTTCCTACGATGGTTTCCAAAGCTTCGAGTGAACCCGAAATAGGCCATGGGTTTGGATCTACCAAATGATAAGAATGCCTCTGTGATTCAATCATAAACTACTTTGCCTCAGTTGTTGATAAGTGGATTTCATATCCACTTAGAATGCTTCGTATCTGCTTAAATTGATTACTTGACCTCAAGTATGTGGTGTTTTTTATGTGTTTTCGTGAGTTTATGCAGGCCTTCTAATTGGAGGCGGGAAGTTACTTTTCTATGATTATAAGGTGGTTTTGAGCTTAGAATTGAAGGATGGAACTTGCGGAAGAATTAGAGTGAAAATGAAGAAAAATCAGCAAAAGCAGAAATTTTTCCAGAAAGTTGCAGCGCGGGTGCGCTTGGGAGTGGCGCGGGCGCGCTTGGAGGAATTCAGAGTGGCGCGGGCGCGTGGCGCGGGGGGGGGGGGCTTGTGCGGGCTGCCAAAATTCCTGATTCAAGTCTGTTTTACAATTTCTTGACGGTCAAAGCAAAGAGGGGCTATTTAAACACACATTATCAACAAAAGAGCACGTTTTTCAGAAGAGAGACAAGAGATACCAGATAGAGACGGATTTATCGAAGAACGTGATAGCTAACGGAGATGTAGATCTATATTTTTTGTATTCTTCTAATTAGACGATACTTTTGGATGCTCGTTTTGGATTTTTTTTCTAAACTTTATTACTCTAGTACTCTTGTTTTATTCAAATCTTGTTTTATATCATGTTATCACTAGATCCTGTAACACCCCCAGATCCGGGGTCCGGGATCCGGTGGTTACGGTTTCCAATTCTGTCCACAACAATTGAACTTTCCTTAATCATAAAATAAATTACGTCTCTATAACCCAACACAACAATATAAAACACACCCGTTATAGTCCCAGAGATGAAATCAGAGTAACAATCAAATTTTTATTAATCACATTATGAGTTCTTACAATCCAAAAGAATTTCAATATAATACATACTCTTTGCCATCCATTTACATAAGTCATACTAGACCATATTCTTGGTACTGAAAGAATAAATATACCCTACCAATAGCTTCTTCTTCAGCTCTGGTAGTCTCATCGTCCTCGCCCGCGTCGAGTGCGCCTTGTGCGAGTCATCTGGTCTAGCTGTTGTTGTGATATAATAATAAAGCAAGGGTGAGCAATAGCCCACCAACAATAATATATAACTGAATGATAATGTATAACAGTTCAAAAGTATCTTTCAAACCATATGCCATGCATTTACGGGAATGATGCCAGTATAATATGAACGATGAAGTTACAAGGTAACTTGAAGTATTTGTTTGTAGAAATATCTGCTACATCAAAGTAAGCGAGATATTCTTATTGTTATTAAGAAGAGGAACTTGCAAGAAAAGGTTGCAATTCCAGTTATGACCCTTTTCCAACTCTGCCAACAGTAATCATGTTGCAGGAAATAAATAAATTTGGATGATGAACCAATGATGGAGTATTCACCGCGCCCGCTGTTCCAATCTTGATGATCAGTCGAGATCGTACAGCTCAATTTAGATTTACTACCGGTAGAAGGAAGAACTGACGGCTTTACTTGTATACCGCCTTACTAGCTCTCCCCGGCCAACGGTTGGGCCAAAGGGGATGGACCGGCGCTACTCGGCCTCTTACACGACTCCTAGTTCAAATAGAATTCATGATTCTGAATGTAACGTTCGTCCCCCTTTCCCCAAGTATAATACTTGTTGATAAGACTCCACAAAGTAGTCGTATCTTGTTGGAAAGGAAAATTTACCAATAACTCCCAAGCTATTACTTGGTAACGGATATCAACTTGTTCCAGTAATCTTACCCCTCGAAAGATGAGAAGGTAAGCAACGACTTAATAAGTCAACAGCACCCGAGTTGCGGGTGAAGGGAATACTTTATGACCGGGAAGTCGACAAGATAAATAACATTTTCCAAGTAAGGTTCCCTTATTATTAAGGAGATAGACTCAAAGAAGAATGATGTCTGAGAACCTTTCTTGATATAAGATTAATAATAATATGACTCCGAGATATTTTCTGTAATAATCGAAGAAGATAAACCTTATCGAGATTATTCTAAGTATGGAATAAATATTCAGAGAATATTTAATGAGTTAAAATAATTAAAGAATATTTGGGAATATGAAAGAATATCTTTAATCAGAGTATTTCTCAAAATAATCCCTGAAGAAATATCAGGAGAATATTTATTGAATAAATAAATATTTAAATGAATATTCAAAACAATATTCATTAATTAATAAGACCTGAAAAGAATATTTAAGGTAATATTCATAATTAATTAGGAATTTAAATGAATATTCAAAAGTAATATTCATTTAATGAATAATATCCTAAATGAATATCAAGTAATATTCATTTAGTAATCCAAGCCTTAAGGAATATTCGAGATAATATTCGATAATTAAATCAAGCTTCAGATGAATATTAAATTAATATCCATCCAGTATTTAATATCTTAAATGAATATTCAAAAGTAATATTTATTTAATAAAATAATATTCTAAAAGAATATCCAAATAATATTCATTTAATAGTCTCATCTTTAGAAGAATATTCGAAATAATAGTCGATAATCAATTCGACTCCGAATGAATATTGAGAAATATTATTCGTTGAATAGTTACGTTCAAATAATTATTTGAAGTAAGGATCGTTAAAATAATTAGTCTCGAACGAATATTCAAATAATATTCGTCGCCCAAATAATAGAAAATATTTACTTAAATATTTTCCTCCGAGGTAATCTCGATATATCAAGGAATATTGACTCCCGGTCTATTTTTGATTAATAAGATGTATACGCCCTTCTATGAGGGTCTTACAATAACCGGCTTATAACTGATATATAACTATCTAGCTTATAAGCCAACAATAACATTCAGGGAACAAGTATATCAATTCAACTTGAAAGTAGGCATGCATGCAATGGCATATGTATATCAGCAATCATATATATATATTTATTCATTCACAACAACAGCCTAAAAGAAGGGAATTGAAACTTGCCTGGTAGTCGAGTACGGTAAGGGGTAGTGGTAGCGGGTCCCGGTTCAGCTTGGTGATCTATAAATAGCCAAGGCATTCGGGATTAATCACTTAACATATTAAAAGTTAAGTTATACTTAATTCGAAACACGTTCTCGAGTTATCTCGTTATACCCCTTTTAGTGGATTACTTTTATCACTGATCCGACCCGACATTCGTTCGTTAATACGACATGTCATTGTACTTATACTTGGGATATACTTAAGTCATACGAGTTCTAAGGTCGATCGTTACGAACCAATATTATACTCCGAGTTTTATCGCCCGTTTTCTAAGTGTTTTACTGAAGTTATAAAAGAGTCGTCTTTTAGGGGTTCGTTCGCGTTTAACCTCGACTCGAACATTTTTAATAAATCGAAAAATGATCCTTTTGACATACGGTTTTCTTTCACACCTTCCTTTTTACCTCTAGTATTTATTTACCAAGATTCGCCATGACTTTACATATTTTACGAGGGTTCAAATTCAGTTGCGAATTTTCGGTTACGGTTTCGAAATACTTTTAGTAAACCGGCCGTAACTCCTAAACCGTAAGTCCGTTTCACGTGATCTTTATATCAAAACGAAGCTTATAACATAAGCTATCCTAAAATGGCAGAAAAGTTTCTGGTCAGTAGGGTCTTGATGTGAAAAATTGCATGCGAAACATGATATTGTAAAATCGGGCATTATAACGGCTATGTTTACGCGTTTTCCAAAGTTTTTACACTTTATCTCGATCTAACAAAGATCAATCCAACCACACAAATGCATGATAATCATCATGACTAGTCTATCAACAACTCATCTCAACCATCTCATGGATCACAATCCAAACAACAACCATAATCAACTAATAACATAGATCTAAGCATAACATAGCATACTAACACTAAATCATCCATAAAACTCATAAAATCTCAAAATGGTATCAAGGGTTTTTGGAGCTTGTTACCTTCCTTGGAGAGTGAATAACACTTGGTAAGCCTTGTCTAGTCCTTAGATTACCTTAACAAAGCTTGGATCATCCAAACAAAACAAGAAATCAAAGTTAGTTTCTTAAAATCAATATTCACCCTAGGCTTGGATGATTTATTTGAAAATGGAAAACATGGAGTTTGAAGCCAAGATTTCTAGGGTATCACTTTTATGAATTATAGGACTTACCATAAAAATTTGGAGATCAAACAATGGTGGAAGCTTGGACTTTGGATTTGGAATTTAGGGAGGAAGTCGAATGGAATGTTTTGGAGGGGGAGAGAGTTGCTTGCTTGTTCTTGATCTTTTCCCTGTATTATTGTGTTGCCTTGGATAATATCTTGCTAAAGTAGCTTTATTAAAGTGCCTAGGTCATCCATGATGCAATCAAGAGACATGTGTTGCATTTTGAATGGTTTTCATGCTAAGTATTGGTTTGATATTTAAGTACTACTTCCATCTCCAAGTATGCTAGTTACTTTAAGCCACTTGGTTGCTAGATATTTATTCTAGTAGCTTACACAAGACTCTTGCTTCCTCTGCTTGTTTCTGTGTCCGGTTATTGCCCGTTTCGATTGATCGTTCGTGAGAATATTTCACGGATTTCTAATTAGGGTTTACCGGGAATCCTCTTTAATAATAATACTTTCATTCTCCATCTTTCATTCTAACTTTCCAATTTATATTCCTTAAATCCATTCGTTAAATACTTAAGGCTATCAGTGTCCAGGGAACTCTCGGAGAAAATAAAAGTGCGGTTTTTCAGAATCCGACAGCTTTTACATACACTTATTTTCCCCCTGGATCACTAATACGAACTCGGAAATCCGTCCCGAATGCTTCTATATAGTGTCGTCTCATATTATTATATACTCCCACCAAAACACTATTCATTCTGTATTCTTTACTTGTTCTCTTAGGGTGGTACAATTGTCCGTATTCTCTTTCGATCGTTCCTTATCCTTTTTACGGAACTACTGGATTAATCGTTACCGATCTGGATGACATGAGAATATTCTCCTGCTTGAAAGTGCCATATCTTATTCCCTTAGAAGATAGATTATTCTTACCTATATTGTTACCCTTTAGCATTCTTCAAGACATAGAAATAATAAAGTCGAATTCCATTCATTCTTTCCAAATATCAATTATTACATTGTAGCCATAACCACTCCTTAGTGGTTTCCTACCTTCATTCTTAAATCAAATATAATAACATCCCAAAATATCAAATCCTCAAAGTTAATATCTCAATTCTTGGATTATAATAATATTTAAACCACTGTCCGGTCAAATATTATACCGAAAAGAATTTGGAATTTCTGAATTCCGATCGTCTCTGCATTCACTTATTTCCTCCGCGTATTACTAATATGACTTCGAAACATCCATATCACGTCCCGTACATAGGGTGGCGTGAAAAGTTTTCCAACTTACAAAATCACTATTCATCCACCAAATTACTATGCACGTACAGGAAACACTATGCACGTACGGGAAATACTATGCACGTACGGGAAATACTATGCACGTACTCATTTCCCTTCAAGGATCCATTAGCTCCTTCCTGGATGGTAGATTATTCTTATTTAGGTCCTCAACCATCGAATTACTCTATTCTGACAATATACCAATGCATCAGGATCATTGTCCAAAGCAATATCCATTCATTACAATCATTGTTCTTTGAAACCACCATTCATTAGAGCTGGTGACCTTGTTGTCGGAATCATTGTTCCTCATTTTATCATTACTTAATAAAAAGTTTTAATTATATCCAAAATTTGGGGTTCTTACAGATCCCATGATGACGAGCCATTCGATTATGAACTAATCATTGTCATGGGATTCTAACAGATTTATTTACGGAATTTAGTAGTTTGATTGCTTTAAAGATTTGTGTGTGACGAATTATTGATTTCCTCGTATGGCTGTGCTTATTCTTCTTGGATGCGTAGCTAACATCTAAGTTGTATTGTTAATCTCTATTGAATGCGAAAGTGGATATAGAGATTTAGAACTTGCCATGCTAGCATAGGTTTATGGATGTTTTGACATGCATGATTCGTAGTGTAATTTTAACCATCTTACGCTACCCTATATGATCTCAATGGATGACTTGTACTTAAACCGTTATGTTTTCAAATCTTATAGACATATAAGGTCTAAACATAATTGGTGTCTGCCCAGCTTCTATCTATTTTGTGGATGTTGAGTGGTTTGGTATACGTATGCTGAAAGGTAGCGTGTACTAATTTCGTGTTGTCTAATTAGTTGTCATAACCGTCACATACACTGATTAAAGGCATCAACTATAAACGAAGTATTTAATGAAGTTAGGATCCCATGTTTTATCTCTCATAAGTAATTCGATTTTAATCTCATTAGTTAATTAATTCTTAGTGTTGTTAAATTTCCTGTTAGATAGTTTAGTTAAACAAAACATGATGAGTGGGTATTTTATTCACTTAAAACGTTTCCATTTGGCTTAAAACGAATGTTTGTACTCGAGTTGTGGTATTTTTGATCTCTTTTAAGGGTATTGTGCAGGAATGATAATCACAGGTGTTCAAGGAATGCAGCGAAGCAATCGGAGAGCAAATTGGAGTTGTAATGAAGAAATAAGGAAAAAATCCAGTTGCTGAGCAGAAATTAGGGCGCGGCAGCGCCGTGTTTGTACTGGAGTGTGGCGCGGCAGCGCTGTGATATCTGGAGAGGCGCGGCAGCGCCGAGCTATAGCTGTTGGATGGCGCGGCAGCGCCGGTTCGTCTGAGGGAAATTCCTGTTTTGCTATTTTTTCGAGATAAAGTCAAAATTAAATTCCTTTTTCGAATTTCTTGCACCTGGAGGCCTATATAAAGAAGGAAAAAACCCTAGAATAGAGGGGTCGGACCACGTATTGTATTTACGGAGTTTTGAAGCACGAAGAAGCGAGGAAGAAGATAGTTTTCAATTTATTCTTGTATTCTTCCTAGTTTGTGGATGCTTGGGTTTGGTGTATTCTTTAGAACCCTTGTTATTTATTTAAATCATTATTCGTTTTCTTCTATCATGTTTACATTGGAACCCATGGTGACGATTAGTTTGATTATGAACTAATTCGTTGTCATGGGGTTTTAGCGGATTTATTCATGAAGTTTATTTGTTGAATCTTCTCGATGCCTATAGTGTGATTGATGTGATATCCTATCATGGTTGATTTAATTCGTTATAGGAGAGTAGCTAACTCCTGTAATTGTGTGTTAATTCTTATTGAAACGAAAGTGGATATAGGAGTTTAGAACTTGCCATGCTAGCATAGGTTTATGCGTGAGAATATCATTCGTAATTAGTGTCGTAACTCTAACCGTTTTATGACGACTATGTGATCAATTGAATGCTTGTACTTCAACCATTATGTTTCAATCTTTATAGACATATGCAGATTAAGCATGATTGGGAGACTAAGTGATTTCTTTCTTTATTGTGGATGTTATTTAGGATGGTATTTGTGCAACGAAAGTTGGCTTATATCAGTTTTGTGTATTCGATCAGGTATTAACAAATCACATAAAAGGCAAGAGAAGTGGAGACTATAGATGGATTGTTTAATGAAGTTAAAATCCCATGTTTTATTCGCATAAGTAATTCGACATAATTCTTAGTTCAAGTAGTTGATCATTAGTTATAATTCTTAGAGTAATTGTAGTGATAAACAAAAATCCAATTGTTAAATTGTTTTAGCATCGAATAATAATCATACATTGGTGAGTGAATTAACTAGACAATACAACGAGTCCCTGTAGGAACGAATCTTATTTGCTATCTATATTACTTGAGATCACGTGCACTTGCGTGTTGAGTTTGGTCGTAACAAGTTTTTGGCGCCGCTGCCGGGGACGCGGTTTTATTTGTTTAGTTTCAGTATTTGCCATCATTGGTCATTAAAGTTCGGTGACTAGGACGTTCTCACCAAATTTCTTGTTGGTGAATTTCAGGTACTTTTTGAGAGTGTATGCGTACACGAGCTCAAGCACGTAGAGAAGAACTAGCAAGAAGAAAACTTGATTTTGAGAACATCGGGTTAGAAGACGATCTTGAATCAATAGAAGAAATGGCAGATCAAGCACAACCAGCGAAGGCTTTGAGTGAATTCTCTCAGCCAAAAGTGGAGGATATTCATACCAGTATTGTTCGCCCAGCTATTGGGGCTAATAATTTCGAGCTTAAGCCAAACATCATTCAGATGATTTAGAATACAATACAGTTTGGGGGTAGTCCTGCTGAAGATCCCAATGCTCATATTAGGGACTTCCTTGAGATCTGTGACACCTTCAAATTCAACGGAGTTACAGATGACGAAATCAGATTGAGACTATTTCCCTTCTCTCTTAGGGATAAGGCCAAGAGTTGGTTACATTCTATGCCATCAGGCTCTATTAAAACATGGGCAGACTGTGCTCAAAAGTTCTTGACGAAGTATTTCTCCATGGCGAAGACAGCAGCTTATCGGAATTCTATTTCTCAGTTTGCTCAGCAACCTCAAGAATCTTTGGGGGAAGCTTGGGAAAGGTACAAGGAGATATTGGCACGTTGTCCTCATCATGGGATGCCGGATTGGATGATAATCAGCAATTTCTATAACGGATTGGGAACTCAGTCCAGGCCTATGTTAGATGCAGCTTCTGGAGGTGCGCTATGGGCAAAAAGCTATGAGGATGCCTATAATCTTATTGAAATGATGGCGGCCAATGAGTTTCAGAATCCTACTCAACGCTTGCCACCTGCTAAAGTGGCCGGAGTTCTGGACTTGGATGCAGCTGTTGCTATTGCTGCTCAACTCAAAGCATTGACAATGAAGGTAGATTCCCTTCCTAATCATGGGACTAACCAGGTTGCTATGGTTTGTGAATTGTGTGCAGGGGCTCATGACACGAATCAGTGTGCTATCTCATCTGAATCCGCACAATTTGTCAGTAATTTTCAAAGAGCTCAGCAACTAGTGCCTAATGTTTATCATCCCAACAATCGGAATCATCCTAATTTCAGTTGGAGCAACAATCAGGGTGGTGTTCAGCAACCCAGAATCAGCAGTTCAGTGCAAGGCCATATAATCAGAACTATCAACCACCACCTTATGCTCCAAGGCAACCATTCAATCCACCGGGATTTCAACCATCTCAAGGGAATTCATTGAATCAGTCTGAGAAATCTGAATTGGAAGAGCTTCGAATGATGTACAAGAGTCAGGCGGTATCATTGAAAACTTTAGAGAAACAAATTGGTCAACTGGCCAATGCATTGTTGAACCGTCAACCAGGAACGCTTCCGAGTGACAAAGAGATGAATCCAGGCAAGAAAGATCACAAGGAACAGGTCCAGGCAGTAACATTACGATCAGGAAGAATTCTACAAGGTCAGGACAAAGAAAAATCAACCGAGGATAAAAATGAAAATTCTGAGCAGATAGCACGGCGCGGCAGCGCCGTTCCCCAGTACAATACTGGCGCGGCAGCGCCGCAACTTCTGGAAGGAAAAGTTAATTTTGATGCTGGGGTCGAATCTGGTCCTAAATTGCTACCGAATGCTACTCCCTCAACTCCTATAACTTGTAAGAATGATAATGCTCAGAAAGAAGAAGAAGATAAGGTGTTTCCACCTCCTTCATACCCAAAACGAATTCAAAGGCAAAAGTTTGACAAGCAATTTGCTAAGTTCTTGGAGGTCTTCAAGAAGCTTCAGATTAACATACCATTTACGGAGGCTCTTGAGCAAATGCCGAGCTATGCAAAGTTTATAAAGAGCATACTCTCGAAGAAATTGAAACTTGAGGAGCTAGAGACCGTCGCCTTGACGGAGGAATGTAGTGCCATCTTGCAACAAAAGTTGCCGCCTAAGTTGAAGGACCCTGGAAGCTTTACCATTCCATGTACTATTGGAGATCTCTCATTCAACAAATGCTTGTGTGATTTGGGTGCAAGTATTAATCTCATGCCCTTATCAGTTTTCATGCAACTTGGTCTTCCAGAACGAAAGCCAACTGCCATGACTCTACAACTTGCGGACCGTTCAGTTACTTATCCTCGAGGGATAGTTGAGGATGTTTTGGTGAAGGTCGACAAGCTTATCTTTCCAACCGACTTTGTTATTCTTGACTTCGAGGAAGACAAGATGATTCCTATTATCTTGGGACAACCATTCTTGGCTACGGGCCGAACTCTTATTGATGTCCAAAAGGGAGAACTCACTATGAGGGTGCACGATTAAAACGTTACTTTTAATGTTTTTAACGCAATGAAGCTTCCTACTGACTATGAAGAGTGTCTCAAAATTGATATGGTCGACAAGGTGGTTAACTCCGCTACTCAACACTTGATAAAAGAGGATGTGTTGGAAAGAGTTCTTGCTAATGACTCGGAGGTTGAGAATGAAGAGGATAAAGAACACTTGCAATATCTTAATGCATCTCCATGGAAGAAGTTTGGGATTCCATTTGAATCATTGGGTTTGTCAGAATTGAATAAGTCTCATGTTAGACTTAAGCCATCCATTGAGGAAGCACCTACCTTGAAACTTAAGCCATTGCCTGAACATCTAAGGTATGCCTATCTTGGTGATTCTTCTACCTTACCTGTTATTATATCATCTAAGCTTTCAGGCACAGAAGAGAAAAAACTATTGAGAATCTTGAGGGAATTCAAATCAGCTATTGGGTGGACTATAGCAGACATCAAGGGTATTAGTCCTTCTTATTGTATGCACAAAATTCCTTTGGAAGAGGGGGCTAAACCTACGATCGATAATCATAGGAGACTGAATCCGGTTATGAAAGAAGTTGTGAAGAAGGAAATTCTTAAATGGCTTGACGCAGGCATTATCTATCCGATTTCTGATAGCTCTTGGGTGAGCCCGGTGCAATGTGTGCCTAAGAAAGAGGGCATGACAGTGGTTACTAATGAGAAGAACGAGCTCATTCCGATGCGAACAGTTGCTGGTTGGAGAATTTGCATGGATTATCGAAAGTTGAATAAAGCCACTCGGAAAGATCATTTTCCACTCCCGTTCATTGATCAGATGCTCGACAGATTGGCTGGACGTCAGTACTATTGTTTGCTTGATGGGTATTCTGGGTACAATCAGATTTGCATAGCACCCGAGGATCAGGAGAAGACTACTTTCACTTGTCCATTTGGTACATTTGCATTCAGACATGTTTCTTTTGGGTTGTGTGGTGCACCAGCTACTTTTCAGAGGTGTATGATGGCCATTTTCTCTGACATGATTGGAATTAATATGGAAGTATTCATGGACGATTTCTCAGTCTTTGGGGATTCTTTTGTTGAGTGCTTGGAAAACTTGAGTTTGGTTTTAAAACGTTGTGTGGAGACCAATCTTGTTCTTAATTGGGAAAAGTGCCACTTCATGGTACAAGAAGGTGTCATTCTGGGACACAAGGTTTCGAGTAAGGGTTTGGAAGTTGACAAGGCAAAGGTGGAAACTATTTAGAATCTTCCTGCACCTATCTCAGTCAAGGGTATTCGTAGCTTTCTTGGTCATGCAGGGTTCTACAGGCGCTTCATAAAGGATTTCTCAAAAATTTCTAAGCCGCTTTGCAATCTCTTGGAAAAGGACGTGCCATTTAATTTTGATGAGGCTTGTTTACATGCGTTCGAGATCTTGAAGAAGAAACTAATTTCTGCTCCAGTTATTACAGCTCCCGATTGGAGCCAACCATTTGCTTTGATGTGCGATGCTAGTGATTATGCAGTTGGGTCCGTTCTAGGCCAAAGGAAAGAAAAAATGTTCCATGTTATTTACTATGCGAGCAAAACTCTCAATGATGCTCAGTTGAATTACACAACCACTGAGAAGGAACTACTTGCTATTGTCTTTGGGTTTGAAAAGATTCGCTCTTATCTGCTTGGTACTAAGGTGACAGTTTACACGGATCATGCTGCTATTCGCTACCTCCTTGCAAAGAAAGATGCTAAGCCAAGGTTGATTCGTTGGGTTCTTCTGTTGCAAGAATTTGATGTGGAAATCAAGGATAGAAAGGGGACGGAGAATCAGGTAGCTGACCATCTCTCTAGATTGGAAGATCATGGAAAGTCACCTAAGGACAACACGGTTATTAATGAGTTTTTTCCTGATGAGCAACTATTCAAAGTGCAAGATGATGAACCATGGTTTGCCGACATTGTGAATTATCTAGTAAGCAACATCATTCCGCCTGAGTTCTCTTATGCTCAAAGGAAGAAATTCTTACACGATGTCAAGCAGTATATTTGGGATGAACCGTTTTTGTTCAAGCAAGGAGCTGATCAGATTATTAGACGTTGTGTTCCTTATAGTGAGACCGAGGCTATTCTTAGTGATTTTCATGCTACAGCTTATGGAGGCCACTATGCGGGTGAGAAGACAGCCACACGTATTCTTCAAGGGGGTTTCTATTGGCCGACACTATTCAAGGATGCTCATCAGTTTGTGTTGAGATGTGATCGATGTCAACGAGTTGGTAATATTTCTCGTAGGGACGAGATGCCTTTGAATGTCATGTTGGAGGTAGAGATCTTTGACGTGTGGGGAATCGACTTCATGGGACCATTCATTCCATCATGTGGTAATCAGTATATTCTTGTAGCTGTGGACTATGTGTCTAAGTGGGTGGAGGTAAAAGCACTTCCCACGAATGATGCTAAGGTGGTACTCAATTTTCTTCACAAGAATATTTTTACTCGGTTCGGCACTCCACGGGTGATCATCAGTGATGAAGGTACGCATTTTTGCAATCGAAAGTTTACATCTCTTATGGCACGCTACAACATCAATCATCGAGTTGCTACAGCTTATCATCCTCAAACCAATGGGCAAGCCGAAGTGTCTAATCGGGAAATTAAACAGATTCTTGAGAAGGTAGTTAGTCCTTCTAGGAAGGATTGGGCGTTGAAGCTTGATGAAGCGGTGTGGGCTTATCGGACAGCCTATAAAACACCTTTGGGAATGTCACCATTTCAGCTAGTGTATGGGAAAGCATGCCATCTTCCAGCTGAGTTAGAACACAAGGCTTATTGGGCATTGAAGAAGCTGAATTTTGATCTTACAGCAGCAGGTGAAAAGCGGATGGTTCAGTTGAACGAAATTGACGAGTTTCGATTGCAGGCTTATGAGAACAACAAGCTATACAAAGAGAAAGTAAAAAGATGGCATGATCGTAGGTTGGTTCTTAAGACGTTTGTGCCCGGGCAATTGGTGTTGTTGTTCAACTCTCGACTTCGGTTATTTCCTGGGAAGTTGAAGTCACGTTGGTCAGGTCCGTTCACAGTCAAACAGTTTTTAGCATGGGGCAGTTGAGATTTTTGACAAGTTACCGGAGCAGTCGTTCAAAGTCAATGGTCAGCGGTTAAAGCCATATTTTGGAGAGAAGTTGAATCGCGAAGTTGAGACTGCGGTTCTAATTTACGCAACGTAAGGAGATGGAGCTACGTCAAGCTAATGACGTGAAAAGAGCGCTTCGTGGGAGGCAACCCACGTGAATTGTTGTTAAAAAAAAATAAATTGAAACAGAAGTTCTGGCGCGGTAGCGCCGCGACGGCTGTGCAGAAAATTTTTTTTTAGCAAATTTTGAAAAAAAAAAGTTATTGTTGGTTGTTGTTATGAGACCCACGACCCAAGCCCACAATTTAACCCCACTAACTCTACTTTCTCCTATATATACACACCATTACACAACCCTACCTATACATACACACCTACAGATCTAAAAAAATTTTCCAAACACTTTAAACACTCTAAACACTCTTCTAATCAATTCAATGGCTTCCAAGAGATAGAGGGTTGTTGGTGGTGGTAGTGCGGGTGCCGGTGGTAGTGGGACTGGTAGGAGGAACCCTCGTTCTTCATCTTCATCTGATTCTGACGGAGGCAATGGTGGGCCTCAGTTTATTAATAATGGGGCTCGTGATGAGTATAATCGGTTGTTGGGGCGCCCTATTGCTCGTGAGAGGGGTCTTTTGCCTAATGTGGCGGATGGGAACATGTTGGAGAATATTATGGAGAGACATTGGGAGCAGATCTGTGAGGTTCCGGAGCCTGTTCCGATGACTGTGGTTCGCGAGTTCTATGCGAACGCTAGTGTGGAGAGGAATGGGATTAGCCAGGTTCGTGGGTTTCGTGTGGATTATCAGCCGCCTGCTATTCGGCGTATTCTTGGGCTTCCGGCTCCTAGGAGGGGTCAAGAGGATTGGTCGGGGAAGACTCGGGATAATGTGTATCTTCAGATGGTTATTCAGAGGTTGTGTGTGCCTGGTATAGAGTGGCGTTTGAGGAGAGGTACTACTGAGCCTACTTCGTTTCTGTCGACGGCTCTGAACAGATATGGGCGTACTTGGCACTTGTTCATTTGTGCCAATCTCATCCCTACGAGGCACTCGAATGAGGTCACAGTTGAGAGGGCTATCCTATTGTATGCTATCTGCAGCAGAGAATATGTGGATGTGGGCAATTTGATCCATCAGGGGATGATGCGTTTTATGCAAGGTAGTACCACTGCAGCGATGCCTTATGGTTCGATCATTGCTAGGTTGGCTAGAGATTGTGGTGCTCGTTGGCCAGAGGAGGAGGTTGTGCAGCAGCCACAAGAGGCGCTAGATCATCAGAGTATTCGGAGGTTGGTTGAGTGGAATGGTGGTGAGCCGAACTGGTGGGGTCTTGGTTATGTAGTAGAGCAGCAACAACAGCAGCAGCAGCAGCAGCAGCAGGAGGAGGAGCCTCAGGGAGGAGGTTCTTTTATTACTTAGAGACAGTATAGGCGGTTGACGAGGCGTATCGATGCGGTGCACGATATGCAGGCAGGTTTTGCAGCGGATTTTACTCAGTTTGCATAGGCGTTGGGCACGGCTTTTCGTGCGAGTGGAGTGGACGTGACTTTTCCGTCCTTTGGAGCTGGCGCTGTCTATCCGCCACCGGACACTCCCGATGGGAGTGGTTCGGACGACGAGTAGGTATGCCTTGCACACTTGTTATTCTTACTTTCAATGGGGGCATTGAAAATTTTTAAGTTGGGGGTGGGGATACAAGGTGCATTTATGTGTGCATGTTAGAAGCATATTTGTATGTTAGCATGTTTGCATGTTATTTAGAGCATTTTGTTTTTTTTTATGTGTGCCATATAGGACATTCTGTTATTGTGGTATTTATGTTCATATTAGTTGCATTACATGCAGTTTTCATGATCCCTTAGAATGAGCTGATGCCATGAGGTAGGTAGATGTTGATGTGGGTGTGAAAAGGATGAACAGAGGGCTGATTTTAAATTTTGATGAAATTGACGTGCATGTTTCATGAACAAAAATTTTACACAGTCTCGTCGTTTGCTCTTGGGCTAGGTTGAGTCATGCTTGTTTGGATTTAGGATTTAATCACTTGTTTATCGATAGAATTTGCTTTATTCCCTTGATGATTAAGGAACACCAAAATATAAGTTTGGGGGAAAGCAGGAATTTCATGCTAATGTGTTTGTGTTTGTGTTTGTTGGCTAGGTGTCAAATGGCTTGTAGTCGGCTCATGTTTATGAGTAGTCTAGGGTTGGAATTGAGAATTCTCATTCCAGATTCCATGTGTGAAAAAAATTCAGAAAAAAAACCAAAAAAAAAAAAGCAAAAAATAGAAAAAATTCACGAAAAAGAAAAAAAAAGAAAAAAAGAGAAAAAAAAAGAGGAAAAAAATGAGTGTTTGTGAGAGTGTGAGTATGCAGAATTGATCAGGGTGAGCTCTTTAATACTCGAGGAATTAAGTTCTTGGGGACTTTGTGCCTAGTGACCTAAGGCTTTTTATAGTCTGGGATCCACTAACCCAACGCTCGCTACATGGGTATTATTGTATAAGCCTTTAGGGGTCTCATCCATTGCACGATCAGATAAGCATGCGTGTTGTGTATATATTGTGCCTGTGTCGTAATAAAGCATGAATTTCTGTCTACTTTAGAGGAGTATGGAGGTGTATCTGAAGTGATCTTGAGTTTAACGTTCATTCTATTTATAAACCTGTGATTGTCTTGGAAAAGAATATGTATGATTTTGATCCGGTTTTGGGAGTATATCTGTCGAGCATCGCACACACGCACGTTCTGATCATGTATTGTTAGTATACCGGAATTTAGTCGAGCTCTGTTTGGATTGATTGCATTCATTGAGATGTTTGCTTGCTAAGTGGTGTTGGTTACTTTGAGGGGATCCCTTGCATTCATATTTAGTTGCATTCATGCATTGCATTGTTTGTATCGTTTGTGTCAGATGGATTTTGTGGGTACATTCACTATAGGCCCTCACGAGACCTTACTCGTCCACTAGGGCTGCCTAGGGGTTTAAAGGGCTTGTTGCATATGCCAAATGCAACCGTGATCACCTACGGAAGTGGTACTAGTTAGTTGTACATGATTTGTCTGTTTATGCTTGAGGACAAGCATCGGTTTAAGTTTGGGGGTGTGATGAGTGGGTATTTTATTCACTTAAAACGTTTCCATTTGGCTTAAAACGAATGTTTGTACTCGAGTTGTGGTATTTTTAATCTCTTTTAAGGGTATTGTGCAGGAATGATAATCACAGGTGTTCAAGGAATGCAGCGAAGCAATCGGAGCGCAAATTGGAGTTGTAATGAAGAAATAAGGAAAAAATCCAGTTGCTGAGCAGAAGTTAGGGCGCGGCAGCGCCGTGTTTGTACTGGAGTGTGGCGCGGCAGCGCTGTGATATCTGGAGAGGCGCGGCAGTGCCGAGCTATAGCTGTTGGATGGCGCGGCAGCGCCGGTTCGTCTGAGGGAAATTCCTGTTTTGCTATTTTTTCGAGATAAAGTCAAAATTAAATTCCTTTTTCGAATTTGTTGCACCTGGAGGCCTATATAAGGAAGGAAAAAACCCTAGAATAGAGGGGTCGGACCACGTATTGTATTTACGGAGTTTTGAAGCACGAAGAAGCGAGGAAGAAGATAGTTTTCAATTTATTCTTGTATTCTTCCTAGTTTGTGGATGCTTGGGTTTGGTGTATTCTTTAGAACCCTTGTTATTTATTTAAATCATTATTCGTTTTCTTCTATCATGTTTACATTGGAACCCATGGTGACGATTAGTTTGATTATGAACTAATTCGTTGTCATGGGGTTTTAGCGGATTTATTCATGAAGTTTATTTGTTGAATCTTCTCGATGCCTATAGTGTGATTGATGTGATATCCTATCATGGTTGATTTAATTCGTTATAGGAGAGTAGCTAACTCCTGTAATTGTGTGTTAATTCTTATTGAAGCGAAAGTGGATATAGGAGTTTAGAACTTGCCATGCTAGCATAGGTTTATGCGTGAGAATATCATTCGTAATTACTGTCGTAACTCTAACCGTTTTATGACGACTATGTGATCAATTGAATGCTTGTACTTCAACCATTATGTTTCAATCTTTATAGACATATGCAGATTAAGCATGATTGGGAGACTAAGTGATTTCTATCTTTATTGTGGATGTTATTTAGGATGGTATTTGTGCAACGAAAGTTGGCTTATATAATTTTTGTGTATTCGATCAGGTATTAACAAATCACATAAAAGGCTAGAGAAGTGGAGACTATAGATGGATTGTTTAATGAAGTTAAAATCCCATGTTTTATTCGCATAAGTAATTCGACATAATTCTTAGTTCAAGTAGTTGATCATTAGTTATAATTCTTAGAGTAATTGTAGTGATAAACAAAAATCCAATTGTTAAATTGTTTTAGCATCGAATAATAATCATACATTGGTGAGTGAATTAACTAGACAATACAACGAGTCCCTGTAGGAACGAATCCTATTTGCTATCTATATTACTTGAGATCACGTGCACTTGCGTGTTGAGTTTGGTCGTAACAAAACACAACTTTGATACATGTCTTAGCAGTGAATAATAATCATACATTGTTGCATAAGTGCATAATCATAAATACACCAGTCTTCGTTTGAACGAACTCTACTTACTGTGATATTACTTGTGACCGCGTCCGCTTGCGTGATTTTGTGCGAACAGTTATATGTAAACCCCCTTTTGCCCCCACCCCCTAAAGTGCGAAATGTCCGCCTCAACCGCTGTTTCACCTCCCAAAGAGCAAAGATGGATTGATGAGCGCAAATGAGGAAGCGGGAGGCGCCTCCTCTTCAAACGTGTCCTCGACAACCTGGCGGTTCTTCGGTCTCCGCTTTGGGGGCGGGAGTGTGGGTTTCCTTTTCCTCAACCAATTCGGTTGTGTCAGCCGGCCTAACATTTTGTTATAAGTACGAAATTTCACTTTTCATGGGGGCTGTTCTAATATATTAGCTGTATTTTAGAATCTGTTTTTCACTATGTAATGAATGTACTGTTTGTGTGCTTAATGTCATGTACTTTGTTTGCTTCATTTCAATAAAAATTTTATGTAAAAATTCGGGAATTTTTGTCATTTTCGGGCCTTAAAAAAACATGGTTGAGTATTATATTTATTCATCTTTTTGGGCTTAAACCAAACTAGAACGTCAATACTTTAATACTGAACAAAAAGAACGAAAAAACATGTAAAATATGTTTTTTATGGCCATAAACATTACTCCACGAAGAAATTATTAGGAATTTGATGTCGAGTTGCCATGTTCGGACCAAAAACATAGCTAGACGTAATATATAATTTTAATTTTTGGAGATTTTTGTGTTGTACCAAAGTAGGATGTAAAATCTATAATACGGAGCAAAAAAAATGAATTTTTTTTATTTACAAGTACATTTTCAAAACCATATAAAATGACTACTTGAATGTACATTTTCTAGTTACAAAAATATGCTAAGTGCTGGTAAAAAAAGATAATATAATTCGCCACTTGAAGTGGCGTTTTCTATTGAAATGAAATTTAATAGAATTTGCCACTTCAAATGGCGATTTCTATTACTTCAGCTATACCATAAATGAAAATCTTGAATGAAGTGTACCAGATATGAAATACAAGTTCACTTCTATACCAGTAATGCAAGCGAGCTGTGTTTCTTTCTATGTTTAATTCTGGAGAATTATTTTTCATATATATATATATACATATATATATATATATATATATAGGCCATTACTCCTTACAGAACACCCTTATATAACAAACAATAAAGAACACCTTAGATCTAATAGATCCAATGGCCCCGCCAGGGGCACCCAATACAAAAAGTTGTTATTTTTTTACCCTCTATCCATCAAGCAAAAAAAATTAAAAAAATAAAAAAATTTACTATTCATGATGACGTCATGCTGATGTCAGCAGTGACATCGTCATGAACAGTAAATTTTTTTATTTTTTTTACTGGATGGATAGAGGGTAAAAAAATAACAACTTTTTGTATTGGATGCCATGACGGAACTCTTATATTAGATTAGATATGAGGTGTTCTTTATTGTTTGTTATATAAGGTGTTTGTTATGGAGTGCAACTCATATATATATATATATATATATATATCTAATATCTTTCAGCTCATAGCTTTTCGTATAATCATTGAAAACGATATTGGCCAGTTTTATTCAATTTAAATTTAATCACTACAAGAGTAAAGGCCTATTGGAACAGAGTTAATACAAAAAATTTGTCATAATTGAAACCAATTACGACAAATAAATTCAGTCTAAATTGCCCTTGTCAAAAGTTCTGATTCCGTTACATATTACTATTCGGTCATTAGTTACAATTAGTGGACCCCCACTTGTACAAAACCAACAAAATAAATTTTTAAGAAAAGGAAAAATCAAGAATATTTACGACAAACGTGTACCAATATGTCCTAAATATTCATATCATATCCAGCACTTACGACAAACATTCTGTCCTAAAGACTCATGTAATTCCAACGCTTGCGAAAAACATTCTGTCCTAAAGACTCGTGTAATTCCAGTAATTACGACAAACATTTTGTCCCAAAGATTCATATACTTTCAATGGTTATGACCACCCGATGTCTGAAAATTGGTTAAATTTAGGACTGATTCTGTCACAAAATTGCTTGTCCTTATGACAGATTCTATCACAAAGTGACTAAAATTTCTAGAACATAGGACAAATTATTACTTAATCAGTAAAATTTTAAAGAGAAAATATAAATTATTCACAAACTTTGGACAGCATAGTCCGTCGTTTGGTAAATTACAACAGAATAAAAATGAAGTTCGTCGTAAATTAAAAGGCGGGAAAAATAAATACTTAATTATTGACAAGTTGCGAAATGTAATAATAAAAAAAATGTTGGACGAGAAATATATTAATATAATATAAAACCTACAACTAAATATGTCCATCGTAAATATGTTTTTGACGAAAACGTATAATTCCGTCATTTCTAAACTTTATGACGGAATAGCGAGTAACTTTCTGTCCCATTAGCCCTTTCCTCTTTATTGAATCAAATTTCATATTTAAGCATATATTATTCAAATAGAATTCATCATGTATAATGTAAAGTTTTTAAAATTGTTGGTTACAGTTTATGACTTGTTCATTTCATTCATTTAACATTTTTGACAATTTTGAAAGTTTGTTGTTGCTGTGATTTTAAATGCAGTGATAATTTGTCTTATCACAATATTTTTTTCTTTCCGCTTTTAAATGCATTCAAGTCGAGTTTGAGATAATTAATCGGAAATGTTATGATCAGTTTTGTGCCAAAAAGAAGACCAGGACAGATTCTAATTTAAAATTTCTGTGCTTATGCACTCTTTGATGAGCAAGTAAATATTTTTAAATAAACCCACTAAAATATAAAAATTCTAAATTAAATCAAGAGTATTCATCATCTAAATTGTGGCTATCTATATCTATAGTATATTATAATAGTCGAAATATTAAAATTTTGGTGGGTACGGTACCTATTATTTTATCTAATTATCCTTATTTAATTATTGATAGTTATTATTTAATTACCATTACTTAATTTTTTTTAGTTATTAATAACTAATCAATTTCTTTTTAGTGAAACTGGTTACCATTTTTCTTTTTTTGATAATTAATCAATTACATATATTAAAATTTTAGAAGTAAAGATATTTATCTTAGATAAAAAAGTTACAAATGACAAAAATAATAGTAAAAATTATTGAAGAAAGAAGTAAGTGACGGACAAGATATTGAGTCGTTTGGCAAATCTTATTTCTGAAAAAAATACATCAAACTGTGCTTTTTTTCAAATAAGTTACTTATTTTCTACATATAAAGAATACTAAACCCCTCCTAAATATTTAATTCTAAAATTAGTATGTAAATGTGAAATTTTTTCTCAAAATAAGTCCTTATTTTTTAAAATAAGGAGAGCCAAACAAGCCCATTAATACTAGTTCACATCAGCTTGCCACCTCATTTTTTTTTGATGAAAGGGGATAATTCAATACATAAAAGCGATACGGCATCTACAAGAATGATCGAATCGATCAAACATAGAACAGGATGACACGCCTCTCTTCATAAAATGAGACAAATAAGCAGTGTGAAAAAAAGTGATATATCTATAGATACTTGCTCTACGCTCTATATGTTCTCAAAAATCCGTTTGAGCTATCGACCACAAATGCAATTCGTAACAAGCTCTTATCTTTGAATCCGAACCAACTCTCACAAAAAGGAGAGAAATCCACCCTCTCACCAAGGAGAGAAATCCACACCCTCTCACCAAGGAGAGAAATCAAACTGAAATTACAACCTAAAAATCTAAATTGCAAAACCAAATAAAACAACCAAGCCGAAAAATACAAGCCAACAACCGAATAAAAAAAGTTGAAAATACAAAAAATTCAAAAAAAAACTTAGATCTGACAAACGAAATCACAGATAGGCGGCTAAATCTCGAAATCCCCGCTTGAATCGAAGAAGAAAGATAGCCGGAAGCTCCGATAATGTAGATCTAGAAAAACAATCCAACGCAAACAAAAAGGATAGAAATCCTTACCCAAAAAGGGAGATTATTGAAAAGATAAATCAAACAAAAGAAGAGAAGGAATTTGGGGCTTTCCACCGGGAAAACCGGTGGAAGCCCCGTCGGTTAAGGTGCAGAAGACGGGAGGGAGAGAGAAAAGGGAGAAAAGGTAGAGAGATCCTCTAGCTTTCTTCTATGAAAAATAACTTATAAAAATATTCTCAGCTTTCCACCTCATTTTGTAACTCATTTCTGTATCAATTTATGGGGACCTAACTGTTATACTCGGAAATTCAAGAGGAGCGAAATGAGTATTTTGTTGCGTCAAGGTGTTGTTGCGCCAATGACTTCTTTTGCCGCCACAACTTTTAAGAGATGTATTGCGAAAACCTATTGGGAGCTATTGTACTGCTGAAGGCCTGATTCTATATTCTAGCAAGTTACCCTTGTTGGGGAATCATTGGTAAAATAAGCTTGTCGATACGCTTTAGAGGTCTCATCCTGTATTCTAGCAAGTTGCCTTTGTTGGGGGATTGAGAGGTACTCTGCGTGACATAATTTGGTAGAACTTGCCCTGTAGTCTGGTGGGTTAGCCTCATCGGGGGTAAGGATCCGTTCTTGCATTTGGAGTAAGTCATGACTGTCCCTACAACTAAACATACGAGGAAAGAGCTGGTAGCGGTTGATGTTAGCTCCGATAGATAGGGCTAATGTTGTATCCGTGAAGTCCTCGAAGTTAGTTGGGCCTTGGGGTCACTGAACTAGGCTTCATCGCATGGGCTCTTCCAAATGGGCTTTGAAGACGGTTAGTTCGATTACGTTTTGTAGTGGGCTTGGGCCTGCTAGTAAGAGACCTACTTCTATCAGATTTAGGTTTTTTCCTTTCCAAGAACTACGTGAGGCTTGATCCTCTATAATTATAGAGGTACGTAGTCACATTAAAGGGGGTTAGACGTTGAGAGCTCTGAGAGACGATCGATACCTCTTTGATCTCAGCCATTGATAAACACATAAACCACCGTTCTCCGATCACTTTTTCAGCGAACAATCGCCATCGTAGATCTTGATTCCGGCTTGTAACCTCAAACTTTGTTATCACAAATTCCTCCGTTAACAAATTGGCGCTAGAAGGAGGGGCTAAAAAGGATCTTCACCTAGGAGGAAAGATGTCTGCTAATCGCAATGACGGTTTGTATGAGGACGATGCGAGCCTCTATTCTGAGGGGTTCGATGGTGAGGAACCATATGTTCCGCTGGCTGTGCCAAATTTGGCTCATGTGGGTGGAGGACAGCCACCGGTGTTGATAAGTAACACAGATCTCATGGCGGAGTTACACCGTATGGGAAATCATCTGAGAAAGTTTGATGCTAGGTTGAGAACTGTGGAGTCTAGGAAGTCTAAATACAGTCCTTATGGAAGAGGGACGCGATAGGTAGGTAGCGAACCTGTCGAAGGTGTTAGAGCAAGAGTCGGAATTGGAATAGGAGACGGACAAGCTGGGGTTGGGAGACATGCACAAGTTACCCCGCGTAGGTTGGACTTCGGAGAAACTGAACCAATCGTGGAGTTTCCTGATGAGAGTCAGCAAAACCAGGATGCGCAACGACCGACTCAGCTACCACCTGTCCAAGTTGTGCGTGCCAACCAAGTTGGTCGACCAATTGGGCATGTGTAACACCCCCAGATCCGGGGTCAGGGATCTGGTGGTTACGGTCTTACATCCATTCATAATACTTGACTTGAGTCCACAATAAATAAATCACATGCTGTGACCCCACAATAATATCCACTCACACACACAACAGTTATAGTCCCAGAGATGAAATAGAAACAAGTCCATAATATCAGAGTTTACGAATAAAAGTTATTACAAGCCAAATGATATGTTTAAAGGTTTTGCCGTTGATTAACGTTAATGTTACATATAAATAGACTGATAAACAAAAGCTGCCTATCTATGCTACCTCAGCAATGGCAGCAAGGACATCAGCGGGTAGTCCTCGAATGGTGGTACCCTGCTTGCGCCGAGTGCGCCTGGCGCGGGCCATCTGTCCTAGCTGTTGTTGTGACATAATATGAACAAAGCAAGGGTGAGCGAAAGCCCACCAACAATAATATAACTGAACAGTGATACATATATACAGTAGTTCAAGATATCCTTTGAAATCATATGCCATGCCTTAATGAAGTTATTGCCAGTATAATATAAAGGATGAAGTTACCAGGTAACTCAAAGTATTTGTTTGTAGAAATATCTGCTATATCAAAAGTAAGCGAGATATTCTCATTGCCATTAAAAGAGGAACTTGCATGAAAAGATTTCAATTCCAGTTATGAACACTTTTCCAGCTCTGCCAACAGTAATCATGTTGCAGGAAATAAATAAGTTTGGATGATGAACCAATGATGGAGTATTCACCGCGCCCGCTGTTCCAATCTTGATGATCAGTCGAGATCGTACAGCTCAAATTAGATTTACTACCGATAGAAGGAAGAACTGACGGCTTTACTTGTATACCGCCTTACTAGCTCTCCCCGGCCAACGGTTGGGCCAAAGGGGATGGACCAGCGCTACTCGGCCTCTTACATGACTCCTAGTTCAAATAGAATTCATGATTCTGAATGTAACGTTCGTCCCCCTTTCCCCAAGTATAATACTTGTTGATAAGACTCTACAAAGTAGTCGTATCTAGTTGGAAAGGAAAATTCACCAATAACTTCCAAGCTATTGCTTGGTAACGAATATCAACTTTTTCCAACCATCTTACCCCTCGAAAGATGAGAAGGTAAACAACGACTTAATAAGTCAATAGCACCCGAGTTGCGAGTGAAGAGAATACTTTATGACCGGGAAGTCGACAAGATAAATATCATTTTCCAAGTAAGGTTCCATTATTATTAGGGAGATAGACTCAAAGAAGAATGATGTCTGAGAACCTTTCTTGATATAGGATTAATAATAATATGACTTCCAAATATTTTCCGTAATAATCGAAGAAGATAAACCTTATTGAGGTTATTCTAAGTAGGGAATAAATATTCAGAGAATATTTATTGAACTAAAAATATTTAAAGAATATTTAGGAATATGAAAGAATATCTTTAATCAGAGTATTTCTCAAAATAATCCTTGAAGAAATATCAGGAGAATATTTATTGGATAAATAAATATTTAAACGAATATTCAAAATAATATTCATTAATTAATAAGGAATTTAAATGAATATTCAAAAAGTAATATTCATTTAATGAATAATATTCTAAATGAATATCAAGTAATATTCATTTAGTAATCCAAGCTTTAAAGGAATATTCGAGATAATATTCGATAAATAAATCAAGCTTCAGATGAATATTAGAATAATATTCATCAAGTAATTAATATCTTAAATGAATATTCAAAAGTAATATTCATTTAATAAAATAATATTCTAAATGGATATTCAAATAATATTCATTTAGTAGTCCAATCTTTAGAAGAATATTCGGAATAATAATCGATAATCTATTCGACTTTGAGTGAATATTGAAAAATATTATTCGTCGAATAGTTACGTTCAAATAATTATTTGAAGTAAGGATCGTTAACTAAATAATCTCGAACGAATATTCAAATAATATTCGTCGCCCGAATAATGGAAAATATTTACTTAGATATTTTCTTTCGAGGTAATCTCGATATGTCAAGAAATATTGACTCCCGGTCTATATTTGATGAATAAGATGTATACACCCTTCTCTGAGGGTCTTACAATAACCGGCTTATAATTGATACGATAGCTATCTAATTTATAAGCCAATAACAATCATGGAACAAGCATAATGATATAACTTGAAAGTAGGCATGCATGCTATGGCATATTATAACAGAAAACATACATATATATTCAATCACAACAACAGCCTAAAAGAAGGGGATTGAAACTTGCCTGGTAGTCGAGTATGGTAAGGGGTAGTGGTAGCGGGTCCCGGGTCAGCTTGGTGATCTATAAATAGCCAAGACATTCGGGATTAATCTCTTAAAACTTTAAAGGTTAAGTTATACTTAAATCGAAACACTTTCTCGAGTTATCTCGTTATACCCCTGTTAGTGTATTTCTTTTATCATCGATCCGACCCGACATTCGTTCATTAATACGACATGTCACGGTACTTATACTTGGCATATACTTAAGTCATATAAGTCCGAAAGTCGATCGTTACGAACCAATATTATACTCAGAGTTTTATCGCTCGTTTTCTAAGTGTTTTAACGAAGTTATAAACGAGTCGTCTTTTAGGGGTTCGTTCGCGTTTAATCTCGATTCGAATATTTTTAATAAATCGAAAAACGATCCTTTTGACATACGGTTTTCTCTCACGCCTTCCTTTTTACCTCTAGTATTTATTTACCAGGATTCGTCATGACTTTACGTATTTTATCGGGGTTCAATTTTAAGTACGAATACTTGTTTACGGCTCCGAACCACTTTTATGAATTTTTTCGTAACTCCTAAACCGTAAGTCCGTTTCACGTGATCTTTATATCAAAACGAAGCTTATAACATAAGCTATCTTAACATGGCAGAAAAGTTTCTGGACAGTAGGGCCTTGATGTGAAAAATGGCATACAAAACATGATATTGTAAAATTGGGCATTATAACGGCTATGTTTACGCTTTTTCCAAAGTTTTTACACTTTATCTCGATCTAACAAATATCAATCCAACCACACAAACACATGATAATCATCATGACTAGTCTATCAACAACTCATCTTAACCATTACATGGTTCATAAACCAAATCATAATCATAACAACTACTAACATGGATCTAAACTTATAATAACATACTAATCACTAAATCATCCATAAATCTCATAAGATCTTAAAATAACACCAAGGGTTTTCAAGTATTATACCTTCCTTGGTGTGTCTAGGAGTCTAACTAGCCTTGATCTAGTCCTTGGATCACCTTAATATAGCTTAGAGCAACAAAGAAAACCAAGAAAACAAAGTTAGTTTCTAAGGATTACTATTCATCATCACTTTTGTAAAAATCATAGAAAATAGAAAAATAAGAGTTTGTCTCTCAAATTTTTACCACATCTTGGCCTCTTCATAAGCTTTGTTTTGAGTCATAGATCATCAGATTTGAAGCTTCCTAGCTAGGGTTTTGAGCCCCCTTTCTCCTCTGGACAGAAACTGTCAAGCACAGATCAGTTTGGCTTCTTCCACTTTGAGCATGGATTTGACTAGGCTATACTACTTTGTTGGACATGAAATTTTGAGCGAATATTACACATAGAGTGGAGAGGCTATGGTTAAAATTTGGTGATTTTATCATGGATAGAAATGGAGATATGAATTTTTATTTGGAGAGTGTTTCTGCTGGACAGTTTGAGAGAATGAGAGGAATGGAGTTGGTTTTGCTTGCTTTGATCTCTTCCTTGTCCAAAATGCATTATTGATGATAATATCTAGCATAAAGCTACTTTATTAAAGTGCTTTGCTCATATATGATGCAATCCAAGGGACAAGTGTTGTGATTTTGTGGTGGAAAGGTGTCATACAAGCTAACTAAGTGATTTGGTTTCTAAAGATGCTAGTTACTTTGTAACTACTTAGTTACTTGATCTTATCTATTTGCACATGCATGTATCTTGGCTCTCTGCTTGTCTCTTTGTCCGGTTATTACTTAATTTGATTGATCGTTCGGAGGAATAACTCATTCGTTTCTAGTTAGGGTTTTACCGGAAACCGTCTTAATATTTATACTATCATCCTCCATTCTCTTTAATAATTCTTGAACCTATTTTTCTTAAATCCCTTCAATAATTCCTTAAGTCTTTCAGTGTCCAGGGAAATCTCGGGAAAAATAAAAGTGCTATTTTTCAGAATCCGACAGCTTTTACATACACTCTTTTTCCCCCTGGATCACTAATACGAACTCAGAATTTCGTTCTGGGTACTTCTATATAGCGTCGTCTATAATATTCCTACGTCCACCAAAATCACTATTCATCACTTATTCTTTACTTATTCTTTTAGGGTTATATAAATGTCCCGGTTCTCTTTCAATCGTTCCTTAACCCTTTTACGGAACCACTGGACTGATAACAGATCTCGATTTGGATGACATAAGAATAACCTTCCCCCTTGGAATGATCAAATCTTAATTTCCTAGGAGATAGATAATTCTTATCTAGATTGTCAACCAATAGCATTCTTCATGACATATAAGCATTTGAATCCAAATCTACTCCTTTCATTCATTATCTCAATCGTTACATCGAAATCGTAATCACTATTCACCATTACCTCAGTACATAATAAAAAGTTTTTAATTATATCCAAAATTTGGGGTTCTTACAGTCTCCCCTCCTTAAAAGGATTCCGTCCCGGAATCAGGTAGGAAGCAAAGAGTCGTTTGTCTGTCGTTTACTTTTTAGCTTCCCGGTCAATTCTTAGTCGTTCTACCCTTTCTCAGCACATCTTCTAGTGCTACAATCCATACTTTATCCTTTTTCCATCAACTTTGCTACTTTTCGTACAACACACTATCCGGGTTATGATCTTACTCAGTCTTATCCTTATTGATACCTGCAGTGACATTGGTATCACTATCCCACTGCGAATTTGGAGGTAACCTCGCTCGCACTGTGCATTTCCTGATCGCTTTAATCTTCGCAATCTCGATCAATATAGAGAAGTGGAAAGATTTATTGAGAGATCACTATGATCAATTGAACATTTGTTATATTGCATAGCTAGTGCAGAAGGGGGCCAGCCTTTAGTACTTGACAAGCAATTAAACAAGTTATGGTATTCTACTTAGACTTCTATCACATAGACAGATAGTCACGTAGCAGTACCTCCCCTCCTTAAAGGGTTGTTCTTCTCAATTCATAAAGAAGATGAATAAGAGAGAAGAAAAGAAAAGAATTCTAAAGGATTATAGAAAGTTTTCATGATTGTAAAATATCATACTCAGAATTTACCTCTGAACTATAGAGGTTCATTAAGGAAGAAATTAATCATAATTATATCCAATACTATTTGATCGTAACCTCACGTGTCAACATATCTTGCTGCTTTGTCCACTATTCTCTGGACCTGTACCCTGGTTCCACCTTAGCAACACTTACTTTTGGAAACTCTTTGAACCTTTCAGGTTAAATCTTAGTTTCTCGCTTGACACCATTGTTACTGACATTCCATGTCACGCTACTAGCTTTTTCATATCTATAATATTAACACTATCAGGTTGTCATCCCGAGAATTCATCGGAAAACCCATTTATTAATCCATTCCTAACATTCCTTGCTTCATATTTCGTAGTTGCTTTCCCCATCTTTTCTTTATCAATCACATCCTTCTTATTATCTGATTCTTATTTACTTTTGTTATTTACTTCCACCTTCATCTCTTTATTGAGACATCTTTTGCACTTGGCACCTCCTTATTGGTATCCCATCATATTTACTCTATAATCATCACATTATTTCAAATTTAAAACTTCCGAAATGAATCTGGCCGCTTTCTTTAGCTTAGATCCAATATAATCTACTTCTGTCAACTTGTTTCTCATCACTTATTCTTTTCTACCCGCGGTTTTTCACAGGTTGTCTTTCGTAAGTGAGACCAGGTCGTACACCTACCTGCTCGCAATCTTATCATCTGTTGAGCATCTGCATTTTACTGGTGTAGCTTTGCCACATGAAACACGTTACTACCATGCTATAAGCTTTGGGGGTAAAACTGGCTCGAATGCCACCTTCTGAACACTTTTAAACTCTCAGGTGGCCTAATAAGTCTCGGGCTCAACTGCCCTTCTCTCTAAGTCTCATTAATTCTTTCCACGGGAATACATTTAGCATCATGAATCATCTACCTCATATTCTCTATCTTGTTTGCGCAGAAGTACACTAACACAAACTTGCTTGTCATTCATCAACATGCCACTTAGCTCATTAATAGCAGCACTTTCTTTATCTTTACGTTGTCATCTACTTTCTTAGAAGAATCACCATCGATTGTTGTTTAACTAATGCGTTAATAGCTAACCTTACGGGTTACAAATCCTTTAGGGAGACAAAGTAATCACTATTCCTTATCCCTAAGGAACACTTCCTGAACTTAATGTAGATATTACATGAAGTAGATAAAATTGCAGAAGAGTTTCAAGCATCGCAGCTAGGTCCGGTTGATGAAACTATCACTCATGCAGCTTCCATAAAAGACTGGAAACTTAACGATTTACTTCGTCAATTTTGTATCATGGTCCTGGTTTGCCTCAAAACGGGACCTTCTAGGGTACGTCATATGCTTAAGACTCCATCAGGAATCGAATCTTTACTTAAACTATTATTACCTTCGATTCTTGCACAATCATCAAAAGGAATGTAAATTCCTCCACTCCGATATGACCTTCAAGGTCTTTCCAAATATCATTTTGTTTCTTCGGTATGAACATTTGTAATTATTCCTTTATACTTAGACTGTCGGCCAACTCATTGGCCTTTCCTGATAATAATAATTCCTTGTAATCCATGTTTTCTGGATACATTCCAACTCAAATTTTTCTACCTCATTCCCATCACTGTTGGGTGAAAGCATTCTCCCTTAAGCTCTGCTGAAGGAGAAAATATATCTATCAGTCCTCTTTTTTTTTTCTTTTCCATAAGTCATTGCTTCCACCTACCCGTGGGAACTTTATCATGTTTATTCCCACTCCTACTTAGGATACTTCTTTCCTTATCTTAGGATAATCTCAACCTTTATAGGTTCAATCCATACTTTCTCAGGGTTTCATACATGCATCATCTGGTATATTGCTACTGTGTCTTACATTCTCTTCCAAACTTCTAGTTGGAAACTCAGAATATTAACTTTTTCTTGTAAGGTTTCTTAGGTCGTCCTCATCATTCCTCCTGTATTTTCTAGGTACAGGGTATATCAAAACGTCATTGATCAATACTCTAATAATTCTATCTATGTTCTTTCCAGAACTCTTTTTAATAATCCTTACCGGTCATTGTTGCCTTAGCAAGTCCAACTCATATCATTTGAATTCATAATGTCGTTATTAGGGTTAATGCCATCCCTTGTGCATTCCCTAGGGTTTGTCTTAATTTATGGATATCCTATCCTTAATTCAACTTCAAAGGAATTCTTGCCTCCTGTACTTGGCAATCAAATCATGTATCCTTAATAAGGGTCTCTTCTCAATCATTCTCATTTGATAATCGATCGGTGGCTTAATGCTAACCTCTTCTTTCAGATAGTTGTCAGCCTATTTGACCTTCCAAAAGACAACGTATGTCTATCTGCTCTCTTACAGAACTTGGTACTGGTAGCAAGGATGTTCTGGGAGATATTGGTCGAGTCGAGTTCAACGTGAATCTCTTAGTACTTATCGTTCTTCTCAAAGGTAATTGCCTTAGACGAAATTTCTACAGCATACTGATCCATCTCTGACCATTTCTATACTCTCTTCATAAACCTTCGTTGTTTACTTTCCTTAGTCATAATATATTCATGGTATTTATGATACCCTAACACCATACATCTCAAGTCATTATACTTCCATTTTTTTTTCGTAATCTTGGACGATCATATACACATGAATCACTTTAGTACGGGTGACCCCATTCCAAAAGTCTAGTAAATTCCCAATCCAAACATGGGTTGCAAAGGGTTCAGTAGAAGATTCCTACAATCTCATTAATATTTCCGTCATATCAGAAGCCCTTGCAGTCGGTGCTTACTTAGAAGCAACCCTACTTTGTCCTTTCATTGCTGGTCTAGTCACTTGATAGTCCTTTGTGACTTGGCCTCAACTGGCCACACTAAAATAAAAATATATGATTTTAGGGTTTGGCTAATAGCATTACTTTTCTAGCAATTGCTGGCATAGTGCCTTCTTCTTTGATACCTTTCTACCTTTCCAAAACTTTACTTCATATAAGTCTTAATCGGCTACTCAGCGCCGTCTCCGGTAACCTTTCCTCTATTTTTATCTTTTCAACTATTCTTATCACTCCCACGTGCCACGCAAGCTTACCATTCCTGGCATAACAGCCTTTTCACTTAAGTCAATCCCGGAGTTTCTCAGTCCGGCTGGTTCTTACTTACATTTCCTGTTTTCGTCCAATCTCACTTCATCATTGTATTTCTACAATCAATCGCGATAACCAGGGTCTGTCCACCAACCCATATAGTGGTTACTTTACCCAATTCACGGGGTTCGCCCCAGTTTCTACTCTCTTCCATGATGTTCTGTGATAATCAGAAAGACAAGGTTTGCCAAAATTCGTTGAAATTCTTCCCAGAATTAGGGAAATTTTGGTCAATCTATCCATCGACTGGTAACACTAAGGAGACCAGTTTCGAAACCTGAAGAATAGTTATATGAACCTCCTAGTAGGTAGAACCGTAAGCAGTCATAATTAACGAAATAATCGTCATCGGGTTGGAAATTTAACCCCTGGAGAGGAACCAATTATATATATCCCTTAGAAGGGAATCAACAGTTTTAAACTGAAACTTGTCGCAACGTCTTGATGCCTATACGTCCTGATACCCATACGTCCTGATATTCAATATTACCAAATGTCAGTCTACCTGACTACTAGTCTCAGAAGGAACATTACCGTCGGAGTTGGTTGTCCCACAAAATTGGCACTACTAAGGCCATCCGATCTGGTGGACCGTGCTGTTCGAATGCATTCGCAAGTACTTTGTCATGCTGCGCAAGCATACATCATAATCCTTTATGCGAAGCGTCGTTGGAAGCACAAAGTCTCATTTTTCCATTAAGCAATGCCAACTCTTGGTCATTACCAATTTCATCTTTTAGCTCCAGGAAGATTTTCTCACATTTTTCTCTTTAACTGCTGAACGTATTACTGGATCCATTATAATTCCGCGTCGGAGTAAACTTAAGGTAACTACTATAATCCATTCAAAGAAAGAAAGAATTTAATATTCCTCTGAGTCACATGCATCTAACGTTTCTGGTTCATCATTTCACTGAGTTAAATTAACCCTATACTTAGTCTCTGACAATAGTCTCATTACGAGTTCATCTTGACTCACTGGTCTTATCTTCCGGTAGGTTCTGAGATCATTGTCTTGCTTACTACTTCCTTATATAACTTTATCCAATCATGCTGTCACTTCCCAATGTTTTCACTTTCTAACTGATTCATTCATAAAATGGACATTTTCCTGAATAAAACAACTTCATCAACCTCAATTTGGTTCCATAAATTACAACCTATGACATCTGCCTTCTCATGGCGAATTATTACTGACAATATTCATACTTATTCTTTTATCAAATGATATGGCACTTACTGCCTTCTCAACTATTCCTAGGGACTCTGCTCCTCGCCTTATATCGATGCCTTTGATAATCATACATCCTTCTAGCACTCTTTTCGTTAATATGAAAGTCTCTAATGATTCTCATCTATTCCCGTATAAGATCTCAAGTAATTCTTCCAATCCCTCTTACTTGTTGGTACTACCTCCAGTAGTCCAGCCACGAATCCAACATGAATCTTCAGTTCTCTTGCTAATAGCTTAGTTCTTTATGCCCACTTTTCTAAGCTCTATACCTTAATCATCTCAGTCTTTCTGGCTACAGCCCTTATTCCTCGAGGGTAAGCTCCTTATCCTAACAAGATTTTCCTTATCTGCTGGAACCTCTTCCGGGTCTCCAATAGGGTACTCTATTGAATTTACCCGCTGATCTTCAGCATATAATAAAGCATCATCGCGCTGCTACTCGTATGCCTCAAGGTCTGTTGCCTTACTTGTCGATGCGATATCGAGCTAAGTTACTATCATGATACTTAAGAGTTCCCATAAGGGTTTTATACGTCATCACTACCTTAAGTAGTCCGACTATGAACTTCACAAGAGTTCTTATTATCTTAATGAATTTATTGTTTTAACGTCGCCTCATCTCTGGGGTTTATAACGTACGCTCTGATACCACTTCTGTAACACCCCCAGATCCGGGATCAGGGATCTGGTGGTTACGGTCTTACATCCATTCATAATACTTGACTTGAGTCCACAATAAATAAATCACATGCTGTGACCCCACAATAATATCCACTCACACACACAACAGTTATAGTACCAGAGATGAAATTGAAACAAATCCATAATATCAGAGTTTACGAATAAAAGTTATTACAAGCCAAATGATATGTTTAAAGGTTTTGCCGTTGATTAACGTTAATGTTACATATAAATAGACTGATAAACAAAAGCTGCCTATCTATGCTACCTCAGCAATGGCAGCAAGGACATCAGCGGGTAGTCCTCGAACGGCGGTAACCTGCTTGCGCCGAGTGCGCTTGGCGCGGGCCATCTGTCCTAGCTGTTGTTGTGACATAATATGAACAAAGCAAGGGTGAGCGAAAGCCCACCAACAATAATATAACTGAACAGTGATACATATATACAGTAGTTCAAGATATCCTTTGAAATCATATGCCATGCCTTAATGAAGTTATTGCCAGTATAATATAAAGGATGAAGTTACCAGGTAACTCAAAGTATTTGTTTGTAGAAATATCTGCTATATCAAAAGTAAGCGAGATATTCTCATTGCCATTAAAAGAGGAACTTGCATGAAAAGATTTCAATTCCAGTTATGAACACTTTTCCAGCTCTGCCAACAGTAATCATGTTGCAGGAAATAAATAAGTTTGGATGATGAACCAATGATGGAGTATTCACCGCGCCCGCTGTTCCAATCTTGATGATCAGTCGAGATCGTACAGCTCAAATTAGATTTACTACCGGTAGAAGGAAGAACTGATGGCTTTACTTGTATACCGCCTTACTAGCTCTCCCCGGCCAACGGTTGGGCCAAAGGGGATGGACCGGCGCTACTCGGCCTCTTACACGACTCCTAGTTCAAATAGAATTCGTGATTCTGAATGTAACGTTCGTCCCCCTTTCCCCAAGTATAATACTTGTTGATAAGACTCCACAAAGTAGTCGTATCTAGTTGGAAAGGAAAATTCACCAATAACTTCCAAGCTATTGCTTGGTAACGAATATCAACTTGTTCCAACCATCTTACCCCTCGAAAGATGAGAAGGTAAACAACGACTTAATAAGTCAATAGCACCCGAGTTGCGAGTGAAGAGAATACTTTATGACCGGGAAGTCGACAAGATAAATATCATTTTCCAAGTAAGGTTCCCTTATTATTAGGGAGATAGACTCAAAGTAGAATGATGTCTGAGAACCTTTCTTGATATAGGATTAATAATAATATGTCTTCGAAATATTTTCCGTAATAATCGAAGAAGATAAACCTTATTGAGGTTATTCTAAGTAGGGAATAAATATTCAGAGAATATTTATTGAATTAAAATATTTAAAGAATATTTAGGAATATGAAAGAATATCTTTAATCAGAGTATTTCTCAAAATAATCCTTGAAGAAATATCAGGAGAATATTTATTGGATAAATAAATATTTAAACGAATATTCAAAATAATATTCATTAATTAATAAGGAATTTAAATGAATATTCAAAAAGTAATATTCATTTAATGAATAATATTCTAAATGAATATCAAGTAATATTCATTTAGTAATCCAAGCTTTAAAGGAATATTCGAGATAATATTCGATAAATAAATCAAGCTTCAGATGAATATTAGAATAATATTCATCAAGTAATTAATATCTTAAATGAATATTCAAAAGTAATATTCATTTAATAAAATAATATTCTAAATGGATATTCAAATAATATTCATTTAGTAGTCCAATCTTTAGAAGAATATTCGGAATAATAATCGATAATCTATTCGACTTTGAGTGAATATTGAAAAATATTATTCGTCGAATAGTTATGTTCAAATAATTATTTGAAGTAAGGATCGTTAACTAAATAATCTCGAACGAATATTCAAATAATATTCGTCGCCCGAATAATGGAAAATATTTACTTAGATATTTTCTTTCGAGGTAATCTCGATATGTCAAGAAATATTGACTCCCGGTCTATATTTGATGAATAAGATGTATACACCCTTCTCTGAGGGTCTTACAATAAGCGGCTTATAATTGATACGATAGCTATCTAATTTATAAGCCAATAACAATCAGGGAACAAGCATAATGATATAACTTGAAAGTAGGCATGCATGCTATGGCATATTATAACAGAAAACATACATATATATTCAATCACAACAACAGCCTAAAAGAAGAGGATTGAAACTTGCCTGGTAGTCGAGTATGGTAAGGGGTAGTGGTAGCGGGTCCCGGGTCAGCTTGGTGATCATAAATAGCCAAGACATTCGGGATTAATCTCTTAAAACTTTAAAGGTTAAGTTATACTTAAATCGAAACACGTTCTCGAGTTATCTCGTTATACCCCTGTTAGTGTATTTCTTTTATCATCGATCCGACCCGACATTCGTTCGTTAATACGACATGTCACTGTACTCATACTTGGCATATACTTAAGTCATATAAGTCCGAAAGTCGATCGTTACGAACCAATATTATACTCAGAGTTTTATAGCTCGTTTTCTAAGTGTTTTAACGAAGTTATAAACGAGTCGTCTTTTAGGGGTTCGTTCGCGTTTAATCTCGATTCGAATATTTTTAATAAATCGAAAAACGATCCTTTTAACATACGGTTTTCTCTCACGCCTTCCTTTTTACCTCTAGTATTTATTTACCAAGATTTGTCATGACTTTACGTATTTTATCGGGGTTCAATTTTAAGTACGAATACTTGTTTACGGCTCCGAACCACTTTTATGAATTTTATCGTAACTCCTAAACCGTAAGTCCGTTTCACGTGATCTTTATATCAAAACGAAGCTTATAACATAATCTGTCCTAACATGGCAGAAAAGTTTCTGGACAGTAGGGCCTTGATGTGAAAAATGGCATACAAAACATGATATTGTAAAATCGGGCATTATAACGGCTATGTTTACGCGTTTTCCAAAGTTTTTACACTTTATCTCGATCTAACAAAGATCAATCCAACCACACAAACACATGATAATCATCATGACTAGTCTATCAACAACTCATCTTAACCATTACATGGTTCATAAACCAAATCATAATCATAACAACTACTAACATGGATCTAAACTTATAATAACATACTAATCACTAAATCATCCATAAATCTCATAAGATCTTAAAATAACACCAAGGGTTTTCAAGTATTATACCTTCCTTGGTGTGTCTAGGAGTCTAACAAGCCTTGATCTAGTCCTTGGATCACCTTAATATAGCTTAGAGCAACAAAGAAAACCAAGAAAACAAAGTTAGTTTCTAAGGATTACTATTCATCATCACTTTTGTAAAAATCATAGAAAATAGAAAAATAAGAGTTTGTCTCTCAAATTTTTACCAAATCTTGGCCTCTTCATAATATTTGTTTTGAGTCCTAGATCATCATATTTGAAGCTTCCTAGCTAGGGTTTTGAGCCCCCTTTCTCCTCTGGACAGAAACTGTCAAGCACAAATCAGTTTGGCTTCTTCAACTTTGAGCATGGATTTGACTAGGCTATACTACTTTGTTGGACATGAAATTTTGAGCGAATATTACACATAGAGTGGAGAGGCTATGGTTAAAATTTGGTGATTTTATCATGGATAGAAATGGAGATATGAATTTGTATTTGGAGAGTGTTTCTGCTGGACAGTTTGAGAGAATGAGAGGAATGGAGTTGGTTTTGCTTGCTTTGACCTCATCCTTGTCCAAAATGCATTATTGATGATAATATCTAGCATAAAGCTACTTTATTAAAGTGCTTTGCTCATATATGATGCAATCCAAGGGACAAGTGTTGTGATTTTGTGGTGGAAAGGTGTCATGCAAGCTAACTAAGTGATTTGGTTTCTAAAGATGCTAGTTACTTTGTAACTACTTAGTTACTTGATCTTATCTATTTGCACATGCATGTATCTTGGCTCTCTGCTTGTCTCTTTGTCCGGTTATTACTTAATTTGATTGATCGTTCGGAGGAATAACTCATTCGTTTCTAGTTAGGGTTTTACCGGAAACCGTCTTAATATTTATACTATCATCCTCCATTCTCTTTAATAATTCTTGAACCTATTTTTCTTAAATCCCTTCAATAATTCCTTAAGTCTTTCAGTGTCCAGGGAAATCTTGGGAAAAATAAAAGTGCTATTTTTCAGAATCCGACAGCTTTTACATACACTCTTTTTCCCCCTGGATCACTAATACGAACTCAGAATTTCGTTCCGGGTACTTCTATATAGCGTCGTCTAATAATATTCCTACGTCCACCAAAATCACTATTCTTTACTTATTCTTTTAGGGTTATATAAATGTCCCGGTTCTCTTTCAATCGTTCCTTAACCCTTTTACGGAACCACTGGACTGATAACAGATCTCGATTTGGATGACATAAGAATAACCTTCCCCCTTGGAATGATCAAATCTTAATTTCCTAGGAGATAGATAATTCTTATCTAGATTGTCAACCAATAGCATTCTTCATGACATATAAGCATTTGAATCCAAATCTACTCCTTTCATTCATTATCTCAATCGTTACATCGTAATCGTAATCACTATTCACCATTACCTCAGTACATAATAAAAAGTTTTTAATTATATCCAAAATTTGGGGTTCTTACAGCATGTGAGTACAGAGGAGAAGTTTTCGGAGCTGATGAACCAAGCGGGTATGAAGTTAACAAGGGGTGAGGTGAGAGAGTTGCTAACTGATTTGGATAAGACAATAGAACATGCTGAGAATAGGGTAAATGTTGTCACGGCTGAAGAAGGTAGAGAGGTATATGCTGGGGAGAATAATGCTAGAGGAGGATTTCGTGGAAGTGGTATTCGCGGAGGAGGTTACCGAGATCGTGGACGAGAGTACTTTGGGCGACAAGGTAATAATGCTTTGAGAGATCCTGTCATTGTGCTCGTAGCCTCTCATAGTGCTTCAAGTGATGTAAGAAGAGAACGTCCCGTGCAGCAACCAAACGTGTCACAACCAATCGTGCTGTAGTCAACCCCACAAGTTTTACCCCCACCAAACCCGTCACAGCCACAGCCTACTCAACTTGCTGCAACAGGCGCTACAACTCCACTTCAAATCATCCATACTCAGGGACAAGCCACACCAACCTCAGCCATGATCACCCCACCAATCCCACCAACTAATATTATAAACACAGCAATAAGCCAGGATGCCATTGCAACACCACCGGCTGTCACTCCCCCGACTACGCCGGTAACTTTACTGACACCGCCCACCATGAACCAGACTCCACCAATTGTTAGCACCCAACGTTCAATTTTCATTACGTTTGGCACGCCTACACCTCCAGTCATAAGTGGATTCCAAACGACAAGTCACCCATCTCATATTCAGAATGTTCCAGGGATAGGGGATGTTAATGTAGGTGACATAAAGAAGTTGTTTGTAACACCCCCAGATCCGGGGTCCGGGATCCGGTCATTACGGTCTCCAATTCTGTCCATAATACTTGAACTTACTTCAGCATAAAATAAATTACATCTTTATGACCCAACACAACAATATAAAACACACCCGTTATAGTCCCAGAGATGAAATCAGAGTAACAATAAAATTTTATTAATCACATTTTGAGTTCTTACAACCCAAAAGAATTAAAATATAAATACATACTCTTTGCCATCCATTTACATAAGTCATACTAGCCCATATACTTGGTGCTGAAAGAATGAAACTATCCTAC
The DNA here is from genome assembly GCA_036435485.1 of Saposhnikovia divaricata. NCBI lineage: Eukaryota > Viridiplantae > Streptophyta > Magnoliopsida > Apiales > Apiaceae > Saposhnikovia > Saposhnikovia divaricata. The sequence continues at coordinate 48,920,648 of CM071600.1, forward strand.
CAATAGCTTTCTCTTCGGCTTTGGTAGTCTTATCATCCTTGCCAGCGTCGAGTGCGCCTTGTGCGAGTCATCTGGTCTAGCTGTTGTTGTGATATAATAATAAAGCAAGGGTGGGCAATAGCCCACCAACAATAATTTTAAACTAATGTTGCCCATGGAGTGGAGAATCTATGGTTAAAATTTGGTGATTTGATCATGGATAGAAATGGAGATATAAATTTTCTTCTTGGAGGAGATTCTGCTGGGCAGTTTGTTCAAAATGGAGAGAAATGGAGTTGCTTGGTCTTGCTTGTATCTAATCTTGTATAAAGTGATTTCCTTAAATAATGGCCCTGTTTGGCTAACCATATATGTTAACTTATATGGCCAAAGTCCGTTTCAACTTATTTTGTAGTGTTTGGCAAAATAAGTGAACGAGCTTATTAACAACTTATATGGGATAAGTTGAATGTTAAGAAATCCTAACATTCAACTTTCAACTTATTCTTATTTCTCGATACACACAATATTCTTATCCTTTAAATCTTCAAAATCATATATATTTTGAGCCGTTCATTAAAAAATTGATATGTATATATCAAATTTCTCTACTCATCGAGATCTATCCATTGAAATCCACTTATATATATATATTAAAAAACAAATATTTTGAAAATATTTAAAAAAGTTAACTTATAAGTTCTGATTTACCAAACACTCTACTAACTTATAATTTCTGATTTACCAAACACTCTATTGACTTATAAGTTCTGATTTACTTATCACTTATATGACACTTATCACTTTAAGCTATAAGTTACTTATTTTAAGATAAGCCAAACGGACACAATATCTCCTCCTTTTTCATAAAGTATCTTTATTAAAGTTATCATGTCATGCCTTGCATCATTTTATGGACAAGTGTTGGTGTTTTAGTAGTAAGATGATAAGATCAAGCTAACTAATTGGTTTGATTCTAATTGTTCTAGTTACCTTGGTAACTACTTGATTACTTGGCCTTATCCACTTGCACATGCTTGTATCTTGGCTCCCTACTTGTTTCTTTGTCCGGTTATTGCTCAATTCATTGATCGTTCGGAGGAATAACTCATTCGTTTCTAGTTAGGGTTTTACCGGAAACCGTCTTAATATTTATACTATCATCCTCCATTCTCTTTAATAATTCTTGAACCTATTTTCCTTAAATCCCTTCAATAATTCCTTAAGTCTTTCAGTGTCTAGGGAAATCTCGGGGAAAATAAAAGTGCTATTTTTCAGAATCCGACAGCTTTTACATACACTCTTTTTCCCCCTGGATCAATAATATGAACTCAGAATTTCGTTCCGGGTACTTCTATATATCGTCGTCTAATAATATTCCTACGTCCACCGAAATCTCTATTCACCACTTATTCTTTACTTATTCTTTTAGGGTTATATAGATGTCCCTGTTCTCTTCCGATCGTTCCTTAACCCTTTTATGGAACCACTGGACTGATAACAGATATCGATTTGGATGACATAAGAATAACCTTCCCCCCTTGGAATTATCAAACCTTAATTTCCTAGGAGATAGATAATTCTTATCTAGATTGTCAACCAATGGAATTCTTCATGACATATAAGTATTTGAATCCATATCCATTCCATTCATTCATTAGAGCTGGTGACCTTGTTGTCGGAATCATTGTTCCTCATTTTATCAATACTTAATAAAAAGTTTTAATTCTACCAAAAATATGGGTTCTTACAATCTCCCCTCCTTAAAAGGATTCCGTCCCGGAATCAGGTAGAAAACAAGAGTCGTTTATCTGTTGTTTCACCTTTCAGTTTCCCGGTCGATTCTTAGTCATTCTACCCTTTCTCAGCACATCTACTGGTGCTACTATACGTACTTTATCCTTTTTCCATCAACTTGCTACTTTTCGTACAACACATTATCCGGGTTATGCGCTTACTCATTCCTATACTATTATCCTTACTGATATCCGCAGTGGCTTTGGTATCACTATCGTGCTGCGAATTAGGAGATAACCTTACTAGCACTATGAATTTCCTGATTGCTTTAATCTTCGCAATCTCGATCAATATAGAGAAGTGGAAAGATTTATTGAGAGATCACTATGATCAACTGAACATTTGTTATATTGCATAGTTAGTACAGAAGGGGGCCATCCTTTAGTACTTGACAAGCAATTAAACAAGTTATGGTATTCCACTTAGACTTCTATCACATAGACAGATAGTCACGTAGCAGTACCTCCCCTCCTTAAAGGGTTGTTCTTCTCAATTCATAAAGAAGATGAATAAGAGAGAAGAAAAGAAAAGAATTCTAAAGGATTATAGAAAGTTTTCACGATTGTAAAATATTATACTCAGAATTTACCTCTGATCTATAGAGGTTCATCAAAGAAGAAAATAATCATAATTATATCCAATACTATTTTATCGCAATCTCACGTGTCAACATATCTTGCTGCTTTGTCCATTATTCTATGGACCTATACTCTTGTTCAACCTTAGAAACACTTACTTTTGCAAAATCTTTGAACCTCTCAGGTTAAATCTTAGTTTCTCGCTTGACACCATTGTTACTGACATTCCATGTCGCGCTACTAGCTTTTTCACAATACTAACACTATCAGGTTGTCAACCCGAGAATTCATTAGAAAACCCATTCATTAATCCATTCATAACATTCCTTGCTTCTCATTCCATAGTTGTTTTCCCAGCCTTTGCTTTATCAATCACATCCTTCTTATTATCTGATTCTTATTCACTTATATTATTTACCTCCACCGTCATCTCTTTATTGAGGTATCTTTTGCACTCGGAACCTCCTTATTGGTATCCCGTCACATTTACTCTATAATCATCACATTATTCCAATCTAAAACCTCCTAAATGAATCTAGCCGATTTCTTTAACTTAGATCCAATATAATCTTCTTCTGCCAAACTTGTTTCTCATCACTTATTCTTTTCTACCCGTGGTTTTCCACAGGTTGTCTTTCGTAAGTCAGACCAGGTCGTATATCTACCTGCTCGTACTCTTATCATCTATCGAGCATCTGTATTTTACTGGCACAGCATTGCCACATGAAACACGTTACGATCATGCTATAAGTTTTGGGGGTACAGCTGGCTCGAATGCCACCTTCCGACACTTTTAAACTCTCAGGTGGCCCAATAAGTCTAAGTCTCATTAATTCTTTCCACGGGAATACATTTAGCATCATGAATCATCTACCTCATATTCTCTATCTTGTTTGCGCAGAAGTACACTAACACAAACTTGCTTGTCATTCATCAACATGCCACTTAGCTCATTAATAGCAGCACTTTCTTTATCTTTACATTGTCATCTAATTTCTTAGAAGAATCACCATCGTTTGTTGTTTACGTAGTGCGTTAATAGCTAACCATACGGGTTTCAAATCCTTTAGGGAGACAAAGTAATCACTATTCCTTATCCATAAGGAACACTTCCTGAACTTGATGTAGATATTACATGAAGTGGATAAAATTGCAGAAGAGTTTCAAGCATCGCAGCTAGGTCCGGTTGATGAAACTATAACTCATGCAGCTTCCATAAAAGACTGGAAACTTAACGATTTACTTCGTCAATTTTGTATCATGGTCCTGGTTTGCCTCAAAACGGGACCTTCTAGGGTACGTCATATGCTTAAGACGCCATCAGGAATCGAATCTTTACTTAAACTATTATTACCTTCGATTCTTGCACAATCATCAAAAGGAATGTAAATTCCTCCACTCCGATATGACCTTCAAGGTCTTTCCAAATATCATTTTGTTTCTTCGGTATGAACATTTGTAATTATTCCTCTATACTTAGACTGTCGGCCACCTCATTGGCCTTTCCTGATAATAATAATTTCTTGTAATCCATGTTTTCTGGATACATTCCAACTCAAATTTTTCTACTTCATTCCCATCCCTGTTGGGTGAAAGCATCATGCCTTAAGCTCTGCTGAAGGAGAAAAATATATCTATCAGTCTTTTTCCATAAGTCATTGCTTCCACCTTCCCGTGGGAACTTTATCAAAGTTACCCTCAATCATACCTAGGATATTTGTTCTCTTAGTTCTTCCTTGTTCTAGGATAATCTCAACCTTCTTTGGTTCCATCCATACCTCATCATGGTTTCATACATGCCTCATCTGACATTATTGTTATTGTGTCTTACATTCTCTACCAAGCTTCTATTTTGAAACTCATAATGTTAACTTTTTCCTTGTAAGGTTTCTTAGGTCGTCCTCATCATTCCTCCTGTATTTTCGAGGTACAGGGTATATCAAAACGTCATTGATCAATACTCTAATAATTCTATCTAGGTTCTTTCCAGAACTCTTTTTAATAATCCTTACAGGTCATTGTTGCCTTAGCAAATCCAACTCATATCATCGGAATTCACAATGTCTTTATTAGGGTTAATGGCATCCGTTGTGCATTCCCCAGGGTTTGTCTTAATTTATGGATATCCTATCCTTAATTCAACTGCCAAGGAATTCTCGCATCCTTTAATTGGCAATCAAATCATATATCCTTAATAAGGGTCTCTTTTCAATTGTTCTCATTTGATAATCGATCGATAGCTTAATGCTAACCTCTTTTTTTTCTTTTTTTTTTTAGATAGTTGTCAGCCTATTTGACCTTCCAAATGATAACGTATGTCTATCTGCTCTCTTACAGAACTTGGTAATGGTAGCAAGGATGCTTTGGAAGATATTGGTCGAGTTCAACGTGAATCTCTTAGTACTTATCGTTCTTCTCAAAGGTACTTACCTTAGGCAAAATTTCTACAGCATACTGATCAATCTCTGACCATTTCTATACTCTCTTCATAAACCTTCATTGTTTGCTTTCCTTAGTCATAATATATTCATGGTATTCATAATACCCTAACATAATACATCTCAAGTCACTATACTTCTCTTTTTACTCGTAATCTTGGACAATCGTATACACATGAATCAATTTAATACGGGTAACCCCATACTAAAAAAATCTAGTAAATTCCCAATCAAAACATGGGTTGCAAAGGGTTCAGCAAAAGATTCCTACGATCTCATTAATGTTTCCTTTATATCAGAGGCCCTTGCTGTCGGTGCTTACTTAGAAGCAACCCTGCTTTGTCCTTTCATTGCTGGTCTAGTCACTTGATAATCCTTTGTGACTTGGCCTCAACTGGCCATACTAAAATAAAAATATATGATTTTAGGGGTTGGCTAATAGCATTACTTTTCTAGCAATTGTCGGCATAGTGCTTTTTTTCTTTGATACCTTTCTACCTTTCCAAAACTTTACTTCATATAAGTCTTAATCGACTACTTGGCATCGTCTCCGGTCACCTTTCCTCTACTTTTATCTTTTCAACTATTCTTATCAATCCCGTGTGCCACACAAGTTTACCATTCCTGGCATAACAGCCTTTTCATTTAAGTCAATCCCAGAATTTCTCAGTCCGGCTGGTTTCTTACATACATTTCCTGTTTCCATCCAATCTCAACTTCATCATTGTATTTCTACAATCAATCGCGATAACCGGGGTCTGTCCACCAACCCATATAGCGGCTACTTTACCCAATTCACGGGGTTCGCCCCAGTATCTACTCTCTTCTATGATGTTCTCTGATAATCAAAAAGACAAGGTTTGCCAAAATTCGTTGAAGTTCTTTCCAGAATCAGGGAAATTTTGGTCAATCTATCCATCTACTGGTAACATTAAGGAGACCAGTTTCGAAACCTGAAGAATAGTTCTATGAACCTCCAAGCAGGTAGAATCATAAGCAGTCATAGTTAACGAAATAATCATCATCAGATTGGAAATTTACCCACTTGAGAGGAACCAATTATATACATCCCCTAGAAGGGAAATCAACAGTTTCAAACTGAAACCTGACACAACGTCCTGATACTTATACGTCCTGATATTCAATATTACCACATGTCAGTCTACCTGACCACTAGTCTCAGAAGGAACATTACCGTCGGAGTCGGTTGTTCCACACAATTGGCACTACTAAGGCCATCCGACCTGGTGGACCGTGCTGTCTGAATGCATCCGCGAGTACTTTGTCATGCTGCGTAAGCACACATCCTAATCCTTTATGCCAAGCGTCATTGGAAGCACAAAGTCTCCTTTTCCGTTAGGCAATGCCAACTCTTGGTCATTACCACTTTCATCTTTTAGCTCCAGGAAGATTTTTTCACATTTTTCTCTTTAACTGTTGATCGTATTACTTGATCCATTATAATTCCGCGTCGGAGTAAACTTAAGGGGACTACTATAATCCATTCAAAGAAAAGAAGGAATTTAATATTCCTCTGAATCACATGTATCTAACATTTCTGGTTCATCATTTCATTGTGTTGGAATAACCCTATACTTAGTCTCTGACAGTAGTCTCATTACGAGTTCATCTTGACTCACTGGTCTTATCTTCCGGTAGGTTCTGAGATCATTGTCTTGCCTACTACTTCCTTATATAACTTTATCCAATCATGCTGTCACTTCCCAATGTCTTTACTTTCTAACTGATTCATTCATTTAATGAACATTTCCCTGAATAAAACCACCTCAGTAGCCTCAATTTGGTTCCATAAATTATAACCTATGACATCTGCCTTCTCATGGCGAATCATTACTGACAATATTCATACTAATTCATTTATCAAATGATATGGCACTTACTGCCTCTTCTCAACCATTCCTAGGGACTCTGCTCCTCATCTTATATCGATGTATTTGATAATCATACATCCCTCTAGCACTCTTTTCGTTAATATGAAAGTCTCTAATGATTCTCATCTATTTCCGTATAGGATCTCAAGTAATTCTTCCAATCCGTCTTACTTGTTGGTACTACCTCCAGTAGTCCGGCTACGAATCCAACATGAATCTTCAGTTCTCTTGCTAATAACTCAGTTCTTTATGCTCCATTTTCTGAGCACTATACCTTAATCATCACAATCTTTCTGGCTGCAGCCCTCATTCCTCAAGGGTAAGCTCCTTATCCTAACAAGATTTTCCTTATCCGCTTGAACCTCTTCCGGGTCTCCAGTAGGGTACTCCATCGAATTACCCGCTGATCTTCAGCATATAAAGCATCATCACGCTGCTGGTCGTATGCCTCAAGGTCTATCGCCTTACTCGTCGATACGATATCGAGCTAAGTTACTATCATGATACTTAAGAGTTCCCATAAGGGTTTTATATGTCATCACTACATTAAGTTGACTATGAACTTGGCAACAGTTCTTATTATCTTAGTGAATTTATTGTTTTAACGTCGCCTCATTTCTGGGGTTTATAACGTATACTTTGATACCATTTCTGTAACACCCCCAAATCTGGGGTCCAGGATCCGGTCGTTACGGTCTCCAATTCTGTCCATAATACTTGAACTTACTTCAATATAAAATAAATTACATCTTTATGACCCAACACAACAATATAAAACACACCCGTTATAGTCCCAGAGATGAAATCAGAGTAACAATCAAATTTTACTAATCACATTTTGAGTTCTTACAACCCAAAAGAATTACAATATAAATACATACACTTTGCCATCCATTTGCATAAGTCATACTAGCCCATATACTTGGTGCTGAAAGAATGAATCTATCCTACCAATAGCTTTCTCTTCAGCTCTGGTAGTCTCATCGTCCTCGCCAGCGTCGAGTGCGCCTTGTGCGAGTCATCTGGTCTAGCTGTTGTTGTGATATAATAATAAAGCAAGGGTGGGCAATAGCCCACCAACAATAATGTATAACTGAACGATAATATATAACAGTTCAAAAGTATCTTTCAAACCATATGCCATGCATTTACGAAAATGATGCCAGTATAACATAAACGATGAAGTTACAAGGTAGCTCAAAATGCATATATAGGTGGGAATATCTGCTATGTCAAAGATAAGCCAGATATTATCATTTATCATAAAAGAGGAACTTGCAGGAAAAATATTGCAATTCCAATTGTAAATAATCTTCCAATACTGCCAACAATGACATTGTTGCAGAAAAATAAATGAATTCGAATGATGAACTATTGCTGGAGTATTCACCGTGCCCACTGTTCCAATCCTTACGATGATCAATCGCAGGTTGTACAGCTCAATTTAGATTTACTACCGGTAGAAGGAAGAACTGACGGATTTACTTGTCTACCGCCCTGTTAGATCTCCCCGGCCAACGGTTGGGCCAATGGGATGGACCGGCGCTACTCGGCCTCTTACACGACTCCAAGTTCGAAAAGAAGTTCACGACTCTGAACGTAAAGTTCGTCCCCCTTTCCCCAAGTATGATACTTGTTGATAAGACTCCACAAAGTAGTCGTATCTAGTTGGAAAGGAAAATTCAACATCATATCTTCCAAGCTACTGCTTGTTAGAGGATACCATCTTGTTCCAATAATCTCACCCCTCGAATGATGAGAAGGTTTACTCAAAGATTCAATTGATAAACAGCAACCAAGTTGCGAGTGAAAAGAATAGTTTTACAAGATTTATGACCGGGAAGTCGCAAGATAAATAACATTGCTCAAGTAGGTTCCCATATAATATGGAAGTTTGAGCGAGCATTTAAATACTTTTAAGATAGATTTAAATGAAAATAAAAAGAGTTGGGAACCTTTCCTTGATAAAATAGTCGCAAAAAGACTCCGAAATATTTTACATAATATCTGGAGGTGAAAGATAATCTTCGAATAATATAAATCATTTTAAAAAGAATTTAAAAGAATTAAATAAATATTCCAAGAATATTTATTAACTCAATAATAATTACGGAATATTATTAAATCATAATATTGCTCGTAAGTAATCCTCGAATGAATATATAGAATTATTTACTAAATAAATCCCTATTTAAATGAATATTCAAATATAATATTCACCTAATATTTCTCTACTGAGATAATACCCAAATAACATTCTTCGAAAGATTTCCAAGTAATTGATACTTTATGGAAATATAAATAATGTTTAATAATAACATTCCTCAAGATCAATAATAATCTGCCGTTGGAATCCCTCCGGGTTTCCACGACTATCTGTATATCTCTAAATACCGACTCCCGGTCTATATTTAATAATGAATATCATATGCCCTTCGCTAAGGGTCTTACCCAAAACAATCCGGCTTATAACTGATAATTCGTATCTAGTCTATAAGCCAATATCAATTCAGGGAACAGGTATCATAATATAATTTGACAATAGGCATGCATGCTATGGCATATGTACAATGGCAATCACACACACACACACACACACACACACACACACATATATATATATATATATATATATATATATATATATATATATATATATTATCACAACAACAGGTTCAAAGTTTTGAACACTTGCCTGGTAATCGGGTGTGGGTGGAGATAGCGTGTCCTGGGTCTACTCGATGATCTATAAACAATCAGAACATTCAAAATTAACCACTTAGCACCTTTAAAAAGTCTAAGTATAACTTCACTTAAATCGAAACATGTTTTTGAATTATCTCGTTATACACCTTTTAGTGTAACTCTTTTTATTACCGATATGATCTGACATTTGTTCGTTATTACGACATGTCATTATACCCACACTCGGTATATACTTAAGTCGTATAAATTCTAAAGTCGATCGATTACGAACCGAGATTATACCTCGAGTTTTATCTTTCGTTTTCTAAGTGTTTTACCAAAGTTATAACCAAGCGGGTTTTTAGGGGTTCGTTCGCGCTTAACTTCGATTCAAACATTTTTATAAAATTGGAAAACGATCCGTTTGATATGTGGTTTTCTCTCATACCTTCCTTATGACCTCTAGTATTTATTTACCAAGATTCGCCACTGAATAACATGCTTTACGAGGGTTCAATTGAAGTTACAAACTTTTACTTACGGTTTCGAACCAATTTTAGTAATTTGACCATAACTCCTAAACCGTAAGTCAGAATGTTTCGATTCTAATGCCAAAACGATCTATGGCTCGAGATCTACAATTACCAGTCATGATATTACCAAGGTCAGGAAATTATATGAACTGTCATGCTCGGTTTCTAAGTGTTAACAAAAATTCGGCATTACTACGGCTATAAATCGAACGTTCTAAAAATCATAACAACACAACCAAGCCGCACCGGGCAAACCAAACATCTTACATTCATGATATACACCTCATAAGTCCAGGAACATCTCAACTCATCCTCTTAATCATTATATGGCTAAATCAACTAAATCAACTTGATAATCATGCATATATGCTTAAAACCACATCATCATCAAAACTAATCCAATAATCACAAAAACTCAAAATAAGTTCTAGGGTTTCATAAGAGTTATACCTTCCCTGGAGTATCCTAATACATAAATAAGCCTTGGTTTGTCCTTGTATAGCCTTAGGATTGCTTAGATCATCCAAACAAAACAAGAAATCAAAGTTAGTTCATGAAGGTTATTATTCATCAGTTCAAAGATCTGCAAAAACGAGGTCCTTACTATGATTTTCTGGATAAGGCTTTTAAAGGATAGTTGTAGATCATCTAACCAGCTTTCCAACAAGCTAAAGAACACCAAATTCCATTGAGTGGTGAAGGAGATATGGCTGTTTGAAAATCGTTACAGAAAACTGTAAAAAACAGACAGTTTGGTTTCTTCAATTTGGAGAAGGTATTTGACTAGGCTACACTCATTAGATTGCCATGAAATTTTGAACTAATGTTGCCCATGGAGTGGAGAATCTATGGTTAAAATTTGGTGATTTTATCATGGATAGAAATGGAGATATGAATTTTCTTCTTGGAGGAGGTTCTGCTGGGCAGTTTGTTCAAAATGGAGAGAAATGGAGTTGCTTGGTCTTGCTTGAATCTAATCTTGCATAAAGTGTTTTCCTTGAATAATATCTCCTCCTTTTTCATAAAGTAGCTTTATTAAAGTGATCATGTCATGCCTTGCATCATTTTATGGACAAGTGTTGGTGTTTTAGTAATAAGATGATAAGATCAAGCTAACTAATTGGTTTGATTCTAATTGTTCTAGTTACCTTGGTAACTACTTGATTACTTGGCCTTATCCACTTGCACATGCTTGTATCTTGGCTCCCTACTTGTTTCTTTGTCCGGTTATTGCTCAATTCATTGATCGTTCGGAGGAATAACTCATTCGTTTCTAGTTAGGGTTTTACCGGAAACCGTCTTAATATTTATACTATCATCCTCCATTCTCTTTAATAATTCTTGAACCTATTTTCCTTAAATCCCTTCAATAATTCCTTAAGTCTTTCAGTGTCCAGGGAAATCTCGGGGAAAATAAAAGTGCTATTTTTCAGAATCCGACAGCTTTGACATACACTCTTTTTCCCCTAGATCAATAATATGAACTCAGAATTTCGTTCCGGGTACTTCTATATAGCGTCGTCTAATAATATTCCTACGTCCACCAAAATCAATATTCACCAATTTTTCTTTTAGGGTTATATAGATGTCCCGGTTCTCTTCCGATCGTTCCTTAACCCTTTTACGGAACCACTGGACTGATAACAGATATCGATTTGGATGACATAAGAATAACCTTCCCCCTTGGAATTATCAAATCTTAATTTCCTAGGAGATAGATAATTCTTATCTAGATTGTCAACCAATGGCATTCTTCATGACATATAAGTATTTGAATCCATATCCATTCCATTCATTCATTAGAGCTGGTGACCTTGTTGTCGGAATCATTGTTCCTCATTTTATCAATACTTAATAAAAAGTTTTAATTCTACCGAAAATTTGGGTTCTTACATTGTTGGCTCATCTTGAAGGAGGTAGTGTTAGTTTGGCTACGCAGGTTGCATCACCTTTTACCGCAGCAGTACGGGATGCTTTGCTACCAATTGGGTACCGTAATACCAACACAGATCTTCGGTTTCATGGAAACTCTGATCCTAAGGAGTTTTTGGGTCGATTATGAGATGGATGTGTACCAAGTTCCGAATCTGGCAAGGTGTCGATTGCTAGCAGCAACATTCCGAGACAGTGCTCAGCAGTGGTTTCAAAAATTGGGTAGTGAAGTAATCACTTCATGGGAGCAAATGCAGGTTATGTTTCTAACTCAGTTTCAGGCGGCAGTCAAGTATGCCCCTCCAGTAACTTCTTTGGCTAGTATCAAACTGCGAGAAGGAGAAACTTTGAATGCTTATTTCAAATGATTCAGTGCTGAGGCAGCAGGAGTTCGAGGTGCAACGGATAAAACTCTAAAGAACTTTTTGATTGCAGGGTTATGGGTTAGAACTGATTTCTGGAAGCATTTGCAAGGAAAGAATCCTACTACATTGGCTGATTTGTTTCAACAAGCTGAGTATTATAAGATGGTAGAGCTGATAACAAGAAGAGTGAATTGCAGGGTAGCTCGAAAGGGAGAAACAAAAGGAAGTCGCTAAGTCCTAATCGTAGGGGTGGGGGAAGGAGTCCTAATCGTGTGAATACAACAGGGGATAAAAGGAGGTGGGAACCTCCATCTAGTTATGACAAGGTAAACACTCTGCTTGCAGCGTCAATTGAGCATATTAATGAAGTGACAAAAGATAGGGGTTTGTACCGGATGCCAAATCCACTGAATGCATATCAGAGTAGGGATAAGAGTAAGTATTGTGAATATCATCAGTCAACGGGGCACCACACTTCATATTGTCGCCAACTCAGAGAGGAAATAGAGTTCTTGATTAAGGAATGATATCTTACTGAGTGGGTGAAGAAATACAGAACAGATCATCCTGTTAAAAGAAGAGGTTTGGGGAAAGCTACAAGTGATGAAAAGGAAAAGGCGGAAAGCTCAAAGTTTGTAAGGGAAGGTAGTATTCGGACAATTGTGGGCGGACCTCATATTGCAGGTGACAGTAATAAGGCCATGGAGCGGTACGCAAAGGAAGCTAAGATTATGCCTATGACAAATGTTAATCGCTTGGAACAGCGACCCCCAAAGTTGTTTCGGGGAGAGTCCGCAGATATAACATCTAGTGAAGATGATGCAAAATGGGTTCATCATCCTCATAATGATGCATTGGTAGTTACTATAGGTATTGGCACAATGAACGTGCACCGAGTGTTCGTGGACAACGGCAGCTCTGTGAATAATTTGTACTATGATACTTACAAGAAGATTGGATTCCCCGATAGCGACATGAAGGTGGAAAATATTTATATTTATGGATTTGGAAGAGAGTCCATTAGGGTGAAGGGCACTATTAGACTACCTGTGACACTTGGGAGTGGTGTACTTTCTACTACAAAAATTGTGGATTTCATGGTTGTAGACCAGGAGTCATCTCATAATGCTTTGATTGGGAGGCCGTTGTTGAAAGAGATGAGGGTAGTAACTTCGATTTATCATTTATCGATGAAATTTCCAACTCCAAGTGGAGTAGGTTGCGTTCGAGGGTGTCAATATGATTCTAGAGATTGCTACAACAAGTCAGTAAAAGGGTTCCGTAGGAATAAAGGCACGGATGTTAATGAAGTTGCTGAGGAGGATGAAGAGCTCAGGAAGGGGAAGAATTCTGTGAATACTCTGTACATTGTGCAATTTCCTGAGGAAGAGGGGGAAGAAGAAGAAATATGTAGGGAGCAGGTGGTTGAGTGCGAAACGTACGAGCACGAAATGTTTGAGTACGAAACGTCCAAAGTGCCTCCTGTGAACAAAAAGGCATTATTATGGAGGAATAAGGGGAAGTCAGTTATGAAAGAGTTATATCCGATAATTGAGTTGGGAGATGAGTTGGATAATGTTGGCAAGTCTAATGAGGATGCTGGATTAATGGAGGAAGATGAGGGTGGTGCTTCTGGGGTACATGATTTTGACTTAGATCCTAGGATGCCGCCGATAGGTGATAAAACAGGTCCTGCTGAAGATACGATCTCTATTGAGGTTGATGCTGAGTTTCCGGAAAGAGTATTGAAAATAGGATCCCAAGTTGGCCCAGAGCTGGTAGAGAGCTTGAGCAGTTTTCTGAAGACAACTTGGATGTGTTTGCTTGGAGTCACGCTAATATGGTTGGTATTGATCCGGAGGTTATGTGTCATCATTTGAAAATTGATCCCACCAAGAAAGGGGTTAGGCAAAAATGCCGGCCTGTGAGTGGGGAGAGAGCTGTCGCATTGCAAGAAGAGGTTGATCGTTTGTTGGACGTTGGGTTGATCAAAGAGTCTTTCTACCCGACTTGGTTGGCAAATCCAGTTCTTGTGAAGAAGCCAAATGGCAAGTGGAGGACTTGTGTGGATTTTACTGATCTTAATAAAGCCTGCCCGAAGGATAGTTTTCCATTGCCAAGAATTGATCAGTTAGCAGATGCAACAACGGGACATGCGTTGCTAAGTTTCATGGATGCATATTCAGGGTATAATCAGATACCGATGTATGAGCCTGATCAAGAGCATACCTCGTTCATAACTGACAGGGGGTTATATTGTTACATTGGAATGCCTTTTGGGTTGGTTAATGCTGGGGCAACTTATCAGAGGCTAGTGAATATGATGTTTAAGGAGCAGATTGGGAAAACCATGGAAGTATACGTGGACGATATGCTTGTTAAATCAAAACGTGCGGAAGAACATGTTGTTCATTTGAACGAAATGTTCAATATTTTGCGGAAGTATAGAATGAGGTTGAATCCTCAAAAGTGTGTTTTCGGAGTTGAATTGGGAAAGTTTCTGGGGTTCATGGTGAATCATCGTGGTATTGAGGCAAACCCGGCAAAGATAAAAGCACTTCTCGATATGAAGTCACCTACGTGTGTCAAGCAGGTGCAGAGTTTGACTAGGCGAATTGCTGCTTTGAACCGATTTGTTTCGAAATCATCTGACAAATGTAAGGAGTTTTTCAAAGCGATAAAGGGTATTGGTAAGGATTTTGCTTGGACAGCGGAATGTGAGATAGCTTTTGAGAAGATCAAGGAACATTTGGGGAGCTCACCTTTGCTTGCTAAGCCTATTGAAGGTGAAATGTTGGTTTTGTATTTAGCAGTTTCAGAGTATTCGGTAAGTGCGGTTCTTGTTAAGGAAGAGGGTGTTGAGCAGTCACCCATGTATTATGTTAGTAAGAGGTTATTTGATGCAGAAACTCGATACACAAGTATGGAAAAATTGGTATATGCTCTTGTTCTGGCTTCTAGAAAGTTACGTCCATATTTCCAGGCACACAAAATTGAAGTTAGAACGGCTTACCCCTTTAGGCAGATTATGCATAAGGCGAAAGCGACAGGTAGGATGATGAAGTGGGCTGTTGAATTGGGACAGTTTGATTGGAATACAAACCTCGCACTGCTATAAAGGGACATGCTTTGGCAGATTTTGTGTTGGAATTTCCGTTTGATGTTGAGCAGCACGAGCTCGGTATTGTACCTGTACAATCGGGTGTGCTACAAGATGTGTAATCACCACCTGTTCAGGGTGACTTAGAGTTATGGTGGACTTTGCATGTAGATGGGTCAGTTAATAATGAGGGGGCAGGTGCAGGTGTAATTTTGGAGAGTCCCGAGGGTCACAAGTTGATGAGTGCTGTTCATTTTGCATTTAAAGCTACAAACAATGATACTGAGTATGAAGCGTTACTTGGAGGGTTGAGGCTTGCTTTGGAGATGAAGGTAAGTAATTTCTTGGTGAAAAGTGATTCTATGATTGTCGTATACCAAGTGAATGGGGGGTACCAATCGAGGGGACCTAGGACAGAGTTATACTTTAGAAGTGTTTTGGGGCTTATCGGGAAGTTCAAGAAGGTACGGTTAGTGAAGATACCCATAGGTGAGAATGCGAATGCGGATGCTCTTTCAAAGTGAGGCTCTCAAAAGGATACCGCAGTTTTGGGTGTTATACCATTGGAGGTGCGAGAACAACCAAGTGTGATGGAACCGGTTGTGATGCAAGTTGATATGGAGGCAAGGGTGACTTGGATGACACCAATTTGGGATTTCATCAAACATGGGATATTGCCTGAAGATAAGGTTGAAGCGAGGAAACTCCGTTACAAGTAAGCTAGGTATGTGGAGTACGATGGATCGTTGTACAAAAGGGGTTTTAACCAACCGTTGCTGAAGTGTATTGATGGCGACGAATGTAACTATATTATGCTAGAGGTACATGAAGGAATTTATGGCAATCACTCGGGGGGTGGTTCTTTGGCACTTAAAATCTTGAAGCAGGGATACTACTGGCCGACAATGAAAGAAGATGCTTTTAAGTTTTCTCAAGAATGTGACAAGTGTCAGAGATTTGCTAATTACTCCCACAGTCCAGTTACTTCTTTGACATCGTTGATGAGTCCATGGCCGTTTCCTATGTGGGGGATTGATTTGATTGGAGAGCTCCCTAAGGCTAAAGGGGGTGTGAAATATGCTGTTGTTGCGGTGGATTACTTCACTAATTGGGCAGAAGCTGCTCCCTTGGCAACTATAACTGCTAAGAAACTAAGGGATTTTGTTTTTAACTCTATTGTTTGCAGGTTTGGAGTGCCGTATAAGCTAATTTCTGACAATAGAAAGCAATTTGATAGTAAGGAGTTGAAGGATTTGTGCGAAGATCTAAAAATCAAGAAGGACTTTGCAGTTGTGTATCACCCACAAAGCAATGGCCAGACAGAAGCAGTGAACAAGATCATTAAGCATACTTTGAAGCCAAAGTTAGAGGACAGTAAGGGGAATTGGCCTGAGGAGTTGCCTATGGTGCTTTGGTCTTACAACACTACTCCAAGGACAACAACTGGGGAATCTCCCTTTATGTTGACATATGGATGTGAGGCCATGGTTCCAGTTGAGATTGGAGCAGGTTCATTCCGTCGTGACAATTTCGACAAGGAAGCAAATCAGGTGAATCAGAGGTTGTATCTGGATCTGCTGGAAGAAGGAAGGGTTCATTCTCAGCTTAGGCTTGCAGCTTATCAACAAAGAGTGGCAAAGTTTTACAACAGCAAAGTGAAGGCTCGTTCGTTCAAAGTTGGTGATTTGGTCCTCCGAAAGGTGATGCCTCATACAAAGGTTACAGCTCATGGTGTGTTTGGTGCGAACTGGGAAGGTCCTTACAAAGTCAGAGTTGTGTTATGGGAAGGAACATACTATCTAGCTGATTTGGATGACAAGCCTATTCCTAAGGCTTGGAATGCTATTCATTTGAAGAAGTATTATCAGTAAAGCAGTGTTATGGCTCTTTATTATTCAGACTTGAAATAAATAAATTTATTCCTAGTCTCGGGGGGTAGTATAAGTACACCTTACTGATCTAGTGATTGTTTGCATTTCCTTTTAATAGCCCATTGAGCTATATGTCTGGGAACCGGTATAATCGGAGACGTTTTGTTGAACTCATTGTGCTATAAAGCCATGAGGGCATTTTTTTATTGATAAATTTCTAAGCTCACCAACGATGTCTTAGTGTTTATGCTTGGTTAAGTGAGGTGGTTTTATTATATTTATTCCGTTAAGGAAATGAGTTGTGCACAGGATTGCAGGTTGCAGCATACATCAATCATGATAAAGTATGCAGGTTTAATGAAAATGTTCCTTGAGAATGGTTGAGATGCTAGTAATTTTTTGGTGTGCCAACTTGTCCTTTCAAATGGCATGATTGGTATGGGGCTGTAGTGTTTCATTAGTTGTGTAAGAACATTTTGCGGGGACAAGGGCATTTGTGCAAAATTGGGGGGTTGTTGCGGCAATGTTATGTTTGTTGTACTCAACAAAAGTGACTGGATACTCGATTTGTATGATTATTTTTATCGTTATTTATATGGTTTATATCTCGCTGAACTACTTTGTTAGGTACAACAACCCAAGTGAGCTTTATGCTTTGAGATTGGCATGGTCATTTTTAGATATTTTGTACGTTGAACTCATCGAGTTATATGCCATGAGGGTGTTTTTCTTTCTATTGATGGTTTCAAGTTATATGGTGCATATTTTGCATGCATTTTTATGGTTGGAAAGAATGAAAGTATTTTTATTTTTATGGTTTGAATTAAAGATGCTCATGAACATTTGGTATGAAAGTAATTGTTGTTTCGGTCGTAACCATTTGCCGCGTCAAGGTTGAGGATGTTATCACAAAGCTGTGTTTATATCTTAGTTGAGGTTAAAAGTGCTTTGCGGGAAAATAAGTATCTGTGCAGTGTGTCAGTTACCGCGGCAATTGCTCAGGGTTGGTATATCTTATATATGTCTAGTAGGAAATTTTAACGAAATTAGCATGATAAATATGTTGAAACATGAGTACCAATAGCAGGTTATAACAGTTAAGTTACTGTAACACCCCCAGATCCGGGGTCAGGGATCTGGTGGTTACGGTCTTACATCCATTCATAATACTTGACTTGAGTCCACAATCAATAAATCACATGCTGTGACCCCACAATAATTACCACTCACACACACAACAGTTATAGTCCCAGAGATGAAATTGAAATAAGTCCTACATTAAAGGGTTACGAATAAAAGTTATTACAATCCCAAAAGGATAACATCATAGGTTTAAAAGTTTTGCCGTTAATTACATTAATTATACATATAGTTAAACAGGAAACAAAAGCTGTCTAACTATGCTACCTCAGCAATGGCGGCTAGCATCTCAGCGGGTAGTCCGGTGGGTCGGGTAACCTGCTTGCGTCGAGTGCGCCTGACGCGAGCCATCTGTCCTAGCTGTTGTTGTGACATAATGTGAACAAAGCAAGGGTGAGCGAAATCCCACCAACAATAATATATATAACTGAACGATAATATAAAACAGTTCAAAATTATCTTTCAAACCATATGCCATGCATTTACGTAAATGATGCCAGTATAATATGAACGATGAAGTTACAAGGTAACTTAAAGTATTTGTTTATAGAAATATCTGCTACATCAAAAGTAAGCGAGATATTCTCATTGCTATTAAGAAGAGGAACTTGCATGAAAAGGTTGCAATTCCAGTTATGAACACTTTTCCAGCTCTGCCAACAGTAATCATGTTGCAGGAAATAAATAAGTTTGGATGATGAACCAATGATGGAGTATTCACCGCGCCCGCTGTTCCAATCTTGATGATCAGTCGAGATCGTACAGCTCAATTTAGATTTACAACCGATAGAAGGAAGAACTGACGGCTTTACTTGTCTACCGCCTTACTAGCTCTCCCCGGCCAACGGTTGGGCCAAAGGGGATGGACCGGCGCTACTCGGCCTCTTACACGACTCCTAGTTCAAATAGAATTCATGATTCTGAATGTAACGTTCGTCCCCCTTTCCCCAAGTATAATACTTGTTGATAAGACTCTACAAGGTAGTCGTATCTAGTTGGAAAGGAAAATTCACCAATAACTTCCAAGCTGTGGCTTGGTATCGAATATCAACTTGTTCCAACAATCTTACCCCTCGAAAGATGAGAAGGTAAACAATAACTTGATAAGTCAACAACACCCGAGTTGCGAGTGAAGAGAATACTTTATGACCGGGAAGTCGACAAGATAAATAACATCTTCCAAGTAAGGTTCCCTTATTATTAGAGAGGTAGACTCAAAGAAGAATGATGTCTGAGAACCTTTCTTGATATAAGATTAATAATAATATGACTCCGAAATATTTTTTGTAATAATCGAAGAAGATAAACCTTATCGAGGTTATTCTAAGTATGGAATAAATATTCAGAGAATATTTATTGAATTAAAATATTTTACAGAATATTTAGGAATATGAAAGAATATCTTTAATCAGAGTATTTCTCAAATAATCCTTGAAGAAATATCTAGAGAATATTTATTGCATAATTAAATATTCAAATGAATATTCAGAATAATATTTGTTAATTAATAAGACCTGAAAGGAATATTTAAAATATTTAAAATAATATTCGATGATTAAATAGAACCCTGGATGAATATTCAAAATAATATTCATAATTAATTAGGAATTTAAATGTTTATTGAAAAATAATATTCGTTTAATGAATAATATTCTAAATGAATATCAAGTAGTATTCATTTAGTAATCCAAGCTTTAAAGGAATATTCGAGATAAGACTCGATAAATAAATCAAGCTTCAGATGAATATTAGAATAATATTCATCAAGTAAGTAATATCTTAAATGAATATTCAAAAGTAATATTCATTTAATAAAGTAATATTCTAAATGGATATTCAAATAATATTCATTTAGTAGTCCAATCTTTAGAAGAATATTCGGAATAATAATCGATAATCTATTCGACTTTGAATGAATATTGAAAAATATTATTCGTCGAATGGTTACGTTCAAATAATTATTTGAAGTAAGGATCGTTAAATAAATAATCTCGAACGAATATTCAAATAATATTCGTCGCCCAAATAATAGAAAATATTTACTTAGATATTTTCTTTCGAGGTAATCTCGATATGTCAAGAAATATTGACTCCCGGTCTATATTTAATGAATAAGATGTATACACCCTTCTCTGAGGGTCTCACAATAACCGGCTTATAATTGATACGATAGCTATCTAATTTATAAGCCAATAACAATCAGGGAACAAGCATAATGATATAACTTGAAAGTAGGCATGCATGCTATGGCATATGTATAACAGAAAACATATATATATATATATATATATTCAATCACAACAACAGCCTAAAAGAAGGGAATTGAAACTTGCCTGGTAGTCGAGTACGGTAAGGGGTAGTGGTAGCGGGTCCCGGTTCAGCTTGGTGATCTATAAATAGCCAAGGCATTCGGGATTAATCACTTAACATATTAAAAGTTAAGTTATACTTAATTCGAAACACGTTCTCGAGTTATCTCGTTATACCCCTTTTAGTGGATTCCTTTCTTATCCCTGATCCGACCCGACATTCGTTCGTTAATACGACATGTCACTGTACTTATACTTGGGACATACTTAAGTCATATGAGTTCTAAGGTCGATCGTTACGAACCAATACTATACTCCGAGTTTTATCGTCCGTTTTCTAAATGTTTTACCGAAGTTATAAAAGAGTCGTCTTTTAGGGGTTCGTTCGCGTTTAACCTCGACTCGAACATTTTTAATAAATCGAAAAATGATCCTTTTGACATACGATTTTCTTTCACACCTTCCTTTTTTACCTCTAGTATTTATTTACCAAGATTCGCCATGACGTTACATAGTTTACGAGGGTTCAATTTCAATTACGAACTTTCGTTTACGGATTCGAACTACTTTTAGTAATTTGGTCATAATTCCTAAACCGTAAATCGAAATGCTTCGATTCTTTCGCCAAAGTGATCTATGTTCAAAAATCTATCAGTAGGGTTAATTATCTTGCCAAGAACAGAGAGTTATGGCTACTGACCAGTTCGGTTTCTTAGTGTTAATGAAAATCGGGCATTACGACGGCTACGAATCGAGCGTTCTAAAATTCATTACGCAACAACCAAGCCACACCGGGCATCTAATCAATTACTACAGT
Source organism: Saposhnikovia divaricata (assembly GCA_036435485.1). Lineage (NCBI taxonomy): Eukaryota > Viridiplantae > Streptophyta > Magnoliopsida > Apiales > Apiaceae > Saposhnikovia > Saposhnikovia divaricata. The sequence continues at coordinate 48,942,084 of CM071600.1, forward strand.
TAATAATCATCTCTTAAAAGCTCAAGAATATCATGCTTCATCAATATATCATCATAAAGCTAATCTAACCACAAAATCATGCTAACATGGTGGTAAAATACTACTAATATCCCTTAATCCAAAATCACCATGAATCATGCATAAACTCAAAGTAAAGCTTAGGGTTTGAAATGATTTATACCTTCCTTAGAGAGTAGTATAACCTTCCTAAGCCTTGATCTATCCTTGGATGGTCCTAAGCTAGCTAAATCCACCATGAAAAACAAGATTAGTTCATAAATTCACTATTCACCCTCCTCTTTGATGAATTATTTGAAAATGGAAACAAGAGAGTTTGGCTTTGAAATTCTTAGGAGATAACTTTTAGGAAATTTAAGACTCACCATAATTTTTACAAGATCAAAAGATGGTGGGAAGATGGATTTTGTGTTTGGAATTTTGAGAGAAGCCGAATGGGGTGTTAAGCTAGGGGGAGAGAGTTTTGCTTGGTTTCTTTTGATTTAATCTCATCCACTCTCATCTATTATCAAGATAATATCTTGTATAAAGTCACTTTATTAAAGTGATGAGGTGTTGGATGATGAAATGGCAAGACAAGTGTTGGTTTTATGGTGGTTTAGAGCTTAACTAGGTAGTTACTTTGCTAAGTACTTAGTTCTTCCTCTAAGGTGCTAGTTCCTTGATTCTAGTTTAGTTACTAGATATTTTATACTAGTAGCTTGCACAAGACTCTTGCTTCCTCTGCTTGTTTCTGTGTCCGGTTATTGCCCGTTTCGATTGATCGTTCGTAGGAATATTTCACGGATTTCTAATTAGGGTTTACCGGGAATCCTTTTTAATATTAATACTTTCATTATCCATCTTTCATTCTAACTTTCCAATTTATATTCCTTAAATCCATTCATTAAATACTTATGGCTATCAGTGTCCAGGGAACTCTCGGAGAAAATAAAAGTGCGGTTTTTTAGAATCCGACAGCTTTTACATACACTTATTTTCCCCCTGGATCACTAATACGAACTCGGAAATCCGTTCCGAATGCTTCTATATAGTGTCGTCTCATATTATTATATACTCCCACCAGAACACTATTCATTCTGTATTCTTTACTTGTTCTCTTAGGGTTGTATAATTGTCCGTATTCTCTTTCGATCGTTCCTTAACCTTTTTACGGAACTACTGGATTAATCGTTATCGATCTGGATGACATGAGAGTATTCTCTTGCTTGAAGTTGCCATATCTTATTCCCTTAGAAGATAGATTATTCTTACCTATGTTGTCACCCTTTAGCATTCTTCAAGACATAAACATAATAAAGTCGAATTCCATTCATTCTTTCCAAATATCAATTATTACATTGTAGCCATAACCACTATTCGTTCTTACATCATTAAATACATAAAAGTTTTAATTCCACCCAAAATCTGGGTTCTTACAGTCTCCCCTCCTTAAAAGGATTCCGTCCCGGAATCAGTTTGAAAACAAGTGGGGGTACTTCTCTTGCATTGCGCTTTCAAGTTCCCAGGTTGATTCTTCTACATTGTGGTTCTGCCACAAAACTCTGACTAGCTGAATGACCTTGTTTCGGAGCACTTGTTCCTTCCGGTCTATGATTTCCACAGGTTGCTCTACATAGGTCAAGTCTGGTTGCATGTCCACTTGCTCATACTCTACAATATGCTTGGCATCCGGATTATACTTCCTCAGCATCGAGACATGGAACACATTGTGCACCTGCTGTAGATTCGGAGGCAATGCGAGCTCATAAGCTAGTCCCCCAATTCGTCTCAAGATCTCAAATGGTCCAATGTATCTGGGACTCAGCTTTCCTTTCTTCCTAAATCTCATTAAACCTTTCCAAGGTGACACTTTCAAGAACACTAGGTCCCCTACTTCGTATTCCTTGCCTTTCCGAGCTAAGTCGGCATATTTCTTTTGTCGATCCTGGGCTGCTACCAACCGTCCTCTGATTAGATCTACTGCATCTTTAGTTCGTTGGACCACTTCGGGCCCGAGCATCCTTCGCTCTCCAACTTCATCCCAATACAAGGGAGATCGACATTTTCTTCCATAAAGGGCCTCATAAGGTGGCATCCCAATGCTTGAATGATAACTGTTATTGTAGGAGAACTCAATCAATGGCAAGTGATCATCCCAATTTCCCTTGAAGTCTATCGCGCAGACTCTCAACATATCCTCTAGCGTTTGGATGGTCCTTTCACTTTGCCCATCTGTCTGGGGGTGGTAGGCTGTGCTCATGTTCAGCCGGGTCCCTACACATTCTTGAAAACTTCTCCAAAACCTGGAGTTAAATCTAGGATCTCGATCGGATACTATTGCGACTGGGACTCCATGTCGCGCCACTATCTCTTTTAAGTAGATGTCCACTAGTCTGTCGACCGTGTACCTTTCGTTGATCGGGAGAAAGTGAGCCAATTTCGTCAGTCGATCTACAATTACCCATATGGCGTCATGATTAGCCTTGGTCCTTGGTAAACCTACTACGAAATCCATGGCTATGTGTTCCCATTTCCATTCTGGAATCTCTAAGGGATGTAGAAGTCCGCTGGGTTTCTGGTGCTCTGCTTTCACTCGTTGGCAGGTCAAGCATCTGCTTACCCACTTTGCTACGTCCTTTTTCATATTGGGCCACCAGTAATACTCCTTCAAATCCTTATACATTTTGGTGCTACTGGGGTGCACTGAGTATCTTGAGTTGTATGCCTCATTTAAAATCTCATTCTTGAGTTCCTGAACATTTGGGATCCATATCCTGTAGGTGTACCTCATGATCCCTTCCTTGTCTCTTTCGCACTTGATTTCCTCCCCGGTCATTAGCTCTTCTGTGGAGTTCTTTTCTTCCTCCATCATCCGTTCCTGGCACAGTCTAATCTTTTCTAGCAATGGAGGTTGGATTCTAATTTCCATCAACTTTTCTTGGCCCTCTCCAGGTAACTTAACCTCGATTTCCAACTTCTCAAAATCTTTCACTAGTTCTTCCTCTGAAGTTATCATTTTGAGCTTTTCTTTCCTACTAAGGGCGTCAGCCACCACATTGGCTTTGCCCGGGTGATAGTGAATTTCAAAGTCGTAATCCTTGATTAACTCTAACCATCTCCTCTGGCGCATGTTAAGCTCTTTCTGAGTGAAAATGTACTTGAGGCTCTTATGGTCAGTGTAAATCTCGCATTTTTCCCCATACAGGTAGTGTCTCCAAATCTTTAAAACGAAGACTATGACTGCTAGTTCTAGATCATGCGTGGGATATCTGACCTCATAATCCTTCAATTGCCTAGACGCATACGCTATTACCTTGCCGTGCTGCATAAGCACGCATCCCAGTCCTTTATGCGAAGCATCACTGTAAATCACGAAATCTCCTTTTCCATCAGGTAATGCCAGCACTGGGGCTGTCACCAGCCTCTTCTTTAACTCGTGGAAACTCTTCTCGCATTTCTCAGTCCATTCAAATTTCTCGGTTTTACGGGTAAGTCGAGTTAATGGAGCTGCGATTTTCGCAAAGTCTTGGACAAATCTCCTGTAATATCTGGCCAGTCCAATGAAACTCCTCACCTCGGTTGGAGTAGTTGGCCGTTCCCAGTTTGAAACTGCTTCTATCTTGGAGGGGTCAACCAACACTCCTTCTCTATTGATCACGTGCCCTAAAAATTGTACCTTATTTTTCAAAAACTCACACTTGGAGAACTTGGCATATAACTGCTCCTTCCTGAGTATTTCTAAGGTTATCCTTAAATGTTCAGCGTGTTCTGCCTCTGTCTTTGAGTAGATGAGAATATCATCAATGAAAACTATCACGAATTTGTCCAAATATTCCTTGAACACTCTATTCATTAGGTCCATGAAGGCTGCTGGGGCGTTGGTCAATCCAAATGACATAACTAAGAACTCATAATGTCCATATCTGGTACGGAATACAGTCTTCGGGATATCTTCAGGTTTGATCTTCAGTTGGTGATATCCCGTTCTCAAATCAATCTTAGAGAAGTATTCAGCGCCTCTTAGCTGGTCAAACAAATCGTCTATCCTGGGCAATGGATACTTATTCTTTATGGTTAGCTTGTTCAATTCTCTGTAGTCGACGCATAACCTCATACTTCCATCCTTTTTCTTAACAAACAACACTGGTGCGCCCCAAGGCGACACACTGGGCCTTATCATGCCCTTATCCAACAATTCCTGTAATTGTTTAGCTAGCTCCTTCATTTCTACTGGGGCTAATCGGTACGGGGCCTTCGAAACTGGCGCCGTCCCCGGGGCTAACTCGATGGCAAACTCAATTACCCTATCAGGTGGTAGTCCGGGAAGATCTTGTGGGAACACGTCCTCGAACTCATTAACTACCAGAATGTCTTGCAATCTTGGCACTTCCTTCTGAGTGTCTATAACATAGGCTAAATAAACCTCGTTCCCTTTTCGTAACAATCTCTTGGTTTGCGCCATGGTCAGAATTTTCTGGGTCTGTCGCATCCCCTTAAACACTATTTCCTTCTTCCCTGGGGTTTTCAACTTAACCTTTTTCCCTTTACAATCTATCCGCGCATCATTGCGAGACAACCTTTTTCCCTTTACAATCTATCCGCGCATCATAGCGAGACAACCAATCCATACCCAGAATGACATCGAATTCCCCTAGCTTAAAAGGAATTAAATCGACATAGAAGGATCGTCCTCCTATTTCTAGCTTACAATCGGGGTGAATTTGATTAACCGGTACGATTTCCTGATTAGCTATTTCTACCAGTAAGGAATCTCTTAGTTGCTGGGTTTTAAGTTTCAACTTATGCACAAAATCTCTAGATATAAAAGACTTAGTTGCTCCTGAATCAAATAAGACATTTGCACTGACTGAATTGAGAGAAAAAGTACCTGCTATCACATCTGTGTCCCTCACGGCATCTTGTACTGACATATTAAAAGTCCTAGCAGTTGGTGGCCTATTTGAGGCAACCTTGCTTGCTCCAGATGCTACTGGTTTGCTCCTTGGGCAATCCTTCCTCATGTGCCCTCGCTGTCCACACTGGAAACAGGTTGTGCTGTTAGGGGTGACCGTGGTGCAAGAGGTAGCATAGTGCCCAACTCGCCCACACTTGTAACAGTTTATCTGCTTCAGGCTGCACACCCCGAAGTGCCTCTTCCCACAAGTAGCACACAATGGCAATGGAGGTCGAGAAGGGTTGGAACGGGACATTCCTGATTGATGGCCGCCCTGGCTCACACTTACACTCGCAGATGGTTTAAACCCTACATTCCTCCCAGGTAGGGAAACCGCTCCTCGATTAAACTTGGTTGGGGGTTTTCCTCCAGCGGATCTTCCGCCCATACTAACATGCTTTCTCTTTATCCCCCCTTTCTCTCTCTCTCTCTGCATCTGATCACTACCAGCCTCCACTATGGTTGCCTTCTGCACCAAGGTGGCATAATCTGTAATCTCTAAAACCGCCACCCTATTCTGGATCCACTACTTCAGCCCTTGTTGAAACCTGTTGGCTTTCTTCTCTTCTGTGTCTACAAACTCTGGCACAAATCTCGACAGCTCAGTAAATTTGGCCTCATAGTCAGCCACTGACATATTGTTCTGTTTCAGTTCCAAAAACTTAAGTTCCATCTGGGTTTTCATGAACTTCGGGAAGTACTTCTCCAGGAATAATTGTTTGAACCTTTCCCAGGCTATGACAGCATCAGTCTCCATGTTCTTCTTGGCTTCCCACCAATAATTGGCCTCTCCCTTTAGTAGGTAAGTAGCAAAAACAGTCTTCTGAGTCTCATTGATACTCAGAATCTCAAAAGATTTTTCCATTTCCTTGATCCAGGCCCTCGCCTCAACGGGATCAGCCGATCCGTGGAACTCTGGGGGCTTAAGGGACTTAAAGGCCCTAAAGGAATTTGCCACTGAAGTGTTGTTGCCTGGTGGTGGCTGGGGGTATTGGTTCAAATTCTGCCTAAGTAGATCCATAAACTGGCCCATGGGGTTTCCGCCCTGGTTCTCCCCTTCCTGTTCTACTTCAGTTTCTCCACCCTCGATTTCCCCCTCAAATTCTTCAGAGTACAGGGGTTCATCCTCTGCTCCATACTGGGAATCTTCTTGCTCATTATAATCCTGATCTTGTTCTTCACTACTTTCATGGTTTTCCTCGTGTTGGTTGTGACTCTCTTGGTCAGTAGATTCTAGGGGGTTAGCCCTAGTGCCCATTCGTCTTGGAGGCATTTTACTGAAAATTTGGAAAATTATACATTAGGTTCACTGACCTGTTTTAAAGGATTTTTCCTTGCATAATTCTTTACATGATTGGGTTTAAAATCCCACAGTTTTATATCTCATGGCAACTTAATCGAAAAGTAATACATATGCTAATAAACTCGTGATCACATCCCAACAAAATTGTAATGACTGAAAGGGAAACAAATATATACCAGGTACCGAAAAGGTACAACATCCGAGTTACAACGATAGTTTAAAGTACAGCCATCCTAACAACAACAAGTCAAAAGTGAAATACGCTGTCTATCTGTCTAGTCTGCAAAAAGGGAAAACAAGTACAAGAAAACCATCCCTACAAAAGCCGGCACTACTATGTCCGTACATGACTAGACAACTAGACCACTGCATCACTACATCTGAAATCAGCCACCACGACGAAACATCCTCCGAACCCTCCCCATGGCGATGCGAAAAACCTCCTCAGCCTCTGCTCTGTCTACCCTACCATGCCCATCAGTAGGCAACTGTCGCACCCTCACCCGAGCCCTCAGCTCGATGCGGGTCACAGCCCTATACCCAACCCTGTCACTAATCCTCCTGCCCTACAACCTCATCCGGGCGGCTCTCTCTGCTGCTAACTCCCTCCTAGACTCTGCCAACCTGGCATCTGCCACAGACAACTCTCTATAAAGCCCGTTCACAATCAAGTTGTGAACACATACTGGGACTCCTCCTATCGGGGCATGAGGTGGGTGGATGGCTCAGCTGGAGCGGCAGTCTCTGTCTGCTGGGGCTCTGGGGTAAGCTCCTCAAACTCATCGGGGTATGGGCTCACAGGTAGTGGTGGTGGGGTAGGGGCTCTCTCATCAGAGAGGAGTGGCACAAAAAGTCCAGAACTCCCTACAGCACCAACTACTGGCTCATCTATATCTCCCTCAACACCCTCATCTACCGGCATCACCTGATCCGTGGTCATGTCAGTGTCATCTCCCAAAGTCCTGATCTCAGACACAACCCAATAATCATCATCCTCAACAACTAACTCAGCATCCTGTCCTGTCTGGATCCCCTCCGGGTCCTCCCCCCCCTCAGTCTCAACAACACCTGTGTCAGCATCAACCTGGACCTCCTCAGGGTCCTCCTCCTCAGACTCGATCACATCAGTATCAGCATCAACCTGGACCTCCTCAGCGTCCTCCTCCTCAGGCTCAGTATCCTCCTCAGGAAAGTGCTCATAGTACGGGTCCCTAGTCCAGTACACGTCCTCATCATGCTATCTCGCAGCTGCCTCCTGGGCCGACATGTCGCTCGCCTACACAAGACGAACTATGTTACTATCATGATACTTAAAAAGTTCCCGTAAGGGTTTTAGGTGAACCTGGCAAGGGTTCTTATTATATTATTGAATTTATTATTATATAACGTCGTATCATTTCTTGGGATATATAACTCTCGCTCTGATACCATCTCTGTAACACCCCCAGATCCGGGGTCAGGGATCTGGTGGTTACGGTCTTACATCCATTCATAATACTTGACTTGAGTCCACAATCAATAAATCACATGCTATGACCCCACAATAATTACCACTCACACACACAATAGTTATAGTCCCAGAGATGAAATTGAAATAAGTCTTACATTAAAGGGTTACGAATAAAAGTTATTACAATCCCAAAAGGATAACATCATAGGTTTAAAATTTTTGCCGTTAATTACATTAATTATACATATAGTTAAACAGGAAACAAAAGCTGTCTAACTATGCTACCTCAGCAATGGCGGCAAGCATCTCAGCGGGTAGTCCGGTGGGTCGGGTAACTTGCTTGCGCCGAGTGCGCCTGACGCGAGCCATCTGTCCTAGCTGTTGTTGTGACATAATGTGAACAAAGCAAGGGTGAGCGAAAGCCCACCAACAATAATATATATAACTGAACGATAATATAAAACAGTTCAAAATTATCTTTCAAACCATATGCCATGCATTTACGGAAATGATGCCAGTATAATATGAACGATGAAGTTACAAGGTAACTTAAAGTATTTGTTTATAGAAATATCTGCTACATCAAAAGTAAGCGAGATATTCTCATTGCTATTAAGAAGAGGAACTTGCATGAAAAGGTTGCAATTCCAGTTATGAACACTTTTCCAGCTCTGCCAACAGTAATCATGTTGCAGGAAATAAATAAGTTTGGATGATGAACCAATGATGGAGTATTCACCGCGCCCGCTGTTCCAATCTTGATGATCAGTCGAGATCGTACAGCTCAATTTAGATTTACTACCGGTAGAAGGAAGAACTGACGGCTTTACTTGTCTACCGCCTTACTAGCTCTCCCCGGCCAACGGTTGGGCCAAAGGGGATGGACCGGCGCTACTCGGCCTCTTACACGACTCCTAGTTCAAATAGAATTCATGATTCTGAATGTAACGTTCGTCCCCCTTTCCCCAAGTATAATACTTGTTGATAAGACTCTACAAGGTAGTCGTATCTAGTTGGAAAGGAAAATTCACCAATAACTTCCAAGCTGTGGCTTGGTATCGAATATCAACTTGTTCCACAATCTTACCCCTCGAAAGATGAGAAGGTAAACAACAACTTGATAAGTCAACAACACCCGAGTTGCGAGTGAAGAGAATACTTTATGACCGGGAAGTCGACAAGATAAATAACATCTTCCAAGTAAGGTTCCCTTATTATTAGAGAGGTAGACTCAAAGAAGAATGATGTCTGAGAACCTTTCTTGATATAAGATTAATAATAATATGACTCCGAAATATATTCTGTAATAATCGAAGAAGATAAACCTTATCGAGGTTATTCTAAGTATGGAATAAATATTCAGAGAATATTTATTGAATTAAAATATTTTACAGAATATTTAGGAATATGAAAGAATATCTTTAATCAGAGTATTTCTCAAATAATCCTTGAAGAAATATCTAGAGAATATTTATTGCATAATTAAATATTCAAATGAATATTCAGAATAATATTTGTTAATTAATAAGACCTGAAAGGAATATTTAAAATATTTAAAATAATATTCGATGATTAAATAGAACCCTGGATGAATATTCAAAATAATATTCATAATTAATTAGGAATTTAAATGTTTATTGAAAAAGTAATATTCGTTTAATGAATAATATTCTAAATGAATATCAAGTAATATTCATTTAGTAATCCAAGCTTTAAAGGAATATTCGAGATAAGACTCGATAAATAAATCAAGCTTCAGATGAATATTAGAATAATATTCATCAAGTAAGTAATATCTTAAATGAATATTCAAAAGTAATATTCATTTAATAAAGTAATATTCTAAATGGATATTCAAATAATATTCATTTAGTAGTCCAATCTTTAGAAGAATATTCGGAATAATAATCGATAATCTATTCGACTTTGAATGAATATTGAAAAATATTATTCGTCGAATGGTTACGTTCAAATAATTATTTAAAGTAAGGATCGTTAAATAAATAATCTCGAACGAATATTCAAATAATATTCGTCGCCCAAAAAAAAGAAAATATTTACTTATATATTTTCTTTCGAGGTAATCTCGATATGTCAAGAAATATTGACTCCTGGTCTATATTTGATGAATAAGATGTATACACCCTTCTCTGAGGGTCTCACAATAACCGGCTTATAATTGATACGATAGCTATCTAATTTATAAGCCAAAAACAATCAGGGAACAAGCATAATGATATAACTTGAAGGTAGGCATGCATGCTATGGCATATGTATAACAGAAAACATATATATATATATATATATATTCAATCACAACAACAGCCTAAAAGAAGGGAATTGAAACTTGCCTGGTAGTCGAGTACTGTAAGGGGTAGTGGTAGCGGGTCCCGGTTCAGCTTGGTGATCTATAAATAGCCAAGGCATTCGGGATTAATCACTTAACATATTAAAAGTTAAGTTATACTTAATTCGAAACACGTTCTCGAGTTATCTCGTTATACCCCTTTTAGTGGATTCCTTTCTTATCACTGATCCGACCCGACATTCGTTCGTTAATACGACATGTCACTGTACTTATACTTGGGACATACTTAAGTCATATGAGTTCTAAGGTCGATCGTTACGAACCAATACTATACTCCGAGTTTTATCATCCGTTTTCTAAGTGTTTTACCAAAGTTATAAAAGAGTCGTCTTTTAGGGGTTCGTTCGCGTTTAACCTCGACTCGAACATTTTTAATAAATCAAAAAATGATCCTTTTGACATACGGTTTCCTTTCACACCTTCCTTTTTTACCTCTAGTATTTATTTACCAAGATTCGCCATGACGTTACATAGTTTACGAGGGTTCAATTTCAGTTACGAACTTTCGTTTACGGATTCGAACTACTTTTAGTAATTTGGTCATAATTCCTAAACCGTAAATCAAAATGCTTCGATTCTTTCGCCAAAGTGATCTATGTTCAAAAATCTATCAGTAGGGTTCATTATCTTGCCAATAACAGAGAGTTATGGCTACTGACCAGTTCGGTTTCTTAGTGTTAATGAAAATCGGGCATTACGACGGCTACGAATCGAGCGTTCTAAAATTCATTACGCAACAACCAAGCCACACCGGGCATCTAATCAATTACTACAGTTAATAATCATCTCTTAAAAGCTCAAGAATATCATGCTTCATCAATATATCATCATAAAGCTAATCTAACCAGAAAATTATGCTAACATGGTGGTAAAATACTACTAATATCCCTTAATCCAAAATCACCATGAATCATGCATAAACTCAAAGTAAAGCTTAGGGTTTGAAATGATTTATACCTTCCTTAGAGAGTAGTATAACCTTCCTAAGCCTTGATCTATCCTTGGATGGTCCTAAGCTAGCTAAATCCACCATGAAAAACAAGAAAAACAAGATTAGTTCATAAATTCACTATTCACCCTCCTCTTTGTTGAATTATTTGAAAATGGAAACAAGAGAGTTTGGCTTTGAAATTTTTAGGAGATAACTTTTAGGAAATGTAAGACTCACCATAATTTTTACAAGATCAAAAGATGGTGGGAAGATGGATTTTGTGTTTGGAATTTTGAGAGAAGCCGAATGGGGTGTTAAGCTAGGGGGAGAGAGTTTTGCTTGGTTTCTTTTGATTTAATCTCATCCACTCTCATCTATTATCAAGATAATATCTTGTATAAAGTCACTTTATTAAAGTGATGAGGTGTTGGATGATGAAATGGCAAGACAAGTGTTGGTTTTATGGTGGTTTAGAGCTTAACTAGGTAGTTACTTTGCTAAGTACTTAGTTCTTCCTCTAAGGTGCTAGTTCCTTGATTCTAGTTTAGTTACTAGATATTTTATACTAGTAGCTTGCACAAGACTCTTGCTTCCTCTGCTTGTTTCTGTGTCCGGTTATTGCCCGTTTCGATTGATCGTTCGTAGGAATATTTCACGGATTTCTAATTATGGTTTACCGGGAATCCTTTTTAATATTAATACTTTCATTCTCCATCTTTCATTCTAACTTTCCAATTTATATTCCTTAAATCCATTCGTTAAATACTTATGGCTATCAGTGTCCAGGGAACTCTCGGAGAAAATAAAAGTGCGGTTTTTTAGAATCCGACAGCTTTTACATACACTTATTTTCCCCCAGAATCACTAATACGAACTCGGAAATCCGTTCCGAATGCTTCTATATAGTGTCGTCTCATATTATTATATACTCCCACCAAAACACTATTCATTCTGTATTCTTTACTTGTTCTCTTAGGGTTGTATAATTGTCCGTATTCTCTTTCGATCGTTCCTTAACCTTTTTACGGAACTACTGGATTAATCGTTATCGATCTGGATGACATGAGAGTATTCTCTTGCTTGAAGTTGCCATATCTTATTCCCTTAGAAGATAGATTATTCTTACCTATGTTGTCACCCTTTAGCATTCTTCAAGACATAAACATAATAAAGTCGAATTCCATTCATTCTTTCCAAATATCAATTATTACATTGTAGCCATAACCACTATTCGTTCTTACATCATTAAATACATAAAAGTTTTAATTCCACCCAAAATCTGGGTTCTTACAGTTACAACTTGCAAAGTCGTATGTTCTACTCAGGAATTCAACCTATGAGTTACTTTGATTTTTTATTTTTCCACAGGAAAAACCAAAATATCACTTTAAACAAATTTTAATTTACAAATTACTATTAAGCTAGAAGCCTGGTACTATGGATCTACTGTTTTCCGGTTGGCCTCTAAACACAATATACAAGTAAATGAACACTTGTATTTCACTTTATCTATCACTGCAGATTTTGACCAAGTAAAAATCTTTTATACCGTTTTTGCATATCATGGAAGAAAACCATTGGAAAAGAGGTGGACAACGCAACTAAAACGTTACAACATTTATCAAGTAGCTTGATCAAAATCTAGATAAGACACCATGCTAACTGACAATAACTTCAAATAAATTTTTGAGCCAACATAGTTGAAACCAATCTGAATTCGTGTTATGCTACTACCATAACAAGTTATGCCACCATATCAGTTGGCTTACAGAACTTTTAGAACTGAAAGTAGTCTAAATTCGTTTCTGACCATAAGAAAAACTAGGACATTAGTGACCAGGTGCTCTTCATAAACTTAGCTAAGGATCACGATTAACTGATATAAAATAACAGATTTAGATGCGTGAAAGAAATTCGTCAGGTGGTAGTGATATTGTCACCCTCCGTATTGTCTTGATCATTTGCAGAAAAGGAGTTTTGCTGATTTTGCCGCACTAAATCTTTTTGTTACTGCGCCAGCTCCTCAGCTTCGTTGGCAACCATTTGTTCAAGCTCGATCCGTTTCTCTACAATTGCCTCGGATTCTTTAACAGCAAGATCGGCCATAAAACCAGCCATGTTCTTTCCAAATTTGGTACTCCAGTCATAGTCTGGTTCTCCAGCGAGGAATGTTTTGCAATATGTGCGAATGCCATCATTGAAGGCTTATTTCTTCATTTTATCTGCATCACTTTGCAATTTAGTCTGGGCAATTTCAAGTTTCTCGGTTGTGAGTTGAAGACCAGAGATTTTGTCTTCAAGTTCAGCAATGAGTTTATCTTTTTCATTCGTTAAATCTGCTTGTCGTGTCAACTCAGATTGGAGTGTGGTGTTAGTGGATTCAAGGTGGGAGTTTTTGGAGTTAACATTTTTCATATCCAATTTCAATTTAGCAACTTCATCTTCAAGTCCTTTTATGAGTGAAGCATTGTTTTGACTTTCTTTAGATTGCTCTGTGTTGAACATGAAGAGCTCCAGAGAAGCTCGAGTTGCTAATGCTTGTTTTTCCTTTCGTGATTTAGCCATCCATTTTTTATAGTCGGCTTCAGAAATCAATGAGTCACCAATGTTACCAAAAGAGTTGAACACTCTAGAGCTGTTTGGCTTTGTTACCGCGCCAGTTGGCTGATTCTTTGGTGGGATGTCTATGACGGTAGAATCATTTTTCTGTTTCTTTGTAACATGGTTCTGGCGTTTGCTAACACCTTCTTGATTAAGATCCTTGGATATTTTAGGTGTAGTCTTTGAAGCTGTAGCGATTGGACCACCAAAAATGCTCGGGATGTTCGCCATTGCTGCAAAACGTTAAATAAAAATTGTTAGTTAATTATAACAAATGTAGGCACGCCAATTTTTATATAAACGATTATCAAATGTAGGCACGCCAATTTCTATGGCACCCAAAAAACATATAAAGATAGATGAGAGTGTGCAGGTTGTTGCGGCAGTGAGAGTAATTGGCCACGTTAACAAGTTTTTACCTTCGTTATTTGAGGATTTTTTGTCTTTACGTTTTTTATCCTTGGGACTTGGAGGAATTGTAGCACCTGCAGGAAGAAATCCATATTTCTTCAAATTTGCTAAGGTTACTAAAGAGTTTAAGTTCTTCTTTGAGTCAGGACATTCTAGAATTTTTACTGCACGGGCAAGTTCGTCCTCAATCAATTCGGTTCTACGGTGGTGAACTACAGTATCAGAACAATATCACAGTAAAAGTTAATTAAGGAAAGGAATAAAAGGTTAGTGTTGCTGCGCCAAGAGGAAGGTTGTCATGTCAAGATAGTTAACATACCGGCTTTTTTCCTGAAGATAATTGGTTGTCTTTCTGTGTCAAAAACATAGAAAAATTTCTCTTTCCATCCTTTTATGTGACTAATTCTGCCTTCGCTAAAACCTTTGCTCATATGTGTTCTCCAAATAACAAGATGAAAGTAGCCTATGCCACTTTTTTGGATGCTAAAGAAAAAACTTAGCTCTCTCATGCTGGGTTCAGTGAACTCCTCGTTCATGTACATTAGGTACAAGCCGATGGCGGACCTATAACTATTTGGAGATAATTGTATTGGGGCAACTTTGAACCATTCGCAAAGGCGTCTCAACCAAGGATGGAGCGGCGCACCTACCCCATATAGAATATGCATAACAGTGAGAACAGCTCTAGGAATCCTGACATTGCCAATGTCAAACCTGTGAGGACGAAGATGTGGAGGTGGTTTCACATATTTGCCTTCTTGAGCATAGTATTTCATTACATTCTTGATCTCACTATTTTTGGCAAGGGAGTGTTGGCCTACACAAGATAATTTACCAGCTTCTTTTCTAATTTTGTCTTTCATTCTTTTGGTTGGCATCTTCTCATATGTTTTCCAATCGATATCGAAAGAATAGTTTTTAAGAGGTGGGGGTGAGTACATATTGGGAGAATGTTCTGGTGAGGAGAAGATTTCAGCTGGGTCGATGTCTTCATATTTGATGCGCCAACATCATCCATTGCCGCGCCAGGGTCTGACCCGTCTTCAGAAGTCAGGTTGTCTGTGCCCTCGTGACTCGCTTCTTCGTTGTCTTCAATGATTTCTTCTTCACTTTCCTCTTCTACAACTCTCTTTCTTTTTCTTCTTGACTTGGGATTGGGAGAGGGTGATTCAATCCAATCTTCAAGGTTGGGATCATAATCGTCTGGACGAGGGATATTTCCATCATTACTAAAAAGGGCAGATTCTGAATTAGAGGTACTCATCTCAATTGTGTCATTCTCCTTCGACATGTTTAATAGGCGCGCCACAGAATTTGGACTGGTGTACGAGTATTGAAAAGAAGGGAGAATGAATGGCGAAAAAGGTAATCCCAATCTTCTATTGAAGTTGTTGAATGGATGAAAAGGTGATGTGTTCTCGTTGAAGGCCAGCTGCAAAATAAATTTAAAGGACGAATAAGGGAACACAATTGAAAGGTGAAAATTATAGGGTTTGCCGTGCCAACAGATTATATTGTTGCGCCAAACACCATATTCAAGATGAAGGAATGAAAATAATCAGTGGATTAGGAAGAAGTTATTAATTGTGATAACTCATGAGGTTGATTACAAGGGTTCACTAAGTAACTTTGAGCATATTTCAGTAATTCATAGGACGCGCACTCGAAGGTTATAAAGTCTAAAATGAGGTCAATGTTGTCGCGGCAATCTATTTAGTTTTTGAAGGGCCCTAATGCTTAACATCTAGTTTGAGTAATTATGCAATGGCTGTGGTAATTGCTACTGTATTGATATGCTATATATTAAAAACACGATTACAAAGCAAATGAGTAAGTAAAATGGATCAAACATCTATACATACAATTATATATGTAGGCAAATATCAAGAACACGCAAGGTTATAATATCAAGTGCCCAGATCTACTCGAATACTTGGTGAAAATCAACAAATGTGGTATCAAATTGTACCTTATGGGAGATAGATCGCTATTACGGTCATAAATCAATAGCAGGAGTCGATTTCCGATCGGGATAAGCAAAAAACCACTCGTATGCTCTTGAACTTTGAAGAGAGAGAATGGAGGTTTTAATTTTGGGAAAAAGATGAGGGATTAGGATTGTATTTGAGGTTAAATACTCAAGATCCTTTAGGTCCTACAGTTCCCGTATTTATATACGAGATAGAATCCGTATTTTTGTTAAATACGAATAAAATTGTGGTAAATTATATTTCAAGAAATGAAGATAGTTTTGAATTATTTTTTAGAAATTAAATAATGAAATCAATGATTATCGTGGTGGTTGTAGTTGTTGCGCCAAGTTATATATGTTGCCACATCAACAAATAAGATGTTGTGTGTGGGATTATTGAATTTTTGATTTTCTATAAGCCCCTTTTGCATGTTTCAACTACAACAGAGGCTTGGGGGGTAGTTGTTATACTCGGAAATTCAAGAGGAGCGAAATGAGTATTTTGTTGCGTCAAGGTGTTGTTGCGCCAATGACTTCTTTTGCCGCCACAACTTTTAAGAGATGTATTGCAAAAACCTGTTGGGAGCTATTGTACTGCTGAAGGCCTGATTCTATATTCTAGCAAGTTACCCTTGTTGGGGAATCATTGGTAAAATAAGCTTGTCGATACGCTTTAGAGGTCTCATCCTGTATTCTAGCAAGTTGCTCTTGTTGGGGGATTGAGAGGTACTCTGCGTGACATAATTTGGTAGAACTTGCCCTGTAGTCTGGTGGGTTAGCCTCATCGGGGTAAGGATCCGTTCGTGCATTTGGAGTAAGTCATGACTGTCCCTACAACTAAACATACGAGGAAAGAGCTGGTAGCGGTTGATGTTAGCTCCGATAGATAGGGCTAATGTTGTATCCGTGAAGTCTTCGGAGTTAGTTGGGCCTTGGGGTCACTGAACTAGGCTTCATCGCATGGGCTCTTCCAAATGGGCTTTGAAGACGGTTGGTTCGATTACGTTTTGTAGTGGGCTTGGGCCTGCTAGTAAGAGTCCTACTTCTATCAGACTTAGGTTTCTTCCTCTCCAAGAATTACGTGAGGCTTGATCCTTTATAAATATAGAGGTACGTAGGCACATTAAAGGGGGTTAGACGTTGAGAGCTCTGAGAGACGATCGATACCTCTTTGATCTCAGCCACTGATAAACACATAAACCACCGTTCTCTGGTCACTTTTCCGGTGAACAACCGCCATCGTAGATCTTGATTCCGGCTTGTAACCTCAAACTTTGTTATCACAAATTCCTCCGTTAACACTAACATTACTCATAAAATATGTATGATTATGATTAAAATACAAGTAAAAAAACATAGAGAACTTGCATTAATATTTAATTCTGATATCACTAAGTCTTAATTAAGTTTTTTCCGATGCTAAACTAAGGAGAATGTACCATGCTATCTGTCAATCTATCGACAAATATATCTGATTGTAGTTGAAGTAGTTAACATGTATGGTTGGGATGCATGTGCACCATGTTAGCTGATGTGAGAAAGGTGAGTGCTAAAGCATGCACCCAATCACATACACAATAGACGGAGAAAGGGAAAGAGTAAATATTAGGACCTCATGAGCATGATATTATTATGTATATTTACCATCATAGGTTTACAAGTTCTGTTAAGTATTGGTTGGAAACTTTAACAGATTAAATGTTGAGCTTTTAAATACAAGAAATTAGAGAGAAATTCAGAACACGAATCATAAAAAATCAGGGAGATATAATAAACCTAAGTGGTTGTTAACGAATTGAATGGTGCACACAGAATATTAATATGATTGTATCTAATGTTTATGTTCCACAATCATAGTCTGTAAGCGTGGTCGTATAATAAATATGCTCCATATCTAATTCTCTTATTAGTTGATCGGAATCTAAATCTTCTTTTAAAAAGAACGGGCTACTGACCAAACGCTGACGATTTGATTTTGTCCCGGCGAATAAAGCACTCTGTATGGTAAACCAAACAAAGTGTCATCTTTTGTACTTCTTTTACATTATCTTCCACAAATTTATTCATTTTGATTACTTGCACTTTTATTTTTCAACCCGAAAAGAGAGATGGGAGAGAACATGGGATGAAACCTATAGTTTTTGTTATGGAATCCACGTCCAAAAGTTGACACACACCTTTCTTTTGTAACCAATGAGACCTGCTCTTGGGAATCAGATTGTTTTTGTTTACTTTCTTTCTTTACCAAAATTTTAAAAATATAAATTTAACCGAACAATAACTTCCATGCATAGATATTTGTACATACATGTAACTTCTAATCTAATAAAGAATTCTTGTAATTCTTTATTTTTTCTGCACAAGAACATATCGAATAACTATAATATACATACATTATGCCTACTCGAGTCTGAATTCTTTTGGTCGTTGATTTGGGATTTGTCGATAATTTTCTCGGTTGACTAATTATATCTGAACGATGGCGAAATTTATAATTTCAAAAAGGAAGATTCCGCTTTTGTGCTTCCAAGCTGCATCATTTGATCGAGTGAAAATGTAATAATATTAATCAATGAATTAATCATATCTCCTCATAAATTGGTGAAACACCGACAAATATACAGACATCCAATAAACCAAGCTTTGATATCCCATCATTGACACCTGCTATACAAACCAAAAGGAACACAGAGAATAAAAAACAACATTAAGCACACAATCAAGCTGTTATATATATGTATATATAGAGTTCATGTACATTTGCATCAATGGACTGTGGGTGGTGGCCATAATATGTATATGTGCATGTTCTCTAACAATCATATAAAAACTTTTTGACATATGTGCAAGCTAATAAGTACAAATATCCAACAACATCAGCATGTGTATACATAGTTATCGCACGAAACGGTTAAAAGGTCCATGTAATTAAAATGACTGTCACAAAGAAGGGTAAATCATAAAATAGAACTAATATGGATTTACCTTATGATTATGACTTGCAGAGGATGTGAGAAAAATGGAAGCGGTTGAAGTGGAAGTGGAGGTTGAGGTGGAAGTGGAGGTGGAGGTTGGTATAGATGAACCAGTTCTTGACGAACCCAATAGGCCAACATTGTAGGCCATGGTTAAATCTGGTTGGTACAAACCATAGTTTCTTTCTGAAGTCGGTCCCGGCTTCATGTTTTCATTGAACAATGCAAACAGATACACTTCAAGTCTCATCTTTGGCCTTAAAGGAGTGCCTTCATTTCCGTATTGTCTTCTCAACAAGTTCCTATTATAAGTAGCTGCATTTCGTGCATTTGCGCCCACTTCACTTTGGTCACCATTTGATGGCCAACCTGTTTCCGAAACCCGAACCTCAATCCCTCCGAAGCCTAATCTTAGCATGGCAAATAAAACAGAGTCTACTTGAGCGTATAACATGTTATCATAGTGTAGTTTTGTGTAAGGATCAACCATTCCGACATTCGGGTTAAATAAGACATAGTCCAAAGAAATTCCATTAGGGGAATCTTTGTATGCAAAATATGGGTATGCATTGATCCAAAACGGGGATTTAGTTGTCGATAAAAAGTGCAGAAACTGTGTCATTATTCCGGTGAGCTCCGGTTGGAAACTACCAGCTGACGGAGGGTAGGAATTCGCAAGAACTGCTAGAGAAGAAGGGGTTGAAACTTGAATATTTTGATCAAGCCCGAGTTGAACTAGAGCTCCATGAATACTAATAATGGCTGGTACAAGTTTAGCCACTAGGGATGTGTCGTCTCCGGTGAAGACCTCATTGCCAACAGCAATTCCGGTGATTTTAGTGTCCGGAACAAATGGTTTTATGTGAGTACTTACCCATTGGAGTGCTTGTTGTGGATCCATTACAACACCTAACATTTCATTTGGAACTGTCACACTTAGTTCCACGCCAGAGTGTGCGAATGCAGTTAAAATTTGGGGGTTTGTGTCGTAAATTCTTGCTTTTGTGATCCTTAATGATCTTAAAAGCTCAAGAACTTTTTCGGGTTGAGGTAGATTGTTGGCAATTTGGCCATAATTGATTCCAAAAGATTGGACTTGTGCTAGAAAACTAAATCCTGCAAAAAAGAAGATTCTGATCATCATTACTAGACAACCTGCTTAATTGATATTCTTCACAAATATATATATATATTCACACATGCATAACGGAAGAATTAGATACCTGAAAAAGAAAAAGAGATCACCAGAATAATGTGTAACATGGCAATTCTCTTACAATAAATTGCCATGATTTGAGAGAGAAAGACAGGGGAGAGAGAAAGAGATCAAGTGAGGAGGGGGATGGGAGGGAATAACAGGTAGTGTTGGAAGAAATTTATAATGTGTAGCCGTATATATAAGGCCAAGCGAACGGTTAATTCTTTTCTTTGCTTGTTTGAATATTTGTTATTTTGGGGGCAAAAAAAAAAACTTGGTCTTTTCTTCTCTCTCTTCTCATCTTTTCCTTGTTCACATTTCTCCTCCCATGTTTCTTATTTTGTCTTTACAAGGAGGCCAGCTCTTTTTTAAGATGACATATAAGCCCTTCCACAAACTCTTTCTTGGTCCCAAAGAAAAGGGTACATGCAGTATAATAAACTTGAAAAAAATAAATTATATGTCCCGAAGAATACCGACCTAATAGCTATGTTATTGAAATCGGCCGATTTCTGAAAAATCGTCGATAAATCAGCCAAAAATCGATCAAAATTTTGGAATCGATTCGGCCGATTTTGCAAAAATTGTCGATAAATCGCCGATTTTTCAATCAAATCATCCGATAAATCGTAAATCGTTACCTCAACCGAATAGTTTCGATTTCCAAAATCTGCAACATTGCCTAATAGGAATTATTCTTACCCAATGTGATTCGGACATCTTACGAGAAATTAAAAAAAAAAATTAGGTAAAAAAGATTATATGCTAGGAGAATCTTGTCTTGATGGGGAATAGTATTATCCAATGTAATTGAAACATTTTATGAGTAATTAAAAAAATTAATGTACACATCATTATAAATATACCCACATAATTAGTTATATGTTAATGAAGATCTGCTCTTCTTCAACGATTGATGGATGGTACGAGGACTTATATAGGAGTTCGGTATCTTTAGCTTTAGAGTTACTACCTTTTTAGTGCCAGGGTAATTTTAGAAAGTAGTATAAGTTATATACTTCCTCCGTCCCGGTTTGTATGAACCACTTTGACCTTCACGGAGATTAAGAAATTGTAGTAGAAAAAGAGTAAAGTTAGTTGAAAAGTGAGTAAAGTTGTAGGACCCATCATTATTTAATAATAGATTTGAGATAGTGGAGGAAAATAGTGGGTGTAATAGTGTTTATTTAATAAAAAAGTATAGAAATAGTGGGTGTAATAGTGAAAAGTAGTGTTCAAAAATAGTAAGTATCTTATGTTCATTCTTTTTGGGACGTCCCAAAAAGGAAAGAGGTTCACATAAAATGGGACGGAGGGAGTAGCATGCAGCATACGTAACTTTAGAAAGCAGTATAAGTTATATAGCATGCAGCATACGATTATAAAGTATATTCGATCAACACAATATCACCCTTCTTCGCAGTTACAAATGTAATATGATAGACTTCATTTATATGATCCCATTAGAGAAGCTTTGTTTTATGTGCTGTTATAACAAACTTGACATCGAAAGGTTGTATATGACCAGGGGCGGACGCAGAATGATACATTGAGGGGGGCCAAAATAAAAATTTTTCTTAATTTATGTAATTAAGATAAAAATTAACCAAGAAATATGTAATAGCATAGTAGATATATTGCAGAGACTGTACCTTCTTAAATTAAGTTGTCATTTGAGCACTTTAACACCTAAAACAAGGCTGCCAATCAAGTAAAATATGATACTTCATGTATAGGCATACATGGACACTAGAAATCTGGGGTGGCGGGGGCCAATGCCACCCATGGTCATAACCTGGGTCCGCCCCTGTATATGACACTCTACAACACTCTTTTGTACTGGTGAAACGTCGAGAGTTAAATTTCTAGCAGGGAAAGATATACTTGATATAATAAAATAGCAGAGAAAAAGTATACAGTTAAGTGTAAAAGCAACCTACAATCGTATGCCCGCTTGGAATTTTGCAATAGGGACACAGTACTCATGAAGATCTCCCGTTTCTACTTGGACCCCTGACTCCTGAGTAAGGACGGGAGAATAAAAATTAAGAACTTCATGAACAATAATTCCTGTATTTGCAAATTAAACGATTCTGTGTTAAAAAAAAAAGGAAAAGAGATTTTGTGTCCATTTCCTACCTATATTATAACTTGGATCTTCATAATTTTCAGAGAAATGATAAAATTATCAAAGGAAAAAAAGAAGCAGTTCTAATGCTGAGGCATCAATATAAGTTACCTAAATGTTGAGCCGTCAATGTACCTTTCCTCTCATAAATAAATACTTAAAAAGGACCACTCCCACCTACTTGTCTCACAAATTGAAACAAACCATATGTTATTTGTGGACGTTTTTTGAATTTTTTTTAAAATTTTAAGTTGTGGTATATATATATACTAGCCTATAACCCGTGCGAAGCACGGTTGCTTATAAATTTTTTAAGTATATTTTATATAAAATTTTAAGTTGTATAAATGCTTTTACTATTAAAATAATTTTTTACAAATCTCATGAATATAAATATTATCATAATTATTTATTTTAATTGTTAATTTAAAATGCATACATATATATAAAAATGTTACGTAAAAGCAGCTTTTTAAAACTTTTATTTAGTATAAAACTTTTATTTAGTAAATAAACTTTTATTTACGTAAATGCTTTCTATTTATTTTTCATGTTTTAGAAGGATGCATGAATGTTTTTATTAATATTTTAATTCAAGTATAACTAAAAGAGTATGCAACTCAATATTGATTGGAGTATAACTAAATAAGTTTATTATTAAGTAAAATATGTGATTTATTTTTTGTAAAATAAAATTTTATATATATTTTATTCTATTTTTTATTTTTTGGAAGGTGTTGACAAACTTTTTGGAAGATGTAAACCGACCGACCAACCAACTAATTATACCCTGTTTTGCTTATAATAGTATAGTATAGATATATGGTTGTACTTTAGGAATAACATCTTAAATAATGAACAATAAAGAACATCATCATAATACTTTATTTTTCATAGAAATTGATTTGTAACGATAAGAATCACCATTTTAAAAACAATTAATCTTAACATATCGAATCTAACTCAAAATCTCATTTAAATTTAAAAATCAAATGTTACATAGAATCCAGTATAGAATTCACTATGTAATTTTATATATATTTTTGTATCAATAAAAAAATGTGTAATCATATTATATTCAATTCTAATTTTTTATTAAATTCTACTTTTATGCATAAAAAACCATTTTTGATGTTAAATTAGAAGTTAAATACGATTTTATGTAAGATTCTATGGTGTTCTTTATATAAGTGTGTTTTACATAAAGCATTGACTTATTATATCCTATTATATAAAAAGAGTAAGAGGGATAATAAACGAGTACTACCATAGATCGAGGGTTCGACTTCTGGCCACGCCCGTCGTCGACGCGCCAAATTGAAAGATAAATGTTTATGCTCTACTATGTTCGCACTTAACTATAAAATATAGCAAATGTGGCAAGTAGGGATCGAACCCAAGGGAATAGCTTTCAATACTAGTGTAAGGTAAAATGGTGGGGTTTTTTGAGTTGGTTGTGGTGTTTTATCAAACACCTTGAATACAATAAATACTTTGCTAGAGAAATATGAGTAAGAAACTTACAATCATCCGATTTTTACCAATACAACAAACACAATGAGTTAATTAGCAAGATAAAGAGATATTTGACCCAAGGATTATGGAAACTCAAGTTCTTCACCCATACACATATAAGCAAGATTTAATCAACTCTACTTGACTAAGATAATTGGTGAAGCACACAATCACTTATTTCTCTTCTAAAAACACTAATTTAGTGAAGCACATAAATTAGTTCTCTTGATAATAGCAACCAATAATGAAGCACTATTAGTTTAACCAAATCAAGAAATCAAACAAAGAGAGGCTAGGACAAACCCAAGGATGAGAAGTTCAACCTAGGTATTTGCACTTGAATTTTGTGGATTTAGGTACACTAAATCTTGTGCTACTATAATGAATGCACTAACAATTACGGATTAGCACAAACAATTACTCCCTCTGTCCCATCCATTTCTTCACACTTTCCTTTTTGGGATGTCCCATCCAATTCTTCACATTTCAAAACTTTCCTAAAATAGTAAAATTATATATATATAAAAATCAACTACATCAACTACTTTCCTCCACTATACCCACTTTATACATTATATATTTATGGGTCCCATCACTTTACTCACTTTTCTCCTCCACTATACCCACTTTATACATTATATATTTATGGGTCCCACCACTTTACTCAATTTTCTCACTTTTCACCCATTTTTTTATATATTTCCTTGGTCTCCGTGCCCGAACCCATATGTTAACTAATGGGTGGGACGGAGGGAGTAGCAATTAAAATTACAAGAAGAGTAAGGTGAAGCAACTTACAATCTCCAAGCAAAATCATAAACAATACAACACAAATATTCAAGATAGAGTGAAATAGATCTTACTTAAATGAAATGGGTTTTGATACAAGAGCTCCTCCTTGAGCCAAATATATGAAGTTAGTTACTCATAATCAATGCTAGATTATGAGTAATTGATGTTTTTCTCTCTACTTGACTAACCCTAATTTGGTTCTTGAAGAGGCTAAGCAAGGAGGCAAGAATAAGATGTGTAGATATGATATTAGGTTAAGAGATGATATGTTCATTTAATACTCAGCAGCTCCGTACGGCCTGCTGTACGGCCGTACAGCTGCCCGTACGAAAATTCTGCTCCTCTGAACGGCCTGTTGAACGGCCGTACAATTGCCCGTACGAGATAAAATCTTCAATATAATGCATTAAACACCTCCCGGCATTGCGAGCATGCATCTTCTAACTATCCTCTTGAATTTCTTCGCCTTCCAAGCCCAAAATAATCCATCTTTTCAACAATTAAGCATGAGGCCTGAAAGATGAAAAACATAATTAATATCGATAAAACAACATTCGAAACTAACAAAAATGCAAAAGAATAAAGGACAAAATGTGTATGAAATACACATTATCAAATCTTCCCCCACTTGAACTTTGCTAGTCCCGAGCAAACTAAAATTAACAAAACCATATACTCGTAACTAGTACCACTTCCGTAGGTGATCACGGTTGCATTTGGCATATGCAACAAGCCCTTGGAACCCCTAGGTAGCCCTAGTGGACGAGTGAGGTCTCGTGAGGGTGTATAGATGATGTACCCACAAAATCACAAAAACCACTAACAAACAAAAAATTAACAATACCTATTAATTTAGCTAACTACTACACTCACATGTCTGAGCCGTCTACTTGTAACTAAAATCAAACATATAGAGCTATTCACCTTGTCATCCACTAAAACGAGCTAACAACCAATTCAATAATCAAGATAACACACCTCGTGCAAGATGTAACCAAGACATTAAAGATAGAATGAATGCACTTCAATCGTGAATACTAGACAAGATGATCACAAAGCATACATGGCCTCGCATTAAGAAGATGAAATTGTATGGTGAAAAATCTCACATCTCTCAATTATGTATCACACAAGTATGGGCTAGAGATTTCACTCAACTCCAAGTCAAAATGCATGCGCTCTACTTGACCTTGCATGTTCACCTAAATTCCGGATTGCACCAAAAACAAGGAATTCATAAAATGGGTTGTAATGAGGCTTGGGTGAAGGTGTGAAAATTTAAGTTCAAGGAAGGTGTAAAAGTCTCGCTAGTTGAGTCAAAATGACGCTTGCTCGCTTCATCCACCAAATTCTCAAACTAAAGAATGTCTCCACTCATTTACAATTACAAAACACAACCACATTTACCAAGAAAATTGAAACAAAATAAAGTACAAAGATTTATTGCTTTTTTTTCTATTTTTCTTTTTCTCTTTTTTTTTTACATCCCCTTTATTATTATTTTTTAGCAAAGGGAATGCATAACATAAATAAATACTACAAAGAATTTTGAACCACATCTAGATATACACATCAAACTAGTTCCCGCCTACAATAATTAGAATCCTTCCTCTTCACAACTTCTCCAAATTCACATGCTCATCAATCAATTCTTTCCAAGACTCAACTAGCTCAACTAGGTCGAGAGTGAAGTATTTGGTTTTGACTCATGTATAAAAGGAGAAAGTGACGAAGAAGAATATGGATATAAGCTTCAAAGGGGTAACTAGGGATTATTTTCATGGTTCACAAGCTAAAAAGGTCAAAAAGGTTGTCCTAAATAGAATTTCCTTATTATGGTGCATTCATGAATGAAGGTTTAATGCAAGCCCTAGAGCAACAAACACACATAAAGAGGGAGCAACACACAAGCAAAAGAATCATCGTTCAAGGCCTCACAAGGTTTAAGTTTTAATAACATCTTCTCGATTTGATTCCATGTATGCTAAGAGATAATCGTCATGCTCACAATTTAATTACAAACATCTAGACTTTTCATGCCATTTTAAGAGTGTGTGAGTGCAAAAGAGGCGCATCAATCTTATAGATTCACATCAAATTGATAATGCTAGACACGTAATAGGAGAAAACAAGACTACAAGCTCACAATGTCATAAATTTTACAAACAAATGCAAACGAAACGGACATCAAAATAAACAATCCAAAATAAACAATTCTTCCCCCACTTAAAACATGGCATGTCCTCATGCATGACAAATAAAAATGAGAGAGAAACAAAAGTGCAAGAAAACTCCCCTCGAAATAGGCAACAAGGACCGGGAACAAAGCCAAGAAGCTCAAGCATCGTGAGGAGGATCCAAGGGTGGATCCCGAGAACTAGTGCAACCATGAGCCATCATCGAAGCATAAAACTGCTCCATCCACTCTCGATGCTCAGAAAACCTCATATCAACATGGTCCTTGATGGATTGCTCCATGCGTTGTAAGTAGGCCCGTTGAGGTTCAGAAAACTCTTCGGCATGACTATGAGAGGGAGATGCATGTCGATCTTCAACAAGTAGCAAAGGCTCAGAAACCGGCTCCTCCTCGACTCGAGTAGGAGATGAAGGACACTCGAGCTGAGATGATTTGTGTCCAGTCCATCGAAAATTATCAAAAGTCCCCGAGATGACCCCCATCTTCTTCAAAACAGCAAAGTCAATAGTAGCTACGGGTTGGCCACCCTCCATCCATGAAATAGGGGAGTTATCCCGATGAAGAATCCCTAGCTTAGTAGCAATTCGGGTGATAAACCCGCCAAAGATAAGGGAACCCTTCCCTTTAAGCCGAGTTAGCTCCAACAACCGGGAAGAGAATACATACCCCCAATCTACTAGAAACTCATCATACAACCAATTGAGGACCCCAAGTTCTACCAAAGAAATGGCGCTATTTGAACCTTCATTACCATACAAAGAATGAACCATAACCCGATGAATATAGCACAAACTAGGGTCCTTGATTTTGGTGGACTTAATCCGACCACCCGAAGGCCATTGAGCATCCGAAGAAATTTCATGCCAAAAAGAATATTAAAACCGAGTGGAAAATGTCCGGAAGCCTTGATTGTATTTCCACCCAAACCACTCACAAATCTCCTTCAAACGAACACTAAACCACATACCCATCATCCTAAAGGTGAAGCGAGAGGGTACGCTTAACTCATTCACAACTTCAACATCACACTTCACGGTAGTAAAGAATTCATAGACCGAAGCCGGACAAGTCGGCTCATCCATATATAACCATGTAGGCCAACCGGAAGTAGTCAAAATTTTCTTAACATTGTCCCAAATACCAAGTTTTTCCATGACATGCTTATCAAAATAGCGAAAAGGCAAAACTTTAAGCGATGAAATGGAATTATACCTCTCAAGAGCATCACCGGAGAATGACAAGCTAGGTTTAGCGGAGTGCAAGTCAATCCCGTAATTTGAAGGGGGTAATGGAAGACCCGATTCTTCACATTCCTTGTGAGTTAGAAAAATTTTAATCTCCGAAGATGAAGCAGTGGTTTTCCGACGCTTAGATGTAAGCTTTTCCTTGGTTTTACCGCGTTGAGAAGAAGCCCCACTCATGATGATTAATCCCAACTCCGAATTACCAGGCAAAACAACCACCCAATAGAAGCACCAAGCACAAACACAAAGATAGCCAACAAACCAACACTAATCCCACCACCAATTCGCCACAAAATTCAACACCAAATGGTAAACCCCGAAATGAATTACCGCCACATACCACAAACAAATTACAATAATCAAGATAATTCAAATCCACTCCCCTCAAAACTACTACAATATAATTAAGGATATATAAATAACTAAATGATTATTTTTTTTATAGACTAAATAAAATTAAATTAAATTAAAATTAAATAAAATAAAACAAAAATAGAATAAAATAAAATAAAATAAAATAACCAATTAATAAGAAAAAAAAATCAAATAAAAATCAATTCAAATTTAAAACTGAAATAATAATAAAAGCAAAAATCCAATTTAAAACTAAAACCAAAATAAAATAAATAAAAAAAAATAAAAAATCAAATTGAGAATTAAAATAAAATAAAATAAAATAAAATAACTAACAAATTAATAATAAAATAAAAAATTCAAATTTAAAATGAATTTAAATTAATTGTTGAATTCATAGAAATTGGTTAGTTTTTCAAAAATCAAAAAATAAAATCAATATCAAATAAAAATTGAAACAAAATCAAAATCACAATTGAATTAAAAATAAATAAAAGTAAAATAAAATTAAAGAAACTAAAAATAAAATGAAATGGAAAAGATAAAACAGGGGAGGGGTGAACGGTTTAGATTATGAAACAGGGGGGGTGAAAAGAGAGGTAAAGGGGAGGCAGGTATGGAGTGGAGGCGGTTGGCGTTGAGGAGGAAAAAGGTTGTGGGAGAAGGAAGTGGGAAGAGGAGAAAGGCAGGAGGAATGGGGAGAAGTAGAGTGGTGGGCTTGAGACGCAGTGGAGGGAGGAATACAGCTGGTGAGTCGTGTGTTGGTGGTTGGAAGGAAAGGAGGTGCGGGAGGAGAAAGAGGGTGGACGACGAGAAGAGGGAGAAGGGGAAGGAAGATGGAGGAGTGAGGTGTTGTTGAATAGCAGCGGAATGGTTGGAAGAGGTAGAAAGTCGGAGGCTAGAACGGTGGGGTGAATTGAATTGTGATTTGGGTGGTTGTAGTGTGGAATGGAGAAAGAGGAGTGCGGTTGGAGGAAGGTTGTGCGAGGTGGGTTGTGAAGGAGGATGGTGAAACGGGGGAGATGCGAGGTGAGGAAGTATTGATGTGGTTGGCCGGAGGGAGGTGAATACAACGGAGAGATGGTGTGGTTGTAGAGATGAATATGGTGTTATTAGGATGGAGTAGAGATGATTATGCACAGATCTGAAAATTGATGAGTGAAAAGGGGGTTGAGATTGCTTTTGTTCTGTTTTTGCTTTTCTGTTTTATGAGATGTACTGCCAGTACAAGAAGTGGGTAATGAATTGAAAAAAACACACAATTTGAACTACAACACGGACAGAAACCATAAAAATCAAGTACGGGCTACTGCACGGCTTGCTGCACGGTCTGTAGCCCGTACGATTGCCCGTACAGTCCTGAAAATTTACGAAATTGTATTTTTTTAAAATTTTTTTTTCCAAAAAAAAAAAAATTCCACAAATCCTTGAATGCTTGAATAAAATATTAATTCCTGAAAACATGAACAAACACATCAAGGCACGACTGGAATAAACATATAAAATCATAAAAATTAGAATTAACGATACTAAATATTATTGAGCGGGGAATTATTATTACATTTTTTTTTCTTTTTTTTTTACTCTATTATAAAATTCACTAAACACATCACAAAATACATAATAATTAACTAAAACCCTTCTTTTTTTTCTTTTTTCTTTTTTTTTTAGACTTAAGATAAATGAAAAATGGAATCCCCACTCACTAATATTTAGATCAATCATCGAACTCACAATATGCATAACGCTATACATAAATGCAAGCGAGGAACAAAATCTAACACACGCATAAAAATATATAAATACATACGTACCTTGGGTTGCCTCCCAAACAGCGCCTTTGTTTACTGTCGTTGGCTCGACTTCCCGAATGTGCCTCGTAGCACCGACACACAAACTAACGTAAGAGAAACTCATCCATGAAGGGAATCCGCTAATGAGATGACATCAACGGTGGATTCTTGAAATCCCTCATAGAAAGGTTTGAGACGGTGACCATTCACCTTGAATTCTTTATCGGTAGATAAACTTCGCAAATCCACCGCTCCATGAGGGTAGATTTTCACAACAACAAATGGGCCCAACCAACGAGATCGAAGCTTCTCGGGCATTAACTTGAGACGTGAGTTGTAGAGAAGAACCTTTTGCCCAACATAAAATGATTTAGGAACAAGCGAACGATCATGGAAGTCCTTAACTCTAGCCTTATACGATTGCGCATCCTCATAGGCATTGTTACGAATTTCCTCCAATTCAAGCAAGTTAAGTTTCCGATGAGCCCCGGCAACATTTAGATCCATATTGCAAGCCTTGATTGCCCAATAAGCTTTGTGCTCTAACTCAACGGGAAGATGACAAGATTTACCAAAAACCAACTTGTATGGAGACATGCCAATAGGAGTTTTGAATGCCGTTCTATAGGCCCATA
Source organism: Saposhnikovia divaricata (assembly GCA_036435485.1). Lineage (NCBI taxonomy): Eukaryota > Viridiplantae > Streptophyta > Magnoliopsida > Apiales > Apiaceae > Saposhnikovia > Saposhnikovia divaricata. Next base: position 48,972,905 of record CM071600.1, read on the forward strand.
AAGCATCTTCAAGACGAACACACCAATCCTTCCTTGAAGGTTTCACCACCTTCTCAAGAATAGACTTAATCTCCCGATTAGAAACTTCGGCTTGACCATTAAATTGAGGATGATAGGCCGTTGCCATTCGATGATAGACCCCATAAGATTTAAGAAGATTTCCCACCAATTTGTTACAAAAGTGGGTACCTTGATCACTTATGATAGCTTTGGGGACACCAAATCGGTTGAAAATTTGAGACTTGAGAAATGCAACAATCGCCTTACCATCATCCGATTTTGTTGCCTTGGCCTCCACCCACTTAGAGACATAATCCACGGCCAAGAGAATATAGAGATTTCCATGAGAAGAAGATGGGAATGGTCCCATAAAATCAATACCCCACACATCAAAGATTTCTACCACAATAATTGGGGTTTGGGGCATTTCATTCCTTTTTGCAATATTTCCAGTTCTTTGACAAGGTTCACATTGCTTACAAAAATCGTGAGAGTCACGAAAAAGTGTTGGCCATGTAAATCCACATTCAAGTACCTTCCTTGCCGTTCGATCTTTTCCAAAATGACCTCCACAAGCATAAGAATGACAAAATTTAAGAATGGAAGCAATTTCCGACTCGGGAACACACCTTCTCAAGACTTGATCCGCACAATGTTTCCAAAGATAAGGATCATCCCAAATGTAGTGTTTGGCTTCACTCCTTAATTTCTCCCTTTGATACTTAGGCATGCCATTAGGAAAAGTTTTGCACACAATGTAGTTCACAAGATCCGCATACCATGGCACCTCGCTTTGAATTCCAAATAAGTGCTCATCCGGAAATAATTCTTGAAGGTGAGAAGCATCTTCCTCCCTCACAAGTCGACTCAAGTGGTCCGCCACTAAGTTCTCGGCACCTATTTTATCTTTGATTTCTAAGTCAAATTCTTGAAGGAGAAGAATCCACCGAATCAACCTAGGCTTTGACTCTTTTTTCGCCAAGAGATGTCTTAAGGCGGCATGATCCGTGTATATGATGACTTTGTAACCAAGAAGATATGAACGAAACTTGTCAAGAGCAAAGACAATAGCAAGCAATTCCTTCTCGGTGGTGGTATAGTTCACTTGGGCGGAGTTGAGTGTGCGAGAGGCATAATAAATCACATGAGAGCGTTTGTCAACCTTTTGCCCTAACACCGCACCAACCGCATAATTGCTAGCATCACACATAATCTCAAAAGGAATAGACCAATCCGGAGCCTTAATGATAGGAGCTGAAGTTAAAGCTTCCTTGAGATGGTCAAAAGCCGCTTTGCATTTTTCATCAATTTTAAATTCCACATCCTTTTGTAGAAGAGATGATAGGGGAAGAGCAACCTTGGAAAAATCCTTGATAAACCTCCTATAGAAACCGGCATGACCAAGAAAAGACCGCACATCCTTGACATTTGAAGGGTACGGAAGACTTGCAATAATATAAACTTTTGCCTTGTCCACTTCAATGCCCTTCCTAGACACAATATGCCCTAATACAATACCTTCTTGGACCATGAAATGGCATTTTTCATAGTTGAGCACTAGATTAGTTTCCAAGCATCGATCCAAAGCATGAGTAAGGATTTGAAGACATTCATCAAAAGAATCACCCGAAATAGAGAAATCATCCATAAAGACTTCAATTCCATTCTCTATCATGTCGGAGAAAATACTCACCATACACCTTTGAAAAGTTGCGGGAGCACCACATAAGCCAAATGAGAGTTTACGAAATGTAAACGTACCAAAAGGACAAGTAAATGTGGTTTTGTCTTGATCTTCGGGCGCAATGACAATTTGATGATATCCACTAAATCCATCTAGAAAGCAATAGAATTCCTTCCAGGCTAACCTCTCTAACATTTGATCAATGAAAGGAAGAGGAAAATGGTCTTTTCGAGTTACCGCATTTAACTTGCGATAATCTATGCACATTCGCCACCCATTTTGGACTCGGGTAGATACAAGCTCACCTTTAAGATTCTCTTCAAGAGTGATACCCGCCTTTTTAGGAACGCAATGTACCGGACTCACCCATTCGCTATCCGAAATTGGAAAAATGATTCCCACATCAAGTAGCTTGAGAATCTCCTTTTTAACAACTTCCATCATTGCCGGATTAAGTCTTCTTTGAGGGTCTCTAGTAGGCTTAGCTCCATCCTCAAAGAGTACGCGATGCATGCAAGTGGAAGGGCTAATTCCCTTAATATCGGCAATGGTCCACCCAATAGCACTTTTATGATCCTTAAGAACCCGCAAGAGGCGTTCTTCTTGTACGTTACTCAAATTAGAAGCTATGATTACGGGAAGAGTCTCATTGTCCCCAAGATAAGCATATTTGAGATGATTAGGTAATACTTTCAATTCCAAAGTAGGAGGATTCTCAATAGAAGGGAGTAATTTGGAATAAGACAAGGGAAGATCAATTTTTGCAAGTTCACACCTTTGGGGTAAAGGTTGCAATACATTGAGCTCCATAATTGCCTCATTGGCCTCTTCCGAATTAGGGAATCCATCATCTTCATTTACACATCCCTCAATAACCACTTGGAGAGCTTCTTTATTTCCCATGTCAAAAGCTTGTTGGGCTAAACCATCAATAACATCCATGGAGCAAATTGAGTGTGACTCACTAGGGAATTTCATGGCATCATAAATATTGAACTTAACAACTTCATTGCCAAACTCCATAGTGAGAGAACCATCATCCATGTTAATCTTGGTCTTCGCCGTTTTAAGAAATGGACGTCCAAAGAGAATTGGAGCGGACTTGATGTTTGATGGACCATCTTCCATTTTCAAGATGTAAAAGTCGGCTGGGAAAACCATTTGATCAACATGAACAAGCACATCTTCAATTACCCCTTCGGGATAGGCATTAGATCTATCCGCGAGTTGAATGATCACATTCGTATTCTCAAGTGCCCCCAAATTTAAAGTTTGGAATATGGAGAGGGGCATCACATTGATCGAGGCACCTAAATCAAGCATAGCTCTTTCAAAGAATTTACCTCCAATCTTGCAAGGAATAGTGAATGTGCCCGGATCCGAACATTTTTTAGGTAACCTCCTTTGAATCACGGCCGAGACGTTTTCATCCACCACTATAGTTTCATCACCTCTTAACTTCCTTTTGTTAGTACCCAAATCTTTAAGAAACTTTGCATATCTTGGAACTTGGTTTATGGCATCTAGTAACGGGAGAGTGATTTCCACTTTTCGGAATGTCTCAAGCATTTCCTTATCAACAATTTCTTTCTTTGGTTTAGAAAATTTGGAAGGGAATGGAGGTCGAATAACCACATCCTCATCAATAAACCTTGGCTTCTTTGCTTGTGGAACGTCCTCTTGAACACTTTCCTTTTTACCCACATCAACTTTCTCTTCTTCAATTTCCATATCATCTTCAAGGTTTTCATCCTTAGCCCCCAAGATGTCATCATTTTCAACCTTTCCATTTTCATTATCATTCACCATCTTACCCTTGGCGTTCGCATGAAGGTCCTCCAATTCTTTCCCACACCTCAAGGTCATGGCACTAGCATTTTCTTTGGGGTTCACCTCCGTTTGAGAAGGAAGTTGCCTAGAACCTTGGCTTTGCAATCGATTCACGGTTGTGGCTAGTTGGCTCATTTGCTTTTCCAAATTGGATATACTTTGAGAAGTATTATTTTGAAATTGGGAAGTATTCTTTTCCAAGTTGGATATATTTTGAGAAGTGATGTTTTGAAATTGGAGGTTGTTTATTGTCAATTGCTTTATCATTTCTTCTAGTGATGACAATGAAGATGAAGAAGACCCTTGATGGTCTTAGGAATTGTATGGAGGTGGTGGTGGAGCTTGAAAATTTTAATTGGGCCGTTTTTGTGAGTATGGAGGAGGGTTTTGTTGATGTTGGGTGTTATAAGTGTTTGGATTTTGGTATTGGTTAGAGTTTGGTGCATTGGGATTTCCATATCGAAAATTAGGGTGGTCTCTCCAACCGGGGTTGTAGGTGTTACTATAGGGGTCATACTTCCTTTGAGGTGGTTGTCCCAAAAAACCTCCAATAGCATTAATTTGCTCTTCGGGTTGTTGGAATGATAGGCATTCGTTAGTAGAATGATCCGACATATTGCAAACACCACAATATTTTTATTGTTAAAGATTCCCAACGGCTAATTGACGAACCAATGATGTAAGGTCCGAGATTTGGCCCTCTAACTTTTGAGTTGCCACTTCATTCACGGAAGGGTTCTTGACATGCACTTGACGATCCCCAAATTGGCGAGAATTCTCGGCAATCTTGGTTATTAACTTTCTAGCCTCCTCCGGCGTTTTATCCACAAGAACTCCACCACTTGAAGCATCAAGGTGCAATTTAGCACTATATTCCAAGCCTCCATAGAAGTAGTGAATGAGCAACTCTTCCGATATCAAGTGTGGAGGACAACTTTGACAAAGCTTTTGAAACCTTTCCCAATACTCATACAATGTTTCTCCAGAGTATTGCCGAATGCCACAAATTTCTTTGGAGATGCCCGTAGCCTTTGAGGTAGGGAAGAATTTCCCCAAGAAAGCACTTCGCATTTGCTCCCATGTAGTGATTGAGTTTGGAAGAAGGTAAAATAGCCATGCCTTGGCATTGTCTCTCAATGAAAAGGGAAATGCTTTCAACTTCACTTGTTCTTCCGTAGCGTTGTTTGGCCTCATTGAAGAACATACCATTTCAAATTCTTGAAGATGCCTAAAAGGATCTTCTGCGCCTTCACCTCCAAACTTGGGAAGGAGGGCAATAAGACCACCCTTTAGCTCAAATGGTTGTCCTCCCGGAAATACAATGCACAATGGTAGTTGAACGGAGCTAGGAGAAGCAATCTCCTTGAGTGTACGTTGATTAGGATTTTCCATGACTTGATCAATGTTGTCGTCCGGTGATGAGATAGGAATAACAAGGGTAGGACCCTCGTTAAACTCCTCTTCCTCTTCCGAAGGTGAGCTAGAAATAAATTGACTTGATGAATCTATATTGGCACTTGAATTCCTTTGATTCCTTCGCAAGAGTCTCTCGGGATTGGATGAATACGCAAGATCAACTAAACAAGAGGATCGAGTCATACATAGCAAAAATTTCTAAAATCAAAGAAAAATAGATAAATATGCACAATGGAACTAAAATATTCACAATTTTTATACGCGCACTAATATTGAACTAAAACTAGCTCCCCGGCAGCGGCGCCAAAATTTGGCCACGCCCGTCGTCGACGCGCCAAATTGAAAGATAAATGTTTATGCTCTACTATGTTCACACTTAACTATAAAATATAGCAAATGTGGCAAGTAGGGATCGAACCCAAGGGAATAGCTTTCAATACTAGTGTAAGGTAAAATGGTGGGGGTTTTTGAGTTGGTTGTGGTGTTTTATCAAACACCTTGAATACAATAAATACTTTGCTAGAGAAATATGAGTAAGAAACTTACAATCATCCGATTTTTACCAATACAACAAACACAATGAGTTAATTAGCAAGATAAAGAGATATTTGACCCAAGGATTATGGAAACTCAAGTTCTTCACCCATACACATATAAGCAAGATTTAATCAACTCTACTTGACTAAGATAATTGGTGAAGCACACAATCACTTATTTCTCTTCTAAAAACACTAATTTAGTGAAGCACATAAATTAGTTCTCTTGATAATAGCAACCAATAATGAAGCACTACTAGTTTAACCAAATCAAGGAATCAAACAAAGAGAGGCTAGGACAAACCCAAGGATGAGAAGTTCAACCTAGGTATTTGCACTTGAATTTTGTGGATTTAGGTACACTAAATCTTGTGCTACTATAATGAATGCACTAACAATTACGGATTAGCACAAACAATTAGCAATTAAAATTACAAGAAGAGTAAGGTGAAGCAACTTACAATCTCCAAGCAAAATCATAAACAATACAACACAAATATTCAAGATAGAGTGAAATAGATCTTACTTAAATGAAATGGGTTTTGATACAAGAGCTCCTCCTTGAGCCAAATATATGAAGTTAGTTACTCATAATCAATGCTAGATTATGAGTAATTGATGTTTTTCTCTCTACTTGACTAACCCTAATTTGGTTCTTGAAGAGGCTAAGCAAGGAGGCAAGAATAAGATGTGTAGATATGATATTAGGTTAAGAGATGATATGCTCATTTAATACTCAGCAGCTCCGTACGGCCTGCTGTACGGCCGTACAGCTGCCCGTACGAAAATTCTGCTCCTCTGAACGGCCTGTTGAACGGCCGTACAATTGCCCGTACGAGATAAAATCTTCAATATAATGCATTAAACACCTCCCGGCATTGCGAGCATGCATCTTCTAACTATCCTCTTGAATTTCTTCGCCTTCCAAGCCCAAAATAATCCATCTTTTCAACAATTAAGCATGAGGCCTGAAAGATGAAAAACATAATTAATATCGATAAAAAAACATTCGAAACTAACAAAAATGCAAAAGAATAAAGGACAAAATGTGTATGAAATACACATTATCAACTTCTAACAACAACATATATTTTATAATGAATAAGAACAAAATTGTCGAAGTTAGGGGAATATACAATGTAACATAGTTAATTAGTTTTTTTTTTTTGCTAAATAGTTAATTAGTTATTCTTAAAACTAAAAAAAATTATAGTAATTCTCCAAAATAGGAATATTTACTGTATTCTAAGACTTCGAGTTGGTCGATGATATCACTTAACTTGTGCCAAAAAAGCTTGCCATTGAACTGCAAAGTTCTAATTTAAGGATTACAAAGCACCTTGCGATCAAATTTTTAGGATTTAAATCCACTAAATTATATTTTATTATATCCTTATATTTAATAAATGTAATAGGAATCTTATCCAGATTTTTGGTCTGGTCATTGTATTACTAAAAACACATATGATCTATTGAATTAAAAAATTGGGTTAAAAACCGTTCGTTAAATTATAAATACAAATACACAACTGTATAATATATTGTCGTCTTTAATTACAAGTCAAATAATAAATCAAATTTATATTACTCATTGCATTAATTGGATACAACTAAATGTTAGCAATCAGCATTCGTGAGGCACTTTCTTGGATAAAATTAAAAGGACGAAGGGATGCAATTCTGAAATTGGATTGCCTGTTAGTTGTGCAGACTATCCGAGCATCCACTTCATTGCTTTCATATTTTGGAAGTGTTATATCCGAATGCAAAAGTCTTATGGAAAATCAAAAAATCATCTTGAGCTTTGTTAAACGGTCTGCGAATCAAGTAGCTCATTTGCTTGCAAATTCTACTAATTCTTTAGCTGATCGTAGTTGGAGTGTGAGTAATACTCACATTGATCTTATTAATATATTAAAACAATGATTTTTGCATAAAAAATGTTATAGATGCGTATATAGACATAATTTCCACTAAAGTTAACTTGGTTATAACAAAATATTATACCTATTGCTAATAGAAGAAATTAAAAAAAAATGTATGTATATACATGTTTTCCATGTAAATTAACTTGCTTATAAAAGATATATTCAACTGACTACAATAAATAAATAAACAAATAAAAATCAATTACAAATAAATAAGATTTCTATAATCAATTGAAGAAGAAATCCTAATACAATCATAATATCCTTATATATAATAAGCTTAAGAGGTAACTTATCCATAATTTTGGTGTCTATACCACCAAAATAATCTCGACCAAAATCCTAATACAATCATAATATCCTAATATTTTTAAAAATAGATGATCAAGATTATATCATATTAAAAAAAGAAAAATTATAATTTAAAAAGGATATAATTAAAATAATTTTTATAAAATTGAATTTTAAAAAGAAAATTATAATTTTAAATGGATAATTAAAAAGGTTGTATTAGAAGTGACTTTTATTTTTTTATTATTAATATTTAAAAAAATCATATTGCTATTTGGGCTCTATCTTGAAATCTAAAAATCAAATTTGAATGATATTACAGTCCATGCGAAACTCATAAAATTATCTTTAATTTAGTGATGATTCAACAATTATTATCAAAATGAAAACATTCAGAATCTCAAGAGAAAATATTATTATGATTTTTTACGTTAATCACATTCAATATAGAGGACCTACATTGATAATTTTATTCAATGTAGAAAACTAATTATATATGACTTAAATCATTGACATACACTTTTTCGTATTTCAATATAAATACACATTTTAGTTTACATAATAAAATATAATTTTTTTATACTAGATCCAACGATTTTCATCTATTTATTTTATCGTATTGAGGACCAGACTACCTATTACCAAAATTTTGGACAAAATCCCTCTTATACTTATTATTAAAACTATATTTGGTTGTTAGTAGAACTATTTTCAAATAATAAGAAGGGTATTTTGCTAATCAAAACGAAATATAAGTAGATTTCCTAAATCGAATAGAGAAAATAAAAAATCGTCAATATTTTTTCTCTTTTGAATCTGCGTAAATTTAATTGGAAAACAACTATTAAACCAACACTAAATTAATGGTTATTTTGTTAATTTAACGTGGGTTGTAAAATCGTCTAAATCAAATTTTAAGAATTCAATATAAATACAAATTAATATTATATCGAACGTGTAAAGTCTTATATATAATAATTTTTTAGCAACAATTTGATATATAAATTAATAACATATAAATTTCAAAAATATTAACAAAATTTTAAATTTTAAAAAAGGATCCGTGTGTTGCACGGGTTATAAGCTAGTATATATATATATATATATATATATATATATATATATATATATATATATATATATATAGGCTATTAATCAAATAGAAACTATATTAAAATATAAACTAGAAACTAATCTAAGCCCTTAGATCAATCTAATCTAATGACCCCCCTATAACCACTACACACAATTAAAATACACCATCCATATATAATCCCACATCATCCCCTCCGTTTCTAATTTGATTTTTCCTGTAAATTGGTGGACTTTTTGAAATCTAATTTTACTGTATTTTTCTCCATCTCCCAACGATCAATTTGCATACCATATGTGCTATATTTCGATGTGATTTAAAAAAAATTATTTAGTTTCTAGTTTTTAGTTTAAGAGTGAATTTTATTAGAGTAAGACCATATATATATATAAGGTTTTGCTCAGGTGAGAACCCACTATTATTGTGAGAACTGAGATCTAATCTCAGCCCTATATTTTTATTATATATTTTAATCTCAGCCACACACACAAATACACACAAACACGTCCATACACATTTGTACAAACAGATCCCCACCCACCCACTAACCGACCACCGCCTCCCCCGTCCATGACCTCTGTTCACCATCACCGACAGCAACTCCGGTGAAACCACCGGTGTCTTCAACTCCTCCGATGAAACCACCAACAATCTGCTGCCCGATCTTTTGTAATCTCGCTATCTCCTGTTCATCTTCTATAACAAATTCACCAAATCATTACTAAAAATAACCAAACCCACTGACTTTCATCATTTTAGGGCTTTTCGATTTAATTATGAATTGGAGGTGTAAATGGGCGTTAAACGAAGAGGAAGTGTTAGGTTATTGATTGACAACAGAGGTTGAAGGAGAAGTGACGTCTCCACCAATTGGGGAGCTTTTCGGCGACTATGGTGTCTATGGTGGTGGTGCAGGAGGGATAGGAGAGGAATAGGGGCTGGGCTATTGTGTGGGTGTAACGGAGATGTGTGGGTGTAGCCGAGAAGAAGGAGGGGGGAGAGGGAGAGAGAGAAATGAGAGATTTGTGGTGGTTGGAGGTGGCCGGAGGTGATTTGTATTTAACAGTGGTGATTTTCTACGATTATTGCTATTTTTTGTCATTTTTGTGGCGATTTTAGGTTGTTTCTGGTGATTTGTGTTGATTTTGTGGTGATTTTCGGGTGTTTGTTGGTTTTGGCTATATCTCCTGTGATTTGTTGGCGATTTACTTTGAAATCTCAGGCCCCGCAGGGGACAAGAGGTGGTGATTTTCAGGCTTCCGGTGGTGATTTTTGGTGGTGGTCGGAGGTAGTGGCGGAGATGAGGTGGTTTTGGTTGTGGTGATTTTCGTACACCGGTGGTGATTTTTTGGTGGCAGTGGTGGTAGTCAGAGGTGGCGGAGTGTGGTGATTTTCTGTTTACAGGCGGTGATTTTTGTTGGTGGTGGCGGCGGCGTGGTGGTCGGAGGTGGTGGCAGTGCTGTGATTTTCTGTTTACCAGCGGTGATTTTTTGGGTTGGCCGAAATTGGTCGTCGAAGATGGTGATCGGAGTTGGTGACCGGAATGGGGAAGAAGATGATGGTGGAAGGTGATGTTGAATTAAATGAAAAATTAAAATTTTAAATATTAATTGTGGGGATATGATTTGATTTAGATATAAAAAATGTATGGCAAGGATTAGATCTCATATCTCACCATAAGTGAGGGTTCTCAATGGAGCAAGACCCTATATATATATATATGGGGTCCTGCTCAAGGGAAAACCCATATTATGGTGAGAACTAAGATTTAATCTCAGCCCTCTATTTAAAATAGAGTAAATTGCACTTTAGTGGCTTGTACATTAATTTTTTTGCACTTAGATGGCCAATTTTTAAAAGTGAACACTTTGATGATTGTAGTTTAATTTTTTTGCACTTAGAGAGCCAACTTTTCGAAGTTAACACTTTAATGACTTACCTTTTTTTGGTTTAGCACTTTGGTGGTCAATTTTTTTTTGTTTAGCACTTTGGTCACCAAATCGCGTCAAAATTAAAAAAAAAACTTGGCCACCAACGTGTTAAATAACAAAAGTTAAGTCATCAAAGTGTTCACTTTTAAAAGTTGATCATATAAATGCAAACAAATTAAACTACGGTCATCAAAGTGTTCACTTTTAAAAGTTGGCCATCTAAGTGCAAAACAATTAAAATACAAGCCACTAAAATGCAATTTACTCTTTAAAATATTGCCTTTTAATCTAACCACATAAATTAAACACACACCCACCACACACACATACACACACACACAGAAACCCCCACCTACCCCCTACCCCCCACCCGCCCCCCACAAAAATCTGCCGTCCGATCTCTTGTAATCTCGCCGGCTCGTGCATCTCCTGTTCATCTTCTATAACGAATTCACCAAATCAATACAAAAAATAAACAAACCCACTGACTTTTAATCATTTGGGGCTTTTCAATTTGGCTTTGAATTGGAGGTGCAAATGGGTGTTAAATTGGAGAGGAAGTGTGAAGTTGAAGGAGAGGTGATGTCATTGGGGAGGTTTCCGGCGGCTATGGCGTCTGTGGCGGTGGCGTAGGAGGGATAGGGAGAGGAATAGGGGTTGGGCTGTTGTGTGGGTGTAGCGGAGAGAGAGAGAGAGAGAGAGAGAGAGAGAGAGAGAGAGAGAGAGAGAGAGAGAGAGAGAGAGAGAGAGAGAGAGAATGAGAGATTTGTGGTGGTCGGAGGTGGCCGGAGGTGATTTGTGTTTAACAGTGGTGATTTTCTGCGATTATTGCTGATTTTGTGTCGCTTTTGTGGTGATTTTCGGTTGTTGTTGGTGATTAGTTGGTGGTGGGCGAAGGTGGTGGTGGTTTTGGTCGTGGTGATTTTTATATACAAGTGGTGATTTTTTGGTGGTGGCGGCGGTAGTGTGGTGGTCGGAGTTGGCAGAGTGTGGTGATTTTTGTTTATAGCCGGTGATTTTTGTTGGTAGTGGCGGCGGCATGGTGGCCGAAGGTGGCGGCAGTATGGTGATACAATGTTTACAAGCGGTGATTTTTTGGGTTGGCCGGAATTGGTTGACGAAGACAGCGATCGGAGTAGGGAAGAAAAAGATGGTAGAAGATGATGGTGGATTAGATGAATAATAAAAAATTGAATTATTAATTGTATGGCTAGGATTTAGTTTAGATGTAAAAATATACAACTAGGATTAGATCTCATATCTCACAATAGTGGGGGTTTTCATTTGAGCAAGACCTTTTATTTATATGTATATATGTATATAACCTATACATACATACATACATACATACATACATACATACATACATACATACATACATATATATATAGGGTCTTACTCTACTACAAACCAAAATTAAAATAAAAACTTGAAACCAACTTAAACTTAAATATCTGTAGTCACTATTGGTTTTGTTACATCTTCGATCATTATTAATTCCTGCCACTACCTTCAACCACCATTGATTCCAGCCACCACCTTCAACCACCATTAATTCCGGCCACCACCTCCAATCACCATTAATTCCGATATCACTCTTTGATCTATATCTCTCTGTCCTTCATAAGTTCGATTTTCACCAATCGACAACTGCCATCACCATCATCTCCGACAAAATAAATCTTCAAGTATTACTTCTCATCATCAATATTCGAAAAAAAAACAACTCATACACCAACACTTTTAATTCGCACTGCCACGATTAATTCATATCACAATCACCGTTGCAAATCACTACCAATACCTTGAATAATTTGTGAATTAGGAAATGAATGGGAGTGGAAATGAGAAATGGTAACATGATCGATATATATAGTGATTGGTACCGTAATTCATGAAAAGTTCGTCGATACCAATCAAAGAAATTTGTATACACATGTATGTATAGATCGGAATCGAGGACAGCAAATCGAAATCATCGGATTTAAAAAATCGGAATCGCCGGATTAAACTTAATTAACAAATCGGGAAGACGCAGATCAGGAAGAAGATGGTGAATCGGTGGTGGTGAATCGGAGCCCCTGCGGGGCCAATGGCCGGAAAAGAAAGATGGAGGTGGTGGTGCTTCAGTGGTGATGATGGTGTCCTGGTGGGCGTGGTGGGGGTAGGGTGGGTTTTATTTTTAGTAATTTTGATTTTTTATATTTTTAAATTAAATAAAAAAATAGTGATTTTGATTGAAAAAATTTGTGATGGTTTGTAGTTTGTATTTTAAGAGTGGTTTGTATTTGATCATTTGCTTATATATATATATATATATATATATATATATATATATATATATATATATATATAGGTTATTGCTCAATGAAGAACATCCTTATATAAAGAACATCATAGAATCTTAACAAAAATCGCATTTATATTCTAATTTTCACATCAAAAATGATGTTTTATTAATAAAATAAAATCTAACAAAAAATTGGGATCAAATATAACATAATTACACATAATTTTATTGTTAAAAATATATATGTATATATATAAGATTCTACAGTGGATTCTGTGTAACATTTGATTTTTATATTTAGATGAGATTCTATGTTAAAATGCTCAAAATGAGACCCCTAATTAAAATGAGAACTAAGAATTCATCTCAGCATTTTATTTTAATAAGGCTCCTTTAATCTAAACCACGCACTTTGCTCTTCCTCTGTCTTCATCCCGTCACCTATTGTAAGAACCCCAAATTTTGGATATAATTAAAACTTTTTATTAAGTAATGATAAAATGAGGAACAATGATTCCGAAAACAAGGTCACCAGCTCTAATGAATGGTGGTTTCAAAGAACAATGATTGTAATGAATGGATATTGCTTTGGACAATGATCCTGATGCATTGGTATATTGTCAGAATAGAGTAATTCGATGGTTGAGGACCTAGATAAGAATAATCTACCATCCAGGAAGGAGCTAATGGATCCTTGAAGGGAAATGAATACGTGCATAGTGTTTTCCGTACGTGCATAGTATTTCCCGTACGTGCATAGTGTTTCCCGTACGTGCATAGTGTTTCCTGTACGTGCATAGTAATTTGGTGGATGAATAGTGATTTTGTAAGTTGGAAAACTTTTCACGCCACCCTATGTACGGGACGTGATATGGATGTTTCGAAGTCATATTAGTAATACGCGGAGGAAATAAGTGAATGCAGAGACGATCGGAATTCAGAAATTCCAAATTCTTTTCGGTATAATATTTTACCGGACAGTGGATTAAATATTATTATAATCCAAGAATTGAGATATTAACTTTGAGGATTTGATATATTGGGATGTTATTATATTTGATTTAAGAATGAAGGTAGGAAACCATTGAGGAGTGGTTATGACTACAATGTAATAATTGATATTTGGAAAGAATGAATGGAATTCGACTTTATTATGTTTATGTCTTGAAGAATGCTAAAGGGTGACAACATAGGTAAGAATAATCTATCTTCTAAGGGAATAAGATATGGCAACTTCAAGCAAGAGAATACTCTCATGTCATCCAGATCGATAACGATTAATCCAGTAGTTCCGTAAAAAGGTTAAGGAACGATCGAAAGAGAATACGGACAATTATACAACCCTAAGAGAACAAGTAAAGAATACAAAATGAATAGTGTTTTGGTGGGAGTATAGAATAATATGAGATGACACTATATAGAAGCATTCGGAACGGATTTCCGAGTTCGTATTAGTGATCCAGGGGGAAAATAAGTGTATGTAAAAGCTGTCGGATTCTGAAAAACCGCACTTTTATTTTCTCCGAGAGTTCCCTGGACACTGATAGCCTTAAATATTTAACGAATGGATTTAAGGAATATAAATTGGAAAGTTAGAATGAAAGATGGAGAATGAAAGTATTAATATTAAAAAGGATTCCCGGTAAACCCTAATTAGAAATCCGTGAAATATTCCTACGAACGATCAATCGAAACGGGCAATAACCGGACACAGAAACAAGCAGAGGAAGCAAGAGTCTTGTGCAAGCTACTAGTATAAAATATCTAGTAACCAAACTAGAATCAAGGAACTAGCACCCTAGAGAATGCAACTAAGTACTTAGTAAGGGAACCATGTAGTTAGGCTAAAACCACCACATTTTCAACACTTGTCATGGTATTTCCTCATCCAACACCTCACTACTTTAATAAAGTAGCTTTATACAAGATATTATGTTGTAATTGGATGAGAGTGGATGAGATTAAATCATAGAAATCAAAAGAAACCAAGCAAAATACTCCACCCTTGCAAGAAAACATCCATTCGGCCCTTCACTAATTCCAAAATCAAAACCCCTCTTCCCACCATCTTTTGATCTTGTGAAAATTATGGTGAGTCTTACATTTCCTAAAAGTGATCCCATAAAAATTTCAAAGCCAAACTCTCTTGTTTCCATTTTCAAATAATTCATCAAAGAGGAGGATGAATAGTGGTTTTATGAACTAATCTTGTTTTTTCTTGTTTTTCATGGTGGATTTAGCTAGCTTAGGATCATCCAAGGATAGATCAAGGCTTAGGAAGGTTATACTACTCTCTAAGGAAGGTATAAATCATTTCAAACCCTAAGCTTTACTTTGAGTTTATGCATGATTCATGGTGATTTTGGATTAAGTGATATTAGTAGTATTCTACCACCATGTTAGCATGATTTTGTGGTTAGATTAGCTTTATGATGATATATTGATGAAGCATGATATTCTTGAGCTTTTAAGAGATGATTATTAACTGTAGTAATTGATTAGATGCCCGGTGTGGCTTGGTTGTTGCGTAATGAATTTTAGAACGCTCGATTCGTAGCCGTCGTAATGCCCGATTTTCAGTAACACTAAGAAACCGAACTGGTCAGTAGCCATAACTCTCTGTTCTTGGCAAGTTAATGAACCCTACTGATAGATGTTTGAACATAGATCACTTTGGCGAAATAATCGAAGCATTGTGATTTACGGTTTAGGAATTATGACCAAATTACTAAAAGTAGTTCGAATCCGTAAACGAAAGTTCGTAACTGAAATTGAACCCTCGTAATCTATGTAACGTCATGGCAAATCTTGGTAAATAAATACTAGAGGTAAAAAGGAAGGTGTGAAAGAAAACCGTATGTCAAAAGGATCATTTTTCGATTTATTAAAAATGTTCGAGTCGAGGTTAAACGCGAACGAACCCCTAAAAGACGACTCTTTTATAACTTCGGTAAAACACTTAGAAAACGGGCGATAAAACTCGGAGTATAATATTGGTTCGTAACGATCGACCTTAGAACCCGTATGACTTAAGTATGTCCCAAGTATAAGTACAGTGACATGTCGTATTAACGAACGAATGTCGGGTCGGATCAGTGATAAAAAGGAATCCACTAAAAGGGGTATAACGAGATAACTCGAGAACGTGTTTCGAATTAAGTATAACTTAACTTTTAATATGTTAAATGATTAATCCCGAATGCCTTGGCTATTTATAGATCACCAAGCTGAACCGGGACCCGCTACCACTACCCCTTACCGTACTCGACTACCAGGCAAGTTTCAATTCCCTTCTTTTAGGCTGTTGTTGTGATTGAATATATATATATGTTTTCTGTTATACATATGCCATAGCATGCATGCCTACTTTCAAGTTATATCATTATGCTTGTTCCCTGATTGTTATTGGCTTATAAATTAGATAGCTATCGTATCAATTATAAGCCGGTTATTGTGAGACCCTCAGAGAAGGGTGTATACATCTTATTCATCAAATATAGACCGGGAGTCAATATTTCTTGACATATCGAGATTACCTCGAAAGAAAATATCTAAGTAAATATTTTCTATTATTTGGGCGACGAATATTATTTGAATATTCGTTCGAGATTATTTATTTAACGATCCTTACTTCAAATAATTATTTGAACGTAACCATTCGACGAATAATATTTTTCAATATTCATTCAAAGTCGAATAGATTATCGATTATTATTCCGAATATTCTTCTAAAGATTGGACTACTAAGAGCATCTCCAAGAGGCTCTCTATTGTAGCTCTTAACTCAAAAAATGAGGAGAGAGAATAAAAATCAAGCTCCAAGAGACTCTTAGAGGCTCTTTAAAAAGTTAAGAGCTTCTTCTCTCTCCTCTATTTTAGGAGCAACTAGTAGCTCTTAACTTAATATTTTATTAGTAAAATAGTGGTTCTTCTCTCTCATCTATTGATTGTTTGTCCAAGTGGAATTGAAATATGAATAAAATATAAAATAAAGAGTCATAATAGAGAGCATTGTTGGAGTTGACACACAAATCAGTGTAATAACTTGCTAAGAGCTTAATTGTTTATAATATATTTAGGAGTGAGCTAAGAGACTCTTGGAGATGCTCTAAATGAATATTATTTGAATATCCATTTAGAATATTTACTTTATTAAATGAATATTACTTTTTAATATTCACTTAAGATATTACTTACTTGATGAATATTATTCTAATATTCATCTGAAGCTTGATTTATTTATCGAGTCTTATCTCGAATATTCCTTTAAAGCTTGGATTACTAAATGAATATTACTTGATATTCATTTAGAATATTATTCATTAAACGAATATTACTTTTTCAATAAACATTTAAATTCCTAATTAATTATGACTATTATTTTGAATATTCATCCAGGGTTCTCTTTAATCATCGAATATTATTTTAAATATTTTAAATATTCCTTTCAGGTCTTATTAATTAATGAATATTATTCTGAATATTCATTTGAATATTTAATTATGCAATAAATATTCTCTAGATATTTCTTCAAGGATTATTTGAGAAATACTCTGATTAAAGATATTCTTTCATATTCCTAAATATTCTGTAAAATATTTTAATTCAATAAATATTCTCTGAATATTTATTCCATACTTAGAATAACCTCGATAAGGTTTATCTTCTTCGATTATTACAGAAAATATTTCGGAGTCATATTATTATTAATCTTATATCAAGAAAGGTGCTCAGACATCATTCTTCTTTGAGTCTACCTCTCTAATAATAAGGGAACCTTACTTGGAAGATGTTATTTATCTTGTCGACTTCCCGGTCATAAAGTATTCTCTTCACTCGCAACTCGGGTGCTGTTGACTTATTAAGTCATTGTTTACCTTCTCATCTTTCGAGGGGTAAGATTGTTGGAACAAGTTGATATTCGATACCAAGCCACAGCTTGGAAGTTATTGGTGAATTTTCCTTTCCAACTAGATACGACTACCTTGTAGAGTCTTATCAACAAGTATTATACTTGGGGAAAGGGGGACGAACGTTACATTCAGAATCATGAATTCTATTTGAACTAGGAGTCGTGTAAGAGGCCGAGTAGCGCCGGTCCATCCCCTTTGGCCCAACCGTTGGCCGGGGAGAGCTAGTAAGGCGGTAGACAAGTAAAGCCGTCAGTTCTTCCTTCTACCGGTAGTAAATCTAAATTGAGCTGTACGATCTCGACTGATCATCAAGATTGGAACAGCGGGCGCGGTGAATACTCCATCATTGGTTCATCATCCAAACTTATTTATTTCCTGCAACATGATTACTGTTGGCAGAGCTGGAAAAGTATTCATAACTGGAATTGCAATCTTTTCATGCAAGTTCCTCTTTTTAATGGCAATGAGAATATCACGCTTACTTTTGATGTAGCAGATATTTCTACAAACAAATACTTTAAGTTACCTTGTAACTTCATCATTCATATTATACTGGCATCATTTCCGTAAATGCATGGCATATGGTTTGAAAGATACTTTTGAACTGTTATATATTATCGTTCAGTTATATATTATTGTTGGTGGGCTATTGCTCACCCTTGCTTTATTATTATATCACAACAACAGCTAGACCAGATGACTCGCACAAGGCGCACTCGACGCGGGCGAGGACGATGAGACTACCAGAGCTGAAGAAGAAGCTATTGGTAGGATATATTTATTCTTTCAGTACCAAGAATATGGTCTAGTATGACTTATGTAAATGGATGGCAAAGAGTATGTATTTATATTGAAATTCTTTTGGATTGTAAGAACTCATAACGTGATTAATAAAAATTTGATTGTTACTCTGATTTCATCTCTGGGACTATAACGGGTGTGTTTTATATTGTTGTGTTGGGTCATAGAGGCGTAATTTATTTTATGTTAAGGAAAGTTCAATTGTTGTGGACAGAATTGGAAACCGTAACCACCGGATCCCGGACCCCGGATCTGGGGGTGTTACAGAAGTGGTATCAGAGCTTTACGTTATAAATCCCAGAGATGAGGCGACGTTAAAACCATAAACTTACTAAGATAATAAGAACTCTTGCCAAGTTCATAGTCGGACTACTTAATGTAGTGCTGACATATAAAACCCTTATGGGAACTCTTAAGTATCATGATAGTAACTTAGCTCGTTCTCGTATCGACTAGTAAGGCGACAGACCTTGAGGCGTACGAGCAGCAGCAAGATGATGTTGTATTATATGCTGACGATCGGATTGTGAATTCGATAGAGTACCCTATTGAGGACTCGAAAGAGGTTCCAGCAGAGGAAAATTCTATTGAGGATGAGGAGATTACTCCAAGAAAATGAGGGCTGTAGCCAGAGGGATAGCGAGAGTTAAGATTATAGTGCTCAGAGAAGTGAGCACAAAGAACTGAGATATTATTAAGAGAATTGAAATTTTATGTTGGATTTATAGCCGGACTACGAGAAGTAGTACCAGCAATTAAGACAGATTGGAAGGATTACTTGAGGTCTTATATGGGGATAGATAAAGATCATTAGAGACTTTCAGATTAATGAGAAAGGAGTTAGAATGATGCATGATTATCAAAGACGTCGATGTAGGACGGGGAGCACCCAGGAGCAGTTGAGATAGAGGCAACAAGTGCCATATTATCGGATAAATGGATTAGTGTGAATATTGTCAATGGTAATTCGCCATGAGAAGGCGGATTTCATGGGTTATATTTTATGAAACCAAATTGAGATTGTTGAGGTGGTTTTATTCAGCGAAATGTCCATATTATGAATGAACCAGCTTTGAAAGTAAAGATAGTGGAAAGTGATGGCCTGATTGGATAAAGTTATATAAAGTAGTACGCGAGACGATGATCTCAGAAACTACCAGAGGAAAAGACCAGTGGGTCTATGATGAACTCGTAATATGACTACTATCAGGTACTAAGTATAAGTTTATTTTAACTCAGTAAAATGGTGAATCAGGAACGTTAGATGCATGTGATTCAGAAGAATATTAAATTCCTTCTTTTCCCCGAATAGATTATAGTAGTTACCTTAAGTTTATTCTGACACTGAATTGCAAATGGATCAAGTAATGCGATTAGTGGTTAAGAGGTAATAGAGAATGTTTTAAGATGAAATTGGTAACGACCCGGCGTTGGTGTTGCCTAACGGGAGAAGGAAGACTTTATGATACACTGTGATGCATCTCATACAGGTTTAGGTGGTGTGCTTATGCAGCACGGCAGAGTAATTGCGGATGCATTCCAACAACACGGTACGCCAGACTAGGATGACCTTAGTAGTGCCAATTTTTATGAAACGACTAACTCCGACGGTAGTGTTCCTTCTGAAACCTGTGGTTAGGAAGACTGACATTTGGTATTATCGACAACTAAGATGTATATGTATCAGGAAGAGGTGGCATGTTTCAGTTTGAAACTTTTGATTTCCCTTCTATGGGATATATATATTTGGTTCCTTTCTAGTGGTTAAACTTCCAACTTTATGTCAATAATTCCGTATTATGACTGCTTATGGTTCTACCTGCTTGGTGATTCATAGGATTATTCTTCAGGTTTCGAAACTGGTCTCCTTAAATGTTACCAGTAGATGGATAGATTGACCAGAATTTCCCTGAGTCTGGAAAGTAATTCGGTGAATTTTGGCAAACCTTGTCTTACTGATTATCAGAGAATGTCATGGAAGAGAGTAGAAACAGGAGCAAACCCTGTGATTTGGGTAAGGATGCTGTGAAATAGGTTAGTAAACGGACCCTGAGCATTATAATCGACGGTAGTGATAAAATGATGAAGTGAGATTGGACGAAAACAGGAAATGTAAGTAAGAAATTAGCCGGACGGAGAAACTCCGGGATTGACTTAAGTGAAAAGGCTGTTATGCCAGGAATGGTAAGCTTGCGTGGCACGCGGGATTGATAAGAATAGTTGAAAAGATAAAAATAGAGGGAAGGCGACCGGAGACGGCGCTGAGTAACCGATTAAGACTTATAGGAAGTAAAGTTTTGGAAAGGTAGAAAGGTATCAAAGAAGAAGGCACTATGCCGGTAATTGCTAGAAAAGTAAACAACGAAGGTTTATGAAGAGAGTATGGAAATGGTCAGAGATGGATCAGTATGCTGTAGAAATTTTGTCTAAGGCAAGTACATTTGAGAAGAACGATAAGTACTAAGAGATTCACGTTGAACTCGACCAATATCTTCCAAAACATCCTTGCTACCATTACCAAGTTCTGTAAGAGAGCAGATAGGTATACGTTGCCTTTTGGAAGGCCAAATAGGCTGACAACTATCGGAAAGAAGAGGGCGGCATTAAGCCACCGATCGATTATCAAATGAGAATGATTGAAAAAAAAAAGACCTTTATTAAGGATGCATGATCTGATTGCCAATTATAAGATGCAAGAATTCCTTGGCAGTTGAATTAAGGATAGGGTATCCATAAATTAAGACAAACCCTGGGGAATGCACAAGGGGTGGCATTAACCCTAATAACGACATTATGACTTCAGATGATATGAGTTGGACTTGCTAAGGCAACAATGACCGGTAAGGATTATTAAAAAGAGTTCTGGAAAGAACATAGATAGAATTATTAGAGTATTGATCAATGACATTTTGATATACCCTGTACCCAGAAAATACAGGAGGAAGGATGAGGATGACCTATGAAACCTTACAAGGAAAAAGGTAATATTCCGAACTTCAAAATGGAAGTTTGGTAAGGAATGTATGACATAGCAACAATAATGCCAGATGAGGCATGTATGAAACCCTGAGGAAGTATGGATTGAACCTATAAAGGTTGAGATTATCTTAAGATAAGGAAAGAACTAAGAAAAGAAGTATCCTAAGTAGGATTGGGAATAAACGTGATAAAGTTCCCACGGGTAGGTGGAAGCAATGACTTATGGAGAAAGACTGATAAATATATATTTTTTTTCTCCATCAGCAGAGCTTAAGGGAGAATGCTTTCACCCGACAATGATGGGAATGAGGTAGAAATGTTTGAATTGGAATATATCCAGAGAACAAGGATTACCAGAAATTATTATTATCAGGAAAGGCCAATGAGGTGGCCGACAGTCTGAGTATAAAGGAATAATTACAAATGTTCATACCGAAGAAACAAAATGATATTTGGAAAGACCTTGAAGGTCATATTGGAGTGGAGGAAGTTACATTCCTTTTGATGATTGTGCAAGAATCGAAGGTAATAATAGTTTAAGTAAAGATTCGATTCCTGATGGAGTCTTAAGCATATTACGTATCTTAGAAGTTCCCGTTTTGAGGCAGACCAGGACCATGATACAAAATTAACGAAGTAAACCGTTAAGTTTCCAGTCTTTTATGGAAGCTGAATGAGAGATAGTTTCATCAACCTGACATAGCTGCGATGCTTGAAACTCTTCTGCAATTGTATCTACTTCATGTAATATCTACATCAAGTTCAGGAAGTGTTCCTTATGGATAAGGAATAGTGGTTACTTTGTCTCCCTAAAGGATTTGAAACCCGTAGGATTAGCTATTAATGCACTACGTAAACAACAAGCGATGGTGATTCTTCTAAGAAAGTAGATGACAATGTAAAGATAAAGAAAGTGCTGCCATTGATTAACTAAATGGCATGTTGATGAATGACAAACAAGTTTATGTTAGTGTACTTCTGCGCAAACAAGATAGAGAATATGAGGTTGATGATTCATGATGTTAAAGATATTCCCATGGAAAGAATTAATGAGACTTGGAGGGAAGGGCGGTTGAGCCCGAGACTTATTGGGCCACCTGAGAGTTTAAAAGTGTTCGGACGGCGGTATTCGGGCCAACCTTACCCCCAAAACTTATAGCACGGTCATAACGGGTTTTCATGTGGCCAGGCTACGCCAGTAAAATGCAGATGCTCGATAGATGATAAGAGCATGAGCCGGTAGATATACGACCTGGTCTGACTTACGAAAGACAACCTGTGGAAAACCACGGATAGAAAAGAACAAGTGATAAGAAACAAGGTTGGCAGAAGTAGATTATATGAATCTAAGTTAAAGGGATCGGGCCAGATTCATTTCGGAAAGTTTAAATTGGAATAACGTGATGATTATAGAATAAATGTGACGGAATACCGATAAGGTGGTACCAAGTGCAAAAAGGTGTCTCAATAAAGAGGTGAAGGTGAAAGTAAATAATAGAAATGAGTAAGAATCAGATAATAAGAAGGATGTGATTGATAAAGAAAAGGCTGGGAAAGCAACTATGGAATGATAAGCAAGGAATGTTATGAATGGGTTTTCTAATGAATTCTCAGGATGACAACCTGATAGTGTCAATATTATAGTTATGAAAAAGCTAGTAACATGATATGGGATGTCAGTAATAATGATGTCAAGTGAGAAAACTAAGATTTAACCTGAGAGGTTCAAAGATTTTCCAAAAGTAAGTGTTGCTAAGGTTGAACCAGAGTACAGGTCCAGAGAATAGTGGACAAAGCAGCAAGATATGTTGACACGTGAGGTTGCGATCAAATAGTATTGGATATAATTATAATTAATTTCTTCTTTGATAAACCTCTATAGTTCAGAGGTAAATTCTGAGTATGATATTCTACAATCATGAAAGCTTTCTATAATCCTTTAGAACTCTTTTCTCTTCTTCTCTCTTATTCATCTTCTTTATGAATTGAGAAGAACAACCCTTTTAGGAGGGGAGGTACTGCTACGTGACTATCTGTCTATGTGATAGAAGTCTAAGTGGAATACCATGACTTGTTTAATTGCTTGCCAAGTACTAAAGGCTGGCCCCCTTCTGTACTAACTATGCAATATAACAAATGTTCAATTGATCATAGTGATCTCTCAATAAATCTTTCCACTTCTCTATATTGATCGAGATTGCGAAGATTAAAGCGATCAGGAAATGCACAGTACGAGCGAGGTTACCTCCGAATTCGTAGGGTGATAGTGATACCAATGTTACTGCAGGTATTAATAAGGATAAGACTGAGTAAGAGTATAACCCGGATAGTGAGTTGTACGAAAAGTAGCAACGTTGATGGAAAAAGGATACAGTAGGAATTGTAGCACTAGAAGATGTGCTGAGGAAGGGTAGAACGACTAAGAATTGACCGGGAAGCTAAAAAGTGAACGACAGGCAAACGACTCTTTGCTTCCTACCTGATTCCGGGACGGAATCCTTTTAAGGAGGGGTGACTGTAAGAACCCCAAATTTTGGATATAATTAAAACTTTTTATTAAGTAATGATAAAATGAGGAACAATGATTCCGAAAACAAGGTCACCAGCTCTAATGAATGGTGGTTTCAAAGAACAATGATTGTAATGAATGGATATTGCTTTGGACAATGATCCTGATGCATTGGTATATTGTCAGAATAGAGTAATTCGATGGTTGAGGACCTAGATAAGAATAATCTACCATCCAGGAAGGAGCTAATGGATCCTTGAAGGGAAATGAATACGTGCATAGTGTTTTCCGTACGTGCATAGTATTTCCCGTACGTGCATAGTGTTTCCCGTACGTGCATAGTGTTTCCTGTACGTGCATAGTAATTTGGTGGATGAATAGTGATTTTGTAAGTTGGAAAACTTTTCACGCCACCCTATGTACGGGACGTGATATGGATGTTTCGAAGTCATATTAGTAATACGCGGAGGAAATAAGTGAATGCAGAGACGATCGGAATTCAGAAATTCCAAATTCTTTTCGGTATAATATTTTACCGGACAGTGGATTAAATATTATTATAATCCAAGAATTGAGATATTAACTTTGAGGATTTGATATATTGGGATGTTATTATATTTGATTTAAGAATGAAGGTAGGAAACCATTGAGGAGTGGTTATGACTACAATGTAATAATTGATATTTGGAAAGAATGAATGGAATTCGACTTTATTATGTTTATGTCTTGAAGAATGCTAAAGGGTGACAACATAGGTAAGAATAATCTATCTTCTAAGGGAATAAGATATGGCAACTTCAAGCAAGAGAATACTCTCATGTCATCCAGATCGATAACGATTAATCCAGTAGTTCCGTAAAAAGGTTAAGGAACGATCGAAAGAGAATACAGACAATTATACAACCCTAAGAGAACAAGTAAAGAATACAAAATGAATAGTGTTTTGGTGGGAGTATAGAATAATATGAGATGACACTATATAGAAGCATTCGGAACGGATTTCCGAGTTCGTATTAGTGATCCAGGGGGAAAATAAGTGTATGTAAAAGCTGTCGGATTCTGAAAAACCGCACTTTTATTTTCTCCGAGAGTTCCCTGGACACTGATAGCCTTAAATATTTAACGAATGGATTTAAGGAATATAAATTGGAAAGTTAGAATGAAAGATGGAGAATGAAAGTATTAATATTAAAAAGGATTCCCGGTAAACCCTAATTAGAAATCCGTGAAATATTCCTACGAACGATCAATCGAAACGGGCAATAACCGGACACAGAAACAAGCAGAGGAAGCAAGAGTCTTGTGCAAGCTACTAGTATAAAATATCTAGTAACCAAACTAGAATCAAGGAACTAGCACCCTAGAGAATGCAACTAAGTACTTAGTAAGGGAACCATGTAGTTAGGCTAAAACCACCACATTTTCAACACTTGTCATGGTATTTCCTCATCCAACACCTCACTACTTTAATAAAGTAGCTTTATACAAGATATTATGTTGTAATTGGATGAGAGTGGATGAGATTAAATCATAGAAATCAAAAGAAACCAAGCAAAATACTCCACCCTTGCAAGAAAACATCCATTCGGCCCTTCACTAATTCCAAAATCAAAACCCCTCTTCCCACCATCTTTTGATCTTGTGAAAATTATGGTGAGTCTTAAATTTCCTAAAAGTGATCCCATAAAAATTTCAAAGCCAAACTCTCTTGTTTCCATTTTCAAATAATTCATCAAAGAGGAGGATGAATAGTGGTTTTATGAACTAATCTTGTTTTTTCTTGTTTTTCATGGTGGATTTAGCTAGCTTAGGATCATCCAAGGATAGATCAAGGCTTAGGAAGGTTATACTACTCTCTAAGGAAGGTATAAATCATTTCAAACCCTAAGCTTTACTTTGAGTTTATGCATGATTCATGGTGATTTTGGATTAAGTGATATTAGTAGTATTCTACCACCATGTTAGCATGATTTTGTGGTTAGATTAGCTTTATGATGATATATTGATGAAGCATGATATTCTTGAGCTTTTAAGAGATGATTATTAACTGTAGTAATTGATTATATGCCCGGTGTGGCTTGGTTGTTGCGTAATGAATTTTAGAACGCTCGATTCGTAGCCGTCGTAATGCCCGATTTTCAGTAACACTAAGAAACCGAACTGGTCAGTAGCCATAACTCTCTGTTCTTGGCAAGTTAATGAACCCTACTGATAGATGTTTGAACATAGATCACTTTGGCGAAAGAATCGAAGCATTGTGATTTACGGTTTAGGAATTATGACCAAATTACTAAAAGTAGTTCGAATCCGTAAACGAAAGTTCGTAACTGAAATTGAACCCTCGTAATCTATGTAACGTCATGGCGAATCTTGGTAAATAAATACTAGAGGTAAAAAGTAAGGTGTGAAAGAAAACCGTATGTCAAAAGGATCATTTTTCGATTTATTAAAAATGTTCGAGTCGAGGTTAAACGCGAACGAACCCCTAAAAGACGACTCTTGTATAACTTCGGTAAAACACTTAGAAAACGGGCGATAAAACTCGGAGTATAATATTGATTCGTAACGATCGACCTTAGAACCCGTATGACTTAAGTATGTCCCAAGTATAAGTACAGTGACATGTCGTATTAACGAACGAATGTCGGGTCGGATCAGTGATAAAAAGGAATCCACTAAAAGGGGTATAACGAGATAACTCGAGAACGTGTTTCGAATTAAGTATAACTTAACTTTTAATATGTTAAATGATTAATCCCGAATGCCTTGGCTATTTATAGATCACCAAGCTGAACCGGGACCCGCTACCACTACCCCTTACCGTACTCGACTACCAGGCAAGTTTCAATTCCCTTCTTTTAGGCTGTTGTTGTGATTGAATATATATATATATGTTTTCTGTTATACATATGCCATAGCATGCATGCCTACTTTCAAGTTATATCATTATGCTTGTTCCCTGATTGTTATTGGCTTATAAATTAGATAGCTATCGTATCAATTATAAGCCGGTTATTGTGAGACCCTCAGAGAAGGGTGTATACATCTTATTCATCAAATTTAGACCGGGAGTCAATATTTCTTGACATATCGAGATTACCTCGAAAGAAAATATCTAAGTAAATATTTTCTATTATTTGGGCGACGAATATTATTTGAATATTCGTTCGAGATTATTTATTTAACGATCCTTACTTCAAATAATTATTTGAACGTAACCATTCGACGAATAATATTTTTCAATATTCATTCAAAGTCGAATAGATTATCGATTATTATTCCGAATATTCTTGTAAAGATTGGACTACTAAATGAATATTATTTGAATATCCATTTAGAATATTACTTTATTAAATGAATATTACTTTTGAATACTCACTTAAGATATTACTTACTTGATGAATATTATTCTAATATTCATCTGAAGCTTGATTTATTTATCGAGTCTTATCTCGAATATTCCTTTAAAGATTGGATTACTAAATGAATATTACTTGATATTCATTTAGAATATTATTCATTAAACGAATATTACTTTTTCAATAAACATTTAAATTCCTAATTAATTATGACTATTATTTTGAATATTCATCCAGGGTTCTCTTTAATCATCGAATATTATTTTAAATATTTTAAATATTCCTTTCAGGTCTTATTAATTAATGAATATTATTCTGAATATTCATTTGAATATTTAATTATGCAATAAATATTCTCTAGATATTTCTTCAAGGATTATTTGAGAAATACTCTGATTAAAGATATTCTTTCATATTCCTAAATATTCTGTAAAATATTTTAATTCAATAAATATTCTCTGAATATTTATTCCATACTTAGAATAACCTCGATAAGGTTTATCTTCTTCGATTATTACAGAAAATATTTCGGAGTCATATTATTATTAATCTAATATCAAGAAAGGTGCTCAGACATCATTCTTCTTTGAGTCTACCTCTCTAATAATAAGGGAACCTTACTTGGAAGATGTTATTTATCTTGTCGACTTCCCGGTCATAAAGTATTCTCTTCACTCGCAACTCGGGTGCTGTTGACTTATTAAGTCATTGTTTACCTTCTCATCTCTCGAGGGGTAAGATTGTTGGAACAAGTTGATATTCGATACCAAGCCACAGCTTGGAAGTTATTGGTGAATTTTCCTTTCCAACTAGATACGACTACCTTGTAGAGTCTTATCAACAAGTATTATACTTGGGGAAAGGGGGACGAACGTTACATTCAGAATCATGAATTCTATTTGAACTAGGAGTCGTGTAAGAGGCCGAGTAGCGCCGGTCCATCCCCTTTGGCCCAACCGTTGGCCGGGGAGAGCTAGTAAGGCGGTAGACAAGTAAAGCCGTCAGTTCTTCCTTCTACCGGTAGTAAATCTAAATTGAGCTGTACGATCTCGACTGATCATCAAGATTGGAACAGCGGGCGCGGTGAATACTCCATCATTGGTTCATCATCCAAACTTATTTATTTCCTGCAACATGATTACTGTTGGCAGAACTGGAAAAGTATTCATAACTGGAATTGCAATCTTTTCATGCAAGTTCCTCTTTTTAATGGCAATGAGAATATCACGCTTACTTTTGATGTAGCAGATATTTCTACAAACAAATACTTTAAGTTACCTTGTAACTTCATCATTCATATTATACTGGCATCATTTCCGTAAATGCATGGCATATGGTTTGAAAGATACTTTTGAACTGTTATATATTATCGTTCAGTTATATATTATTGTTGGTGGGCTATTGCTCACCCTTGCTTTATTATTATATCACAACAACAGCTAGACCAGATGACTCGCACAAGGCGCACTCGACGCGGGCAAGGACGATGAGACTACCAGAGCTGAAGAAGAAGCTATTGGTAGGATATATTTATTCTTTCAGTACCAAGAATATGGTCTAGTATGACTTATGTAAATGGATGGCAAAGAGTATGTATTTATATTGAAATTCTTTTGGATTGTAAGAACTCATAACGTGATTAATAAAAATTTGATTGTTACTCTGATTTCATCTCTGGGACTATAACGGGTGTGTTTTATATTGTTGTGTTGGGTCATAGAGGCGTAATTTATTTTATGTTAAGGAAAGTTCAATTGTTATGGACAGAATTGGAAACCGTAACCACCGGATCCCGGACCCCGGATCTGGGGGTGTTACACCTATTACCTTGCAATTTTTTACATTTCTCTCTCTTCTTCTTCTCAGTCTCATCCCTCTCTGTCTCATCAAATTATAACATTTTAAAAGATCGAAATTGAAACACCTTCGAACCTTTAAAAAGTTTTCGAAATCATATTTCATTGTTGACCCTTGTATTTCAAAATTATATTTCATCTTCCTAACGTTGATTATATATCATTATGAGTTACGATAGAATCTTTGACGAATCATTTGAAGGTGTAACACCCTAATTTCGAAGATATTAATTTTAATTATTTTATTTGGAATAAGATTTATTACGATTAAATTTTAAATTGTTTTGGGAATAATGAAGAAATTAGAGATCGAGACAATAAATGGTGAATTTTGAGGAATAATTTCTTTTATTGGTTAATGATGGAATTATTATGTCAAATATTAATTATTTGACGTCAGATGATTTTTAGGATTTATTTCCGGGAAATTTGCAAGTGGACTCGTAATTATTGAAAATATGAGATTTAGGAGATTTGATGACTTTATTTTATAAATTTAAGAAGTAGAATTTATTTTGAGAAGTAAGTGGATAATTTTTTTGATAAAACAATTATAAGTGGAATAAAGAGATGAAATTATGAAAATATGGATTAGGTAGTAGAAAGAAGGGCATTTTGGTCTTTTTACGAGTTAGATATTTATAAAAGGAGATAATCTTTTATCCACCCATCTCCACCACAAAAATCAGCCATGGAAGGAGAAGAAAGAGGGAGAGAAAAAGAGAGAAAGAGTGAGAAGAGAGAAAAGAGAGAAAGGAAGAGAGAAACACTTGTATCCATACTTGAAAATTCTTGGTAATCAAAGATTAATCATATGTACATAGTGGGTGAAGCTTGGATTGAAGGTTTACTTGAGTTTGTGATGCTTTGGAAAGTAAGAAGACTAAGGAAGAAGATGAATAGTAGTTTTGGTGGAAAAAATGGAAGCTTTGTTTGATTGAAACTTGGTTGTTGGTTTTAAATTTGAAAAAGGTATGATTCTTGATTCTTAAAGATTAAAGATGCTTGATTATGTTTAATTATATAATTAGGGTTTATGTAAAATTAAGGTTCTTGAGTTTTGTTTCCTTATGAAATTGGTTGTTGCTTGTGATTAGTCGTAGTTAATGAGTAAGATTTGTGAAAAAAGAAAGTTATGCAAATCTGTCCAGAAAATTTTCAGGGCCTGCCCTGTTTTTGCAAGAGGAATTCGAATGGGTTGTGCTCTGATCTGGGCAGTAGTCTCTTGATGAAAGTTGTTCTATTTGGAGTCTAGTTTGTGTACGTGAAAACCGTGCATCGATAGATTAAATGAGCTAAAAGTTCTGCACGTTTTAGTGAAGGTATCGCAAAACTGAAATTTTCTGTGTAGTCGCTCGAGATAACATAATTTGTTTCCTAAGTAAATGAAGTGGTTTTGAGATATAAAGTTTATGAAAGCTTGACACGATATTAGAGATTAAATCTGGAAAGTTTCATGTTATAAAGATCATTTCTCATTTTATGAAAAATGTTAGAGTAAAGAGTGCGCAGTTGCATTTTGTGTTTTCTAGTTTGTGTGCCCGGTTTTGGGGAGTTGTTTTGAAAGGTTTAACGACCTTATTTGATGTTGGTCAAAGAATGAAAGTTGTTAGTTTTGGTCTTATCTAGTTGATTGTCAAGTATGGTATATATTGAAATGGTGGTTAATGTTTTGACTTAAAATTTCAAAGGAGTAATAATTGAAAATGATAGATGAATTATGGGTAGAGATGGAGTTGGGTATTGATTGATGTTGTGGATTGTTTGTGGATATCTTGGATTGACTTGAGGTTGATTTGAGGTGTTTTTACACCGGGAATGTCCATTTTACGGGAAGGTCATGTCCAATTTTTTGTAGGAAGGATATTCACTTAGACCTAAGGATGCGTGATTAATTTTAGTAGATAATTTTAGAAATGAATTGAGTTGTAGAATTTGATCATTCGAAGGTCATGTTGTTTTGTGAAGATACAAGTACATTTATTCTTGAGAATATGTGATTGAAGATCTTTGATGATACATGTTCAGGTTTTAAAGAAGTGGGGTGAAGAATGGTTGGACTGCTTGGATAGCGGTGGTTGTAAGTATATCTTGCTGTGATAAATTGAAAATAAATGCGTTATATTTCTGTTAACGTATTTACTTTATTTTAAATCCTATGCGTACTTCGTTTTATGCGTATAAAAATGGGGATCTTATTTCCAGTAAAATATTGATTTTCTAACTAGAAAAGTAGAAATGTGGATTTGTGGATTTTAGAAGAAATATATATCTTTTAAACTGAAGTGTTTAAAGTGTGATTTTTATAATATTATGAATACTCGTTAAATTTTTTTAACTAGTATATGTAGAAATGTGATTTTGAGGAAAACCGAGCAAACTGGCATTGAGAGTGAATCACTCCCATAATTGGGACTAGTAGAACCTCCAGAAATGGAGACTAGTAGAACCTCCATAAATGGAGACCAGTAGAACTTCCAGATGAAACTTGTCGTGTGTAGAATGCCTAGTTTTTCTTAACGTAATTTGTGAAGTTTATATTTTTATTATAAACTGTGAATTGTGAAATGATGATGATTGCTTTTATGCAATATTGTGAAAATGCTTTAAGATTCAGTTTATTGTGGAATTGTGTTGAGTTTCGGATTATTGTGAAATAAAACTGTTTACGAAATTATTACTCAGTTTTAAAAGATGAATACATTGACAGAACTCTGATTTCGGTATGAGTTTATACTTTATTATAAACTTATACTTTATTATAAACTGTGTTATGATGATATATTGGCAGGACTCTGGTTTCGGTGTGAGTATAATTATTATAAATTGTGTAGTGATGATTGTTTCCAAAACGAAATTATTTTATAAAACTTCAGTGGATCACTATAAAATATACTTGCTGAGCTTTATAGCTCATTCCTTTATTTTATAAATTATCACAAGAGGATACTGGAGATATCAGAAGGATACTTGGGAAGGTTGAAAGAAGTGATGGACCAATAGACTTGATGGTTGACTTAGTGGTTGTGCTTTACGTACTAAAGTTTTTAGATCGACTTGGTTGAAGCACTTGTTGTGGACTTTGGTTTTATGTTGGTTCGAGGTAAGTTAGGTCAGAGTTGACTTGTGGTCGTACAGATTGTAGTATACTGTATATAGTAACTGAGATGCGCTGTGGGTGACATTATTTTTGTAAGGTAGACTTTTGTGAAGAGTTGTGATTTGAAATTTTGTAATCATTGAGATAGTCATTCGATTTAAGATGGAACGAAGTTCCTGATGGTTGTGTAAATTTGTTGAAAATAGTTTGAGATGTAAAGTTTTAAAATTTTAGCAAGTCAAGCATGTTGAGATGTAGTTTTGGTGGACCCTCGGGCCGGTTTCTTTCCAGAGGAAATCAAACTGGGGTCGGGGGCGTCACAGGTGGTATCAGATCTATGGGGTAGAAGAGTGAGATATGTATAAAGATAAAGTG
The DNA here is from genome assembly GCA_036435485.1 of Saposhnikovia divaricata. NCBI lineage: Eukaryota > Viridiplantae > Streptophyta > Magnoliopsida > Apiales > Apiaceae > Saposhnikovia > Saposhnikovia divaricata. The sequence goes on from CM071600.1 coordinate 49,005,796, forward strand.
TTGTGTGACTAAAATTGTCAAAGAACTAAGGGTTGGAGGAAAGAATGTGTAGGATTTGAAGTTTTCAAGGAATAAGATTGTCCGAGCAAAGGTTTCTCGCATGGGAAGAGAGGTTAAGATTTAGGGTCTTGAGTAGATAAGATCCTTAGTTAGTGAATGTTGAAGAGCATGAGGGCTCATGTGGAGTTTATAGTAGATTACTAGATATGGTATCAAGGAGTAAGACAGTAAATGTACTTATCAAGGATATTGGTTAAAAAAATGAGGATTTTGGAACATTAATCAATTTTGAGAATATGGGTTATTGAAATACTCTAGAGGAGTGATGAAGATCGTTTTAGAGATACATGTGATTTTAGGATGTGTGAAATTGTTCGAGGATATGGAATTCTATGATAGTGCCCACTTCTTGTTTGAGGATTTAGTTGTTTTTATAAGATAAACTTGCAGAATTGAACATACGATTTGAATACTAGATTATTATAGGAAGATGTGATTTTTTTGACATGTGATCTCGTCGTTTGAGGAGATATTGTTTCAGGGTTAGTAGTGAAGAAACCATGAGTTTTAGAAATTTTGTGCAAATAAGATTTTAGATAGAATACTATTGGATATATATAATGAATTCACGAATGCGTAGGAATTAGAAGAGTTTTTAATGTAAAGTGCATGATAACAGTTTGATGTGATTGCTTTGGGAAGCGATAAATTTTTCTTTGGACTTTTGACACAACTATTAGATATCTTTTGGAGATTTAATTATTATTCGGGGATAAAACGTGTAACCCTGAATGTAAGGATTTTGAGAATTAGAATGTTGTTTGACGACGTGATTTTAGCAGCTACGAATGGATGTGTTCGAAGAAGCGAACTTTGTTATTGTGGACATAGACTAATATTTATTTGGATATTTGAGGATTATGTGGTTATTAGGTTTTAAGAACCTTCTTTTGGGATTGTAGAAGATATTGGGATTTAAAATTTCCAGTATATGAGGTTTAGTTGTTATTGGTAATAAGAATTTGATTGACTACATTGATACAAGAAATTCTTGGGAAGAATCGTTCAGATATGTTAAGAATATGATGAATTCAAAATTAAGTACTTCGGGTGAACCGCGTATAGATTTCTTTGAGGTTGAAATTGTGACATGGATTGAGTATGGTATCGGGAGTTTTAGAGGTATATAAACGGAAGGAAATTGTGAATATTTATTGAATTAAGTTCAATTATTATCAGCGTGTATGAAGAAGAAAGATTATTAGGTGTGGACCGAAGGTTGGCATAGTTTAGAAAAAAAAATGAAAAATAAGAAGGAGAGAGAGCAAATGGTTTAAAAAAATGATCATATAAGTAATTGATAGGATGTTATACGATGATCTTGGAACATGATGACATTTGAGAATTGTTGATTAATTTAGGATTTTGTAAATAGATTCTAAAGATACTTATTGAAAATAGCAGTGGTTGATAATTTTGGGTGTATATACAGTATGAAATTGGATATATTATAGTAATGATGATATTAGCAACTGTAGAGATAAATTGTTGTTCGAGGTTATACTGTACTTGTTGCTAATACGAGATTTGGTGATATAGTTGTTAATCGAGGATGATATTAATAGAATTAAAGAAATTTTGGGATTCCTGAGAACTTGCGTATTTGAGTATTTAGTATTTTTTTATTCTAGGATGTGACAACGTGTGTGGGTCCGAGTCGCTTAGACTTCCTTTCGCCATTGATGTTGTCCAATTATCCAGATAGCTGCTGATGCCGCTTTGCCCACTAGTTTCAATTTCGTAGAGACTGCGGTTCCACCTCAGATAGTGACTGCTGCACCGTTCGAAAATTTTGATGCATCGGGAGATTTCGATGCATTGAAACCCGATATTAAGAGTCGAGGGTTATGATAGGTAGCATCATGAGTATACTTCTTATGTCAGGATGAGAAGATTCAGCTTAGAGATTAAGAACGATGGGAAATGATGGCAGGATTTCAGAATTGGAAATCTTGATGATGTGATTTTGTTGATAATTTTGAGAGCTACAAGAGAAGGATGCTAATGGCCATGCTAATAATTTCTTTTATTACAGTTTTTGTTGGAGACTACGTGTATGCTAGCTTATAGATCTTTACCTTTTGGTATCGTACAGATAGATCATGTAGAACGTGACATGTGGATGACTGTAGAGTTACGTATTGATGACTGGTTATTTTATAAAACTTCAGTGGATCACTACAAAATATACTTTTTGAGCTTTATATCTCATTCCTTTATTTTATAAATTATCACAGGAGGATATTGGAGATCAAAGAAGGATACTTCGGAAGGTCGAAAGAAGTGATGGACTAGTAGAGCTGGTGGTTGGCTTAGTGGTTGTGCTTTACGTACTGAAGTTTGTAGATCGACTTGGTTGAAGCACTTGTTATGGACTTTGGTTGTATGTTGGTTCAAGGTAAGTTAGGTCAAAGTTGACTTGTGGTCGTATAGATTGTAGTATATTGTATATAGTAATTGAGATGTGATGTGAGTGACATTATTTTTGTAAGGTAGACTTTTGTGAAGAGTTGTGATTTGAAATTTTGTAAATGTTGAGATAGTCATTCGATTTAAGATGGAACGAAATTCCTAATGGTTGTGTAAATTTGTGGAAAATAGTTTGAGATGTAAAGTTTTAAAATTTTAGCAAGTTAAGCATGTTGAGATGTAGTTTTGGCGGATCCTCAGACCGATTTCTTTCCAGAGGAAATCAAACCGGGATCGGGGGCGTCACAGAAGGTATTAAAGAAGAAGACATCATGTATCAATTGAAATTTCAATTCACCATGACGGAGGCTAACAATCAACAAGATAGTGGTTGTGTGGGTTAGTTAAATGGTGATGATGACTCAAATCTGGTGATTTTGATACTATTACGAACTTGCATCTGAATTTATTTTATTGTTTTTTTGTCCAAAAATTTTAGTGATTTGGGTGTAAAATTGGTGATTTATCTTTAAATTTTGGGTAGAATTTTAATTTGGTGATTCTATAGTTGATAGTGATTATGATCTATATATTGGTGATTTGAATATTAATTTGGTGATTAAGTAGCTTATAGTGTAGGGTGATTATGTCGATGTGTTTTATATTAATGATTTGGATTAAAATTTAATGTTCCATTTGGTGACGATGACGTATACATGATTTCGTGGTGGTGATTGGTGTTTGGTGATGGTGATGATGTTACGATGATGGTGCAGTTGTGGTTATGGTGATGATTGTGGTCGTGGAAAATTATCATGATGTAGGAGAGCGTGGTGGGCCAATGGTGATGAACAAATATACACAATAATGTATACCATTTGTATTGTCTATTCTTTAACGTATCATTAATCTATAACTATCCATGTAGTTCAGTTTAATTACAAAATTGTCACCGGGGTCTCAATTCTAATTTTATTGGGGTCTCATTAGAATAACTATATATATATATATATATATAGTTATTTAAATGAGATGATTTGATAATAATTATATCCGTGATATTTCTAGAAAATAAGGAATTTTTTGTTAGAAGATAAGATGATAGGTTTTAGTTGAAAAAGACAATCAGTTAATCATTAGTAATTATAAAACTATTATTCTATTATATTAAATAAAATACCCGTGATATAATTGGGAAAAGAGTGGATTTAGTTAGAGAAAATTAAAAAGGTAAAATGTTTTAAGTGAAAAATTGATTAGTTTATAGTAATTATAATTTAATTATGTTATTTTACTAAATAAAATTGCTCGTAATGTTTTTAGAAAAAGGAGAAATTAATGATTGTCCATTATATTCTATAAAAAGAGGGATTTTAGTTAGAAAATATAGAAAAGATGATACGTTTTAGCTGAAAAAGATAATCGCTTCATTATTAGTATTATAATATTATTATTTTATTGTATTAAATAGAACCGCTAATGATAAAATTGGAAAAAGAGAGATTTTAGTTAGAGAAAATGGAAAAGGTAACGTGAAAGTTTAAAATGTGACATATGTGAAAAAGGTAATTGATTAGTTTATAGCAACTATAATTTAATTATGTTATTTTACTAAAATAAAATTGCTCGTAGTGTTTTTAGAATATGAGACATTAATTTGCCCGTGATATATCTAGAAAAAAAAGGAATTTAAATAGGAAAAATAGAAAAGATGATACGTTTTAGCTGAAAAGGTAATCTATTAATTCTTAATATTTTAATATTAATAATTTTATTTTTATTAAATAGAAATGCCTGTGATATAACTGGAAAAAAAGAGGTTTTAATTAGAGAAAAGAAAAAAAAGGTAATCGCCCGTGATATAATTGGAAAAAGACATATTTTAGTTAGAGAAAAGAGAAAAGAGAACATGTTTGGCTGAAAAAGGTAATTGATTAGTTAATAGTAATTATAATATAATTATGTTATTTTATTAAACAAAATTGCACATAGTGTTTTTAAAAAAGGAGAGAAATTTAGTTAGTTTAAATGTAAAAGATATTGTATTTTACATGAAAAAGGAAATTATTTAGTTATTAAAAAATAGAAAAGGTAATATGTTTAACTTGAAAAAGAAAATTAAAGTAAAGGAAAAATTTTAGTTAGATAAAATATAAAAGATATTATACTTTACTTGAAAAGGAAATTATTTGGTTATTGAAAAATAGAAAAGATAACATGTTTAACCTGAAAAAGGGAACTGATTAATTAGTAGAATGAATTTTATCTGTAATTGAGTAAGAGTAAATAAGTAAAATCAACAGGTACCGACCGACCGACCAACCAAACTTTTAATGTTTCGACTATTATATAATAATATTTATATAATTTACCATTAATTTGGTCATGCTAGTTCAAAAAAAATTAAAAATTAGCAAAAAATTATGCATTCTAGAAATTTTCAAATTCTCCGAGAAGGCTATCATGCCATTATAATTTATCTTATAGAAGTACTGCTACAATTTGGATGCTATCAATAAAATAATTTGAATTTTTTTATTTTAGTAAGGATTAATTTAATTTTATTTTAACAAGTTCGGCAAACTAACTTGAGGGGTATTAAAAATAATAGAAATATATATTTATTAAAATTTACTGTATAAGCGGTTGTTCTCATCATCTCTATACTCTTTATTAAAAATAAAACCCCGCTTAATGTTTTTATATATATTATAATCAATTATAAATACTCGATCATGTCCCTTGTTGAACCCTTAGACGGATGAACTCTTACATATATTTCATAATAATACATATTTTATTGTATATAAATTAGGGGCAAAATTGTGCAAAAACAATATATATAGTTTAGATGCAATTCATATTTGATTGACAATTATAATCATATACCAACGTCAATCACAAAATCCTTAATATAAAATTTTTTCAATATTTTCGTCAACTTTTGTGAGAATACTCAAGTTATGGTATAAATACAATATAGGATTAAATTTTCAACACTAGAATATTCAAATAAAAGTAAGTTCAGTTGTACAACTTTAGAATTCGTGTATTTTGGATGCATAACATTTAAGTTTAGTTGTAGAACATTAAAATTATGGTATAAATATAAATGAGATAATAGTGTTCAGCAGGAGAATGTTGTTAGAAAATTAAGTTCGTTTGTAAAAAAAACAAGTTCAATTATAAAATTTTAAGTTCGTATGCATAATTTTGAAATTCAGTAGCAAAATATTGTATTTTTACTACGAAACAAAATAGGTCTGTAGTAAAATCATGTTATTTCAAGGATTTTTTTAAATAAGTTTAATAATATAAATTAAAATTTTTGAAGAGACAAAATTGAAAATATTAAGTGAGATATAAAATATTGAATGTCCAACGACTTTCTTCAGTTCTCTTTTAATTTTTGGTTCTCTAAACACCCTATAAATATATATTATTCATAATTAAATTGTGATCAATTGAAACATGAGTATTTTTAAATATATTAATATTAAAATGAGTAAATGTTATTAAATTACTTAATGAAAATAATATGATAAATAATTTTTTTTATCACGATGGTTATCGGCTAGTATGATCATAATGGGGACTTTATATTCTTGACTCTGATAAGTAAATTAAATGCACTGATTCACATATGTTAAATATTTCACCTACTATGACATTATCCATGACCTCATAGTAATTACTGTAGCTAGCTGACTCAGTGTATAATTTCTTATATATTGAAACGTTGTCTCGATTGTAATTTGGGAAAATATCATATCAATACAAGAGTTTTCTCTTACATTGTTCTAGCTTCATCAGTTAAATACGTACCTGTTTTTATCATGGTATCAGAGCTTTAAGATCCTTACCTATGTTATTCCGGCGAAGCCATTTTTTCCGGCGAAGCCATCTTCTCCGACAAGCCAACTCATTGTAACATTTACACAAACACCTTGTGTGTGTCAACTCAACCTCTCTGGAGTTTACTTCATATCAACCACAACATACACCAAACAAAAACCACCAGCCTCTAATCATTCTGATTAGTCCAATTCAATTCGGTAACTCACCAATTCAATAACGAGTTAAACCCACGAGTTACTCAACTCATTTCAAAACCTCACTGATATTCAACTTATCGAAGCCTCTGGATCTTCCTGTCTCGCGATCGTTGATGATCTTGGAGTTGGTGATATCGCCAATCTGAGAGAGAGCGTTTTCAAGCCCGTTAATATATTTTCGAGCCTCATATTCAGCTTTCTGCCAAAACACATATACGACTATTCTCAAAGAGCCCGTTAATTTTTTTTCTTTTAGGCCAAACCTTTAAAACTATTTGGGCCAACCTATTAACGGGCCACTGATTTCTTTTGGGCCTATCTTAAAACTAGCCCACCTGATCCACATCATAATCCCTTGGTTTTGTTTTAAATTATTGTGAATATTACACTTCAGCCCCTGGACTATTTAATTTCTACATTACAGTCCCCGAAATTTTCAAAGTTTCATTTTTGTCTTTGTACTTTCATAAATGGAAAGAGAAAGTAGTTCACCGATTCAAACAAATTTGAGCGGCTCAAACTATTTATCTTGGTCTCAAGCTATGCGTAGCTTTCTCAACGGAAAATGTCTTTGGAGGTACGTTAACGGGGATTTCACTATTCCTACCAAGGAGAAGGATGAAACTGATTCACAACTGAAAGATCGCATCGAAGAATGGGATGTCAAAAATCATCAAGTTATTACATATTTTAGAAACTCTTCCGTTTCTAAAATTAATTTACAACTTGGAAATTTTGACACCGCAAAAGAAATATTGGATCTTTTGCAATCTCGGTACACTACATCCGATCTTTCTCATCAATATCAGATTATACATTCTCTCAGTAAGCAGATACAAGCACCTGGTCAATCTGTCGCTGATTTTCTATCTCAAATACAATCACTTTGGGATCAGCTAACTTTGTCTGAACTAAAGTGGAAAGACACAGAGGATGCCACTCTTTATCACACATACCGTGACCAACAGCGACTCATCCAGTTTTTGATGGCGCTTTCTCAAGACTTTGAACCAGTTAGAGCTTCTCTTCTCCATCGCGTTCCGCTACCCTCTTTGGAAAGTGCTTTAACCGAACTTATTTCTGAAGAAACTCGACTTGGCATCGGCAAAATAAGTCCAGCGACTGATACCGTCCTAGCGGTACCTCCAGTACCCACTTATGACAAACTTTTTTGTCATCAAAATGGACATGTAACTAAGGATTGTGCAGCTCTTCCCAATCACACATGCCAACATTTGCCGGCAAAAGGGCCACTACTCAATGCAATTCTGCAAGAAAAGGCCATCTTTTCGTCCAAATAAGTTCACTCAGTCTTCCGCTGCTGCAACTTCTGAATCTACATCAGAAACCACATCTACAAGTGAGCTTGAAACCTTGCTCAGCCAGGTTTTACTTAAATCCAGCTCCAACTCCACTGCATTCTCTGTCACTTCAGGTACTTCTTGGTATTTCGATTCCGCATGTTGCAATCACATGACAAATGATCCATCCATATTTGCCACGAAAACACAGAGTTTATGCCTTCCAAATATTCAAACTGCTGATGGTTCCATAATGAAAGTGGCACATATTGGAAAAGTATCTACGGAAGATCTTTCTCTTCCTGACACATACTTTGTTCCGAATCTTTCACTTAATCTTGTTTCAATTGGCCAATTATGTGATCTCGGTTTTGACATTGTTTTTACCTCTTCTGGTTGTCATGTACAGGATCCTCAGACAGGACAAACTCTTGAGACAGGGCGTAGATGCGGAAGGTTATTTGAGCTCGCTTCCCTTCATCTTCCTACACCAATATCACCATCCACTAATCTAGTTGGCTATATTTCATCTACATCCAGTACCTGGCACTCTCGGTTAGGTCATCCATCTTCCACTCGTTTACATAGTCTTATTTATAAAGGTCACTTATGGAGTGTAAGTGAAGACAATATTGAATGTGTGTCTTGTAAACTAGCAAAACAACATGTACTTCCTTTTCCTATTAATTATGAAACATGATCTTCTACTTTTGATCTTATTCATTCTGATATTTGGCGTCCCTCTCCAACCCCCACTATGGGGGGATCGAGATATTATGTGATATTTGTTGATGATTTTTTTCGTTTCACTTGGATATATATCCTGAAACATCGTTCAGAATTAGGAGAAACTTACAAAAATTTTGCCACAATGATTCACACTCAGTTTAAAAAGAAAATGAAACTCTTTCGTGCCGACAGTGCCAAAGAATATAAAGAATCTGATCTTACAAATTTTTTAGCTTCTTATGGTACCCTTGCACAGAGTTCTTGCCCTTACACATCTCAACAAAATGGTCGGGCTGAACGTAAACATAGACACATTCTTGACACCATTCAAGCCCTTCTCATTTCTTCTTCTTGTCCAGAATACTTTTGGGGAGAAGCTGCACTCACTGTTGTTCACACCATAAACATGATTCCTTATCCTGTTATTAATAATGTATCCCCTTATGAAAAATTATATGAAGAACCTCCATCATATGATTCTCTTAAGGTTTTTGGTTCTACTTGTTTTGTGCTTCTTCCTCCACATGAGAGGACAAAACTTGAACCACGTGCTCGTCTTTGTTGTTTTATTGGATATGGTAGTGGTCAGAAAGAATACCGATGTTGGGATCCTATTTCACAACGTCTTCGTGCCTCTCGTAATGTTACTTTTTGGGAGCATAAAATGTTCTCATCTATGTCAGAATTTCACATTGACACCTCTACTAGCATTTCTCACTTTACAGATCCTTTTATTGATCTACATCCCAGTGATGAATATGTAGAAGATCCAATATCTTCTTCTGATATACATTCAATAGATACTTCAATTGAGCTCACACAACCATCTCCATCTACTACTATCCCTACAGCAGGTCAGTCTGAGGATTCCAGTACCGAGCCTCCTATTTTACCATCCTCTTCAGATGAGCATGTTCCTCGATCTACTCGGGTAAGAAAACCTTCTGTTCGTCTTACTGATTATCATGTATATTCTGTTATAGAATCATTGCACGAGCCTCAAACATATAGAGAAGCAAGTGTTAACCCTCTTTGGCAGGAGGCTATGGCAGAAGAACTTCAGGCATTAGACAAAAATCACACTTGGGATGTGGTTGCCTTGCCTCCTAACAAAACAACTGTGGGTTGTCGATGGATCTATAAAATTAAGACAAATGCTGATGGCTCTATTGAGAGATATAAAGCTCGTCTAGTTTCTAGAGGCTTTACCCAGGAATATGGCATTGATTATGAGGAGACTTTTGCACCAGTTGCTCGTCTTACATCAGTTCGAAGTTTACTAGCTGTTGGAGCATCAAAACAGTGGGATATGTGGCAAATGGATGTCAAAAATGCTTTCCTTAATGGCGACTTAGATGAAGAAGTTTATCTCAAACCTCCTCCCGGTTTTGATCTCTCTCTAGGTCAAGTGCTCAAGCTTAACAAGGCACTTTATGGCCTAAAACAAGCACCTCGAGCTTGGTTCGAGAAATTTAGCAAAGTCATTAATGAGCTAGGATTTTCTTCTAGTCCATATGATCATGCTCTCTTCATTCGACGGACAAATCGAGGAATTTTTCTTCTCCTCCTCTATGTAGATGATATGATTATCACCGGAAATGACAGTGCAGGTATCTCTGAACTCAAACAGTTTCTCAGTCAGCATTTTGAAATGAAAGATCTTGGTTCATTAAGCTACTTCTTGGGTCTTGAGGTTTCTTCTGTACCTACTGGTTACACCCTTTCTCAAGTCAAGTATGCATCTGATCTTTTGTTGAAATCTAGAATTAGCGACACTAAGATCACATCTACACCTTTGGAATACGGGGTCAAACTTAACTCCAAAGATGGTGACCTACTTGACAACCCTACATTGTACCATCAGTTGGTAGGAAGTCTGATCTACCTTACTGTCACTCGTCCTGACATTGCTCATGCCGTTCACATTGTTAGTCAATTTATGGCAGCTCCTCGCACTCCTCACTATACAGCTGTCCTTCACATACTTCGTTATGTCAAAGGCACCATCTTTCATGGATTACATTATGCATACAACTCATCACTTGAGTTACATGCCTATTCTGATGCTGATTGGGGTGGTGATCCCACTACTAGATGTTCCACTACAGGATTTTGCTTCTTTCTGGGTGACTCTCTTATCTCTTGGCGTAGTAAGAAACAATCCCTTGCCTCAAAATCTAGTGCCGAGTCAGAATATCGAGCTCTGGCTGACACCACACAGGAATTAATTTGGCTACGATGGTTACTTGAAGAAATGACTGTAACTCATTCTCCAGCCACTATTATCTACTTTGATAACAAAAGTGCTAGGGAAATTGCTCACAATGATGTCTTTCATGAACGCACTAAACATATTGATATCGATTGTCATTTCACCCGTCAACAAGTTGAAAAAGGAACGGTTCGTCTTCATGCTATCTCTAGTGCAGATAATGTTGCAGATATTTTCACGAAATCTCTTCCTCCTGGTTCATTTCGTGATTGCAAACTCAAGTTGGTTTTTCAAACATCTTAAGTTTAGGGGGGGTGTTAAATATTTCACCTACTATGACATTATCCATGACCTCATAGTAATATGACATTATTCATGACCTCATAGTAATTACTGTAGCTAGGTTACTTAGTGTATAATTTCCTATATATTGAAACGTTGTCTCGATTGTAATTTGGGCAAATATCATATCAATACAAAAGTTTCTCTTACATTGTTCTAGGTTCATCAGTTAAATACGTACCTGATTTTATCAACATATATTCATTTATCTGGATTTATTCATACGTAAGCTTGGTTGCATCAACACAAGTGGCAGCTTTGTCGAAAGCACTGTGGTTTCGTCAACGTTGCCAGATATTTATAACAACTAGACTTGAATATAAGCGAAGTGTTCATATAATTTTACATGTAATATGTGAAATTAAAAGCTAGAAAGCCACTAGGCAATTAAATTACATATCTGATATTTTGTGGGTCGACCTTTCTTTTTTTGCATTCAAAAGAATCTAAAGTTTTTTTTCAAAGTTTTTGTTATCAAAGTTACATATCTTGATATCAAAGTGTTTGTTAGTCATCATCTTTGGTGTAAAGAAAGGAAGCATTATGGGAGAAATCTAAAGTTGTTTTCAAAATGTATGGAAGTGTATGTGCATGGACTAATTGGTCCAGATTTGTGAAAAACATTATGTGTTCTTTTGGTTTAAAGGGGTTTTCAGTCTTTATGTTTAATTGGCTTGAACAGCTTAATTAGGGATTTTATTTTCAAATTATTATTAGAATGTTTTTTAACGTTTAAGCAGATTATTAAAAGTTCAAAAATAACTTAACTACGCACAATACCTATATATAAAAATACAAAACTGATTGGAAAGGGGTAAAACCTTACTATATATTGGAATTTCTCTTGTCTTGGATGGAGGCGTAATATTGTTTATGCATGCATGATGCATGAGTGTATATTTGAGTGGTATATATATGTATTACAAGCAATAACACTTAAAAAGGAGAATGGGAAAGGAAAAAGAATGAGAGCTTGACGTTTATCTTGAAACTTATTTTAATGGACTGATAATGTGACTTTTTTTGGGGACAGATAAACAGGGGATGATACGGTAAATCGATTCGAGAAAATAGAAAAGCAAGAATTGCGACATGGTAGGGTGGCCTGCATGACATATTTGATAGAAGTTGTGGTATACATTCACTCAAGTTGTAAGTGTAAGCCTGTACTGTACGTACTGATCAACAACTGCTACAAAATAGTGTATGCACCATGCTTTTCAGTCTCAAGTAGATTCAAGTTGCACAAGCACAACACACACTGAGAAAGTAGGCATGAGTCATACTCACATGTATATTTATTTAGGTGAAGATGAAATACGTACGTAAGGATAAGTTTTGATATAAAAAAAACAAGAGGAAGATGGTCTGTGTCACATTATGCGTATAAAGGGTCGTGAACCGAGCCGAGTTTTCTTATCCCATAAAAAATGTGTTTGAGTTCGAGCTTGTTAATGAATCGAGTCCCACTTAAGCTTTTATCGAACATAAATAAACTGATCCGAACTCGAATTCTTAACTAACAACTCGTGAATAGTACAATTTTAAAAGAATAAATGGCCCAAATCCACTTGACCCAATTAATTATCACTAACAACTCAACTTAATCTCAAGTTTTAATCGAGTATGCTCAAAGGATTCGAAGATTAGATACTTGAATTATAATTTTAAATATGAAATGTTAGAAATATTATGAAAAATCAGAATATATGTAACTTTCTTTAAGTTTTAACGAGTCGAGTTCAAGTCGAATAATTTTGAGTCGATCTCGAGACGAGCTCGAGCCACACAAGCCAATAACTCAGCTCGAACTCGTTTTCTTGATGAACACTTTTTTGTGTTCGAACTCGAGATCAAGTTCATAACGAACCTAACCGAATCGAGTCGTTATCGAATCGAGCTCAAATTTGATAAAAAAAAAAAAAAAAAAAAACAACTTTATGTGTACTAAGAAGATTGTTCTGACCGTTCATTTCAATAATTGGAATCAGGCTTCGTCCTTTGCAGGGGATAAATAGTATATGTTTTGCCTTTCTTTTTCTATCTATTTATTGCTGAAACGTGAAATATATATTTGATCAACTCATGTTTTGAGTAGGTTGAAATTAATTTAAGTTTTAATTACATATAGATATTTTGATTAAATTTGTTTGGTAAAATGGTGAATTTGTTTTAAGTTATGAAACGGAATTAAGGTCAATATTATGAAATAAATATCAGCAAATATATGTACTCATGTGGTATCACATTGTAATAAGTTGCTAGAAAATCATATGAGACCCTCTGAGAACAAATGCAAGCAAAACCCCCCACAAAGCAACACTCTTTAAAGATTCATTTTTGAAATTAAATGATTTTCCGAAAACATGAAACATGTATAAGCTTAGCTAGCTAGCAACCTCCATCAATTTTATGTTAAACAAGTTCATGACTTTTAAATGAAAATTCTAGAATAAGGTTGAGATACATGACACCTTTAATTTAAAGGTGAGAAAGCTCTGGTTGTTAAATGTTTTGGGTCTGCACTATCAAATTCAAAAGCAGCCTAGCTCATAAAGAACCCCAACAGTTTCTATATGGACTTTTACTGTTGGATTAGAGAATAAGCCGCCCTTGTGAATTAATCTCAGCTAAACTCATCATTAATTAATGGTGGGCTACAAAAGAGACTAACAACCATTGCTCGAGAGTCGATGGAAGCAATAATCATGGGTGGAGATGTAGAAGGAACAAAACTGAACCAATATTTTGGGTCTGACGCAGTTTTGAAAATCATGTGCATGCTTATTTTCCAACGAGAAATGTAACCAAATCACGGGGAAAACTAGAAAATAATCAGGGGTTGACGTCAGAAAGCAAACAAGTTTTTCCGATGGACAGAATCATGAGCACTGGCCGGAACGGAAAAGAATTTGTGGATAGGAGCAGTACTGTTCTAAATCAGTCTAGGCGGCACATAGGACCATAGGCGAAGTAACAATCCGTAATATATACAACAATCGTCCATTAAATACTTTTTTTAGGATTAAACATTATTATGTGGTTTCTATGCAAAATATCACACGAAAATACTCCAATTTTGCCGTCATATTTTAAAATGGTGGTCAAAATATTTAAAAATGTTAATTTACAAATTTGAAAGAAAATAATACAAATTGAAAATTGAGATGAAAATGCCGCACTAATTATATTTTACAGGTATAAAACATATTTTTTAATATAAAAATTAATAATTCATATAAAAATAATGTTTAAATATATCTGATTCACTATTCAACAATAGTTCATCTCCTCACAATTTATCTACTCCTTAGTCCCTCTCATTTCTTTACAGTTTCTATTTTGGGACGTCTCTCTCATTTCTTTACATACTATAAATAGTAACTTTTAACAATAAAATACATTATTACATACAATACTTCACTCCACTTTTTCAACACTTTACACTATTACACCCACTACTTCACTTATTTTAACAATACAATCACTATTACACCCACTACTTCACTTATTTTAACAATAAAATCACTATTACACCCATTATTTCACTTATTTTAATCATAATTCTTGGTCTCCGTGAAAAAATCCAATGTAAACAACCACAGGGGACGGAGGGAGTATTTAATAGCGAGAAGAAAACAGTCTCACGGCCTACGCCTCTTGCTATGTTTTAGTTTTACAACATTGGGCAGGAGTGATGAACGTTAAAGAAAGGAGATCCTAGTACAATAAAGCATGTATTTTTTAAGAGAAAACTTGTCTTTTTAGAATTTTAAAACATACCATCTATATACGCTATTTCTTAATGAGCTTGCCGTATTAAAAAATTTATCACCATGTTAGCTTATAAAAGTTAAAGGTGATGAAATCTTTAGCAATCGCTGCAAGAAGGGTCTCATTAAGTTGTCAGATATTTTACTAATAGTGTACTGTTTCATACATATATTCCCTTAGATTAACATTATTTGTTTCATCTTGACTACATTGTAACTCAGCATAGACCACTCCTCGATCATCCTGCTCTATATATCAGAATAGAACAAATAGGTACTGGATCGGGAGAGGTCAACGCGTATACCTAGCTAGTATCCATCAGATATGACGGGAGGCCAACAGAGGGCGTTGCATAAATGTATGGTACCATGCACACAATTTGTGCACAAACGAGTTTTCGAGGATGCTATATCTATTGTCATTTGTTATTCCCTTCCATTTTCATGTTTTATTAGCTAGTTAAAGCATTTAGAGGTATTGGGAATTTCAACGTCTGCAGCTAGTAATTTAAAAGGATGATTGTTGATTATTATCTCTTGTTAGCGTTGTGGTGGTAGGAATGAAAAAATATGGGTTAGTTTTATTTTAGTTTTCAGAAAATTATTAATTAATAATTTACATTTTTTCTTAATTTAAATACTTTTTTAATAATATATAATTAAGTCAAACATCCTCTATATTTTATTAATTTGTAATAAAAGAGAACTATTTTTTTTGTCGGGATAAAAGAGAACTATTTAAGTGGTAGAATTCTTTGTTTGACCGTGAAAGATTAGGTGCAATACTAATTGTTTTGCAACTTTCACAGTAACTTCTTGAGTTTACTTCTCTTATACCACTATTAATGAATATTGTTACCATGATCTCGTTGATGATCATGTGGTTTAACACAGTGAAGATATGGATAGACAAGGCAAGATACCATTGATCCCTCATTTCTTATAGCTTACATTTATTTTGCTAAAATATTAGGAATTTTCATAAATTTATTGTTATCTTGTTAGCTATTTAACACCTAGTTTAATTGTGAAATCGTGTAATATTATAGTTTATTATAATCATCCTTGATATGTTAAATTGGCAATATATATATTGCCGGTTTCTTTGTGATGTTTTTATCTATTTTCTTTGATTTGTGATAAAAAGATTCATTTATTTCTCTATCTTAATATTTTATCATATTTAATGACATTTGTATGTAGTAGATGAAGAGATGAACTCACATATATAGCTAATTCTTTTTTTCTTCATCATTATCACCTGTAATTTGCTCCAAAGCAATATATACATAATGATTATACTGGTAAATATGGAATATAGTATTGTTTAAAGGCCTCCATCTAATAAGAATTAACAACTATAAATAGAGTTTATTTGAGTCAATAAATATATATATTAGCATGGTTCCTGATATCAATGAATTCACCACCATCTACTTAAAATTACAATAAGTAATGCCTAATAAAACATATGATCCAGGTAATCTTAGCAATTTATTAATGTAAAAAAGTATATTTTAATAGTGTACTCTTACATAATTATATAAAAATTTATTTATTTTAATTTTTTAACTTTTCATTTTCTATAACAATATAATTAAATAGTATTTATATAAATACTTTTGTGTTCGATTCGATATAAATATTTATTTATTTAATGTTTTTATCACTAAATCTAGATGTGAAATTATTACTTACTAAAATAATATTTAATAAATAATATTTATTATTACTTACTAAAATAAATAATATTTAATAATTTCAAATATTATTTAATAATATTCTGCATAACTAATTAATAAATAAATACTTTTACATGATTTTAATAAGTGTCTTATTGGCATCCATAAATAATTTTAGTAAGTAAATATGTGATTGTTTATTTAATTCTTATATCTATTGTTTAATCGCAACCCTTACTTTTGAAGTATCTATTTTACATTTGTTTTAATAAACATGTGTGGTTCAGCTAAAATTCATATACATTATGATATTGATTATTATGATAGTGATTGTGGCAGTGCATGTAGGTAAAAATCCCCAAAGTATTCCATAGAATAAAAGGAAAAAAAATAGGAATCTAATTGCTCAACTTATCACGAGTATAAGAAAAATAGTTAAATTTGATTATTTTTTTTACTCAAATATTTTTAATAAAATCACTAATAAAGAGCATATATTAAAATTTAATGTCCAAGTTATATATGTTCCCAATGCTTATTCTAGAATACATTTCAATTAACTCAGAGATTGTTCAAGATGTATAAGTAGATGTACCAATTATTTTCTGCCTATAATCATTTACATGATTTAATTAATCTCTTACGATCAATGCAACACATAGCACCTTCATATTATTCATAAACCAATCAATCCTGTAACAAAACATCACAGAAAAACCATGATGTGTACCACAGACAATTCCACAAAGGAAATAAACCAGCACCCCTTGATATGGTACTAAATGTATCATACCATAAATCTTAATGAAATCAAACACCAAAATAACATTTAAAATTCTAAGGATGGAGGAGGATGTAATAACCTAGATCCACTTGTACGCCTTTGATCAGCCATTTCAGTGACTTTCATCAACATTGTTAACAGCTGCAGCTTCCTGCTCACTTCTATGCTGTGGACATCCTCTCTTCCTTCTCAAACCCGGATATCCAGCATAGAATAATATCTCATCACCTGGGTTCGAGTCCTCGGCCTTCTTCCTTTTCTGCTGTCTTTTCACCTTCTTTCCCCTACTCTTACTGGTTCCAGGACAGGTTCTACTGATTGTAGGGACCTTCTTTCCCCTACTCTTACTGGTTCCAGGACAGGTTCTACTGATTGTAGGACGCTGCACATGAACCTCACAGTACTGAGATCCTGCATTCGCTTCCGCTCCGCTGGCATCAGTAAAGGAGCAGTATGCAGCCAGCTCATTTTCTGTTTTATCCTTCCCTTCCTGATCAGCTTCGGCTATTTCCCTGAAATAATAAGATGCAAAATAATAAATAGCTGTGCTATTTTCAAATATTAGCACAAATCTGAATCTGGCACTAATATTTAACATCCTATATATAAAGAAATTACAAACCTTAGTTATTTTATGCAGATAAATGAGCACATATGGACTGAAATTAAATCCTAACATTAATTTGTTACCTAAGAAAATCCTTAACTGTGTTTCCAAAGCTCGCAAGTCCACAGAAATCGTCATTTTCTTCATCAGTCTGCAAAAGATACACAGATATAATTAAACTTATTTTTTTAGCCAAAATCAGATACATCGGTTTGTACAAACAAAATTAACAAACAGCAATTAGAAAAATGCTAGTAAATCCAAAGATTGATTTTCTGACAGATTTACAAACTAGGGTTTCAATGAAAACCCAAAAAGAAAGCCAAAAATCTAGCTGAACTGATAGTTACAAGGGACAAAAAACATATAAGGTAGGCAGATCTATTGATATAAATTATACACATTAAATTATTACAAGGGGGCGAGATTTTTTCACCTGAGATTCAATCCATGGGCCTAAGACATCCCTCGGATTCTGATTAAGTATGCAGACCTCATCCAAGTAGTGACGGTTGGCGAATTCAGAATTCTGGCGGATTCTCATTTTACTCGGGTGGAGGAAGAATAGCAGGGGAGCTGCACAAACCCTAGCTAGAAATGATAGGAGGTGGGGAGTCGGGCGGTATTAACTAGGTCTATTCATTCTCACTTATATATATGATATTGTGTGAGTGATATATCCGAATACCTGATGCATATTTGTTTCAACTTCTCAGCTGGGAGACTTATTTGATCAGTAATCCAAAAAGAATTGCCCCATTCACCTAATGATAGTATATTTTCTATTTGCTTATCTTAATATGTTTTGTTGTTTTTATGATGTTTCAAAGTAAAAAATATAAGTAGAAGAGGTCTTAAACAAGTGAAAATATATATATTGATATCACTTTTATTGTGATAAAATTGTATAATTTGTAACTATAATATAATTTGTAAGTATAATCATGAATGTCAACCCAAGAGGTCACATAAATTAAATAAAATAGGTTGATAAAGTGTTAGACGAGACAATTTGATTATTATATAAATAAAAATCTTAAATTTTTAAATATATAAATAATTGAAAACTTTTATATGTATTATTTTAGTGGATGACAATGTCTATAATAAAAAAATTATATAAAAATTTATATTTTCATTATTTTTTACATAAGACAACTAGAGGTTAATATAAGATATGCACTTAATTCATCGTTCATGCATTTAGCGGCACGATTTAAAGTTTCTCCTTTTTTATAAGTTTGTAGGGTATTGAGGGTTTGTAACATTATTCGAATCATATAATAGTTCCATAATCAGAAAGGCGGCAAGAAAAAAAATTAATTAATATTGTTTTTTTCATATTAGATAATTTAATCGTAATCAAAAATAAAAAATAACTAATTTTATATAAAATATCAATATTTATATTATCCAAAAGTCATTGACAGAAAGAGAGTATTTGTTAGGAATTGAACCAATACATAACACTGATACTAATTTTTAAGGGGTAAAGGTATTAGAGTTCCTTTTGGTTGTGTGTAATGTGTGTTGGGGATATTGAACATTTAATGCATTTGTTTTTTGATTGTGAATTTGCAAAAGATTGTTGGCAGCGTATGGAGCTTAGTTACAATACCTGGGAGGTTGAGAACGCCTCTGAATGGCTTCTTGACAAGCTTTGTAATGAGTCAGAAGAGAATCTGGTTAGAATAGCCATTGTTTTGTGGGGTATTTGGTGGGCTCGTAATAAACGGATGTGGGAAAATAAGGTGCTGTCAGCTGAAACTGCCATGATTTGGAGCTCAAAACAAATTGGAGAATGAAGGGAGTCTCAGAAGAGAATACATTAGGTAATCCAAGGAAGAACTCTGTTCAACATGCCAAGAAATGGACTGCCTTACTTCTCAGTTGGAATGGTGGTGAGAGATCATCATGGCCAGTTTGTTTGTGCTAGAAGGATGAAGTTTGTTTGCCTAATACATTAATCAAAAGAGGAGGATGGTGATACTAATTTTTATCCATTCTTATCTTTGAAAGAGAAAGGATGACAATGGAGAATTACACTAACCATAAAAATTTTCATTATTTTATAACTAAATATAATTTTTTATTTTTTATCTCTAAAATTAAAAATAATTTATTATTCTGTAACTAAATAAACAATTACATATTTTTGAAAAAAAACAATTCCATTTTTATTTTTATTTATGTGTTTTATGCAATTGACTTAATTTGTAATTAATAAATGATAAAAGATGAGTAAATTAATTTACCTGCACTTAAGAAGATGAAATTGTTCATAGTTAGATAAAACAAAATTCTAGATATTTTTTTAAATTTATTTTAAAAATATGATCAATTTCAAATTTATTTCAAAACATTATTTCTTAAATTTCATTTTTCAAAAATACAATCTACAACAATTCAATACAATATTATTTGATTTTTGAAAAAGTTGCCAATCGCATTTCTAAAATAAATCTTCAAAAATTGTATTTTTGAGAATTCATTTATAAAAAAATTCAAAATTTCAAAAATAATTTATAAAAATTTATATTTTTGGAAAAATCTCAATTTTTTTAATTAATAACACACTTGTGGAAACTACCAATTACTTAATTTCTCGGTATGTGTTTAAAATAAATAAAACTCATTTGTATGATTCAATTTTATAATATCTTCAAATTTGTATCTCAAACCTCCAAATATGGGTGACTAGGAATTTTTCCCGTTTCGCATGGTTTGTGGAATTTTTTTTATCATAAACATTTTCTTAAAATATTACAGTTTGCTTTTGTAAAAGAAATTTATATATAAAAATTAATTTATTTGCATTATATATTAATTTTGTATAATTTACTCAGTTGACTAACATGATTTTATTTTTTTCTTAAAAGTACTATTTTCTATTGGGTAATAGTACTTTTCAATTCTTGGAAAGTTAATTTTTTTTAATCGTTTTTAAAATCAAATTTATTATATTATCAAATGACAATTCACCTAACTTTTTTGTTTCCCAAAGGGATGACCGGGTGGCAAGAGGAGTTTATATTGTTGGTGGCGGGGAGTTTCCACGGCAGCGGAATTTCCAAGGGGTGGTGGATCCTCTATATCACCTTAACCGGGCTCATCTTACGTAGGCCGATATTGACAGCCTTGTGGTTGTGGCTAGAGCTTTGGGCCCTTCTTTCACAGAGGCTAATTTGATAGAGCCCGCTGATTTGGGCAAACACTGTTATAAGTCCCTTGCCTCTCCTTTGGTAAAGCTTGTATTCTCCCCCCTCTTTCTTTTTTTGTTGATTTGTTTCTATTTTTTGTGCAGTGCTTGATCCGCGGAAAACTGAACTTGCTCCGCACCCTACTATGACCGAAGACGTTGAGCAGGAAATGTTTTCGTCATTTATGATGCAAGTTCCCCAGCGTCCGGCACGCGCGCGGGCAGCTAGTGCGGGTGGCGGTGCTGTGTCCGTTGGTGGGAGGAGGCTGGGTGGCGGTGGAACTTCTGTTGTAAGGAGAAATCAGAGCACGGGCGGTGTTTCTGTGCCCGCTCCTGTAAGGACTGGGGTTGCTGCCCCGACTCCTACTGTTCGGAGAGGTTTGGGATTGGGTGGTGGTCCCTCAGTTAGCCGGCCCTTTTCCAAGAAAAATTTTGAGCAGAGTGTGTTTCCAGCAGCTGTGGCGAAGGCGGTGAGAAATGTTGTTGAGGAGAACGCTGTGAGTGGTGAGAACTTGTCAAGGGGTTCCGCAGGCGAATCTGAGAATGACCACGGCGGAGATTCTGAGGATTCTGATGGTTCGTTTTGTTCTGATTAGAGTGAGGAGTTGATTAGCCGGAGGCCCGCTGTGGAGGAGGTTGTTGCGGATGCCAACGTTGGCGGTGAGGAAGTTTCTTCTGAGATTGAGGACCTGTGTACCTTGGCGGCCAGGCGGCGCATTTATAAAATAGAGCATGGTAGGTCTCCGTCTGAAAGGAAAGCTACTGGTGAGGGCACTTCTGTGCCTGTTGTTGACTTGGAAGATTCCGCTATTGGCGGTGAGAAAGTAGTGGAACTTCCTGCTACTGCGCCTGCTAGTGCGCGCGCAGAGACGCCCGCGGGCGGTCCTAGCGGAAAGCGTTACTTGAAGAGGAAGTTTGAGGTGAGGACCGAAGCTGATACTTCTAAGAGGAGGAGGGTTTGTGCCAACAAGAGGGGTGCTGGTGGTAGCAGTCCCGTGGGAATTGCTAGTGTTGCTGAGGTTGCGGGTAGTCTTAGCGGTTCCGGAGGGAGTAGGCACTCAGGTGGGAGTGGTGGTGTTGCAGGCGGCCCCAATGTGTCGAAGGAAATCGTGCATTACTCTGCTAGTGACGATGAGGTATCGGATTCTAGAGTTGGGACCAGACCTGGGTATGGCTTTCTTTTCAAGTCCTGCCCCAATACTTTTACCACCGCGTCCATGACTGATGATGATCATGCTAAGATGGAGGGTCTAGATTGGGAGCACCTATGTAGGATCTCCCAGAAATATGCTGCCCGGGTAAGTAGAGTATTGTTTATGAGTTGTGATTTTTCTTCGTGCCTTATCTCATTGTTTGCTGTGACCATGTGTTTGTGTTTGTTTTGCAGAGTCACTGCCTGCAAATTGGTTTGATTAGTCACGGGCAGGCTTTCCGCTCTCAGATTGGCGGGTTGGAAACTGAGCTCGCTGATGAGCGAGTAATGAAAGAGCGTGCCGCCAATTCCCTGCTAGAGATGGAGACCGTTCAGGCTGATTTGCATAAGGATAACCGCTACCTTCGTGAAAGGCACGATCAAATGACCGCGGAGGTGGCTGAGCAGAAGATGGAGATAGATCGCTTGGGCAAGTGGTTGACGTATGAGACTGCACGGGCAAATGATGCTGAAGCACACTTGGATTCACGGCCAACTGAGGCGGCTGCTGTTCATAAGTTCAAAAGCAGTGCGGAGTTTGAGGAGCTCGTTGCGGCGAGGGTTAATGAACGGGTAGCGGCCGTAGTTGCTGAAAGGGTCGCAGCTACGGTCACGGAAAGGACAACGACTATGACCGCTGAGATTGCCCACTTGCAGGGGCGTAGTGCTAGATTTCGAGCCCGGGCAGACCGGCGTAAGTGGTCTATCCGCAGAATTAGAGCGCGTATTGCGGCTATGGCGCTTGTTGGTGAAGGTGAGGGGGTTCCAGAGACTGATTTTTCCGCAGGGGAGGATGCGGGGGATGTTGTTCCCGTTGGTACTTTAGTAGAGGTAGAGGCTGAAAGAATTGAGGAGGAGGTGATTCCGGAAGCCTTGGAGAGAATTGTAATGGATGCCATCGCGGGGGCTGTTGTGGAGGAACAGGTTGCTGTGGAGATAAATGTCGTGCTTGAGGGTGTTGTTGAGGAAGCGGTGCCGGAGCAGATGCTCGCAGTAGAGGATGTTGTGCCTGCGGTTGTTGTTGAGGAGATGGTGGAAGCGGTGGTTGAAGAAGAAGTTGGTGGGTGCGACAATTTCCCCTTCTGTGATTGTATGCCGCTGGTGTAGTCTGCTAGATGTACCATTTTTTGTTCCTTGTACTTGTTTTTTTTTCATGTTTTGGAGTCTCGCCGCGGGCATGTCCGCGGCGCGACCTGGAAACATTGAATTGCAATCCGTGTGCCCGGGTACTGAATATGAATAGTCGTTTCTGTACTTGTCATTTTTCTTTCTTGTTTTTACTGTTTTTTTCGTTTGGAATTCCAGCATCCATTTAACTGTTCGTGGAATGCCTTTGTAAAGAAACTGTCCAGGTTCATTGACTGTTTGGCGTGTTGATTATGTGGTTATCAACATCATTAAATGCTGTATGGGAAGGGTCGAGCTTTAACTACTTTGTATGGGGATTGAACAGTTTTGACTGTTGAGTGGTGGTGCAATTACTGCCCTGCATGGGGAAGGTCATTCTTTTGACCGTTTACCTCCCTCTTTGAGTTTTTACCCCCTATAAAAGGGTTGGATCGCTGCATAATTTGTATTCATCACCTTCTTGCTCTCAAATCTCTTGCTTTTAGCTTCTCTTTTCCAGCTTTAACTTTTCAACTCCCCCTTGTTTTGAACGTTACAAATGGATTCCCCACACTCCGACCATTCTGAGGCAACTGAAGGTGCCTGGAGGGCCATGGCAGATGGCTTTGAAGAAATGGGCGACTATTACCGAATCGGAGACCTAAGGAGGCATGCCGATGGTCTGGCACGGGCCAGGGCGGTCGAGGAACAGGCGGCTGAGCCGCCAGGGAAGCGGAGACTGCGGCCAGGGTGGGCAGGGGTGCGGAGGCGGCGGTGGAGCCGTCTGTAGAGGCCCGCATGGCGGAGTTGGAGTTGGAAGAGGCGGCGGCGGAGGCGGAGGGTTCCGAGGAGGAGCCGTCTGAGGAAGAATCCGAGGACAATTCCTTCGAGGAAGAGGACCCCGCTGAGGAGCTTTGGGACATGATTGATAACTCCGGGGAGGAGAGCGGGTCGGATGGGTTTTGAGAACAAAATCCTTGTAATCAACCTACTGTAATAATAAAAAAAATTATTATCAATGAAATATCTATTTTTCCTTGCAATTGTCTGTGTTTGTTTTTTTTCTTTTTCGCTGTTGTTCTTAGTATATGTATTGCGAAGTAGGTATAAAAATAACTTGTGAAATGTAGTTGGTAGCAGGAATATATCTTTGTTTTTTTTTGCGAAATCACGTGTGTTAATAATGTCCGTTGAAACAACGGTAATTTGTAAAGTGTTTACGGGTTTGCCCGCAAAGGGAGCATTTAAAATGTTATTCGAAACAAATATGTAAGTTACGAGAATGTATGAAGTGTGTGGATTGTCGCTAGGACGTTTGTTTTGCTACTAGGGCGCTTGCACTAGGTGTGTTGTTTTGCCGCTAGGGCGCTTGTGTTTGCCGCAAAGGCGCTTGCACTTAGTGTGTTGTTTTGCCGCTAGGGCGCTTGTGTTTGCCGCAAAGGCGCTCGCACTTAGTGTGTTGTTTTGCCGCTAGGGCGCTTGTGTTTGCCGCAAAGGCGCTTGCACTTAGTGCGTTGTTTTGCCGCTAGGGCGCTTTGTGTTTTGTGTCTTGTATGAAAGCAGTAAATCACTCATATTTGAAGGGTTCATACGATTTTTATTGCAAAATATCTTGTCCGCGTACAACATGCTGCGTTTGTGCACATAACATGGGAACTGTCTAAGCCTATTGATAATATTTTCTTAACTTATCCCCATGCCAGGTGTTGTTGACCTCCGTTTCGTCTAGGCGGGCTAATTTGTAGGAGCCCGGCCTGAGGACTTGTATGACTTTGTAGGGACCTTCCCATTTAGGCATTAGTTTCCCAGTGTGTCTCGGGTCGGAAGCTTCTGTCGCTCGATTGACCAAATCTCCTTTCATGAAGTTTCTGACCCTTGCTCGTTTCCAAAGAACTCCTTGGTTTTCTCTTTGTACGCGGCCATTTTATTGACGGCGGTTTCTATCCCCTCGTCTAGGAGGTCAAGGTTTGTCTTTAACCCTTGGGTGTTTTCTTCTTCATCGAAGTTCATTGCCCGGTATGAAGGTGAACCAATTTCGACGGGTGCCAATGCTTCGATGCCATATGCCAACTTGAACAGGGATTCCCCCGTGCTAGTTCTTGTGGAAGTGCGATAAGCCCATAGGACGTTTGGTAGTTCTTGCGACCACTTCTTTTTGGACGTGGTAAGGCGCTTTTCCAACCCTCTTACAATGATTCTGTTTGTAACCTCTACTTGACCATTGCTCTGCGGGTGGCAGACTGACGCTTTCTTGTGTTTGATGTCGTGGTCAGAGAGGAATTTTACGAACTTGGAGCCCACGAACTGCGTGCCGTTGTCGGAGATAAGCACTACCGGGATGCCAAATCTGATTATGACTTGTTCTTTTACAAAACGGATGGCATCGTCCTGTGTGATGTTCTTTAGTGCCTTGGCCTCAGCCCACTTTGTCATGTAATCAATCGCGACCATTACGTATTGCAGTTCGCCCTTGGCTTTTGGGAATGGACCCATTATGTCAATCCCCCATACGGCAAATAGGATTGGTGATAGGATGTGTTAACTCGAATAACTTGTAGAAGGGGGGTTGAATACAAGTTATATAATCGTGTCTGATTTTTGCTTGATTATATGAACAAGAATAAACGAATGAATCAAACTTTGTTTGTATTAAAATAATCAAATACAAACTCTACCAAAGGTGTACAATACCTTTAGCAGCTGCTTACAATACAAATCTCTCTCTCTCTGTTTGTTTCGAACTCTTGAATACAAATCTTACGAACTCACTTGCTCACACACACCTTTTTTACAATGATATAGAGAGAGTATTTATATTGTTACCTATCAACTAATAACAGAATTATAATCTATCTATGACAATGTTCCGTCATCCAGTTGGTAGTTTCCATCAATAGAGAATTCGTTTCCTTCACGATATCTTCTTGCTTGTTTTCCAAAACAAAGATCCTTTTTTATAGAACTTGCCAGTTTCTGTAGCATCCATAATGACATCATCAGTAACACGACTGACATCATCAGTAACACGACTGATATCAGGATTTCCCATTGCATCAGGATCTGATTATCCCATCAGTATTTGATCAGGATCTGACTTACTATATCAGGATCTGCTCCTCTGTTCCTGACATGTAGTCCCCGATACACTGTTCCTGACATGTAGTCTCTGACGCACTGTTCTACAGATTACTGTTTAACACATATATCCTATACAAAGTGCTAAATCCTTTATAAGATCAGGATATACAAGAAGTATTAGCAAAATTCTATTCTTAACATCACAACTTATGAATTATTCCTAACAATCTCCCCCTATTTATGCTTTAGAATCTGAAGCATAAATCTAAGTTGTAGATGTCAAAACATATAACAATACAACCAGAATAGAATTTATGAATTCAAGATCATGAAGTTAAGTACCTCCTTCTTCAGATGTAGACATGTATCTAGTACTTAGAAGAAAGAATTCAACTATTTGATGCTTCTTTTCCTTTACCACTTCCATGATGAAATTTACCAACTCTGTCACCCTTGTTTCTGTTCCCAGTCTGCTTATCTCCCCCAGTCTGTTGTTGTTGTTTCTGAATTGTCTTTATCTCCCCCTTTTTGACATCAGCAACATGAATTCCAAGAGATTCAGTAACAGAACAAATGAGATTCATCAGAACTGCTTGATTGTCCATGATAGTGACTTGGTTATTTTCAAGAATTTGAAGTCTCAATTGAATATCACTTTGAGATTTCTGAATGTCCTTAAGAATTTCAGAATTGACTTCAATGTTTGAAGTGCTTGTTGTATCTTCAGATTCGGATGCAGAAAGAACATTATCTTCAAGTCTTGTAGAAGAAGTTGCCTATTGAGAATGATATTCAAGTAATAATACTTGAGTAGAAGTACAAACATCTTCATTTTTCTGATCTGGAGCTGAAGTATGATCATCATGTCCTTCACCAGTATTCTGTGTACTAACATCTACAAATCTTGACTCCTCCTTAGATTGATCAGATATTGTTGATGTCTCAAATCTAGCTGAAATTGGAAGTACAAACAAAGGAATACTAGGATCATTAGGAATTTCTTCTGGTACTGATTGAGTAGAAGTTTGTCTTAGCCTTTCACCTCTTCTGTTAATGATCTCTGCAAGCCTTTCTTTCTGTTTCTGAGCTTTAACTTCTGGATTTGCATTGTGATGTGCTAAGTCATGCTTCTCATACATCTTGATAAAAGAATAAGTACCATCATCCATACCAAGATTTTAAGACCAAGATTCAGGAAAAACCTGATCCCAGAAATTAAACGATGGTGGTTTCCTAATTTTCTCTCCCTCACTATGGAGTTGATCATCCATACCCTCATTCTCACTTTGACTATCTAAAGTCAACACTCTTTTTACCTCTCCTTTTGCCTGGTCAGGAGCCAACGTCTCTATGTGTGGATCTATGTCCATCTTTTCAAGTGTATCACTCAAATTTGGATAAGTGCTCTCATGACCTACAAAAAAATAGGGGTTAGAAGAAGTTTTTATACCTGAACTCACATGGAGAGAGGGTTCCTCATATGGCATGGGGCTTGAGGTTTTCTCCAAGGAGTGAGCTGCTATAGTCTCTGAACCCTTACAAACATCTACTTTCTTTCCAGAAACTACAGGCTCCAGTATACCACTTTCAGGTTTTACACTAGACTCTGATGTCTTCAGTAATACATCATTAGACACCATAGCTAATATGCCACCGTCTTTAAGTGTTGGTTGCTGAGACACACCCTTAAGATGGATAGACTCTGAAAGAACAATATTGGTTTGATCTTCAGAAAAATCAATCAAAGTCATTCCTCCCATATCATAGGGTTTCTCACTTGCAATTTCAGTCATCACAGAAGACCTTTCAGCATCATCAATCACAGTTCCTGAGTCATCCAACCTCTGACTAGATGGTTCTTGTGTTGCAGTGGCTGTGATATGATCTATTCTACTATTCACCACTGGTGCAATAGTATCTTCTGTTGACTGCTTCCCTCTATCAACTACCTCCTCTTGTTCACCTTGAACTGAAGCATCTTCAACAATGACATCCTTTTTAAATAGATATGCATGAAGTGATTGAAGTGCAACATGCTTAGGAAGTCCAAATTTCTTGTGTAACTTCTTTCTGACTGATACATAGAAGTATGTCTTCATTAAATCAAGCCTTTGATGTAACAGTCCATATTCTTCAGGAAATGAAAGTTTAGGAACTCTTTCAATAAAAAAATCTTGAACAGGCCTAGAAAGCTTCACTTTCATAGAAATAAGTTCCATAGCCAGTCTATATTTCAATGTAGTTTCCCATGAAGGATCAAGATCCAGATCTCTCTTGCCAGATACTGACTTGGATATAACATTTTTTGTAGAGACCTGCATAATGTTAGTTGGACTTGACACTGTGTGTGTAGGTGATAAATGAATCTTTCTCCTTGTTCTCCTAGTATAGTGAGCAACAGATTTGTCTTGAGAAGACTCAAGAGGTGTAGACACAGAAGTGATCTTGGGATGAGATCCTTTTTCAATAGACACAATCTTTTGAGAGACAGTATCCAGTAACTGTTTTCCCTTTTTAAGAACTACATTCTTTTGAGAGACTGCAGACTGGCTGTAACTAGGTGTTTCATCTCTTTGTCCTAGCTTAGAAAGTTGAATTGCAGCCTTCAATTCTGTTCTCTCAGCAAGAGATATATTATCATCATCTTCATTAGAACTACTACTTGAAATGACAAATCTTCTCTTCCTTACAACTGATGTCTTTTGAGAAACACCAGAGGTTGGCTTCTTTGAAACAATAGGCTGTGGATCAAAATTTGATTCTAGAATTGTTTCAGAGACTGTAATGTTTTTGGCTACTTGGGTAGACACAGAGGGGTTCTCCTCCAATTGAGATTCCTGAGTCATTTCACCACCAAAGAAAGAAGAATTATATATAGTAGAAAGATGAGTTCTTAGAATTACCTGAACATGATTTGGATAGTGTAACGCATGTATTTCATCTAGATTCTTTTCACTGTCCTTCTTTGTAATGTCAGAGAAAATTCTCTTTTGTTGTACATAAGAAGAAACACAATACTTTCTACCAAATATAGCTTCAACATCAGGAATGAAATGGTTAATAAACAGTTGCATGAATCTGTGATAATAAACCATATTCCTGTCATGATCTCTTAACCCGAGTTTAATACACATCTGACTTAAGATAATGTGACCAAAATTAATTACTCTGTTATAAAGCAAGGCATATGCAATATATGATGTAACAGCAGTAATTTGTTGAAAAGAACTACATTTACCAGTAAAACATTTAGCAATTTGATCAAAGAAGAAAGACCATTCTTTCCTAAGAAAAGATCTATTTAACTGGCTCATGTTATCTAGAGGTCCATCATAACCTAATTTAGATAACATAGTTCTCATATCATCATCAGATGGTACATTCTAAAAATTTGTACTAACAGGTAAGCGAAGTACTGAATTAACAACAGATTCAGTAAGATCAAATGAGTCTTGTCCTAAGTGTAGAACAATCTTACCTGATTGACCCTGAGTAGAATCAATTACCTCAGCATTCTCCCAAGCTCGTGAAACAGCTACTTGATTAATTTGTGGAGATGCTGTCAAGGCATAGCTTAATGGTCCTTTCGCCATAAAGTCCATTATCAGGTGAAAATCAGTTGACACCCCTTCCTTGTTGGTGATAGCTGCAACATGATTGTTCATCATAAAATCAAAGTCACAAAACTTGAAAGCTACTGATTTGGGTAGTCTTCTTTGAGTTGCCATTTTGATCTGAAAAGAACTTAAGAAATCTTTGAAATTGATTAGTGATTTTAAGAACTCGAGAGTGTTTTTGCTTTAGAGAATGAAGTTAGAGAAAGCAATTACACGATTAGAGTGTCAAAATAATTATATTTCAAAAATCCTTCAGACCCATTATCCGACGTTGATACGTAGGTTGACAGGTGTCAGTCCCTGAAAAATGCAGTTACCCATGACTTTTGGAAAATAAAATCAAAAAATAATTTCAAGTAAATAAGTCAAGGTAAAATCAAGATAAAAACCAATACTGATCGGCTTCCTTTTGTCTTCTCATCAGGATAATCACATGATTCTGATTTCTGAATAAAAAGAATTACTAACCCTGATGTGAACACACTTGTATTCCTGATCTATATCATCCTGATTCCAGAGACTAAATGGAGTTTCCACATGACATATTCTTTTACCTGTAAAGAAATAACAAAATCAATTGGTTAAATTCATTCAATATTTCTTGAAAATACAAGAAATACAGTCACACATAATTATGACTGAATGCATTTATATCTCCCAAATGACTGTTCAGCTTCCCACGTCTTCCTATAAAAGAAACCGATGCCTTATGCCATTCTCCAAAACCTTTTCATTCTTTTCTCTTTCCATCATGGCTTTCAACCCAAATCTTC
This sequence comes from Saposhnikovia divaricata, assembly GCA_036435485.1. Lineage (NCBI taxonomy): Eukaryota > Viridiplantae > Streptophyta > Magnoliopsida > Apiales > Apiaceae > Saposhnikovia > Saposhnikovia divaricata. The sequence goes on from CM071600.1 coordinate 49,036,716, forward strand.
ATATGAACCCTAGCTTTTGGTTCATTACCACTGAGAAGTTCTTTACTCTTGATAATCAGGAGCAAGTGAACTATCTCTTAGAAGAGATGACTTTTCTCATCAAGTCAAATATGGTTAATCTTAACCCAGATGATTTCCACGAATCTCCTCTAAAACATCTATCAGTTGGATACAATCCTCCTCTAATCTCTTCACTCCTTGAGGATGAAGAATTTGGTGAATAGTCTGAGGTTGATCTTGATGGAGATGCTATTCATCTTCTTCAATAAGCATGAAGATGAGTCAGCTGCTTTCATTCAAGTCGCCCAAACAAGAAATCCAATCTTGAGATGCTCCTTGTCCTGAAGTTGATCGTTGAGGATTGAAGTAGCAACAACTTGCTACTTTTGCAGATGTTAAAGATCTAAAAATTTAACATTCCTAACTCACTAACCAATCTAATGAATGTGGCCTCATCAAGTGGTTTAGTTAGAATATCTGCAAGCTGTTTGTCAGTAGGAACAAAATGGAGTTCCACAATACCATTTTCAATATGTTCTCTAATAAAATGATACCTGACATCAATGTGCTTAGTCCTTGAGTGTTGAACTGGATTTTCTGCAATTTTGATAGCAATAGTATTATCACAAAACATAGGAATATTACTAAGTGTCATACCATAATCCATCAACTGATTTCTTATCCAAAGGAGTTGAGCACAACAACTGCCTGCTGCAATGTATTCAACTTCTGCAGTTGAGGTTGAAACTGATTGCTGCTTCTTGCTTGCCCAAGAAATCAATCTGTTTCCCAAGAATTGACATGTACCTGTAGTGCTTTTCCTGTCTATTTTACACCCTGCATAATCAGAGTCTGAATAGCCAATTAGGGAGAAATCAGATTCTCTTGGATACCACAAACCAAGATTTGGAGTTCCCTTGAGATATCTAAAAATTCTCTTCACAGCAATTAAATGAGATTCCTTAGGATCACTTTGGAATCTAGCACATAAATAGGTAGAGAATATTATATCTGGCCTACTTGTAGTTAAATATAACAATGAACCAATCATGCCTCTATAGCTGGTGTTATCAACACTCTTTCTTTTAGGATCAGAGTCTAGCTTAGTGGCTGTTGCCATGGGTGTCTTTGTAATTGCACAATTTTGAAAGTCAAACCTTTTTAAAAGATTTTTTATATACTTTGACTGATTAATGAAAATACCAGTCTCAGTCTGTTTGACCTGCAAGCCTAAAAAAGTAATTTAGTTCACACATCATGCTCATCTGATATTTAGACTGCATAAGTTTGCTAAACTTAGCACATAACTTTTCATTAGTAGAACCAAATATAATATCATCAACATAAACTTGAACTAAAAGAAAATCACCTTTTATCTTTCTAAAGAATAGAGCTTTGTCAATTGTACCTCTTGTGAAGCCATTTTCAAGAAGAAATTTAGACAAAGTCTCATACCATGCTCTTGGTGTCTGCTTCGGTCCATAGAGTGCCTTGTCAAGTTTGTAGACATGATTTGGAAACTTTGGATCAATAAAACCAGGTGGTTGTTCCACATACACTTCCTCATCAAGCTTGCCATTTAGAAAGTCACTCTTTACATCCATCTGGTATACCTTGAATTTTGAATGAGCTGCTAATGCAAGAAACATTCTGATTGCTTCCAATCTTGCTACAGGTGCAAAGGTTTCATCATAGTCAATTCCTTCTTCCTGAGAATAACCCTTGGCTACCAGTCTTGCTTTGTTTCTTACAATCATACCAGATTCATCTAGCTTGTTTCTGAAAACCCATTTAGCACCAACAATAGATCTATCTTTAGGTCTTGGTACCAGTTTCCAAACTTTGTTCCTCTCAAACTCATTCAATTCTTCCTGCATTTCTATTACCCAATCAGGATCCTGTAAGGCTTCTTCAACCTTCTTAGGTTCATTATTTGAGAGAAAACAACTGTACAAGCATTCATTTTGAATTGATCTTCTAGTTCGAACACCACTATTTGGATCACCAATAATCAAATCCTCAGTATGATCCCTTGTCCATTTTCTAACAGGTGGTAGGTTCCTGCTAGACTCTCCCCCTAAGTTAGTGGTATTTCTTGTAGAAGAGTACTCATTCCCTTCAAAAGCTCCCCCTTGATTAGTAGAATTAGTGGATTCAATACTGCTGCTAGTTTCTGATCTTCCTTCATTAGACTCTGAAGGATCAGTTCCTGATGAAGTAGACTCTGAAAGACTAGTCTGATCCTGACCAGTCCTGTGTTCTCCTTGATTGAATTGCTCCCCCTCAACAGTAGCATTCCTTTGAGAAGCAATAGAGATTTCCTCATTGCTGGAGAGAATCTCAGAATACTTAAGATTTTCAAATTCCACATTGTCATGGCTTTCATCAGTTTGCAAAATTCCAAACTTCTTATCATCAAATGCAACGTGAATTGATTCCATAACAATGTGAGTTCTGAGATTGTATACTTTGAAGGCCTTTGATGCTGAGTATCCTAGAAAGATTGCTTCATCCAATTTGGCTTCAAATTTCCCAAGTTGTTCTGGATGAACTTTCAGGACATAGCATTTGCATCCAAAGATGTAAAAGTATTTCACACTTGGTTTCTTTCCTTTGATCATCTCATAGGGAGTATTACCATGACCATTTACCAAGGTACAGTTTTGAGTGAAACATGCAGTGTTGATAGCTTCTGCCCAGAAATAGGTTAGAAGCTTTGCATCTGCAAGCATGGTTCTTGTAACGCCCCCAAATCCGAGGTTAGAGATTCAGGTCGTCACGTCACCATCCAACCATATCATACCTGTATTAACTTTACAACTCAACAATACATCCATCCAGACCTCAATCTTACACACAAACAAGTTAGAGCCTCAAAAACGATAATCAAAAGTAACACTAAATATTACCATTCATCTGTACAATCTAGAATCTTGCACACTTCCATTTATACAACTACACTTGAAGACAAGTCTTACTATTACAGTTGAAAACCTATCCGACTTACTCTGTAGTATTTATCAGGAACTAAATCATCTCAGGGGTAAATCTTCTACTCCTCTTCTGCTGGTGCGGAGTTAACCGATTCAATTCTTCTCTTTCTGAAAAGTTTTTATAAAGCAAGAATGAGCTAAATAATGCTCAGCAAGTTCACCATTTTGTAAAGTAATAATGGGGTTTATTTCGAAAACATTCCCAACTATATGGGTATATATCTCAGATTTCAAAACATAATTGGACAATGTATATGTCCGAGTTTGAATAAAACATCTATACTCACTAAGGAGCTTTAAGAATAACATATGAACCCTTTATAAGGTTCCCATTTCAATATATCTCAAGTTTGAAAATATATACATATGAGTATATCATTTTCGGTAAAACACTCTACGGTTAACATACTGTACCGGGAATACATCTTTGCAAACCTCTTTCCTTCCATTAGCTTGGAAGGTTTCTCATTCAAAAACATTTCGTTCTTTGAAATAATTGCAAGAGTGCACTAACACGTGCCAATCTTTATAGAAAATCTTGCAGTTCTAGATACTGCACGATGCCAATAGTTTTCTTATCAAAAGCCACACTATCGGCAACTTGGCACTTAGGCCCAAGAAGCAGTGTTTGAGTATTTTTCCAAAGTGGAGGATGAGACTGGAAGAAAACATAAAAACCATACAGGGATTGACGATGATCAGTCGCCACATCCAAGTCCAATAATCCGCGGGTCTTCTCTACCGGTAGAAGGATAGAAACTACATCCGTAACTATCCTCGGGTGAAAACTACATCCGTAATCACCCTCGATGAAAACTACATCCGTAATCATCCTTCGGCAACACCTGGGCCGGAATAATAATTGATGGACCGCCTGGCTCACGGCCGCTTACACATCCCGGGAATCGTTCGTCAACGATTCCCACACCTGCCAGAGTCCCCTTTTTCTTTTCTTTTCAAAAATCATTTTGATAGAAAATTCGAGTAGTTGAAGTTCGACCTCAGTCGACCGATAATTCTTGAAAAGTGTACAAGAAGCAAAACCTGACTGGGGGTTTTCGAAAATGTTTTGAGTTCGAAAGAGTTCGAGTTTGAAAGTGCAAAAGGTATCTTGGATTAGCTTTGTCTTTAAAATAATGAACAATAATTAATAAATGATATTTTAAGATTTAATATTAATAATTAATAAAATAATTATTTAATTACATAAGCTTTTAATCCAAGATAGGTATTTTGAGTATTTACGAAGATATAAAAATAATTACTTGAGTATACGATACTCCCCGAATGACCCTTCGGGTTTTCGCAATTCAATAGTATATACGGACCGCTACGACCTCTATTGCTAGAGTCGTTGTCCGAAGAAAACATTTCAATCTAAGTTCAAGGGGTGCAAACATATACGTGCTTATACATCTCAATTTCATCAATACTTCGATAAACATAAACATTTGATATGATTGAAAACTACAAACACAACAGTGAAAGTCCTTGTATATGTAAGTTTTGAAAAGTAAACTTGCATAGGTAGAATCAGGAACATAATATTTTGAAAATAAATGCTTAGGGTTGGAAAACTTGCCTTGGGAAGGTTGGTGTGGTTGGGCTCGTGGAGTGGAGCGACAATCTATAAATATCCAATATTCGCTCGTTAGTATCTTAGCAACACCACTTAATCATAATGTTTTAAAGAATACAAGGTCATCTTAGCGACTCCACCATTTGACCCACTAACCCTCCTATATGACCATGTCATCACATTATCACATTCTTTACCCACTCGACTCAAATCTATTCCTCAAACTCGAAACTCAAGTGAATACTCTTAAAACTACTTTAAACTAATCTCCTAAGTAGTTTTTCACTTGCGCGGATTTTACTTCAACATTGTTATAAAATTGAAAAATACATATTTTAATCCGATTCTTTTTGGGTAGCCTTCCCCACTGCATTTACTAGCTTCTCTAATTTTTCCATGATCCTACATAAATTTTTAGGGGTTCAAACAAGGTTCACAAGGGGACCAATTAGTGCAGTCCGGAATCCAGAAACACATTTCACTTCTCAGGCCATAACTCAAAATCTATACATCACCTAGTCATGAACCTTATATTTCTGGAAACTACATTCAAATACCTTTCCAACAATATATATTAGGACTTCAGGGGACAAGATTTGGGGGTTCAAAACCCTCCTACAAGACAGTACAAGTTCCTGGGAAAAACTCAGCATGCTTATATCACTAAACCAACCAAGAATCTTACATCCACATCACAACCAACATCTAAATCACCAAGATCATACTTTATAACATACATGGAGATACATACACTAACCACAAGCTTAAAAATCACAACCACAACACTTAAACTCAAGGTCTACATCATCCATAACTTATATGTCCAAGATTCACACTAATAACCATGGATCTAACATTAAACATCACAAATACTACATGGCCAAGAGGGGTTAGGGTTTTTATACCTTCTTGATGTTCTTACAATCTCAAACAAGCTTGGTTAACCTTGGGGAAGCCTTACTCTATGCTCACCATCTTCAATCTCACCAAAGAAATCAAGAACATGGAAGTGAGTTTCCTGACTGGAAAAACACGCCCCAAAGATCAGCCAAAACGAAGCCCTTGCACTCGTTTCCTGGTCGAGGCTCCTGAATGAAAGTTGTAGAGCGTGTTCACAGCTTTCTAACCATATAAAGAACAAAAAATTTCATTGAGTAATGAAGTCTCTAGGCCCGTTTTAGTGAGCTCCTTTCCTGCTGGGCAGAATGGAGTATTTGGTGTTTGTTTTGTTTGATTAAAGTGATAAAGTGATCAATAATGCTTGATATTTTCACTTGGATGCATCTTATCTTCTTGCCATGTGGTGTCATCTCCTCATTGGTTCATTTGGATTACCTTTATCCATCCATAATTGCAAGCAAGTCCCTTGCTTTATACATATTGTTTCCAAGTCCTTCCTTCCTTTTCTTATTTGCACCAAGGGGCTTCCCTTCTTGTATATTTACTAAATCAATATGTTACAACTTATATGTTTCACTTCATTGTAATAGTGTGGCCCAATACCTCAAACAATCGTTGTGTCCAATTTTCTTTGTATTTTCTCTTTATCTCAGAAAAAAATTCTCGCGGTTTCTCAATTGTTCTCATTTCCTTTAACTCTAGGATTTTATTCTCAATTCCATTTTCCTCTCATAATATATCCTTCCTTGGACTTCTAATATTTACTATTCTCAATTCATGATTCGCTCGCTTGATCGCTTAATCTCGTTGTAAAGTTTCAGCGGTTTCTAGAACGTTTGTTTCACTTCCTCAGTGGTTTCCGTTCCAAATTCTCAAATCACTTATAATAAAATTCCAAAATATTAACTCCTCAATTCCTCAAATTAAATATCTCATTTCTTGATATTACTGATATATAATTCACTGCTCGGTCAAATATTACACGAAAATAGAATTTGGAATTTCTGAATTTCGATCGCATTTACATACACTTATTTACTCCGTAGATTACTAGTATAACTTCGGAATATCCACACTACGTCTCGTACATAGGTGGCATGAAAAATTTTCTTAATCCTCAAAATCACTATTCATCCACCAAATCACTATTCATTGATGCACTTCATCATAATAGGAAAAGTTTTAATTCTACCGAAATTTTGGGTTCTTACAGTTCTTGCTGCCTTTATGAGAGTTCTGTTCTTTCTTTCTACTACACCATTCCGCTGAGGTGTTCCAGGTGTAGAAAACTGTTGAGTAATTCCACTGTCTGCACAATACTCCTCCATTGTAGAATTCTTGAATTCTGTACCATTGTCACTTCTGAGCACTTTGACCTTGTACTCAGAGCTATTTTGAATATTCTTGACAAGTTCAATGATTTGCTGAGGAGCTTCATCCTTGTTGTGTAGAAAGAATACCCACGTGAACCTTGTGTAGTCATCCACTATAACTAGAGCATATCTTTTTTTATTAATAGACATAATGTTTACTGGACCAAATAAATCAAGATGCAGCATGTGAAACGGTTCAGTAATTGAATTTTCTGTCTTGCTCTTGAAAGTGGTTCTTCTTTGTTTACCAAGCTGACAAGCATCACAAAGTCCATCTTGCACATAGTTTGCCTGAAGTAGGCCTCTCACCAGATGATGCTTAACAAGTTGATTAAGCTTCTTGAAGTTGAGATGTGAGAGCTTCTTGTGCCAATTCCAGCTTTCACCATTTGATGCCTTGCTGTAAAGACATCTGATAGTTCCTTTAGATGTGTCACTCAAGCTGGTTTCATATATGTTACCATGTCTATGACCAGTCAGAACAATGTCTCCATTCTTCATATTCAAGATTTTACATCCCTTACTGTCAAAGATTGATTGGTAACCCTTATCACCCAGTTGACTTATGCTTAAAAGTGTGTGTTTCAAGCCTTCAACCAGTGCTACATTTTCTATGATGACATTCCCCAAAATAATTGAGCCATATCCCAGAGTTTCCCCTTTGTTGCCATCTCCAAAGGATATTACTGGGCCAGCTTTCCTCTCAAACTTTGTAAGCAGGGACTTCTTTCCAATCATATGTGCATCCACTGTCCAAGATAATTGAATGCTTCTTTCCAGTGCTCTGCAAACAAAAAGTAACTAGTTAGAATTTTTTAGGACCCAACTTTGATTGGATCCTTTCTTACTAACTTTTGAACCAACAGGCTTTGAAGATTTTGATTTTGATTTACCTGTTGCAAAGTCAACCTTAGACTTTGATTTCACAAACTGTTTGTGACTAGGAGTTTCAGATTTCAGAGAATAATAGTCATAATACAGTTCATGATATTCCTTACACATATAAATGGAATGAAGTAAACTACCACAATGATAACAGGGTTCTTGTGGTTGGTATTGAATTCTCTGAGTCTTGGGGAATCTGGACTCAGTTTTCCAAGAAGGTTTTTTATTGCAGTCTAGGGCTAAATGATTATGATTTCCACATTTATAGCATTTCTTCCTAGGTGCATCAGGTACATTCTTGTAATTATTCTCTTTGTTAATGCCTTCTTTTCCATTCCTATTTCTTCTAATCTTGCTAGACTCTGAAATACTTTCTAGTCTCTGTATCAACTGAGACTTAGACAGAAAACCTATGTTGACATTCTTAGGTTTTTCTAACACTCTTTCATCTGAATTGCTATTGTTAATTCTTTTGTGCACAACTGGGGTACCTTTAGAATCAACAAATTTAACATGTTTAGGTTCAGAAACTATCTTCTTACCTTCAGACTTAGATGTGCTAGCTTCAGTTTTACTATCATCATTGACAATAGCTACAGTATCTTCTTGCCTAGCCTTATCAAAACCTAAACCATTAACTTTACCAAGAATTTGATTTTCAATGATTTCTTGAGTCTTTTTACCAGAATTGTTAATGGTTTTAATCACATCTCTCTCTTCCTCTAGTTCTTTTCTGACATAGTCATAAGCCTCAAGAATAACACCATAATCATGCTTAGCTTTATCAGAACTTAACTTATATTCTTCCATTTGAATTAACTCAGATTCAAGAAAATTATTTCTACTAACTAATTCATCATTCTTAGCCTTGAGTTCATCTTTTTCACTAGCAAGAATTTTGAAATTAGTCATAAGATTCTTAAACTCAACATGAATAGATCTAATATCATCAGAATCTAAGCTATCAAACGAATCAAGAGAGTGAAGTGATACCTTAACAGAAGATGAAGAAGTTTTCTTTGGAGATCCAGGCTTGTCTGAAGCACTTGACATCAATGCAATGTTGTCATAATCCAATTCATCTTCAGAATCACTGGAGTCTGCCCAATCCTTCTGTGTGACCATGAGTGCATTACCCTTCCCTGAATTCCTAGGCTTCTTGCACTCACTAGCAAAGTGTCCAAGCTCACTGCAGTTAAAGCACTTGATCTTGGCTTTATCAAGCTTGATAATTGTACTCTTGCCTTTGTTGATAATTGTACTCTTGCCTTTGTCATTCTTCTTCTCCTCTTTCTTCTGAAAAGAGCCTTTGCTAAATCTTCTCCTGTTGAATCTTCATTTCATGAAAGCTTTAGCAAACATAGCAAAGAGTTCTTGCATCTCTGATTCAGAATCATTATCTTTAGAGTCTATATCTGTTGTCTCTGAATCAGAACTTTCTTTGCTTTTCTTCTTCCTCAAGTCTCTTTTAGTAGATTCAGACTTTTCTTCTGGAAGCTTCTTTGATTCAGATTGAGCAGTGAGTGCAACAGTTTTCATCTTTCCTTCACTCCTGCTCTTTTTTTGCTGCCTGTCAAGTTCATAAGTGTTAGCACAAAATTACGCAAGCGCACGTAGTCACAAGTAATATAATTAAAGTTCGTTCCGTAGAGATCTGGTTAAGTTTAAATCAGTAAATATGCCTATGCAACAATGTTTAGTTTTAATCCACTGCTAAGACAAATAACAAGAATGAGGTTTTAATTATCTAAATTAACTAGGAAGCAAATTTATTAAACTAAGAATAATTAACTAATGAGAATTTAATATGAATTACTTATATGAGATAAAACATGGAATCCTAATTTCATTATCTACTTCACTTAGAGTCGCAGCCTTTAATCAATACATGTGATGGTTTTGATATCTGATCGGATAACACGAAACAAGTAAAAGTTACCTCTCGGTATACTAATACCAAACTACGCATGCATCCACAAAAGAGATAGAAGATGGGTAGACACCAAATATGTTTAGACCCTATATCTCTATAGAATTTGAAAACATAAAGGTTTAAGCACAAGTTATCCACATAGATCACATAGGGTAGCATCATATCTCTATGTATGCCACAAATCATGATAATAATATCAACCTATCGTATGCTAGCATGGCAAGTTCTAAATCTCAAGATCCACTCTCGTTTAGCAAGAGATTAACAAATTAGATGTTCGCGACGCATCTAAATACATGTAACACAACCATACAAGGATATCAAGAATTCACCACACGTAAATCTTTAAAGCATTTAAACTACTAAGCTACATAGATAAATCCATTAGGATCCCATGACAACGATTAGTTCATAATTGAACTGTTCGTCACCATGGGATTAGATGAAAACATGGTATTAAACAAGATATAAAATAAAGAAGCAATAATATTAATAAAAACAAGAGTTGAGAAAACAAATCTATTATCCAAAGTATACAAAAGATGAAGTAGATCTAGATCTTGCTTGTCACCGAGCTTGAATCCTTCTCCACTCTTCTCTCTTGCAATTCTACGTTACAATAATAAAAATCTGATACAAATTACAAGGTATGATGTGTTTATATAGGCACTACAAGTCTTGCCCAGCAAGAAAATACAAAAACAGAATTATAATAGAATTTCTGCAAGATACGTTTCTTAATTTGATTATGTTTTGTAAGGAAAATTCGTGGCTGACTTTTCTTCAGATTTTCTGGAACGTTCCCCACGTAATTGGACCTCTGGACTATCTTAGAATGATAGAAAATCTTGTTATCTTCGCGTGGACTGCTTACGGGCCTCAAACGGACTTCTAGAACTCAAGATATGGCCAAAACAGTGTAAACTGTGCAACCCTTCTCGAAAATCCGAATTTTAATCAATTAATTCCCAAAAAATTATACAAGCATCCACCTTAGTCAACATTCTTGTAATCCTGCACAACTAAGCAAAACACATCAAATCTACAACAACTTGAGTCCAAGACAATCAATTTAAGCCGAAATTAAGCGATCCAAGTGGATATAAAATCCACTTATCACACCCCCAAACTTAAACCGATGCTTGTCCTCAAGCATAAACAATTACAACTAACTAACTAGCTAGTACCACTTCCGTAGGTGATCACGGTTGCATTTGGCATATGCAACAAGCCCTTTAAACCCCTAGGCAGCCCTAGTGGACGAGTAAGGTCTCGTGAGGGCCTATAGCGAATGTACCCACAAAATCCATTTAACCTAATGCAATGCAATGCATGAATGCAACTAGAATGAAAAATGCAACGATCCCCTTCACACTAACCAAAACCAACTAGCAAGCAAATATCTTAGAGAATGCAACTAAATCCAAATAGAGCTCGACCAAGTTCCCGTATACTAACAATACATGAACCGAAACGTGCGTGTGTGCAATGCTCATCAGAAATACTCCCAAAACTAGGTCAAAAATCATAGATGCTCTTCGTCAAGACAATCACAGGTTTATAAATAGAATAGACTGTAGACACTTCATAACCTAAGAACACCTCCATCCTTATCCAAGGTATACAGAAATTCATGCTTTTATTACTAAACAACTACGACACATAATATACAAGCATGCTTATTTAACCGTGCAATGGATGAGACCCCGAAAGGCTTATACAATAATACCCATGTAGCGAGCGTTGGGTTAGTGGATCCCAGACTATAAAAGCCTTAGGTCACTAGGCACAAAGTCCCCGCGAACTTAATTGCTCGAGTATTAAAGAGCTCAACCTGGTTAATTTTGCATATAAACAATTGACACTTTTGATCTTTTCTTTTTTTTTCTTTTTTCTATTTTTTTTCTTTTTTTTTTCCTATGCAATCTGGAATGAGAATTCTCAATTCCAACCCTAGACTGCTCATATAAATATGAGCCGTCTACTAGCCATTTGACGCCTAGCCATTATTGACAATTATTTACAATTTAAGCATGAAATACCTGTTTTCCCCCAAACTTAGACTTTAGTGATCCTACGCCATCAAGGGAATAACGAAAATTCTAAATATAATCAAGTGATTAAATCTCAAAACATCCAAACAAGCATGATCTCAACCTAGCCCAAAAGCACCCAATGAGACTATGAAATTAGTTTTGTTTCCGAAGCATGCAAGTCAATTTCATAGAAACTATAAATCAACCCTCTACTCATCATTACCACACTCAATTAGACACCTACCTACCAATCAGAATTAGCTCGTTCTAAGGGATCATGAAACATGCATGCTATGAAAATGCAACTAATATGAACTCACATGGTATACGAAACAAAAAACAGAATGCCCTACATGAAACAAACATAATTAATACAAATATAACATGAATGAATTACTACTAAGCATGCAAAACATGATATCCTACATGAACACATATATACAACAACAACTACTAATCCCTCAAACCACCCCCAAACTTAAAATATTCAATGTCCGCATTGAATGGAAGTAAATACAAGGGATAGCAGAAACATACCTACTCGTCCTCGCTATCGTCACCCTCGTCATCCTCCTCAGATGAATCAGGCGGAGGGTACGGAGTCCGAGCTCCAAATATAGGCCACTGAACAGGAGTAGCTGGCGACTGAAAAGCTGCATCCAAAGCCACATCCATATCCTCGGAATACTGGCGACTGCTAACATGCATAGCATCCAACCGCCTAGTCATGCGACGAAAATAGGTATCAAAAACCGACATATCCACTGTACGCCGCGGAGGACCTGCCATAACAACTCCCGGTGCCCTAGAACCCTGTGGTGGAGCGCCCGCTCCCCGACCACCAGCACCATCAACAACAAATCCTAAACCCCGAGGATGAGGAATGTCGCCCGGCCACTCCGTCAACCGATCAATAGTAGCATCAGTAATGGAATACATAGGTTTATGCACCGGCTCACCGTCATACCATTTTACTTTCGAAGCATCACACAAGTACGCTATGATAGAAGCATAGGGAATACTAGCCATCGAATTACTCCCCAAATAACGAAGAATATTTTGATTAATAAGGTAACCAAGGTCAACATACTTACCTTTGAGAATACCCCATAACAGAATAGCTCTATCAACAGTAACATCGGACACATGGCTTGACGGAATGATATTAGAAATTATGAACAAGAACCAAGCCCGTACAAAACTAGACAATGATGCAGCCGGAAAAATCCTTTTCTCGGAGGTACCCGACCTACACTTCCACTCCGTACCTGGAACACATAGCTCACTAATGATAGCATCAAGATCAACATCATCCCTAGTCTTTTTCCCCCAATCCTTAGCACCTCTAGGCTTAGGCGGTTGCCTAATCAAAGTACGAATCGCACGAGGCGAATAATCCACCTTCTGGCCCCTAACAACCGTGGAGTTATTCCTCGCTATCGAGGCATTAGCATAAAACTCCCTAACCACATCCAATGGGGCATCATTAGCAAACTCACAAAATAAAGTCCATCCCCGTTCACCAATCATAGCCGTCATTTGCTCATAAATACATGGCACAAGCCCCCTTTCCTGAATAACCCCCTTGGAAACTAACCTATCATATTCCACCTTGGCATCCTCATTCACAAACTTGTCCAATCCATCTCCCACAATAGCATTCTCATCCGAAGATGGACGAGTACTACTACCACTACCTACTAATCGTTGTCGTTTAGGAGCCATGACAACAATTATCAAGCAAAGAACCACAATCTCCAACAATTCACCAAACAAAAGAACCCCCAATTTACACACTCCAAGAACCCTAGCTTGCAAAATTCACAAATTCAAATAAAATATGAGATAGAATATTACCCAATTGAATCAAAGAGGTGAACTTGCTAGATTAATCCCCCAAAAATTCAAATTTGATTCTCCCTTGTACTTTGAATGGATGGAAGTTGAGAAATTTGGGTTTATATAGATGGGTGTGTGTATGTATAGGTAAGGTGGATGTATGTATATAGATAATGGAGATGGAAAAGGAAAAGGAATTGGGAATTAAATTAGATGTAGGATATGATTTAGAGATGTAGGATATGATTTTTGAGGATTAGGGGTTGAATTGAATTTGATTTAGGAAAGGATTTGTGTAAACAATAGGATAGGAGAAGAGAGAAAAGAAGAAAAAAAAAAATTCCGTATGAATAGTAGCTCTGCTCGCTTCCAGCGCCAATGGCGCCTGTTGCGCCAATTGATTCTGCGTGACACAACGCTTCCAGCGCAGACAGTGCCTGATGCGCGCATTGCTCCTGCGTGACAAGCCTCTAGCGTCTCTGGTGCCTGTAGCGCGCATTGCTCCTGCGTGACACCTGCGCTTGAGGCTCGACCACCGCCTGTGGCACGGCTGACTCCTGCATTCAATGTTGTTGTTGTGTTTTGTTTTCTTTTTGTTTTCTTTTTTTTCCCTTTTTTTTTCACAACTTTCTTTTTTTTTTCACAACTATTTTTTTTTTCACGACTATTTTTTTTTTTTCATAAACTCACAACACTCATTTTTTTTCTTTTTCTTTTTTTTTTTCAACGGACAAGGGTATACAACAATTACTACATCACTTGGGTTGCCTCCCAAGAAGCGCTCGTTTAATGTCATTAGCTTGACATCCTTCCGAAAATCACGAACAAGATAAGACGGCGGCAACCTTCTCGCGGTTCACCATTCCTCCATAATACGGCTTAAGTCTCTGTCCATTTACCTTGAAAGCATCATCAATAGAACCCCTAAATATCTCCACTGCTCCATGTGGAAACACGGTTTTGACTGTAAACGGACCGGACCACTTTGATTTGAGCTTACCCGGAAAAAGTTTAAGGCGAGAATTAAAAAGCAAAACCTGTTGGCCTGACACAAACGACTTATGCACCAACTTCCTATCATGCCACCTCTTCACTTTCTCCTTGTACATCTTAGCATTCTCGTAAGCCTGCTCACGAAATTCCTCGAGCTCATTTAACTGAAGTAGACGTTTCTCACCCGCAGCTGAAATATCCAAGTTTAACTTCTTCAACGCCCAATAGGCCTTGTGCTCTAACTCTGCCGGCAAATGACAAGCCTTACCAAATACCAACTGATAAGGAGACATACCTAGGGGTGTCTTGTAAGCAGTTCTATACGCCCAAACCGCTTCGTCTAACTTCAAAGACCAATCCTTCCTTGATGGATTTACCACTTTCTCGAGAATTCTCTTGATCTCACGATTCGAAACCTCCGCTTGACCATTAGTTTGAGGATGATAAGCTGTGGCAACACGATGAGTCACATTATACCTTGCCATCATAGCAGTAAATTGACGATTATAGAAGTGTGTCCCCTCATCACTGATTATCGCTCTTGGAGTTCCAAAACGTGTGAAAATCTGCTTGTGAAGAAAATTCAGCACCACCTTAGCATCATTGGTCGGTAAAGCCTTCACCTCGACCCATTTAGACACGTAATCCACTGCTAAGAGAATGTACTGATTGTTGCAAGATGAAACAAACGGACCCATGAAATCAATTCCCCACACATCAAAAATCTCAACTTCAAGGATCGTACTAAGAGGCATCTCGTTCCTCCTGGAAATATTACCAACCCTTTGACATCGATCACAACTCATCACGAACCTATGAGAATCTTTAAACAGAGTTGGCCAATAGAATCCTGCTTGAAGTACTTTCTGAGCTGTTTTATCACCACCGTAATGGCCTCCATATGTGGTAGAATGATAATCATGCAAAATACCTTCCGTTTCACTATACGAAATGCACCTCCTCAAAATCTGATCCACACCAAGCTTGAACAAGAATGGCTCGTCCCAACGGTACCACTTCACATCATGCAGAAACTTCTTCTTTTGAGCATAAGAAAATTCTGGAGAAATAACATTGCTAACCAAATAGTTCACATAATATGCAAACCATGGCTCTTCACCTTGCACTCCAAAAAGCTGCTCATCTGGAAAAAATTCATTAATAAGAGATTTGTTATGCGAATCCTTACCGTGGTCCTCTAAGCGTGAGAGATGATCTGCTACTTGATTTTCCGTGCCTTTCCTATCCTTGATTTCCACATCAAATTCTTGCAAAAGAAGCACCCAACGAATCAATCTAGGCTTTGAATCCTTCTTCGACATGAGATATCGAATTGCAGCATGATCCGTATACACAATCACCTTCGTACCAAGCAAATAAGACCTGAATTTCTCGAAACCATAGACAACTGCTAGCAACTCCTTCTCTGTAGTAGTGTAGTTTAGCTGTGCATCATTGAGGGTTTTACTAGCATAGTAAACCACATGAAAAATTCTATCCTTCCTTTGACCAAGCACAGCTCCAACAGCATAGTCACTAGCATCACACATAAGTTCAAACGGTTCCTCCCAATTAGGTGCGGTAATGACTGGTGTAGTAGTCAACTTCTTCTTCAAGAGCTCAAAAGCTGCAAGACACTCATCATCAAACTTAAAAGGAACATCCTTTTCCAAGAGATTGCACAAGGGTTTAGAAATTTTTGAGAAGTCTTTGATGAATCGCCGATAGAAATCCGCATGACCCAGAAAACTGCGAATTCCTTTAACAGAGATAGGTGGAGGAAGATTTTCGATTGTTTCCACCTTAGCCCTATCCACCTCAAGTCCTCTACCAGATACCTTGTGCCCAAGAATAATTCCCTCTCGCACCATGAAGTGACACTTTTCCCAATTAAGCACCAAGTTAGTCTCCACACAACGTTTCAAAACCAAGCCAAGATTATGCAAGCACTCGTCATATGAAGTACCAAAAACTGAGAAGTCATCCATAAAAACCTCCACATTCGAGCCAATCATGTCTGAGAAAATAGCCATCATGCACCTTTGAAAAGTGGCGGGAGCGCCACAAAGTCCGAAAGAAACCCGTCGGAAAGCAAAGGTACCAAAAGGACATGTGAATGTGGTCTTCTCTTGGTCTTCCGGAGCAATGTAAATCTGATTGTAGCCTGAATATCCATCAAGGAGGCAATAGTACTCATGTCCCGCCAAGCTGTCTAGCATCTGATCAATGAATGGCAGAGGAAAGTGATCTTTTCTCGTGGCCTTGTTGAGCTTCCTATAGTCCATGCAAACTCTCCACCCCGTGACTGTTCGAGTAGGGATGAGCTCATTCTTTTCATTAGCAACAACTGTCATGCCTCCTTTCTTTGGCACACATTGAACCGGGCTCACCCAAGAACTGTCTGAGATAGGATAGATAATACCCGCATCAAGCCACTTTAGAATTTCCTTCTTCACCACCTCTTTCATAATCGGATTAAGTCTCCGCTGATGCTCAACAGTAGGCTTAGCTCCCTCCTCTAGCAGAATTTTGTGCATGCAATAAGAAGGGTTGATTCCCTTGATATCTGCTATAGTCCAACCAATTGCTGACTTGAACTCCCTCAAAATTCGCAAAAGCTTTTCTTCCGCACTGGCTGACAAGTTAGAGGCAATAATAACAGGTAATGTAGATGCATCCCCAAGAAAAACATACCTCAAGTGTTCCGGAAGTGGTTTGAGTTCAAGTGTAGGAGCTTCCTCAATAGATGGTTTCAGGCGCCCCTCCGAATTTTTAAGTTCTGCTAACCCAAGAGATTCAAAAGGCAAATCAAATCTTCTTTTCCAAGGGGCTGAATTTAGCTGCTGAAGTTGCTCGGCTAATTCCTCATCTTCAAAATCAGAGTCACCAACTAAAACTTTTTCCAAAGAATCTGACTTAAGTAACTGCTCCATTTCCATCGTAACTGCAGAATCAACCCAATCCACCTTCAAACATTCTTCTTCATCTGAGGGAAGTTTCATTGCATTAAAGACATTAAAAGTGACATTCTGGTCTTGCACCCTCATGGTGAGCTCCCCTTTCTGCACATCAATCAAAGTCTTTCCCGTAGCCAAGAATGGTCTTCCCAAGATTATGGGAATCTTCTTATCTTCCTCGAAATCCAAGATAACAAAATCAGCAGGAAATATGAGTTTGTCAACTTTCACCAAGACATCCTCCACTATGCCTCTAGGATAAGTAACTGAACGATCAGCCAACTGCAAAGAGATGTTGGTAGGCTTTGGTTCCGGTAGACCAAGTTGCATATAGACTGACAAGGGCATGAGATTGATGCTAGCTCCCAAGTCACACAAGCACTTCGCAAAAGACAAATTACCAATAGTGCATGGAATAGTAAAGCTACCAGAATCCTTTAGTTTTGGAGGCAACTTTTGTTGCAGAACGGCACTACATTCTTCCGTTAGAGCAACGGTCTCTAATTCCTCAAGCTTCAACTTACGAGAAAGAATCCCCTTCATGAACTTGGCATAGCTCGGCATCTGTTCAAGAGCTTCGGCAAAGGGAATGTTAATCTGCAACTTCTTGAACACCTCTAAGAACTTAGCAAACTTCTTGTCCAACTGCTGCTTCTGGAGTCTTCTAGGATATGGAGGAGGAGGATAATTCTGAGTGTTATTCGCCGACTTCTCCACAGAATTTTTAACAGGTTCCTTGCTCTTCTCTACTTCACCACCTTGCTGATCAGCCACCAAATCAGATTGAGCAATATCGGGCACTGCAGATTTTTCAACCTGCTGATTCTGAACATATTCATCTTCTTCGACTGCTGATTTAGGGCCTGCTATAACTTTTCCCGATCTCAAAGTCACAGCCTTCACCTGTTCTTTGCTATCCCTCCTACCTGGATTTGCTTCCGTATCACTAGGAAGAGTTCCTTGAGGCCTACTAAGTAAGGCACTTGCAATCTGTCCTATCTGAGTTTCCAAGAGTTTCTGACCAGCTTGTAGGTTCTTTAACGCTATCCACACATCATCTGATTTTTCATTAGAAGATTGCCCCGCATGAGCCTGGGGCTGTTGCTGCTGAAATCCAGGAGGCTGATATGATTGCTTTGGAGCATACTGCTGCTGGTAACCTTGATTGAATGACCTTGCTTGTTGCCCCTGAAACTGCTGATAGGGTTGCTGAGGTTGTTGAGCACCTTGGTTGTTGCTCCAGCTGAAGTTAGGATGATTCCTGTTGCTTGGATGATAGGTGGCTGGTACTGGTGCAGCAGGTCTCTGAAAATTACTTACGAACTGTGCTGATTCAGAAGAGATAGCACACTGATTCGTTTCATGTGCGCCCGCACATAGCTCACAAACACTAGCAACCTGCTGAACTCCATAATTAGCAAGAGAATCCACCTTCATCGAAAGAGCCTTCAACTGAGCTGCAATAGCTGAAGCTGTGTCAACTTCAAGAACACCTGCTACCTTACCTTGAGAAAGCCTCTGTGTTGGATTTTGATATTCGTTAGCAGCCATCATCTCAATAAGATCATAAGCTTCCTCATAGCTCTTCACCCACAGAGCTCCACCAGATGCTGCATCTAGCAACGGCCTAGACTGTGCTCCCAACCCATTGTAGAAACCATTAATAACCATCCAATCAGGCATGCCATGATGAGGGCACCTTCGTAGCATCTCCTTATAACGTTCCCAAGCCTCACACAAAGATTCGCCAGATTGTTGTTGAAATTGAGTTAACTGGTTCCTTATTGCTGCAGTTTTCGCCATAGGGAAGAATTTAGTAAGAAACTTCTGAGCAAGATCATCCCATGTAGTAATGGAACCAGCTGGTAGAGAATGTAACCAGCCCTTAGCCTTATCCCTTAAGGAGAATGGGAAAAGCCTCAACTTGATAGCATCATCCGACACACCATTAAATTTGAAAGTGTCGCAGATCTCGATAAAGTCCCGGATGTGCATATTAGGATCCTCTGTCGAAGCACCCCCAAACTGAACCGAATTCTGCATCATCTGAATTGTGCTCGGCTTAATCTCAAAGTTATTCGCTGCAATAGCTGGTCTGACAATACTAGATTGTATGTCAGTAATCTTCGGCTGCGAATAGTCCTTCAAAGCCTTAACTGCTTCTGGTAAATCTGCCATCTCTACAGTAGTTTCAAGTTCCTCTTTCTGATTATCTACTACAAGACCGTCTTCTGCCAGTTTTTCCTTACGAGCCTGCAAACGTGTTCGCATACACGTTCAAGTACCTGAAAACACCACGAAACAAACAACTAAGTAAGAAATCCGAGTCAGTGAACGCTAACGACCACTGATGACAAGCACATAAACTAAACAAAACACCGATGATCCCCGGCAGCGGCGCCAAAAACTTGTTAACACAAAATTACGCAAGCGCACGTAGTCACAAGTAATATAATTAAAGTTCGTTCCGCAGAGATCTGGTTAAGTTTAAATCAGTAAATATGCCTATGCAACAATGTTTAGTTTTAATCCACTGCTAAGACAAATAACAAGAATGAGGTTTTAATTATCTAAATTAACTAGGAAGCAAATTTATTAAACTAAGAATAATTAACTAATGAGAATTTAATATGAATTACTTATATGAGATAAAACATGGAATCCTAATTTCATTATCTACTTCACTTAGAGTCGCAGCCTTTAATCAATACATGTGATGGTTTTGATATCTGATCGGATAACACGAAACAAGTAAAAGTTACCTCTCGGTATACTAATACCAAACTACGCATGCATCCACAAAAGAGATAGAAGATGGGTAGACACCAAATATGTTTAGACCCTATATCTCTATAGAATTTGAAAACATAAAGGTTTAAGCACAAGTTATCCACATAGATCACATAGGGTAGCATCATATCTCTATGTATGCCACAAATCATGATAATAATATCAACCTATCGTATGCTAGCATGGCAAGTTCTAAATCTCAAGATCCACTCTCGTTTAGCAAGAGATTAACAAATTAGATGTTCGCGACGCATCTAAATACATGTAACACAACCATACAAGGATATCAAGAATTCACCACACGTAAATCTTTAAAGCATTTAAACTACTAAGCTACATAGATAAATCCATTAGGATCCCATGACAACGATTAGTTCATAATTGAACTGTTCGTCACCATGGGATTAGATGAAAACATGGTATTAAACAAGATATAAAATAAAGAAGCAATAATATTAATAAAAACAAGAGTTGAGAAAACAAATCTATTATCCAAAGTATACAAATGATGAAGTAGATCTAGATCTTGCTTGTCACCGAGCTTGAATCCTTCTCCACTCTTCTCTCTTGCAATTCTACGTTACAATAATAAAAATCTGATACAAATTACAAGGTATGATGTGTTTATATAGGCACTACAAGTCTTGCCCAGCAAGAAAATACAAAAACAGAATTATAATAGAATTTTACGTTTCCTAATTTGATTATGTTTTGTAAGGAAAATTCGTGGCTGACTTTTCTTCAGATTTTCTGGAACTTTCCCCACGTAATTGGACCTCTGGACTATCTTAGAATGATAGAAAATCTCGTTATCTTCGCGTGGACTGCTTGCGGGCCTCAAACGGACTTCTAGAACTCAAGATATGGCCAAAATAGTGTAAACTGTGCAACCCTTCTCGAAAATCCGAATTTTAATCAATTAATTCCCAAAAAATTATACAAGCATCCACCTTAGTCAACATTCTCGTAATCCTGCACAACTAAGCAAAACACATCAAATCTACAACAACTTGAGTCCAAGACAATCAATTTAAGCCGAAATTAAGCGATCCAAGTTGATATAAAATCCACTTATCAATAAGCTCTCAATTTTCCATAAACTGCTTCTAATGATATCTTATCAAGATCATTAGCTTCCTCAATTGCAGATATCTTCTCATTGTAGAAATCAGGAAGAGCTTTCATGAACTTCGTATTCATATCCTCCAAGTCATAATATTTACCATGCATGGCCATCTCATTGATGAGTTTAGTAAACCTATCAAAGGTGTCAGTAAGTGACTCACCAGACTTGGATTCAAAGTACTCATACTGTTGTATGAGAAGTGTCCTCATATTCTTCCTGACAGGTTTCGTTCCTTCATAGTGAACCTTTAGATTGTCCCATATCTCCTTAGCAGTTTTACACGAGAGAACATAGTTAGTGAGAACAGAATCAAGACTGTTGAATAGTCTGTTTCTCACTTTAGCATCCTTAAGAACGTTCTCCTTTTCCTTATCTGTCCATTCAGATTTAGGCTTCTCTGCTGTATGTTCTGGAACAACTTTTCCTTCGACAGTTGCTTGAGGAACAAGCCTTGTTGGAACAAAAGGCCCATCTCTGATTCTGTCAAGATAATCAGGATCTGTTGCTTCCAAGTGATGCAACATCTTCACTTCCCATAGAGTATATTCGTTTCTCTTGAGCATATGGATCTTAGTATTACCATCCTTGTAACCAGACATGATTGAAGATCTTTATGATTATTCGAAATCAACCTGCTCTGATACCAATTGTTAACTCGAATAACTTGTAGAAGGGGGGTTGAATACAAGTTATGTAATCGTGTCTGATTTTTGCTTGATTATATGAACAAGAATAAACGAATGAATCAAACTTTTTTTGTATTAAAATAATCAAATACAAACTCTACCAAAGGTGTACAATACCTTTAGCAGCTGCTTACAATACAAATCTCTCTCTCTCTGTTTGTTTCGAACTCTCGAATACAAATCTTACGAACTCACTTGCTCACACACACCTTTTTTACAATGATATAGAGAGAGTATTTATATTGCTACCTATCAACTAATAACAGAATTATAATCTATCTATGACAATGTTCTACCGTCCAGTTGATAGTTTCCATCAATAGAGAATTCGTTTCCTTCACGATATCTTCTTGCTTATTTTCCAAAACAAAGATCCTGTTTTATAGCACTTGCCAGTTTCTGTAGCATCCATAATGACATCATCAGTAACACGACTGACATCATCAGTAACACGACTGATATCAGGATTTCCAAGTGCATCAGGATCTGATTATCCCATCAGTATTTGATCAGGATCTGACTTACTGTATCAGGATCTGCTTCTCTGTTCCTGACATGTAGTCCCCGATACACTGTTCCTGACTTGTAGTCTCTGACACACTGTTCTATAGATTACTGTTTAACACATATATCCTATACAAAGTGCTAAATCCTTTATAAAATCAGGATATACAAGAAGTATTAGCAAAATTCTATTCTTAACATCACAACTTATGAATTATTTCTAACAGGATGGATGCGGGCAGTGCGGGTGCCTTCCTTGACATGTTGCTGAATAGCTGGCACTGATGGCATTTTTTAGCGAAGTCTTTGAAATCTTTATGCATGCTTGGCCAATAGTATCCTTGTCTGAGGATCTTGTGTGCTAAGGCTTTGCCCGCCATGTGGTCACCGCAGATGCCCTCATGCACCTCTCTCATGCAGTAGAGGGCTTCTTCGTTGTCGATGCACTTAAGGATTGGAGAGTCAAAGCTCCGCTTGTAGAGGGTTCCGTCTTGTAGGAAGTATTTTGTTGCTTGGGATTTCAGGAGCTTTGCCTTAGTAGCATCCTCAGGGAGGGTTCCGCTTTCGAGGTAGCGGATGAATGGAGTCAGCCATGTGTCTGCGGGTGTGTCGAGTTCCATGATTTCTTTTACATTTGTGCTAGGCTCTTGGAGCTCTTTGAAGTACACCGCATTTTCGTCTGCGTTTTCGCCCTTTGTGAGTTTGGACAGCATGTCCGCCATGAAATTATCCTCCCTGTCTATTTGTTGGAGATTATGCTCTTCGAAGCCCGCCAGGGCTGTTTTTACCAGGTCCTGGTACTTGTTCAGAGTTTCATCTTTGGTGGCATAATCTCCAGATGTTTGTCTTACGACCAGCTGCGAGTCGCTATAGATGGGAATTTTCTTGACTTGGAGACTTTTTGCCAAGGAGAGACCCGCTAGGAGTGCTTCGTATTCGGCCTGGTTGTTTGTGGCCTTGAATCCGAGTGTGATTGCTTGCTTCACTTGGAAATTCTCGGGGCTTGTCAGGATAAGACCTGCGCCGCAGCGGGTATTGGTTGTGAAACCGTCGACGTGTAATTTCAAGTATTCGCCCGCTTCCGGTTCTGAGACTGTCGGCACTACCTCAGTTGTTGTAAACGAGCATTCTGTTACAAAGTCCGCTAGGGCCTGTGCTCTAATTGTGGTCCTAGGCACATAGACAAGGTTGTACTGGCTTAGTTCCACCGTCCAGTTGATCAATCGTCCCGACAAATCGGGCTTATGAATTATTTTCCTGAGCGGTTGATCTGTGATTATTCTGATTTCCTAGCCTAGGAAGTAGTGGCGGAGTTTGCGGCTTGCCATGACAAGTGCTAAGGCCATTTTTTGAATGTTGGGGTAGCGGGTCTCCGCATCTTTGAGTACTTAGATCACATAATAGATGGGCCTTTGTTCATTGTTCTCCTCTTTGACTAAGACCGCTCCTACTGCTTTGTCAGATGCGGATAGGTAGAGCGACAGCGGTTCGGAAGGTGCTGCTACTGCGAGCAGCGGTGCCGAAGATAAGTATTCTTTTAAGTCCTGAAATGCTTTCTGGCACTCGTCCGTCCATGAGATGGTTTTGGTGGTTTTAGCTCCTTTCAGAGTGTCGAAGAAGGGTAGGCACCTGTCTGCTAGTTTAGAAATGAATCTGCGTAGGGCGGCCAATCTTCCCGTGAGCTTTTGAATTTCTTTGAGTGTTCGTGGCGGTTGCATTTCCGCTATAGCCTTTATCTTTTCAGGGTTGGCCTCTATGCCTTCTTTTAAGTCGTCAAGATGTGATGCGGTGAGAAGTGATTTGACAATGAGGTCGTCCACATACACTTCCATGTTTCTGCCCAGTTGCTTGCCAAAGATTTTGTTCATGACCCGTTGGAAAGTGGCCCCAGCGTTTATTAGGCCGAAAAGCATGACCTTGTAGCAATAGACGGCTCTGTGAGTGACAAAGGTCGTCTTTTCCCTGTCTTCCGGGGACATTTTAATCTGGTTGTACCCTGAGAAGGCATCCATGAAGCTCAGCATTAGGTGGCCCGCTGTGGCGTCAATGAGTTGGTCTATGGAGGGTAGCGGGTAGGGATCTTTAGGACATGCGGCGTTCAGATCTGTGTAGTCGACGCACATTCGCCACTTGCCGTTGGCTTTTTTTACTAGGACTACATTGGCGACCCATTTCGGGTAAGTGACTTCGCAGATTAAATCCGCGTCAAGGAGCGTGTCTATTTCAGCGTCGATGGCCTGTTGTCTTTCTGGCGCTACATATCTTCTTTTTTGGATCTTGGGTGTCTTGTCGGGGTTTACATTGAGCTTGTGCACCGCCAGGGATTCATCTAGGCCCAGCATATCTTTGGGGCTCCATGCGAAGACATCGGCATACTGCCGTAGGAGGTCTGTTAAGTCTTTCTTGAGAATGGGATCGAGCCCCGCTCCAATACTGACACATTTCTTAGGATCATCTGGAGAAATTTGGACTTTCTCCGTGGGAACGGCGGGTGTTACTGCTGGCTTTTCCTCTCTTTTTAAACATTTTTTTAGGTTGGCGTCCATGCGGGATGTTTCTTCTGTTTCCGGGCTATGTTCATCAACGAGTTGTACCTCTTTTCTTTTCTTGTTGTTGGCACGCTGATGCTCCGCGTGCCTTCTTCTTTTTTCTTTCTTTTTCTGGGCGGCCTGTTCCTTGCGGATATTGTTGGGCTCGGTGGCGGCCATAGTCAGGGCGATGCCGTAGCACTTCTTTGAGGTTTCGGAGTCTCCCTTTATTTCTCCTACCCCGTTGAGAGTGGGGAATTTGATTTTGAGATGAGGGGTGGAGGTGACCGCTTTGAGAAGGTTGAGAGTTGGTCGTCCCAGAATCATGTTGTATGAGGAAGTGGTGTTGATGATGTAGAACTTGACTAGGCGGCAAACCTGCCTTGGTGAGGAGCCGAAATATACTGGTAGGCGGGCGATGCCCGCGATGGGAACATCATTGTGGTCGAAGCCGTAAAGGGGTGTTTCTTCCGGGTGCTCTTCGAGCTTGTAGTTGTCATCCAGTTTCAGGCGGTCCCAAGTATGTTTGAAGCAGATATCGATAGAGGAGCTTTTGTCGACTAATATCCGCTTGACTTCATTATTTACTACGTCCAAAGAGACGACGAGAGCCTCAGTATGGTCGGGGTTGGTTCCTTCATAATCCACGTCGGTGAAGGTGATGATGTTAGGAGGCCCTGTCTGGATGGTGTGGACTTCGCGTTCAACTCTGGGCGGGGACGTGTGTCCACCGAAAACAGTATTGACGACATTTTTCTCGCCTTGTCGTGAGGTTGATGGATCTTGTACATGTCTAGGTAGGTACTGACTCAGGTTGCCCAACTTCAGTTGCCTTTTTAGGAAGTATTTTAGGGCATAGCAGCTTTCGGTTGTATGCCCATGAGTGGAGTGGTGGTCACAGTGTTTGTTCCGGGGACGGTCGTCCGGGTTCGTTAACATTGGCGGTGGCGGAAGGTAGAAAGGTTTTCCCTTGATTTCTTTCAAGATCTCGGCGCGGGGCATTGTAAACCGCGTCCACTCAGGTTCTGGGCGCCTGTCGGGTCTGGCCGCGGGTGTGGGTCCGATCCTTTCTCTTACGGGGACGTATGGTTGTTCTTGTTTGGGTGCGAGAGCAGGAGCCCCATGGGTGGTTTGTACTTATAGTGGAGCAGGAGTGGTTTTCTAGTAGGAGGTGAATCTTTCCCTCTGAAAGTAAGGTTGTCTCTGTGGTGGTGGCACTCTTGATTGTTTAAGTACATTTAATGATTTGATTTCATTAATGGCTTGGGCTGCAAGGTCGTAAGCCTTGGCGAGTGTTATAGGCTTGGCTTCCATTAACTTGCAAACATATTTCTCACATTCGTAGGGGTTAAGGCCTCTTCTTAGGTGTACCAAAGCCTCAGTTTCATTGACGCATACCACCTTGTTCACCGCTTCTTTAAAGCGGTCAATAAATTGTTGGAGTGTTTCTCCGTTTCTCTGAGCGATTGTCTCGAGGAATACAGTGTGCACCTCGTGTTGTTGATTTGCCTTGAACTTGTTGAGGAAAAGTTGCTTGAATTCCCTCCAACTGTCTACGGACCAGCTTGGTAAGCGACAGAACCACCTTTGCGCCCCGCTTCGGAGGGATGCTGCGAAGAAGCGGCAGCGGGTTAGGTCATTATATTCGTGGTGGAGGGCTAGCTGGTCGAAGTAGTTCAAATGTTCCTCGGGG
Organism: Saposhnikovia divaricata; assembly: GCA_036435485.1. Classification (NCBI taxonomy): domain Eukaryota; kingdom Viridiplantae; phylum Streptophyta; class Magnoliopsida; order Apiales; family Apiaceae; genus Saposhnikovia; species Saposhnikovia divaricata. The sequence continues at coordinate 49,063,531 of CM071600.1, forward strand.
TCTCCCATTCCGTCGAAGGGGTTGAAGCTGTAATGCTTGATGTTTTTCTGTTTGTGCTCGGATTCGAGTCTTTGGGTGAAAGGCGATACTCCTAATTTTGGCTCGTTTGGGCCTTCGAACTTTTTCTTGAATTCCATGAGACTGTGGAGCATGTCCGCGGTAGTGGGATGCGCGCTGCCAGCCTCGGGTGCGGGGCTGGGCGATCTATCTCTATGGGCCTGCCTTTCGTATTCTTGCATGGCTTTCTCGTAGGCGGCTTTCTTTTCTTCGATTGTTTTTCTTAGGTCCCGCTCTCTGCGGTTATGTTCCCACATTTTAGGCTTGTGCTGTTTTCCACCGTGGTCTTTGTGGTTGGTGTTTTGGGAGGGCCCGAGCCGTGAGAATGCGGAGTTTGCCCTTCGCGGGCGACTGTTGGCCTCGCTGCGGTCATCCGCTATGATGATTTGTGACCCGCGTTGCTCTTAGTTGCGGGGAGGGATTTGTGGGCGCGGTAGCTTGGCGGCGACTTGCATGAGAAAGTCGACTTGTTGTTGGTTGAAGCCAGTTAGGTCAAGGTTCATCGGTTGCTCTTGATTTTGCGGGTTCGGGTTTGTTTGTTTCTAGCGGTTAGTCTCTTCTCCCAAGATAAGTGGGATTTCTCCGTCGCGCTGCTCGCCGTTATTGTGTTGTTCTGGGTTATCGTTGGGGTTGACTTGGGAACGGGTAGTTACTGGAATGGTGACCTTTTTTTTAGGTTTTGGTAGGAGATGTCGGATGTGATTGTAGCTTTTTGGTTAGAACAGACGGAGGGTTTTTTCTAAAAGAAAGATAAAACCCCCTCCTTCTAGCGCCAAATGATAATGCCCAGGGCCGGATATCGGCTCCGATCACCGCGTTTCACTGTTCCGGAGGTGACATCACCTAAGTTGGGTTCATGCAAAACAATGCTTGACCGGTGGTGGTGGCCGTCAAGCACCTCCGGTGTGAAAATAAGTAATCGGAATAATGATAACCACGCAGGTGAGTAATATCGAAATGTAAGGTGGGGATTTGTGAGGTGTTTGGGAGTGTTTGCTTAGAGCGTTTATGTATTCTGTCTGTGAGTGTGTGTGTGTGTGTGTGTGAATTGCTCTTGTGTATGTGAAAAATTGTATATCTCCGAAGTTGTATGTGAATGAATGAGGTGCAAGAAGCTTATTTATAGGCAGAAACCTTCCGACAACTGTGGTGCACGTGTCAGTACGGCTCCGCAGTTGTCGGCCTGGCTTTACCTGACTCAACCGTAAAGTTGTCCTTTTGCGGGCGTCCCGCCGCCGGGTACATGGATGGGATGTCCGCCGCGGCGGCTGGTTTAGCTTTGCTGTCCCCTGTGCAGCTTTTGTCAGCGGCTGGGGGGCGACTTTGTTTGCTCTGTTGTCAGTCTCTGCTGTGTTGACATCTGTCAGGGGAGTCTCTGAGGGTGATCCCAAGCGTGTCGTCCCCGCGGGCGGGGAGTACTGTTGCGACCGGACGCGCGGCGTCAGCCGCCGCCGCCGCTGGGAGCGGGTACCTATCAATACGTCCTTGGAATAATAAATTATTAATTATATTATTTTTTGATTAGTCATGTGGTTTGTAATTTTTTGAAATGATGAAAACAAATACAATTATCAAATATTTTGTTACAGAAGATTTCTCGGCATTGCCTCCGGCGATACCTCGGTTTTTATATTAAAAAAATCAAAGTAATATATATATACTATATTTTAGTAACTTGTTCTTTTAATTTTTTACAAATATTTGAAAATGCATGAAAATGATAAATGATAAACCTATCTCAATCATTCCCACACACCAAGAAAATTTAAACCTTGATAGTAGATAATAGATGGTAAGAAAATGATAAATGCTTGGAAAGACTTTGCAAAGCATGAAATTCTCGTCCAATAACAGAAATTTAAGCATGAATGTTACTGTTTGAATCATCCAGGAAATTATTATTTTTAGCATACCAACCTACTCCCCAAGAATTATGTAGCTCTTCCAAGAACTCTAATATTTTCTTCAGCTCCTGAGCTCTCAAAAAGCATATGCATAGTGGCGTATGGTCCACAACATAGTTAAGAAACCGAGAAACAGAGCCAAGACTCTGCAATTCACTTATGGTAAAAAGTATTATCTTCCTGAGATGAATTCCAATAAGACAATTATGCTTAATAAGTAGTTGAAATATAGAACTGATTTTCTGAAGGAGTTTTGCACACTCAACGTCATCAGATAACGGCCAGCTATCAGGGCCAAAATTTGTTTTGCAACCTGAATCTTCATCACATTTCCCCTAGATATTGCCCGAAATATTATCATGACCTTCACTCTCAAATCTATCAACCATTTCCTCGTCTTGAATGGCTGAATCCACCATATTTTCTGAGCTATTGTCAACAAAACAGTATGCATCTTCATCCATATCATTACTCTCGTAAGATTCATAAATGGAATTGGGATCTACATGATTAGACTGTTTCTCGAGCATCTTAACTGTAGCAACAACATCCAATGGTTTCCAACCACAACTGAGAAGCATTTGAATCCACTCATCACCTACATTTTGTGGCAAAACTGCCTGCATCTCAGATGACAGCTTGCTTGTGTGCTCCTGCAGAACATGGTGTAGATGTGACTCAGAGTCGCTAAATTTCTCATTGCACGTGCAACACACCCAAAACTTCCACTGTTTTTTAGCTTCAGCAAATGATACAACTTCTGAAAGGACTTCATAAGCCTGTGCATCCTTTAATAAACTAAAATGCGCCTTAATGACGGACACGTTTATCCTTTAATAGTATACACATATACTATGTTTGAGAATGGACCTTCAAGTATGAGGATTGTCCGCATAAAACTAAGTTGTGTCTTAAATTAATGACAGATTAGATCCCAATACATATATTAGGAAGTAGCTTCGTACCAAAACACAATCATTAACAAAGTTTGAGAAATCCGCATAAGAAGAATGATCTCTGTACATAACATCCAGGCCAAAGACATAAGTGTAATTGTACAGGACCGAACCTCAAATCTGCGACCACCTTCCCATGGCTGTATAACTCTGCCCAATTAAAAAGCATATGAAAAGCTATTACAAAAGCGCATATAAAAATGGCTCCTTAACAGCTAGAAATGCTAAACTCTAAATTTCCAATCCAGCACAAGATTATATGATATTGACACAAACACTACAACTTGTTCTTATATTCCTTCACATGGCTTGGCTGTAGAACCCGGGTTAATAGCTTTTTTTAACTGCAATTCCTTCACTCGTGACTCAAAGAATTAGTCATTGTGTATGAACTTCGACATCTTCTCATAAACCTTAAAGACATATTAGATGATCGGCATGAATGGTGCCAAAGTATAATTTGATCTTTTAAGGTATTGAAATCATATTGTTCCGAAACCAAGGAAAACAATAACCAAGCAAACTGTAGCACAATCCTAACATTCGCGGAACTTGAGTTCTCAACAAAAAAAAAATAACACAACACCGTAATTTTTCTACAGCAAAATGAGATAACACCAAAAAGTATATAAGTTGTGTAACTAAAACTAAAACTGTCAACGTAAAACCTAAGGAAAGGACAACTAAAGATACAATGTTGATAACACACGTAAAACCCAAAATATGAAATTACAACAAAAATGCAAATTTACCATACCTTCCAGCTTCGATCGCATCTGCCGCCTCCTCATGAATCCATTATATTGTTTAACGTAGACATATATCAGACCTTTGTTTCAACAGCGAGACTTGCATAGGTCAATGCCCATCACTTAGGACTGCACATGGGTTTAATATAACAAATACTACATAAGAGAAGAAGTCAAAGTATATGCACAGTAACCATTATAAATTTCGTCAAAGCATAGATAATGGTCTTAACAGTATTCACAGTAACTTGTGATCGATAAGCATTATATAATCCATTAATATAGGGATCACCATATTCACATGAAATATAAGCATGTATAGGTAAATTACAATTATTTAATTGACAACCAGTAGATCAAGAGAAATGCAATCCTAAACGACAATTTAACTTACCATTTATAGGTTTATCTCAGTCAATTTAAAAAAAATAATTTGAGAAGCTAATAAACCAAGTACTATTTCTGAAATTACTTCACTTGTTAGGATATACATTCTGAGTACAATTTTTTTTAAAAAAAGTGGTGTATATCTAACATTTAGGATTTACCTCCAATTAGATCATGATATCCAATTTCTCTTTTAACAGCACCCTACAACAAAATGGACAAAATGAGGGTAAACTGTCAAGCCAAGCTTAAAGTTGTATATACAAAGACTTCCATCTTAATTGTTAAAATTTTAACATTCTCTGCATGTCACAAAATTGAAAGGTTCGGTCAGGACAAATAAATTACTAAAACAATTGAAAGCACTCTTGAACCTTTAATCAAACACATAATCTTCAAAAAAATACAACACATCACTGCATCAGATGATGTATCTTTAATAAATGGATTATGTTGGCCTAACTGAATTCTTATAACAAAGTTGATCAGGAGAAATTGATAATATACCTTTCCAACATTTAAAACACTAAACCCTCATAAAACACAAACATACATAATTCGAGAGATAAATTATCTTCAATTAAACACTTAAACCTGAAACAACCATCACAATTCATTTATGCATTTCATCAAACACGTGAGGGATTTATATTAACTATAACATATCAATTAAAACTGTTAAAAATTGAAGAATTGATCTATTGAAAGAATAGATAGGAATACCTCTAACCATTTGTATATTCAATTCATTAATCACCACCATCTGAAATAATAAAACAATCATCGTTAGTTTATGATTTCAGTTGATAAATGAGAGAAAGCAATAGAGAGAGTATGAAAGAGAGGAATAAGAGATAAGAGAAATAATTAAATTTAAGATGTTGAATATATGAATAGGCGGCTGAATACAAATTTTAAATTGTAATTTTGAAATTCAAATTGAAGATCAGTGTGTAGATGTGTGCGTAAGTTTGGGGAAAATGATGTTGGGTTTCAAACAATCAAACGCAGCGAAAAACGCGAAAAAATAAAAACCAAATTGAAACCCACCGCTAGGATCCATGCGAGAATTGTATATTTAATTCGTAGTTCACAGAAATCAGTACCTTTAAAAAGCTTTTCGAGGTCTGAGATTGTAGGAATGATGTTCGATCACCACGTATCCCGCACGAGCGATGTACGTCTCTATCGGTATCCACAGGAATGAATTATCGAAGGTATATGTGTACTAGCACCACTGATCCGTTCTTGCTCTCACTCTCTCTCTCTTTACAGCTAGGGTTTTTATAAAACGTAAAACCTAATATGAAATCATAATTTCATTATATAGGAGAAGAGCAAAAAACGAATCCTAAGTCTAGTATAAATCAGAATTTTGACAAATCCAAAATTCTATCTTTTTAATACTTTAAGTCCAACTTAAAGTCTTAATAAAATAATTTCAGATTTTATCCTAATTTAAATTAGAGTTTTATCAAATCCGAAAATCGTATTTTAAAGCTTATTAAGTCTGACTTAAAGTCTTTAATAAATCTGATTTCGAATTTGATTTATTTATAAATTCAAAATTCAATATTTTAATTAATTAAGTCAAACTTAATTTAATTAAATAATTTTGAATTATATTTGATTTAAATTAAATCTGAATTTAATTTAAATAATCCTTCATTTATTCTTTTGTGTGACCCTATAGGTTATTATTATATTGGCAACAATTTTATTTAATAAATAAAATCGTAAACAATGAGTGGCATCTAGTAATACATCATTGTTACCCAAATAATAATAATTAAATCGGTGAATCGATTTCGCCTTTCGTGAACAATGTACAATGTAATATAATCTCTTTAACCTTGATATTATAGATTAAACTAGAGGCATGGAATGTGTCATCCTCGTCATAATTTAATCTTTATTTTCTTGATCGATGAGTAGACTATTCAAACAAATCATTATTTGAGCACGACCATGCATTTCATAGTCTCACTCAAACAAGAGGCCGATAATATCACTCATATATATTTATATATATTAAGGAGGGTTAAATTCCATCTAGATCATTCACATTTCTCATACGATTCATAATATACCCAAGACCATCTTTATCATTACCCGATTAAAGATAACTTTTGATAGAATCAAAATATATTAATTCTCATATAGAAATGTAATGAGTTCAGGTCTAAGGATCATTACATCATTATCACATTGAGATTCATAATGACACATTTATTCATTCCATGTCGAATCTCATAGTGGGTCTATCCAGTACATCGTACTCATACATGTACCTATGCATTGACTTTAGTATCATCATACTTATGATCAATGAGAAGTGATCATAAGTCAATCAACATACTAGTCTCGATGTATTATTATTGTCCCAATAACAATAGTACTTGACTAGGGATATTCAAGATTATTATACTGTATATTATCTCATAATTATATAGTTCGTATCAATAATCTAGGGACATTTATTATACTAACAATTATATCGCAGTAAATACTAAGCATAATAAAACATCAATATAATCAAAATAGAACATAAATGTCAATGACGAACTTTAACTAAAATGAAATGTATTGCCTCTAAGGCACCTACACTAACAAATGAAAGCTTGTCACAGAAGATGAGCAACCATTTAATCCTGTATACCTAAAAAAAGTTCAAAGTCAACTGGTCAAATGGCAATGGATTGTGGATACGAAAAATGTATAAGGGTAATATGGTAAAAGAGTGGGGAAAAAGCCTTCAGGCTTTATCATTTAAGTAGATATCGATGGAGAAATGGGCATGAGAAGAGATTAAAATTATCTATTTCAATATTAATATTTTGTTTCATTTCACAAATACAAAGAATAAAAGTTATTTTTACACGTAAAAGAATGTTGTCAATAAAAATATAATTTAATAAAGAAATATTGAATTATAAACACATGATATTATAAATAGATTTTCAATGTCATACCACCTCAATATTATTTTAAATATTTAGAATATCTCCAATAAAAAAAGTTCTCAACTAAAAATTCATTTAACATGTCATAAATGAAAAAAGTAGAGATTTTGTAAAAAAAAAAAAAAATGCACAAGATTCCTCTTAGCAATAATTTTAGCTAACCTCTAAGGAACTAACATGATTTGTAGCAATATGAGACATCATTATTATCGTATCAAAATAACATATATTCTATTTATAATAATTTGAAATAATAATAACAAATTATTTTTAAAATATAACTCATTAGAGCTACTTCATTGAGCACATGTTTCAACAAATTATAAATAATTATTTATTTATATTATTTTAATCAATAATTTTAATGAAGAGATGCTCTTATATAATTTCGCAAATTGAAACGGTGTTTTTTTCAGTTGGAATGTGATCAGAAGGATAGTCAGAGATTGTAATATCCCGTTATTTTAGAATAATAATAATAATAAAAGAATAATAAAAAAAGAATGAATAAAAAATTACTAAAAAGTTAGGTATTAAAATTGAATTTGAAGATATTAGTCTAAAATATAGATGAGATTCTAAAACTAGGATAATTAGTAAAATTGGAATTAGAGTTTTAAAATATATACTAGATTAATTCTTATTTAGAGCATTAATTTCTTTTTGTACAAGTTAGTTAATCAAAGATAAGATTTGTTATTGTGGGAAAGAAGCGTGAGAAAATTTTAGAAGATTAATATCATAAATAGGATATTTTATTTTAAGAATTACTTGGGGAGGTTGTAAAATTATTAGGATCAATTTTTAGAATTACCTTATTTAATTAGGGTTTGTAAGACATTATAAATACATCATATTCTCCTTCTCCATCTTTTATAACAAAATTCGTAGGTCTCCTTCACACATAATTCAGCAGTTTTGTAAAATTCGTAGAAAATTCATCGTAAGTCGGAATTCGTTGATTCTGGACTTTTCGGAAAGATATTTTCATGCTCTACAACTTTCGTGTTTTGAGTTTTCCAAGAAAACATCGTTTAGAGGGTCAAAAAGGTTAAATACAGATCTGATCAGAATTGTAATCATGGAGTCTTTCAAGATTTTAGATGTTTTGCTTCTGAGGGGTTGCTACATGCGTTCTTATGTGATTATGTGAATTCTTGATTTGCGTAATTGAGGTAAGTAACTATTCGTTGCTCCGTATATTGTAAGTATTTATACGTTGCTCCGTATTGATGTGAAACGTGCTCTATGTTTATTGATTATATGTTATCAAGTATTTGGTAACTAATTTTTCGTACCTTTGCTCCGTATTAATGTGGAACGTGCTTTATATTGTTTGATTACATGTTCTCGAATATGTGTTTAAGTTATCGTAAATATGATTTTGACATGTGACTAATAAGATATTAATTTTTCAGAAATCCCCAGTCTAAGTCATGTATAAGAATAAGATTCCGATCACTGGATAGTGTGATACATAGAACTAGTTTGCGCACGTTCCGGAACACATCGATACCTTGTCAAGATTCGGTTTCACTTGACGAGGGACGTAAACTAGCCCCCCATCGAATAAGAATAAGATCCCGGTCACTTGGAAAAGTGTGGCATAAGGTATAAGATGCCGGTCACTGGCAAAGTGTGGCGTAAGGTGTGATTTAGGACTGTGGGAATTAAAAGTAAAAGATATAAGATTAAGACTTATTTATTTGATTCAGAATTTAGATTATGTGAGTTATTGAAAATATTGTGTACATTGATTTGATATTTGTTATAGAATATATTGTGTGAATTTTTGTCGTAATTGTTATTGAGTATGTTGTGTGAAACTATGTGATAGATGTTATGTGCTACATGTGAAAATCGTGTTTTTTTGAAAAATATAATTTTGAGCCGTTAGATCGATTGGTTACTTGCTGGGCTGTATAGCTCATTACTTACAATTTTCAGGTTCGGTGTAAGATCGAGTGGGATAGCATTGGATTTCAAGGCTCTTAGATTCGGAGTAAATTGTCATCATTAGCTGCGCTTTTGTAATAGTTATCTTTGTAATAGAATTTTTGATTAATAAAATGTACTTTATGTTAGTTTTCAATTTAGAATTAATAGTCCGAAAAGTCGGGCTGTTACAGTTGGTATCAGAGCGGGCTGTCCTTCGGAGTGTGTTAGGTATGGGACTAGTACATTCCCTAGGATGCGATCCTATAGACTATCGTTCGGGAGTAGACATTTAGAATAGATGTGTCACAAACTTTTTGGAGTTTAGGATTGTTGAAGAATTTGGGGACCAAATTCTTTTTATGGAGGGTAGTGTGTAATATCCCGTTATTTTAGAATAATAATAATAATAAAAGAATAATAAAAAAAGAATGAATAAAAAATTACTAAAAAGTTAGGTATTAAAATTGAATTTGAAGATATTAGTCTAAAATATAGATGAGATTCTAAAACTAGGATAATTAGTAAAATTGGAATTAGAGTTTTAAAATATATACTAGATTAATTCTTATTTAGAGCATTAATTTCTTTTTGTACAAGTTAGTTAATCAAAGATAAGATTTGTTATTGTGGGAAAGAAGCGTGAGAAAATTTTAGAAGATTAATATCATAAATAGGATATTTTATTTTAAGAATTACTTGGGGAGGTTGTAAAATTATTAGGATCAATTTTTAGAATTACCTTATTTAATTAGGGTTTGTAAGACATTATAAATACATCATATTCTCCTTCTCCATCTTTTATAACAAAATTCGTAGGTCTCCTTCACACATAATTCAGCAGTTTTGTAAAATTCGTAGAAAATTCATCGTAAGTCGGAATTCGTTGATTCTGGACTTTTCGGAAAGATATTTTCATGCTCTACAACTTTCGTGTTTTGAGTTTTCCAAGAAAACATCGTTTAGAGGGTCAAAAAGGTTAAATACAGATCTGATCAGAATTGTAATCATGGAGTCTTTCAAGATTTTAGATGTTTTGCTTCTGAGGGGTTGCTACATGCGTTCTTATGTGATTATGTGAATTCTTGATTTGCGTAATTGAGGTAAGTAACTATTCGTTGCTCCGTATATTGTAAGTATTTATACGTTGCTCCGTATTGATGTGAAACGTGCTCTATGTTTATTGATTATATGTTATCAAGTATTTGGTAACTAATTTTTCGTACCTTTGCTCCGTATTAATGTGGAACGTGCTTTATATTGTTTGATTACATGTTCTCGAATATGTGTTTAAGTTATCGTAAATATGATTTTGACATGTGACTAATAAGATATTAATTTTTCAGAAATCCCCAGTCTAAGTCATGTATAAGAATAAGATTCCGATCACTGGATAGTGTGATACATAGAACTAGTTTGCGCACGTTCCGGAACACATCGATACCTTGTCAAGATTCGGTTTCACTTGACGAGGGACGTAAACTAGCCCCCCATCGAATAAGAATAAGATCCCGGTCACTTGGAAAAGTGTGGCATAAGGTATAAGATGCCGGTCACTGGCAAAGTGTGGCGTAAGGTGTGATTTAGGACTGTGGGAATTAAAAGTAAAAGATATAAGATTAAGACTTATTTATTTGATTCAGAATTTAGATTATGTGAGTTATTGAAAATATTGTGTACATTGATTTGATATTTGTTATAGAATATATTGTGTGAATTTTTGTCGTAATTGTTATTGAGTATGTTGTGTGAAACTATGTGATAGATGTTATGTGCTACATGTGAAAATCGTGTTTTTTTGAAAAATATAATTTTGAGCCGTTAGATCGATTGGTTACTTGCTGGGCTGTATAGCTCATTACTTACAATTTTCAGGTTCGGTGTAAGATCGAGTGGGATAGCATTGGATTTCAAGGCTCTTAGATTCGGAGTAAATTGTCATCATTAGCTGCGCTTTTGTAATAGTTATCTTTGTAATAGAATTTTTGATTAATAAAATGTACTTTATGTTAGTTTTCAATTTAGAATTAATAGTCCGAAAAGTCGGGCTGTTACAGTTGGTATCAGAGCGGGCTGTCCTTCGGAGTGTGTTAGGTATGGGACTAGTACATTCCCTAGGATGCGATCCTATAGACTATCGTTCGGGAGTAGACATTTAGAATAGATGTGTCACAAACTTTTTGGAGTTTAGGATTGTTGAAGAATTTGGGGACCAAATTCTTTTTAAGGAGGGTAGTGTGTAATATCCCGTTATTTTAGAATAATAATAATAATAATAAAAGAATAATAAAAAAAGAATGAATAAAAAATTACTAAAAAGTTAGGTATTAAAATTGAATTTGAAGATATTAGTCTAAAATATAGATGAGATTCTAAAACTAGGATAATTAGTAAAATTGGAATTAGAGTTTTAAAATATATACTAGATTAATTCTTATTTAGAGCATTAATTTCTTTTTGTACAAGTTAGTTAATCAAAGATAAGATTTGTTATTGTGGGAAAGAAGCGTGAGAAAATTTTAGAAGATTAATATCATAAATAGGATATTTTATTTTAAGAATTACTTGGGGAGGTTGTAAAATTATTAGGATCAATTTTTAGAATTACCTTATTTAATTAGGGTTTGTAAGACATTATAAATACATCATATTCTCCTTCTCCATCTTTTATAACAAAATTCGTAGGTCTCCTTCACACATAATTCAGCAGTTTTGTAAAATTCGTAGAAAATTCATCGTAAGTCGGAATTCGTTGATTCTGGACTTTTCGGAAAGATATTTTCATGCTCTACAACTTTCGTGTTTTGAGTTTTCCAAGAAAACATCGTTTAGAGGGTCAAAAAGGTTAAATACAGATCTGATCAGAATTGTAATCATGGAGTCTTTCAAGATTTTAGATGTTTTGCTTCTGAGGGGTTGCTACATGCGTTCTTATGTGATTATGTGAATTCTTGATTTGCGTAATTGAGGTAAGTAACTATTCGTTGCTCCGTATATTGTAAGTATTTATACGTTGCTCCGTATTGATGTGAAACGTGCTCTATGTTTATTGATTATATGTTATCAAGTATTTGGTAACTAATTTTTCGTACCTTTGCTCCGTATTAATGTGGAACGTGCTTTATATTGTTTGATTACATGTTCTCGAATATGTGTTTAAGTTATCGTAAATATGATTTTGACATGTGACTAATAAGATATTAATTTTTCAGAAATCCCCAGTCTAAGTCATGTATAAGAATAAGATTCCGATCACTGGATAGTGTGATACATAGAACTAGTTTGCGCACGTTCCGGAACACATCGATACCTTGTCAAGATTCGGTTTCACTTGACGAGGGACGTAAACTAGCCCCCCATCGAATAAGAATAAGATCCCGGTCACTTGGAAAAGTGTGGCATAAGGTATAAGATGCCGGTCACTGGCAAAGTGTGGCGTAAGGTGTGATTTAGGACTGTGGGAATTAAAAGTAAAAGATATAAGATTAAGACTTATTTATTTGATTCAGAATTTAGATTATGTGAGTTATTGAAAATATTGTGTACATTGATTTGATATTTGTTATAGAATATATTGTGTGAATTTTTGTCGTAATTGTTATTGAGTATGTTGTGTGAAACTATGTGATAGATGTTATGTGCTACATGTGAAAATCGTGTTTTTTTGAAAAATATAATTTTGAGCCGTTAGATCGATTGGTTACTTGCTGGGCTGTATAGCTCATTACTTACAATTTTCAGGTTCGGTGTAAGATCGAGTGGGATAGCATTGGATTTCAAGGCTCTTAGATTCGGAGTAAATTGTCATCATTAGCTGCGCTTTTGTAATAGTTATCTTTGTAATAGAATTTTTGATTAATAAAATGTACTTTATGTTAGTTTTCAATTTAGAATTAATAGTCCGAAAAGTCGGGCTGTTACAGAGATACAATTTTTGTTATTCAGTATATAAAATTTAACAAAATTATAATTTTATTTTATTGTTATCCAACCCACACAACCTTGGTTTAGCAAAGCCCATTTGTGGTGCGATCACCCGGCCCAGTGCTAGGTGAGCATACATAATTTGACCTTTTTTTGGGAGGATTTTTTTCCGAGATAAACTTATTTTAAGACAAGAGATTCCTAATTTTTTTCTTAAAAAAATTAACTTTTTTTTGCAAATTATAAAATCTGAAATATACATTAAATACATATATAAAAAAAATTATCAAAATATGAAATTTTTACCCGAAAATAAGTCCATAAAAACTTAAATAAAACTGAGCCAAACTGGCTCATTATATAATTTGAAATTAACTTATTGGCAACAACATTGTGTGGCAAAAAAAAAAAAAATTATTGGCCACACAGCAACGTAATTTCGAGTTGTGCACTTAGACATCTTAATTTAACTAAATTATAATCGGTGATATTTTAAAAATTATTCAATAATAATAAATAGGATAATTAAATAATTTTATATTTTAGATTGAAATTTTAAAAAATTAAAATTAATATAAGTACATGCATTATTTTATATATTGCAATAAAATAAATATTTATAAAATTCATTTAATTAAATATTTTATTATATACATTATATATGTTATGCGATAGTATTATTGATGAACTTAGAAAAATAAAAAATTGGTTCAAATTTTAGTTAATAAGTTTTTTTATAAAAGTTATAAATTACATTAATAAATTTAAAATACAATAACTGAAAATGGGTAAAAATGGATTTTGTATAAACCAAAATATGAATACTAAATTTTATAATACATAGTTTATGGATCAAATTAAAATAAAAAAATTTATACGAACATCAACATGGATTCTTATAATTTTAATTAAGAAAAGGAAATCATATATAAACTTAATTAAGTATCTTATAATCATTTCCTACAAAAATTTGTGCGAGTTCAATTCTACTATTTATTATATAATTCTAAATAAATAAATAATGAATACTTTTACTATTCAAAAAAGATAAATATAAGACCAAAAAATTTTCATATAAATTATTTTTTAAATTCATTTGAAAGATTTATTTATCAATATATCTTGTATTTAATAAACATAAAAAATTTATTTAAAATAATTATACAAATTCAAATTTTCTTACAAATATAAATTACAAAATATTTTGATAATTCTAAAAAACATGACAAATAACATAATATTATTATCATTAAAGAATAAGATTTTATTACTAATATATTAGAGATAATATTATTTCACGATCTAGAGACTTTACAAAACGAATAGCAAAAGAAAAAAAGATTTTACAAACTCGTTACGACAAAATTTTCATAAAATTATTTTTGGAAATTTAAATTTAACAAACACAAGAAATAGGTACAAGATGAGGTAGGCAGGTGAGTAGGCATATAAAATCAAAAGTATACATACACAGTCGTATATCTATATGTCTAACCCACACAGCGGCAGCAGCAGCTCCTCCACCACCAACTCAAACAAACGTTCTTCATCTAACGCTGCCGCGCCGTATTTTCCTCCGATGAAGAAAGCTAAGTCTCAGGCTGTCGCTTGTTCGCTCGATTCCAATAAGAACGGTCTCTCACAACACGTTCGATTCGACGAAAACGGCAATATCATCGACGATCCTAACACTAACGACGTCCCTGATCCTTCGCCCTCCGGTATTACGGCTAATTTGGCCAGGAAGAAGGCTACTCCGCCTCAGCCGGCGAAGAAGCTTGTTATTAAGCTTAATAAAGGTTGTTTTTGATTTATTTTGGTTAATTAGTGATTTATTAATGATGTTTGTGGTGTTTAGGGTTGATATTTGGTGATTTGATTGTTGATTTGTGGTTTTGTTGTGTTTGAGTGTGTGATTTGTTGTTTTAGGGTTTGGGGGAATGGAAATGAAGTGTAATTGAGGTTGTGATTCGATGCGGTATAGTTGTGGAGGATGTTCCAGGGTTGAATTGCGGAATTCGTAAATGATTGGGAGTATAATGTGGGGGTACTTATACTATTTTTCGTGTTATGGATAGAGTGTTGTTAATGTTTATTTGGAGATTAATTTTAAATTAAGAGTATGAAATGACAGTGGAAGTGTGAAGGTAGCTCAATTAAGTATATGTGGCAATGAAAACTAATTTATGGTGTTTTAGTAAGAAGAAGCTGTTACTTGGGGAAACTCTAGTGAATTAGTAGTGCTTTTTTAGTGAATTTAATTAGAGTATTAATAAGAACTTCTAGCTTATTGGGGGTGCAGAATGTGTTGCTTTTGATGGTTCAAACGACACTGTTTTCATAACATAAAAGTATCCTGTTTCCTAAATTTGTACGTGTAGTTTGTTTATTGTTTACAGAACTGTAGTTTCCCCCAGGTGAAGAACCGTAACTAATTTTAGACATGGTTAGTGGGTGTTAATAACCCAAGAGTGAATAATTTTGTAGTTGGTTGAATAAACACTAGGAAATTACAGAATTAGTGATGCTGTTTACAGAAAAATCAATTAGAACAAAATATGGTGAAACAAATAAAATATGCGAATCAGTTTTCATCAAAATTAGAAATAGGTGCTTTTGTCTTATCTTTGATATTTTGTTCTTCTCTATTCCTTAGCAAGCTAGTGTTGGTCATAATTATTTCCTCCATCTTATGTAGGCATCTATGGTTGACAGTTTTTAGTTGAATGGATATCACATAAGTGTTGATGTTATGTTAGACATATTAATGGACCTGAGTTAAACCTTTTACGTAGCTACTGTATGTATGTGCACAACTAAAAATTGAAATGACTTTCTCCTCTTTCATGTATTGTATGGATTGTTGAGTTCACATTTCTTTTGCTTGTTTTCTTAAGCTAAACCGACGTTACCTACAAACTTTGAGGAGACGACATGGGAAAAGTTGAAGTCAGCAATTACTGCCATATTCTTAAAGCAACCAGATCCTTGTGATCTGGAGAAGCTCTATCAGGTTGAATTTCTTTAAAAAATTGCTATAAAATTGTTTTTTAATATTATATTTTCATTGTGAAATAATCATTTATGTCATCATCAGGCTGTCAATGACCTTTGCCTGCACAAATTGGGGGGAAGTGTGTATCAGCGAATCGAAAAAGAATGTGAGAAACACATCGCTGCTGCATTGCAATCATTAGTAGGACAGAGTGAAGATCTTGTGGTTTTCCTATCACTTGTTGAAAAATGCTGGCAAGATTTCTGTGATCAGATGTTGATGATCCGAGGCATAGCATTGTATCTTGATCGCACTTATGTGAAACAGACTCCGAATGTGCGTTCATTGTGGGACATGGGTTTGCAGCTGTTTCGCAAACATCTTGCACTAGCTTCAGAAGTTGAACACAAAACTGTATTTGGTCTTCTTAAAATGATAGAGAGCGAGAGGTAAAGTTCTCCAACTTTCAATTCACAGTTACTACTCTATTTTTCACTTATACACCCACCCTCTCCTAAACAGTATAAGAATAAGGAAAGATGCATGCATTGTTAATTAGACATGAACTAGCTTTAATGCTTAAAATTGCTTATTTTTGGAGTGTGAAAGAGATGACTAATGAGACTATTCATTGATGATCTATCTAAACAGTGTTTAAGTTGCCAATTTTGGCAGAAAGCCTAAAACCAGTAGTAATTTAACAGGTTACATGTGTCAATTCTCAGTTTTGAATATTATAAGAAGATTGCTAGATGCCATTAAGAATTTTGACATAAAAACACTAGATTTTGTGGGGTGCACATCTGTGCAGTGTGTCCATACACTGCTATTGCTGACAAAATTCTTGTAAAAATTTTCGCTCCACAGGAAGATTCTATGGTTTCAGACAGAGAACCATTTGTTGAAAGTTTGTGACTTCTGAACAAGTCAATTCATATATATGTGGTGACCAAAATGTCTTCTGTGAATATAGAAGATGAAAAAGGAACAATTCAATTTATGTTACTACTAGGTTAAAAAAAAGAAGTTATCAAGTATGAGAGAAAGCTCTCATCTAGAATTGAAAAATTGTCAGAACGCCTGCTTTAAGGAGGAAAACTAGATTTAGCTTCTTTTGTCCTCTATATTATAATAGTAATCTTCCCTCTTATGGTGTTTCAGACGAGGCGAAGCAGTGGATAGGACTCTCCTTAATCACCTTCTAAAGATGTTCACTGCATTAGGAATTTATTCGGAAAGCTTTGAGAAACCATTCCTTGAAGGCACTTCTGAGTTCTATGCTGCTGAAGGAGTAAAATACATGCAGCAGGCAGATGTTCCCGACTACCTGAAACATGTGGAGGTGTGTGTCTTCTTTGTTGACGCCACCGACACCACCTTATGTGGTTGTCTGAAACTCTAGTTTATTGTTCTCTTTTCTGTGCAATTTATGAATGAAAAGTAGCTTAAACTTTTGGAACATCCATCCATAGATCTAACATTATATGAGGTTAGATTGTATACTGATTTTGAGATTTCTTTTGCTGCAGATAAGGTTGCATGAGGAACATGACAGATGTGTACTTTACTTGGATATTTGTACAAGAAAGCCCCTTGTAGCAACTGCAGAACGCCAACTTCTTGAGCGCCATATTTCTGCAATTCTTGATAAGGTGTGAATCAACCAATAATTTTGACTCCTCATTTCTATTAGTATTTTCTGATTTTTGAAAGTTGCATACAATGTGGTTATCTGTTCTTGATGGCTCCAGGGTTTCACTATGCTGATGGATGGCAGTCGCATTGAGGACCTTCAAAGAATGTACGTGCTTTTCTGCAGAGTTGATGCCCTTGAATCACTAAGGCATGCACTTAACTCGTATATCAGAAAGACTGGACAAGGGATTGTTATGGATGAAGAGAAGGACAAAGATATGGTGTCTTGCCTCTTAGAATTCAAGGCATCTCTTGATACAATATTGGAAGATAGCTTTTCTAAGAATGAAGCGTTTTGCAACACAGTCAAGGATGCATTTGAGCATCTCATTAATCTTCGCCAGGTATTATGTTCTCCCATAACATTTTACCCATTTTTGTGCAAGTATTTTTAATACATGGACATTGTATTTCTCGCTGTTTTTAATACTACATAGACATTCAGGCATCAGGCCCTAACATCAATCATAATACCTTTCTTGTGTATTCAGATCACAAAACTAATTATTTATTATAGTGTATTACTATATCCCACTGATATTAAAGTCAAAGTTTGTGTGTGTTGCGATTAAACTCTTACCATTACTTCCATATTGGTTAACCTTGAAGTTTCTACTTGATGATTAAGTTGGTGAGTTCCTAAAAGTAACCAAGCTTTTGTGCTTTACATTAGAACCGTCCTGCTGAATTAATTGCAAAGTTTTTGGATGAGAAACTCCGTGCCGGAAATAAAGGTACATCAGAGGAAGAACTGGAAGGAATGCTTGATAAAGTATTGGTTTTGTTCAGATTTATACAGGTAAGACGTATTCAAAAAGCTAGTGAAGTTCTGATAATTTATGTGCCTATATTTCATATACATGCATTGATTCCTCTAAATTTTTGTTGTGATTTAGGGTAAAGATGTATTTGAAGCTTTCTATAAGAAGGACCTAGCGAAAAGGCTTCTGTTAGGAAAGAGTGCTTCTATTGATGCAGAAAAATCAATGATTTCTAAGGTAAAGAATGTGTTATAATTTGGAAAGTGGTCTTTTTAGAAAGAAATCCTGATCATCATTTTGACTTGAAAGGTTTATTACTATTACAGTTGAAGACAGAGTGTGGCAGTCAGTTTACGAACAAACTTGAAGGGATGTTCAAGGCATGTATCTCACTCTCTAACATTTCTTTTCAGTTTCTCAGTGATCTTTGTGGTACAAGTTGTCTAACTGAATAAGGAGTAGCATGACTTGCATACTTCTAAGTACAGTAGCAAATTAGTTTTCAACATGAGCATGAACGTTAGAACTGTTTTGAAATAAAGTAGGAAATTCAAAGTGATTGATTCTTGCCCAACCGCAAGCTACACATGTTCACAACATTGTGCAGTGCTAAGTTTTGAAGATGTGTCATGTAAGATCTAACTGGATCTTTGTTGGTGTAACTTTCTTATGTACTTCTAAATTGAAAACTGAAGTTTAGAACATAGGTGACACATTCCTCTTTGAATCTCCTCCTGAGAACACCAGTAATTACTTAGTTTATATGTAGGGTCTAGCTATGTAAGTATTTATTAAAATGTTTATTTAGATCTTGCGTGACACGGAATCCTTACCTGATTCGTCCATTGGAACTCGACACTTCATCACAGAAAGAAATCACATCGCTGGAGACAGTTAAAGGATTACAAAAAAGATGGAGTAATAAGGAGAATGAGACTGAAGAGATGAAGAGGTTAAGGTTTATAATAAAAAAGCGATACTAAAAAGAAAAAGAAAAGACGATGATGTACTTACAATATTATGTAAAGTATAAAATGTTTACTTTACAAATTATAGCAAATGCATTCGGACTGTTTTTTGTCCACATTCATCTAAAATTATAAGGTGTTAGAGATGGCTTTTTACAACCCATTTTTGGGTCGAAGATTGGATCGCGTGCACCTATCTTTGGGTAAATAATTGCGTTCATGTCCATAATTTAATATTGGGTGTGGTAGGGAGTCGAACTTTAGACCTCTGCCAACACTGAGCTCTGAGTCTCTGACACCTTGTTAAAACCAACTCAGCTAAAGCTTTAAAGTGTTAAAGGGAGGCTTTACCAGGGTCTTATATTATACTTTAATATGTACACTTGTAAAATATTATCTATACCAAATTTGAGTTGTACGCAGTTAATTACATGACAGTTTTTTAAACTTTTAATGTAGGTGTAGAATAGAAGCAAGTAGTCCATAGGCATTTATGGATGGATTTTGGGGTAGTGGTTTAAGAGAAAAAAAAAAGTAGTGTTTTATAGATCCAAATAGCATAAACAAGGCAAACTCCTCCAAATTGTCATTGAATTCATAATAATCTCGAATGAAGTGAATTGTGTAATTGAAACTGTATTTATAATGATCCCAAATAGTCCTACTTAAACCTGAATGGTAAACCTAAATATAATACCTAAATATTTATAAATTGAGGGACACTGGTATTATCCATGTTTATTTAAGTATCACATTTATAATGTCGCGTTTTATGTATTATTATACCTAAACATGGATAATGCCAGTGTCCCTCAATTTATAAATATTTAGGTATCACATTTTAGGAGTGTGAGCTGGTTAGTTTAGCTGGATTTTTATTTAAAATCATCACCAAACTGTATTGTAAAATTGTTCTTAAATTGTATGTGTCGGTTCGGTTCCGTTTTTACTCTTTTTATTGTAACCAAATCATTAGAATTAGTTTTTCCAGTTAGGTGATTTTTGTGTGGTTTTTTTTAGTTATAAATTATTATAACAATTGAACAATAAAAGTTGAAAAATATTATATTAGAAAAGGAAATTAGTTTATAATTTACAATGAAATAATATTTTTGTGTATAAATTTAAATGGTAAAGTCAGTGCCATTGTTGAGGTTTGTTTATTATAGAGGTTGGTAGCATGGTTCTATAACCAAACTCTTTAGTGAGACTATTTAATTCTGTTACTTTATTTGTGACTCAGTTTTGATTCATTGGAAAGTGTTGTCAAACGTTAATCCGTCAAAAGCTTTCATATTCCTCAATTCTAGCACACTTTATTTCCTATCATTGAATACATATCTAAGAGAGTAATAGACTAATAGTATATTTAATAGAGTAATTGGTAATATCAACTATTTGTCGCACTTTATTTCTGCAGTTTTATTTGTCCGATCTATGTATCTTAACACGGCAACTCAGTAGCTCAGAGTTATCTTTCAAACATATATAAAACATTGCGTTTGTATTTTAAAAAAAATAACTTGTGCAATCACAAGATATAAGCTAGTATATTACTATAACTGAACACGGGGATACTTCATAGTTGATCGGTAATTTAAATGCCAAAGGTTAAGAGTTCCAACCTTGTCGACAACATATAATAAAATTTAATATTTATGGTATAAGCTTACTCTAGAATTAGGGTTCGAACGCCCATCAACAACATATTAAAATTTAATATGTATTGTATTAGCTATAAGCTTACTCTAGAGATAGAAACAAGGTCCGAGGTTCGAATTCCATCAAGTACATATTAGAATATGGTAATTATATATATTTATACTAATAGCTATAAGCTTACTACCAAAATTTTGGGATTCAAATTTCATCAAGGACATTAGAAATATAATATTTATGTCATTAACTGTACAAAAATTTAAAAATATTTAAGATTCAAATAATCATTAAATATTAAATTTAATATTTATATTAGTAGAACTGAGATACTAATAGAGACTAAGAGCTGGTATAAGTACAACTATTAAAATAGGTTCTAAGATCAAAAATGATTATTCAAATAACTACGTACAAACACTGTGTACAGAGTTAGTTACATATGTAACATATTCAACAGTAGTTTTATTTTGATATAAAAGATTTCGTTATTTTTTCAAAATCGAGACCAGTGTCTTGCACCGGGTTTAGACACACTTCCATTTCAGTACTATTATACTATTATATTAAAGCCCAAATAATCTGCTAGTCGGTGTTAGAGATCTTAAGGATTTTGAAATTATATTAAAGAAAGAACAATGAAAGATTGAAGATAGTTAAAAATCAAATACAACCTATTTATACTTTATATATACTCAGCACGGGTTATAAGCTAGTATCCTCCAAAATACATACTTCATTAATGGATGCACTAGTATGTTCAATGATTCAATCTATTATGAAAATGCACATACTATCATGTCCCAAGCTGTTAATTCCCCTTAATGGTTGATGTGTAGGCATTTACTGTAAATAATTCTCATCTAATATGAGAATACATGAATATAAAATGGTGACTCAACAGTAGAGACTAGAGAGGAGAGACAGGAATCAGGATAGAGGGAGAGAAATTATATATTTAGACATTACAACTTTTACTGCATGTTACAGCGGAGGTATCAGCCTATTTATATAGGAAATAGAAACGTGGTGGCTACTCCTACAGGGCTAGTGATGTTACCATGGTGACCTAATATGTTGCAGATCTCTTAACCGTGCTTTATTTAATGTTAATAAATCCTTATAATATAGGATAGGGGTAAGAAGCTCAAATTTAGGAACAGGTGCTTAAGAAGAAGGGAATAGCATAGTTTATCTACTGATATCTATGAAAATTTTACAGGACATCGAACTGTCAAAGGAGATAAATGAATCTTTCAAGCAGTCATCTCAAGCTAGGACAAAGCTACCATCAGGAATCGAGATGAGTGTTCATGTTCTTACAACAGGGTAGGTTCATTGTTTGTGACATCATTTTGCTCATTGATTTCTGATTATCGGAAAAGTAGCTTATGGAAAAAATTTATTTGTTATGTTGTTTGCTTGCTGGCAGGTACTGGCCAACATACCCTCCCATGGATGTTCGGCTTCCTCATGAACTCAATGTCTACCAGGTTTGGCATTAAATGCAAAGTCGCGTAAGCTTTACCGTTTGGATTCCTAGTGCATGCTTATGTGACATTTTTCTTGTTCTTATTGCAACAGGACATTTTCAAGGAATTCTATTTAAGCAAGTATAGTGGGAGGCGATTAATGTGGCAAAATTCACTAGGTCACTGTGTCTTAAAAGCAGAGTTCCCAAAAGGTAGAAAGGAACTGGCAGTTTCTCTATTTCAGGTTTGTCTTCAGTTGATATTAGATTATTTAAATTAATGCTGATCTGTTGCTAATATGTGCATTAGTACAAATCCTGACACTTGAGATGTCCTGACTGCATCTCAGACCGTTGTATTGATGTTGTTTAACGATGCCGAAAAGCTTAGCTTTCAAGATATCAAGGATGCAACTAGCATCGAGGATAAGGAACTTAGAAGGACTCTACAATCTCTTGCCTGTGGAAAAGTCAGAGTCCTCCAAAAGGTACATGACATAGTAGAACTTCTTTTATTTTATGACATCAAAATAAAGTTGCTTTTTAATGTTTTCCTCCGATGGTGTATCATTGTCTTTGCAGCTTCCAAAAGGGAGAGAAGTGGATGATAATGATTCATTTTCATTCAACGATCAATTTGCTGCTCCTCTCTATAGAATAAAGGTTAGGATGGATGTCTAATCTTTAGCTTAAACAAATTTGACTCGGTGATGGAAGTGTATCTAGTACTGAGCATGCTTTATCGTATGTGTGTGTCACATGTTAGCTAGCACGAGAGCATGCAAGCATGACCTATATATTATAGTCTCTATTTATGCCGTTTAAGCTACTTGGAGAGACCTCAATCTCAATGAGTGGACTCTGTTATTCTTTCAGATACTTACATAATACTGGCACACTGTCTTGTTTTTTTTTTTTTTTGTGGGTACAGGTAAATGCAATCCAGATGAAGGAAACAGTGGAAGAGAACACGAGCACCACTGAAAGAGTGTTTCAGGACCGCCAATATCAGGTCAACACTTTTCATGTGCCATCTAACAATTTCTTCAGAACAATAGTAAATTATGTGCAGAATTTGTACTTCAGTGACGGCTTATGCTAATAATAACACTTCGCAGGTTGATGCCGCTATTGTTCGGATAATGAAGACAAGAAAAGTGCTGAGTCATACTTTGCTGATAACCGAACTTTTTCAGCAGGTAAAATTATTTGTTTCTCTTTCCTTTTTTATACTCCAGAGGAGGATTGTTGAGGTTTTTGTTTACACGGACTTCAAAGTTTTGTTTACATCTTGTGAAAGATTAAATAAATGACAAAACAGCTACTTCTGTATTCAACATTACCAATAACCGATCAACTGTTAACGCGGGCACCCCCACATACATGCATACATCTGTATTAATCTTCTAGTGATTTATAGAACAAGTCCAATTTTAAGCATTTTAAAGAATAAGAATTCTGACTAAACGAGTAATACACTTGTAATGTTTTGTGACAGCTTAAATTTCCAATAAAACCTTCTGATCTGAAGAAAAGGATTGAGAGCCTTATTGACAGAGAGTACCTGGAGCGGGACAAAAGCAATCCTCAAATTTACAATTACCTGGCGTGAAACATGAATGCCTATTTATTATAGATGTCCAATGAAGCAGCATCTCCCAAAAGATCCTCCAGAGTCAGACCTGTACAGGAAATTTCAGTTTTACATGTACTTTAGTTTTTCTTTTTTAATGTTGTACTCTGTATCCATAAGCATGTTTTGTGGTTACAATTTGCTTTGAGATCAGTTTTTACTTGGATCAAGTATACGTGAGATAGTGCATCTCTACAAGAATTGACCTTTTTGGAGTGCAATGCTGTCGGATGTTGGTGCAATTTTTACTCTAGTTTAATTGTCTTGGGTCAGTAAAGAATTGCTGAAGCATTTTATTGTGAATGTCTTTGGGAGGGTAATAGCTCAAAATGTCTGCAATTTAGAATTTTTGCACAAAGTATAGGAGACCCAAAATACCACAAATTGTGCACACCTATGGTAATGGTTGCTGTTTGTGCGTGCAATAATTGTGCTAATTTTTTAAGATTTTTGGTATCACACGCAATGCATGGGTTTTTCTGAATTGCTGAAATTATGTGTCATATTGTTTGTGGAAGTGGCTGTTTCGATTTGTTGAAATGGTTTGAGCCTTGAGGTCCTTTAGATGTGGTAAGTTTGTGTGCAATATTATGCTGTGGTCGGTATCTTGGGAACTTTGTTGATGGATTGCCAAAATTGTCAGAAGGCCAACTTAGTTTCTACTTTGATGTGCACTGTAAGTCTGTAATATACAGTTTGTTAACCAAACTATACTTCATCAATCAAAACATACAAGGAATAGTTCATGGATGATAATCTATGAACTTAGTTTCTACTTTGTTGATTAAAGTTTTCTTTAATCAATGATTATCTTTTTGTTTCAAGTCCTAGTCTGAATATGTGATAGACCAAGCGAATAGTTCATAGATGTGATTGGATATGTATAAAATGAATTAGCAAAAAATGCATGCTTGAAGGTAATTTTTTTTATTATTTAACAAAAAAGGGTAAATTTATTCAAGTTTTTTTCCTGCTAATCTAGAAAAGTAATTTAATCGCACAGATCTACTAATAAAATAAATATCTGATAAGAGTTTAAAGGCATCAACTTGAAGTATAATCATGGTAATTTAATCTAGTAATTGCTATGTATAGTCACAAGTGTAATCTGGTTAATAACATGCAATCTAGAAATATTACTCCTATAATGGAACGTAAGTGCCATTATAAACATAGATTAACTTATGACCACTCTTTAATACTTTTCGATAAGTAGCACTTTTCAAGACAAGCCGGAGACAAACTATCACTCAAAAAATTCTAGAATGCTAATACCAGACATTTCAGTATAAATTTGTTCTTGGACATGATTTTTGGGTTTTTGGGGGGGGGGGGGGGGGGCTTTAGAATTGCTATATTCTAAAGTTCAAAACACAAGTATACCAAAAATTAATAAGTTTACGCTTTCGCCACATTTTCTCCCTTCTATTTTAAAGTAAATCATACCAGACGTAATCCAGTATACTTTCCTTGGAAGCGGGTCTCTATTGATGCTAACTGGATGCAAATATTATCCGACTACGAAGAGTAGCGAGACTACTTGTGCTTGCTTCAACAGTCAACACCGAACACCAAATAGCTTTTGAAGTGGAACCCAAGGTCTAAGCAAACAGGACTTGTGCATTAGATGGAATCAAATTAGAGAAGGCTTCAGGTGCATACACTACTTGCCATTGTACAGAAAAGCTACAGCTCGTAGCAGAGTTCAGTCCCAAGATATGGCCAACTGCGATGTGAAAGTCTCGACCAACAACATATATCCTACAATCGAAGCAACTAAGGGAGAAAGGCTTGCATATTTGCTCAGGTAAAGGAGGACCTGCAACAGCTTTCCAACAGTCGGTATCTTCCTCATAGACCTTAAGTTTTATCCTTTCATGTTCCGGAATAACAAATAAGTGTCCGTAAACAACTACACTTGGACCAGTCCATCCTTCCCTCAGACCAGCGGGCATACTCTCCCAGGTGTTAGTTCTTGGGTCATAGATTTGACCTTTAGGTACCTCGTAAAAGGGCCAGAACCATCCTTCAGTTACAAGAAGCTTCCCGTTCAGGACTGCTGTATCATAGGATGCCATATTCGCCTTCATATTTGCAATAAGGCGCCAAGTCTCCTTACGAGGGTCCATTACTTCGGCAGAATGAAGTTCAAAAAGATCGCTGCTGCTTCCTCCAGCCACATAAATCATTCCGTCAATCACCCCACAACCAAAAAATGAGCGTGCAGTAGTCATTTTCTTCACCACAGTCCAACGGTTCTTTTGGACTTCATACTTCATTACCACATGAAGAGGGCTATTGGCATCAGAAATCACAGCACCGCAAACAAAGAGAGCATTTTCCTCAGGAATAGAAACACATCTAAAGCCATGGTGGTATATATTTTCCTTGCAAGGCATTGGTGAAATAGAATGCCAAGAGAAATCTTTAAGGTCGAAAACCTGCCACTCAATCTTTTTGGTAAATTTGTGATAGGCCAAGACAAATAACCAAGGATCACGAAATCCAAGCTCCTTCCGACATGTGAAGAATTTTTCTTTACTACCAAGCAACTGGTACCACTGTCTACAAACAGCCCTGCAGGTTGTATGTCGTTCTACTGGTATGCGTAAGAGACAATTGAGAGCAACATCATCTGGAAGACCTGGAATGAGGGGTTCACCCATAAGACACCATTCCGATTTTTGTAACGGTTTTTGTATAGATGACTTATTTCCATCCAATTTGAATTCGGGGGACAATGTCATCCTTGAATCACCTAGCTTTTGCACCGCTACCCCATGAGATGAAATTTGTACCCTTTGCATCAGAGCAAAAATCTAGCACCCTGCAAATTGTGAAATCATCCTAGTTGAATTATTTTGCATTTAAAGGTTTTAGTTTTACTACATATAAATCAGTGATTTGCACAACAAAAATCTACCAAATAGATATCATTATCACAGGAGAAACCTCCCATCAACATACAATCACTAGTAATCGTTATGTACTACATAATATCTTGTAAACTGTAAACCATTCTAAAAGACTCAAGTAAAGTAGCCCTCAGGCCCTCATCTAGAAATTTTAATCCTCAACTCATCACTGACAAAGGTTAAAAGATTTCTTAAAAAAATTGTCACTTAAAGCACCACTTCTTTAAATAACAAACCTTGCAAGTAAAGTTACTGTAAACATACTAGTACATATAAAAAGAACCCAAATTACCAAATCATATTAAAAAAAAAACCCAGATAACAAAACAGTTCATAACTAACTAATATCTCATTACCATGTCAATAATTAAAATCCAAAAGTACCCATTTCAAGAATCAGCAAGACATGAATTCTTTTGGCCCTTACTAATGATCCAATAAGAAAATAGTGAACTGAAAATATGTAATATGATAATATCGCTTTTTGATTCAAGAAATTAAATGAACAAGAATAGGAGCTTGAGTAGTGGAGTAGAGGTTAAGAAATGAACTTACACTGATGGGAGCTGTTTATATAAAGAAGGGATTGCAGAGAGTCTGGTTTTTATGCATAAAGGATGATAAAATGAGATACTGAATGACGAAAGCTCCCTGAAAAAGGGATGTTTTTCTGGTTTATTTTTTGTCTACATAGCAGCCACTATATTGTACTTATGTGGCAACATGACAAACACTCTTTTTGTTTCTCTACTTATTCTCCCTTTTATTTATTTTTACTGCCTTCTTCTGTGATCTCTCTCTACAACTGTATCTTATTATGTGCCTTCTTCTGTGATCTCTCTCTACAACTGTATCTTATTATGAAAATAATCTGGATGGTTTATAGTGTTTGATTCAAATCTTGAACACCAAAGCATATGTAAAATAAAAAATTAGTGATTAACATATTTTATTTAAATTACTCTTATAAATGCTTGGACGTTTTGTAGTATAAATAGTTTTAGTTTCTCAAGCAAATAATACTGTACAAAACTATAATATAAATACAAATAGTTTAAGGTTTAAGTTCAAATTATAATCTTATATTAAACTAGAACAATCGTGAATTATGTGCAATCAATTATTGAAATTTATTCGTTCTGCTATAAAACATGAAATTTTAATTTTGCTACAACATAATATTTTATTTATAAGATTATGATATTTTAATGAGAGTATGGTATATTAATGCAGTACACAATAATTTATTTTCTAAAATACATTGTAATTTTTTTAACATGTAACTCAATTTGTACTTCATCATTATAATATGTTTTAAAAAAAGTAATTTTAACCAAAATAATTGATAATAATTAAAATATTATAAAAATGTATAATTTTTTGTAACAGAATATATTAAGTAATTTTAAAAAATTTAATTTTAAGTGGTTGGATGTAAAATTTCACCCAATAATTTAAAATATCAAATCTTTATAAAGTTGGGTTTTTTTTATAAATAAATAGGAAAAAGAAAATTTTTGCACATTTACTTTTGTTAAGAATAGCTATTTGAAATTTTACTAACTAAGTTTCAAAATTGCAAAAATACTAACCCTAACCCTAGCCCCCTCCCCCTCTGTTGGACGCAACGGCGGTTGTACTTTCTTTTTTTAATTTTTATTTTTAAGGTGGGGTGCTATTTTGGTTCATTTGGGTTGCAAGGCCCCGCAGGAGCATATTCAACTGAATTCAACTACATTTAACTTCTTTTTTTTTTAAGGTGGAGATATTTTTGTGGATTTGGTTTGCAAGGCCCCGGGCATATTCAACTGAATGCAACCACATGCAACTAATTGCAATTAAATGCAACCACATCCAACTAATTGCAACTAAATGCAAACACATGCAACTAAATTTCTGATTTTAAGTTCCATTTTTCATTTGTCATTTTCGACCTCATTTTTGAACTCTATATAATATGTATATATATATATATATATATATATATATATATATATATATATATATATATGAAATCAGCAACTGAATGCAACCACATGCAACTAAATTTCTGATTTCAGTTGCATTCAGTTGAATATTGCCCCTGGCGGGGCCTTGCAACCCAAATCCACCAAAATCACCCCACCTTAAAAAAAAAAAGTTGAATGTGGTTGCATTTGGTTGTATATTGCCCCTGGCGGGGCCTTGCAACCCAAATCCACCAAAATCACCCCACCTTAAAAAAAAAAAGTTGA
Source organism: Saposhnikovia divaricata (assembly GCA_036435485.1). Taxonomy (NCBI): domain Eukaryota; kingdom Viridiplantae; phylum Streptophyta; class Magnoliopsida; order Apiales; family Apiaceae; genus Saposhnikovia; species Saposhnikovia divaricata. Next base: position 49,092,734 of record CM071600.1, read on the forward strand.
ATGTGGTTGCATTTGGTTGTATATTGCCCCTGGCGGGACCTTGCAACCCAAATCCACCAAAATCACCTTAAAAAAAATTGAATGTGGTTGCATTTGGTTGAATGTGGCTGCATTAAGTTGAATATGCCCTTGCGAGACCTTGCAACCCAAATCCACCAAAATAGCACCCCACCCTTAAAAAAAATATATATATATTACACAGGCTGATGCGCAGAAAGGAAAAAGGGGAAAGGGGGGAGGGTTAGGGTTAGGGTTAGGGTTGGTATTTTTGCAATTTTGAAATTTAGGTTGGTAAAATTGTAATTAATTCAAAGAGATGGTATTTTTGCAAATAGAAATTTTAAATCTAGTATTCTTGGTAAATTTCCTATAAAGTTAATGTAAATTGTCACTTTACATGTTCACATATGATTATTAGGAATTACAAGAGTCCGAATTTACATAGGACCTTAAACAAGCAATTTTTTGAAAGAAACTTATTTTATTTAATTCAAAGCATCATACAAAATGGACTTCACAAAGTCCTAATTAAATTGTAGCAATTAACTAAACAAGGTAACTTTACCAATCTCATGAGCAACTTGTTTGCTGCCTTTGAACAAAATAATTTATTGTATATAGTTTCTTCCAATACCTTAATATTATTAATAAAATTATTGTAATAAATTATACACTAATTATAAGTTAACTATAAGTTTTCTTTTGAGTAAGTTTTTTTTTGCTAATTGTTCTTTTGAGTAAGTTTATTTTAACTTTAGGGTGCTGCTTACTATTTAATATCTAAAAAGCATCCAAGGTATATGATTGATTTAAAATGGATAAATTGTGCGAGAAGTGCAAATTACATGGATAACTTTTCCTTTTGGATGAAAAAAGCCGTCAACTATGCATATAAAAAAAGAAGTTATTCTTACCATCTTATCATCGGATGAAGGATGAAAAAAATTATTTATGCTTGTTTATCGATAAAGAAAAAAGATTTAATTACTTTAAAATAGTCGTAGCAAATTAGTTTTTACATGTTAGCTTGAGTTCCAAACTCAAATAATGTTAGTAGTGACTTAGGCCCTAAATGGGTAAATGAGTTAATATATTCACGAATTTGAAAAAAATTAAGAAATTGAATTTTATCATAATTAAATTTGATTCGATAGTTTGCGATAAGTTCATTAATGTGTTTATGAACATGTTTGTTAAAGGTTCATAAACAAATTTCATAGATAAGGTTAAGGACGTGAATATATTCGATATCTATTCATTAACAGTTCATAAAAATAATTTAAATCAATATATGCGTTTAGAAATTGATTCAAATGAGAATCACTACTTATAAGAGAACCGGAGATTTATTAACCACCGTTGGATCAATATTCAATTAATGGTTAAGATTTTTTTCAGAGACAATTAATGTAGAATATTTACAAAAAAATAAAAAAAAAGGCAATCTAATAATTGTAAAACAAATTTGTAAAATACACAATATATATATGTTTATTTTTTCACGTATCTGTATGTGTTTTCTTACATACAATATTAAATCTCCTCGTTCAACACTTGAACTTTAAATATTATGTAACTGAAACTGAAAGTTCATGTGAATAACATGTAGTACAAATACGTAAGTTCATAAGCAGAACGTACTTATTTCTATTAAATTATATAAGTTCCGCACATGAACTTTGAAAGTTCTACATTTAAACATGTTTATGTCTTACATGTGAATTCGGAGATCTACAACGTTCATGTATAGAACATGTGGTGCAAATATGTAAGTTCATACGCAGAACATATTTATTTTTATTGAATTAAATAAGTTCGCATATGAACTTCAAAAGTTCTACATTTGAACTTCCTTATATTTTAATTTGAACTTGAAAATTGATGATATCCAATCTTGATTATTATTTTATTACGTGATTCATGAAACATATGAAATTGTGTAATATCTAAATTTTTGGGGAAAAAATTAATAGAGAATCATTACAAATTTTGCTAATTTGTTTTCTTTTTTAATTTACAAATTTAATTTATATTATAAATATGGTAAGTGTATTCTTTATTGTATTTATGTACAGTGTATCTTTATTATATTTCTAAATAATAATAATATATATCATAGTGATAGATTTAGTTTAGAAGTATAATTAATACTAGCCTATAACCCGTGCAAAAGCACGGACTATCATATATTACTATTGTGAATTAATATTTTAATTATTTATTTTAATGTAAAATTTTAATTTATTTTAAATATCATTAATTTAATGTTATTTTTAAATTTATTGTTAAATATCTTAAGAATTCAATAGATATTTTTTTAAAATTAATTAGTATAACCTAAAATATTAGAAAAAAGAATCGTAGGAAGAATTGTGTGCGGACGATGATTCTAATCAGGATATAACTGAAAACGTTTATAATTTTATAAAACATGTGGTTTTTTATTTTTAATAAATTAAATATTATTTAAATGAGTTGGAATTTTAACACATTTTTTAATTTTTTAAAAATATATTTTTGTGCCTCACTGGTAAATAATGTCTTAAGAATTCAATAGATATTTTTTAAAAATTATTTAGTATAACCTAAAATCGTAGAGGGAAGAACCGTAGTAAGAATTGTGTGCGGGCGATTATTCTAATCGGATATAATTGAAAATCTTTATAATTATATAAAACATGTAATTTTTTATTTTTAATAAATTATATATAATTAAACTGAATTTGGAATTTTTATCACATTTTTTAAAAATATAATTTTATGTTTTATTGGTAAATTTTGTTGTTTATAATAAATAAATTAGTATTTTTAATACAATTTTTTTAACTTGTTATTTTTAGAAAGGTGTTACCAATTTGTTTTGAAGGCGTTAATCAACCAACCAACCAAATATACCTTGTTTTGCTTATAATATGTGATGCAACATTTTCTTAAAATTATATATATTTTATTTATATTTTAATAATTAAATATCTCATATACATTACTTAATATAATATTGGCATAATATATATATATATATATATATATATATTATTGAATAATAATCGTTTAATTATATGATATATTGTTCTAATTATGACTATATTTTGTCATAATATTATAAATATAAATGGAAGTATTGTATATACTTACATTCAAATTTTTGTTGATATATGATCCCAAAATAATCCCTAATGTAATATTTGTCTAAAATAGAATTTAATATTAATTTTTAATTGTGTGAAATTTTTATTGTTTATTATATAGTTTTAGTTTGTTTTCATTTTGTTGATTTATAATTTATTGTAAATTTGTTAATAAATATGTGATATTAAAATTATTTAAATTGATTTTGAAAATATTTGATTTTCAAGTAATTGAAAGTCTAAAAGTATTGGGTGTAGGTGAATTTTTTTAATTTAAATATAACTAAAAGAGTATGTAATTGAATATTAATTGGAGTGTAATTAAAAGAATTTGTAATTATGTATGTAATTGAATATTAATTTATTTTTTCATTTTTGGAAGGTGTTAACAAACTTTTTGGGAAGGTGTTAACCAACCAATTATACCGTGTTTCGCTTATAATAGTATAGTATAGATTTGTTAATAAATATGTGATATTAAAATTATTTAAATTGATTTTGAAAATATTTGATTTCCAAGTAATTGAAAGTCTAAAAATATTGGGTGTAGGTGAAATTTTTTAATTTAAATATAACTAAAAGAGTATGTAATTGAATATTAATTGGAGTGTAATTAAAAGAATTTATAATTATGTATGTAATTGAATATTAATTTATTTTTAATTTTTGAAAGGTGTTAACAAACTTTTTGGGAAGGTGTTAACCAACCAACCAACCAACCAATTATACGTTGTTTCGCTTATAATAGTATAGTATAGATAACTATCAAATGAATTCGTGAACACAAATTTTTGAACATATTCGCGAGAAATGCTGATGAGTGTTGTTAACAAGCACAAATTCGAGTAATCTTCAATCGTTAGTTGGTACAAATTCGTGAGAAAGTTCGTAGGTCATGTTCACGAGATGTTAGCAAATTGTTCATGAATAATTTTTTCTAACAAATAGAGCTTAAATATATCTTTTGGTTCGATTTAAGTTCGAATTTGAATTTGATAATTTCTTAATAAATGATATATAATTATTCTAAAATATAATTCAAAACAAAATCATACACGTTACTCTCTTTTTTTTTTAAACCAAATTGTAAACTTTACTTGAATCCACATCAATAAAGTCCCTTGATGATATTTTGGTTAAATTCTTTCAAAACATATGGTAAAACGGGGAGGGGTCAAAAAAACCTGTGATTGTATCAAAGGCGTACAAAAAATTTATTGCAAATCGACGAACAATTAGTCGAGAAAAGCAACATTGCAGAAGGCAGAATATTAGATAATCGAAAGAAATTTCACATAAATCCAGACCAAAAAATATAAAATAATGAAAACCCACATGTAGAGGCAACTAAGAATTCACATGGAAAGATATGAGTTCACAATCGAGGCAAAGAGTAAGAGAGATTGGTCATAGGAGACACAGAAACAGTACAGGGCCTTATTTGCTGGCTATCTACAAAGCATGTTTTCACCACACATTTTCCAATAATTGGCTCAACCCTCCACACTTGATTTTCCAAGTTCATGTTCTGTTATATCTAAGATGCCATCAAGCTAAGCAAGTATCAGACAGAAACAGAAAGTAGATGGTAAGAGTTGCTCTACATGTCATAGTGCCAGTTATTTAACTTTTCATTGTTTCTATGTTAGATGCATCCTTGGTGTAAACTTAGAGATGCAGATAAATTATACAACACGAAAACCAAACCAATTATATAGTTTGTAATCCCTGTTAGTCTAGTGGATCATACACATTGCATCATACAGTTCGACAAAAATAACATAATTTGTATCATACAGTTCTTTCTCATCAGCACATTGCATCTTCTATCTTGATAATTAAAACTCACACACTCTACATTTTTCGAACCATCAACCTCCCGTGAAACGCAAAGACCACATTATTAAGAGATTTAATTGAGACAAAGACAAGAAAATTAAAGATACTAGCAATACGAAAGGTGTAATTTAAAATATTGCATGACAAAAGCGAAATATAAATTTGAAAAAAATATTTGGCTTACAGAGTAGCAACAGATTCTGCAAGAAATAAATAAATCCGAACATAGCCAGGTTCATGAATGAATCACTCACAGTCAGACTTTATAGCAAGAGATACATGTAGACATGTTTTGGCATAAACCAGACAGGTAATGGAAACTTAAATAATACAGATATGTTTGTTTCGAAGAACTACAATCCCTTCACCACTTGTAATCTTATAATTATAATAATCCCTTTAACAAGTTTTAATCACTATCCAGTTAATCTGGGGTTTTTATAGTACCTCCCTCTCACCAGGTATTATCATCACATAGAACTGAAATTAAAGATTGGTAGAAATGTAATCCTATGGGATAAGTTAAGGTCGATGGTATAATTAAATGAGAGTAAAAAAGCTAATATCTCAGCGATTATAATCCCGTGAAACAAACATGGCCTAGAGATTGCCATTACGGCATCACCTAACACACAACTAGCCACTTGTAACAGTATCACATTAATACAAAAATCTTACCTAACTGTACATTCTTTGAAATTTTCTTTGATTAATTACTGATAATATGAAGAGCAGCTCCTAAACTTTAGGAGTTACACAGTTAAACAAGGATGCTACTCTTCTAAGTCAAATGAAACTATACTTGTTTACATACAGTTCCAGAGTGCATGTGTGTTTGAAAGCGTTCCAATATAGAAGCATATAATTTATGAAAACTAGAGAACTGCATTGGTTTTCAATTCTCAAATCTCAATCAAGAAATATCAACCAAAGCAAACATCATATCTCCGCTCGTAGAGATGTACGCATACCTTAGCTTGACTCAAGAAATATTAAGGCCCAAAAAGAAGTGCTAATGCAACAAGATACAGATATATCAAACCCTTGATAACGTTTTATCAATTTTGCTAATTTAAGAATTTTCTGGATCTGCTAAATGGCAATCTAACCTATGAAAACCAAGTGTCCAGACCAGTAATTGGTTTGATTGCTTGGTGATTTTTTAACCTAGTAGAGCGGTCTGTTTGTCAAGTAGACATATAACATTATTAAGCACCAATGAGCAACAAAACAAATAGGTTTTCATTTCTCTCCTCATCAATTATTGCCAACCAACACTTGAAAAGTAAAAGGGAAAAGAGTGAACATATAGTAAATCTTCAGATTTTTTATAGCATTGTTCAGGCATAAATTATATCCTTTGGACACAATGTAGTAAGAGAACAAAATATAAAGGAAAACTTCTCGGCATAATTAAATAACTACAAACCTGAAAATATGTAAAGAAAACAAGTCCAAATTTAGCAGTAAACTAAGATGCTGAGCACTTTTAGGGATTACAGAGTACTGGAACAGTGCCACAACTTGTCCGGCTGTGGCTCATCGACATAGCTGCTCTACAGCTGTCACGATCTGGGCTGGCTGAACTATAGTAAATTCCTCTAGAGTTCCAGCATATGGGGTTGGCACATCCTGTGATGACAAACATACAATGGGAGCATCCAGATAGTCCTGGAAATTTTCATTGATAGCAGCAGTCAAACTGGCACCAATACCACCAGTCCGCATGCACTCCTCCACAATCAGCACACGGTGAGTTTTCTTCACTGAGTTGCCAATAGTGTGAAGATCAAATGGTTTTAGCGACCTGATGTCTATAACTTCGGGATCATACCCCTTGTTCACCAAGGTCTTGGCAGCTTGCATCACGTGATACCTCATTCTGGAATATGTCAGAATTGTAATATGCTCCCCAGGTCTAACCATTTCAGCTTCCTCAAGATTACAAATATACTCCTCATCAGGTATCTTTTCCTTGAGATTGTAAAGCAGAACATGTTCGAACAGTATGACAGGGTTCTCGCTTCGGATAGCAGCTTTCATCAATCCCTTGGCATTATACGGTGTCGAGCATGCTACCATTTGAATTCCTGGAATGGACTGGAAATATGATTCTAAACGTTGTGAATGCTCTGCCCCAAGCTGCCGGCCAACTCCACCAGGCCCTCGGATGACCACTGGAATGGTAAACTGCCCACCAGATGTGTAGTGAAGCATGCCACAGTTATTAGATATCTGATTGAATGCAAGTAGAAGAAATCCCATATTCATTCCCTCAATAACTGGCCTGAGGCCGGTCATGGCCGCTCCAATCCCCATACCGGTAAAGGAATTCTCAGCAATTGGGGTATCAAGGACCCTGAGATCACCAAACTTTGGAGCAAGACCTTTCGTCACCTTGTATGAACCTCCATAGTGACCCACATCTTCACCCATCACACAAACACGAGGATCTCTGTCCATTTCTTCTTCCAGACCTTCACGGAGGGCTTCGAACAGCAAAAGCTCATGACTGAGGATGGTAATTACATGTTAGAAACAAAAAAAAACCCTTAACTAAATAGTCTACGAGAACAACTAAACAGGGGTTGAAACTTGATGGACCTGTATATAAATACTTTAAGAGGTAACACTGCATACGAATAAGAAACTTGTAGAAATTCCATGGAACATTTAGTTCGTCGTTATGATGCAACATATTTTCCCAATAAAGATGCTACCCTCTAAAAGACCGATATTGCCAATTAGGAGTAATATTACCCTAGGCATATCAAGCCCACACTGACTGTCTGACACACAGTACTGGCTTTTAATAACAGAAACCTTTAATGCCAATATAGCTCCATAAAATGTTGTGTCACCATCCATTTGCTTAAAAGTAAAATATTTCGGTTCTTTTTGAGGATTTAAAAGCTGCAGTAATTGCTGTGGAAGAGCTTATCACTCAGTTAATTATTCACAACAAAGTAAAGCAGATGATTTACTTTTGAACAGGATAAGAAAAGGTGCAAAGTAATCAAATGATTCTACATAAAGTTAATCATACATATTGTCACTATCTAAATGAAGAGCTTCTAGTTTCTGTGTGCCAACCAACAAGGGTGATGGTGTCTCTCAGGGACTCTTTTTTAGGGCATCAATATGCAGAATTTCCTACAACATTCTGACAACAAAACGTTTTCAAAGACCAAAAGCAAGCGGGAACGTCATAATTTGTTTTCCTTCATTTTTCGATAAGTGTTGCTGAAATACAAGTTCACTCAGTAGATTTCCTTATATCAATGTGACAGACTGAAATAAGCGTTGTTAAAAATACAAGTTCACTCAGTAGGTTCCTTAAAATAATGTGACAATGTAAAATACTATAGTTCCTCGGGAATGTAACTATGTAGTAGGACTAGTTTCCATCAAGTCAGTCATAGAGAAGTCCAAAGAATAACTGCTAGGCTGCTAGCATAGGAAATTTGGGGGCATCTAAGCCAAGATGTCCTTCAAGTAATCAAACAACCATATATATCCACCCCCGGAAATCAAAAGGCACAAAACATCAAGTATTAATTTTAAGCACAATATTTACAGATTTAAAAATTAGAGCAAGTCCTACTCAAGCATTCAAGACAAACTCTTTTATTTATTATTAGGTCACAAGCATATAATATGTTCCCTCCATAATAATTATCATCAATCACAAACCACAAAGAAACTTGATCTTTATATTATTGAATTGAATAGAATATAAAAAAACTGCTTTGATCATGAAAAAGAAATTTTAACAAAACAGTTATACAAAAGAAACAGCTTCTTGAACTGAATATACAGAAACTGCACTGCATTCTAAAGGGGTAACAAATGTCTGGAACCATGCAGAAGTCTACTCAAATATCGACAGGCATACACAGGAAACCCAGGAAATGACATAACATTACTCTAATAACCCGAAATGCCTCAACAATCATTAAAGAAAAAAAATTCCTGTAAGCTAATACACTCATTTTTACAACAAAAACACAACTCCAAACACGAAATTAACACCCCTTGATTATTCTCAGCAATCACTACAATAGCTTATATACAAAAAGAAACGAATCATACCCAGATTTGGAAGTTGCAGATGCTGCCTTGGTATCAGCCTTTGCCTAGAAATCACAAACATAAATCAAACTTTAAATTAAAAAAAACACTGAGGCTAATTAATATATACATACACAAAAACAAATAAGAGGGATAGGAGTACTAACTGCAACAGCATTAGTGACTAATTTTTCAGCTCTGCTACTAATCCCATGATTACTCATTCTCCCATCAGATCTAACCATAAAAAAGCTCCCTTTTTTCTCTGTTTCATTTCAAGAATTCAAAAGAAACAAACAATTAACAAAAACCCAGATCAAATAAATGAAAAAGATAGAAAATTGAAACAAACAAATCAATAATGAAATCAAAACCTGAGAGAAATCTAGCAGAAGGAGCAGAAAAGATGAGTTTCTTGGAATCAAAAGAAGCAGAGGATGAAATAGCAGCTGGTGTTGCTCCAACCACTTGAAAAATGGAAGCCATTTTGATGATTTTAATGAAATGGTAGAGCAAGAATATGCAGGGATGGAGAAGTGATGAGTTGGGTATCACACAAAATGAACAATGTGTGTGTGTGTATATGTAATGTGCTTGTGTGTAATAAAGGAGAGGAGGGGCGGAGAGAACGAGGGGGGAGAAGTGGTTGTGGTGTTGGACGATGTTGATGAGTTGATTGTACTTTGGTTACATCGACGCCTTCTTGTACTTTTATTTATTTTATGATGACTAATGTTGGCGTATAAATTTATTAATTAACGAAAAATCTCTATTACTCAATTTAGCAAAATAATAAATAAATAAACCCACATCATACAAACGATTTTTCTAGAGGACCTTTTTTTTCGTCAAGCATACAATAATAATTGTATAATTGATAAACATGTAATTATATTAATTTGGTGTCCCCTATTTTAGTTTAATTTTGAGAAGTTGCAGAAGCAAAATGAACAAGTTCAAAAAGAACAACAGTGATTTCAACTTTACTACGATATAAGAGGAAAATACATTTTCCTTACAAATTAATATGTTCCTAATTTCTTTTAACCAAAAGAAAAGATAGTTTTTATCGGCAAAAATTGTCCACCGTTTTTATTGAATTTAATTTTTATCGATCTCATCTGTAATTAATAAAATAGTCCTATGTTAAATTTAATTTAGGATAATTGCTTAAGGAGGAAGATCAATTGGATTAAGTCCATATCATTTATATGGAAAAAGAATTTTATTAAAATATTATATAGAAGATTATTGGATTAAACCCATCATCTATAAACAGTGTCCAAATTTTAGGTTCTTGTCCATTTTAAAAAAATCTAGAAGAAGTGGTCTCGTCCTCAATAAAATTTCCGTCCATTTGTATTGATCTATTTTAGTTGAATCCGAAAAATATTAAAAATTAAAAATAAGTGATCTAGGTCTATTTTATTAAAGATCTAAGATTATCAACCTCATCTTTTTAGTAGTGTCATATAAATTGGTATCATAAAATTATTATATATCGGTTTATAAATGAAATTGAACAATATTTGATTTCAAGATGTTGGATTAATAACTTAGGGGGTGTTTGGGAGAACTTTTTTCCAGAATAAGTCAACTTATTTTAAGACAAAGTTAGAGATTTCTAACTTTCCAACTTATTTTCCAGCTTATTTTTGCAACTTATTGAATATCAAGCATACATTAAATATTTATATTAAAAAAATTATCAAAATATAAAATTTTTACCCGAAAATAAGTTAATAAGTCCTTAATAAAAGCTAAGCCAAACAGGCCCTTAATCTCCACATTTCTATAAATTAGCTGAGACTCAGCGACACGACTTATGGTAATGAAACTAAAGAGGGTGATTCAATCCATTCGCCTTTGAAATGGATATTTACCTTTTTTTTTTTTCTTTGAAATAGGATATTTACCTTATTTAATAACTTAATCTCCTCAAGACTAACAATATAGGTTAATAAAACTAAATATTTAACTCCAAAATAAAAATCTTCCTTATTTAAGTTTCTTACTCCCCAAAATGTGTGCAAAGCAAGATTTTAGACTAATGAATAATGACATTAATTTATATACGAAGAATGTGTTATTATAATTGCATGTATTACAGCATAGTGTTATTTTTAGAGTATGTACACTAATCCAAAAAAATTGATTTGTAAAAAGAATGAAAAAATGAATGATGGCTGGAATTTAATTATTTATAATTTTTATTAGTTCATCAATAAAATTGAAGTTCAGCCATTCTAAAAACTTGATAAAATAATGATAAATTAACAAATAAACACCAAAAATATTGAAATAGAAATATGACATATATACTAGTCTATTACGCATTTCGTGAAAGTGTAATATGTGTTACACATTTCACGAAAGGCTAATAGCTATATTTCATTTTTATATATATTAAAAATTTGTTACGCATGCTTTTGTTACGTATTCTAGCTTATGTTACGCATTCTGGGGCAGATAATATATGTTACGCATTTCTCAACAATATAATATATGTATATTTTTTAATATCTTTTTCTAAATTTGTATTTACAAACACTATTAAAATATTTATAATTAAATGGTCAAATCAAATTGTTTTTTTAATGAGTCTGGCGGCCTGGTTTTTAAATTAAAAATCGGGACCCAAGTACCCAACCCCGATTTTTTAAAAATCAGGATAAATTATGGTCTAGGGTTTAGGGTTGTTACCCTAAACCCTAAGTTCGTATATGGTTTATTTGTCGTTCAAATTATTTCTAAAACCCAAAATGAAATTGTTGAACCCTAAAGGTTAACTATTGAAAGCTTAGAAAATATAGATAAAATTTAAAAAATTTAATTAAAAAATTGAATATTTCTAAACCCCAAATGGAATCAATTGAATCTCAAATAAAAATTATTTAATCCCAAAAGAAATATCGATAAAATTTTAAAATATTAAATTAAAAAAATAATATAAATAATTTTAATATTAAAATAATTTTAATAATTTAATAATTTTAAATTTTAAATCTCTCCCTAAATGCCACATGAAGTCACGGGTGTGCTAATACTAAGTTTAATTTATTTATTTTTTTAGTTTTAGTTTAGTTTAAATAAGTATGAGAAAAAGGACCCGAAGATATATATCAGGGAACTTTTCCTATGATACATGTAAAAATAACTTTTAAATCTTGCTGGACCCGTAGGGCTAATTAAAAATCTCTAAATTTACAAAAATGTCCACCCCATTTTTATATATAAAAATTAGGTATCTTAGGAAACTTAGGTGAGATATATCTCAGGTTCCCTACTCTCAATAAGTATTACGCATTTATATGTATTTTATATTTGGGTATTAAGATATTACGCATTTATTGGATGTGTAATTTTTTTATTTTTAATTTAAGCATTTATGAGATGCGTAGTAGGATGTTTGGTTTTTTTTTATTACGCATTTGGTACATGTGTAATAGGCCGGTAGTTTTGGCCACCCTTCCCGCAATTCGTTATTTTGATAAAAAAAATTATGATAAAAATATCATTTTGTCTAAATTAACGAATGAATAAAAATTATTGCATTCATAGAAGGGTGAAGACCCAAAATACCCACAAATTAAACACCATTAACCCAAATACCTATCGCCAACTCGGGCGGCCCTAAATATCCACGGGACACGCTACTGGTAGTGGAGCGTTAAGGAGATACGCTATTGGTGAAAGAGTGTCTCGTAGACACGCTGATAAGTAAGGCGTAACAAGCAGTTACGCTGTTGGGAGACATTCACTGTAGCTTAGGATGCGCCGTTTCCAAATGCGCATCTGCGGATACGCATTTGGAAGTTGCGTGTCCCCCGTCTTCTCCAAATCGCAGCTCTGACAATTTTTAGACGATTCTCGACGGAAACAAGGCGGTGCTCTATTCGTTCGATTCAGTTATCTTCCGTGTATGTTCTATACACCATTCAAATCGTCTTTTGACGATCTACACATCCATACCCATTTCAAACCATTTAATTCGCCCGAGATTAAACCCCCAAATCGAACCCAATTTCTCTCTCGAATTTCCGTCGAGCTCGTAGATGCCCCTGCGGGGCCAGATTTTGATAAATTCAGTTGGAGGAAATGGAGAGGAAGGTAGGGTAATGGGTTTGGTGTGCTCAAAAGAAGTGGAGGTGGCCGGAGAGAGACGAACGGGATGGAGAGAGATCGGAGAGATTGGAGAGATCGGAGAGATGGGAGATGTTATTCCCAGATTACACACTTGTATAATTGTAGAAGGGGGGTTGAATACAATTCTTGATATTTATAAATTTCTTATAAGAACTCCAGAAATCTATACTTAGATAATTGCTGTAGAAAGATTAATGCACAAACACATAAAAATCAGGTGGTTAAATGCACCACCTGAAACTTTTATTCGAAGAAAACTCTGTGATACAAAAGTACACAGCTTCTGTTTTACAACTCTTTGCTTTCTAAGAATATTCAATAAAAACCCTAAGCAAAAATGTATTTGTTTTCTTAGCCTTCAAAGAGTTGCTACACTTGGTTATAAATCCCAAGTTTTACAAGTACTACTGGAATAAGATAATATTAATCTAATTCTAGTTGACTTGCTACTACACTCCAAATACACATGTAGCCGAAAGGTTGTCCTTGTGAACAGACATGTCTCCTGCACCTTTCTTGTATTCATAGTGTAAACGGAATGCTTCTTTCTTATGTGTTTCCAAAGTATGGCTGCCATACTGCTTTTTGTATCCACTATCAACCCATGTGATCTGTCAGTCAAACATGTCCTTATCAACTGCTAATCCCCAGCTTAGCATAGAAGACAGTGTCAATGATTATCCGTTGATATTGTACACTGACATCCGTTGATGATGTATTGAGCTGTATCCGTTGATAGAGTGGATTTGAGTTGTATCCGTTGATAGAGTTTTGTCTTCATCTGTTGATACACTTTCACTTAGACAGAATTACATAGCATAGCTTATTTACAATTGGCTACCCTATTCTGCCTATCCGTTGATGGTCAACATGACTGTGGATAAAAACACTATCAACTGATAACATAGAGATACTGCAGTATGCTACAAAACCTCATCCATTGATGAGCTACCTGTCAACGGATAGAGTTATAAATCCTCATCCGTTGACAGCTACAAAACCTTATACAATTTGATTGATTGTGAAGTTATCATCAAGTACAACATATTCCTAACAATCTCCCCCAATTTATACTTGATGGCAATAAAGCATAAATTCAGGACCTTGATGATAAAAAAACATTCCTAAAGATATATATATATATATATATAGAACAATGCAAAAATTGTATTAAGCTACAAAAATTAAAAACTGAAAGTTGAGAAATTTACAGAGAAGTGCTCCTCTAGACTGAGCAGATCAAGACTGTTTCTTTTCTCTTGTTGGCATCACCCTTGATTTTCCTTCTTTGGCAGAGTTGGACTCAATCTGCATTTGGAGTTGCCTATAGAAGGCATCTTCTTCATCAACCTTTGGATTTAGCTTTTGTTGTAACCATCTCAGGTATTGAGAACTAGCCTTTGATAGTTGGTCTTCTAACCTGAAGAATCTCCTGTTACCATCTTCATCCCTGAACTCCATCATCCAGAAGGGCTGAAGGTGGATTTTCTGTCCATTGTATGGGATCTTCATCTTCCTTGGTAGACTTGATGGTGAGTTCCATTCCCTCCTTATATGTTCTATTCTGTCCAGTATCTCCCCTTTTGCTATCTTGGAGAACCTTGTGTATCTCTTGATTGCAGAGAACACTTTGGTTAAGGTCAGATAATTTTCTCCAAGAACCCTCTGTAGTGGCCATGTCCTTTCCTTTCCTCTCTTGTATACAAAGACCAATCTCTCAGGCAAATGTTTATATTTGTCAATTCCTCTTACTTCTGACAATTCATCCAGATACAGATTCATGCCAGAGTATTCTTCAATATCTGCCTGATAGATAAAATCATCCTTGTTTTCCAAGATTGGCTGCCTGACAATAGCAGGTACCCTAGCAACTTGAATTGGTTCCTTTGAAGGTTGCTTCCTTGGTATCCTTTTCTTCTGTATAGGCTTCTGTTGAGGCTTTAACAAGAATGAAGGAACCTCAATGGAATCAAGATTCATTGGTTCCTCTTTAGGTACTATAGGATCACCATGGAAATTCACAGCTGGGTTGAATACTTTTACAGAAATAGGTTGTGATGAGCCAACTGTCTCCTTGCTTTCAATTTCTGGAGAGATAGGCCTCCTTGCCTTTGATTTCACTCTCTTAGATTTGGATTTGGGGACTGATTTCACTTTCCCTTTGGATTTGGGGACTTCCTCAGGTTCCCTCATTTCATCCTCTACCTCATCCATTAACTCTTGAGCCAGCCTGGCTTGCTTCTCATCTGAGTTTTCATATTGATTTTCTTCACTTGGATGAGCTTCCCTGAGAAGTCTGGAGGTCTCCTCTCTTTTTGCTTCAACAAATCTAGGATGGCTATTGGATATATTTAAGACTTTTCCATTCCTTATTATTACAGCCATCCATTCTCTTACACTTGTATTGGCATTTTCCTTGAACTCCTTAATTTGCTTTCCCATTAGCTTTCTTTCATCATCCTTGGGAAATGGAAAGTCCAATTGTAACTTGTTCTTCCCATTTGCCTTTGGTGGAGAGTAGGCTCTGGTTTTTATGTATGGTTCAAATTCTTTGACATAAGATGGTTCAGCATCATAGAATGTAGGAGCTACAATCTCTGGAGTGAGCACCTTCAGAATTGTAGTTGATATTGTTGGAGCTGAGGACTGAGTAGAGAACAGATTTGATACAATTGATTCATTGATCATCCTTTCTGTTCTCATCATTCTTTCATTTGCCTCCTTGTTGATCTTTTCTAAGGCCTCTATTCTGGCTTGCCTTTCACCATCTGAGATTTCTGATAGGTCAGGAATCACAGGCAAAGCCTTTTGTTTCTTCACAGGGGAAGCCTCTATAGTAAACTCTTTTGGATTGACCACTATCATTGGCTGTTGCTCCCCCTCAATTTGTGCAATCTTGCTACTAGAAGCTGGAATATGACTAGAAGTAGCTGCAACCTCTTCTACCTTTTTCTCCCCCTTTTTGTTAGCATCTGTTTGGCTTGATTGGCAATGAGTGTCTGCATTTGAGATTCCATACTATCCACTCTGGAGGAGAGATGCTGAACAGATTTGGCCAGGCTATCTTCCTTCAATAATTTGCTAGTCAGCACCTTCTGAGTGGTAGTAGGGGCTAGTGCCTCAATCCTGGCATCTAGTTCCACTTTCATTTCTCTAATTGCATTTTGGACTTCCTCCTGTTGTGTTCTTTGAATGACCATGTGCATTTTGTGAAGTTTCAGGAAGTCCATTAATTGCTGAAGGACAGCCTTTCTCTGTGGATCTGCATTTTGGTGCTCAGCCCTAGCAGATTGATATTGCTTCACAATCTCCACATTGAAGTCACCAGCCACAGTGGGAGTAGAAAATAGCCAGTCTGGAGTATCAGCCACATTGACTTCTTCATCATTTGCTGTGCTTTCACTGTCATCACTGCCAAACTCTTCACTGTCAGCATCTGGAAGCAGAGTTGTCAAAGCTTCCTTTGCTCTTTGTAGAGATTGTGAGGTGTGCACTAGGTGCATTGCCTCCTCTGCTTCCACATTGCCCTGTTGTGCCATGACTTGATAGGGAGAAACAGGGTGAGTAAAGGTTTCAGGATCCAAAGAGATGGAGTCAATAATTGACTGATATTCTTGTCGAAATTCCATCTCTTTAGAAGCTTCATTAACCTCCATTAACTCACTTGCAATGGCTGGATCTTCCTGCCTTATTTCTCCTGTAGTCCCTTCTCTCCTCTCATCTCTCTTTTCTTGCATCAGGGGCTCCCCCTGGCTCACACCTCTCACAACCTCACCTTCACCTACTAAGGTGGAACTCTCTTGCTCTCCTTTTGCCTGACCTGAAGAAATGGTCAGCCTCTCATTATTTGCCTCTCCTTTTGCCTGCTCACAAGGCAGCCTCTCACTCCCTTCCCTCAATCCTAAAAGTGTTTCAACTACTGAGAACTCCTCCACACTTGACACAGGAATGTCAGATATAGCAGTGGTAGAGTGAGTTATCAACGGATAAGGGATATCCGTTGATGGAGTAGTTATAGCTGTCAACGGATGGCTAGACAGGGGCGCATCCGTTGATGGAGAAACACTTGTCAACGGATGAAGGATATCGGTTGATGAAGGAATGATAATATCCGTTGAAGTGAAAACTAACACTGAATCTGTGGAGATTGATTTTAAAGAAGAGGCCACAGATGTTGTTGTGAATTCAGGAATGGAAGGTTGATGGCCCAACAAATCATCAAAAAGATGATGAGGCCAATAAACAAGGGAAATAAGCAAATAACAGGATGCCCGGTACCCTGGAAAAGGCAGGGGCTGCCGAAGATACTATCCCCATACTAGTGGATGCTGAAGATCCTGGTAAAATCTAGTGGATGCCCGCTTTCTACTTTTGTACCTTTTTACTCACTGTGTTTTATTCGTGTGGAGCGTTATAGGAGCCCACCCCCTTAGTTAAAACCATAAGTTCATAAAACACACACATGGAGGCCCATAAAGATACGGATAAAAACGAATAAAAAGAAAAGCACCAAAGAGAAGTGCGGCACAGTGAGTAAAAAGGTACAAAAGTAGAAAGCGGAAGCCTAGGTTACCAGGGCTGGAGCGGTCGGTAGCCCCCTTCTCCTCCCAAGCGGTACCGTAAGTATCAGAATTTCTAACAGACACCTCCATCCCCTGGGCAGGGGGAGAGGGAGCCAGGGGTCTCGTAAATCCCAACCTCACTAAGGTTTCCGGAGTTAACAGACTCTCGCCATCTCCTAAACTAGCTGCCAACCTCATAATCTTTTCGGCTCTTTTTGCCTCAGCCCCCTCGAGCAGAGTTTGCGATGGGATCCCTAAATGAGATAATAGATAGTAAAAAGGGGGTAAGAGCTATGTAGAGAATCAACCAAATAAAGGTTACCAGTAATGAACGAGGGTACCGGATGCTTACCCGGAGTCAGATTCCACTCTTTTCTCACCTCTTCACAATCATAACAATACAAAAACATTTCCATCCAGTCATACATTCCCCGCTTATTTCCCTTAATACATCTCCCTTGCCTGTCGTTCCAGGAGGTGAGGTAAAAAATACCTATCTTCCTTGAGATAGGTATCATCAAAAAGATGATAAGGCCAATAAACAAGGGAAATAAGCAAATAACAGGATGCCCGGTACCCTGGAAAAGGCAGGGGCTGCCGAAGATACTATCCCCATACTTGAGAAGCGATGACTGCGTGTACCTGGATAAGCAGTCACGTAAATGGTGAACTACTTGTACCTTAGTCTGCGTGGTTACCACTATGGGTATGGGGGGTACCGTCCGGTAACCCTATTATATCTGGGAGCACGAAGGCGGGAACCTGACTCCGGGAGCCCCTTGGCCGGTAGCCCATATCCGGTAGCCTGGATGCCGGAGGCTCAGCCTGGAAACCTTTGTTCCGGGAGTCCCAATCAATTAATGAATCATATGTGGTGATGCCATGTAAGCCATTCCTGTAAGGCCGTGTTTGTATGGTATTTGGTAATCCATATGGGTTAACTCTTGTAACCACATAGGCTGATGATTGAATAATTAATGTATGTCAGTCATGATTTCATACACGATTATTGGCTAAGTGAGATATGTGAACCACTCAAGGTTACGCACATGTCTCATATTGAAAAGGATCCAAGTGTGCCGAACAAGGTACCACACAAGCCCAAGTAATGAAGGGAACCATGTATGCCGAACAAGGTTCCATACATGCCCTGATAACCAAGTAAGCCATGTGAACCACTCAAGGTTCTATACATGTCTGGTGTTGAAGGGATCCAAGTGTGCCGAACAGGGTACCACACAAGCCCAAGTAATGAAGGGAACCATGTATGCCGAACAAGGTTCCATACATGCCCTGATAACCAAGTAAGCCATGTGAACCACTCAAGGTTCCATACATGTCTGGTGTTGAAGGGATCCAAGTGTGCTGAACAGGGTACCACACAAGCCCAAGTAATGAAGGGAACCATGTATGCCAAACAGGGTTCCATACATGCCCTGATAACCAAGTAAGCCATGTGAACCACTCAAGGTTCTGTACATGTCTGGTAATGAAAATTTTAAAATTCTAATAATTTCAACCTGTTAAGCTGAGAGGTGTATCCACTACTACCCCCTAGTTCTGGATGGTAGCCTGGCTGCCATGTAGAACTATGCTTGTTGGTCTTACATATCTTTCTGAAAATATTTATAAGTGGTAAATGTAAAAGGAAACAATCAACTTCTACTTTTACTGAAAATCAAAGAGTACGATTACATCAAATTTCATCCAGACGGGGTGTGCATCCACTACCCCCGGGCATCTACTGAAAATCATGAAATCCTAAGAACTGAAAGGGAAATGACGCAACCACAACTAGTAGGTTGCCTTTATTTATCCTAAGCCTGAAAGAGGCCTACGTTTGCTCTGAAAAGAGTCTTACTGATAGTACTTTTTTAGGTGCTCGGCATTCCAAGCGCGGGGAATAGTGTTCCCATCCATGTCTTCAAGGTGGTAAGTGCCTTCCCAAAAGATAGACTTTATTTTGTAAGGCCCTTCCCAATTTGCTCCAAAGGCTCCGTGCCCGGGAACCCGCATATTGGGCATCATTCTTCTCAGTACTAGGTCGCCAACCTTGAGGGGTCGAGGGCGTACCTTATTGTTGTAGTATTTGCGGGTCCTCTGCTGATAAGCCGCAAGTTTCAGCTGGGCGGTAGCCCGGGTTTCTTCTACCATATCTAGGGCCAACCTCTGATTTATTTCATTTGACTCTTGACTGAAATTGTCCCTCCGGTAGGACCCTGTCCCGACTTCCACTGGGACCATAGCTTCACAGCCATAGGTTAGAACAAAGGGAGACTCTCCGGTAGTGGACCTTGGAGTAGTGTTGTAAGACCATAAGACCATTGGAAGTTCCTCAGGCCAGTTTCCCTTTTTGTCTTCCAACTTAGCTTTCAGAGTGTGCTTGATGATTTTGTTCACAGCCTCTATCTGTCCGTTGCTCTGGGGATGGCAAACGGCTGAGAAATCTTTCTTTATTTCCAAGTCTTCACATAGACTTCTCATTTCTTTACTATCAAATTGCTTGCCATTATCTGAAATCAGTTTGTACGGTACCCCGTATCTACATATAATGGCTCTTTTGACAAATTCCTTCAGCTTGCCGGCAGTGATGGTAGCCAGGGGTTCCGCCTCTGCCCACTTGGTAAAGTAGTCAACAGCTACCACAGCATATTTCACACCACCTCTGCCTTTAGGAAGCTCCCCAATCAGATCAATTCCCCATATTGCAAAGGGCCAGGGGCTTCCAATGGGCCTTAATTCCACAGCTGGGTTGCTATTGAAGTTAGCAAACCTTTGACACTGATCACAAGCTTTAGCAAAGTCATAAGCATCAGTTTTCATGGTAGGCCAGTAGTAGCCTTGCCGTAGCACTTTGTGGGCCAGGGAGGTACCCCCCGAGTGGTTTCCACAAATGCCTTCATGAATTTCCCTTAGGATATCAGACATCTCAGATAGGTGCAACACACGGTCGGCTGCCACCTTTGATTTGTCCAACATATCGTCAACATAGACTTCCATAGTCTTACCAATCTGTTCTTTAAACATCATGTTTACCAGCCTTTGGTAGGTTGCCCCGGCATTCAATAGCCCAAACGGCATCCCCACATAACAGTACAGTCCCCTATCGGTTATGAAGCTGGTATGCTCCTGGTCTGGTTCATGCATCGGTATCTGGTTATATCCGGAGTAGGCATCCATGAAACTTAGCAAAGCATGGCCTGCCGTGGCATCTACTAGTTGATTAATTCTGGGTAGCGGGAAGCTATCCTTAGGGCATGCCTTATTCAGATCAGTAAAGTCAACACATGTCCTCCATTTCCCATTGGGCTTCCGGACCAGTACCGGGTTTGCTAGCCATGTTGGGTAGAAGGATTCTTTGATCAAACCAGCCTTCAATAACCGGTCTACCTCTTCCTGGAGGGCGATAGCCCTTTCACCACTGACAGGCCTTCTTTTCTGCCAGATACCCCTTCTCTCAGGGTCAATGTTCAAGTGGTGGCACATGACTTTCGGGTCGATCCCCACCATGTCAGAATGACACCATGCAAACACATCAAGGTTGCTTTTAAGGAAAGCAGTCAACCTTTCTCTTGTCTTTTCATCTAGCTGTTGTCCAATTTTCAAGATTTTACCAGGATCTTCAGCATCCACTAGTATGGGGATAGTATCTTCGGCAGCCCCTGCCTTTTCCAGGGTACCGGGCATCCTGGGATCAATGTCAATCTCAACCGGGAGTCCTTTCTCCGCTCCCTGGTTCTCATTCTCTAGCATTGCTTCGCCTAGATCATCATCTAAGGTATTTCTTACTATGCCTTCCAATGAAATGTTTTGAATTTCATCATTTTTCTTGGCAGCTTCCAACAACAAGCTTTGTGGTGGTATTACCCCCCGAAAAACGGGAACCTCTTCAGTAGGTTCCTCTGGTAATTCCACTATCATGATGGCACTGCACGATGCTTTTCCAAACTTTTGTGGCTCAAGCCCATGGCTTCTCATTAGGGCTTCCCCATCAGTCTTTTCTTCAACATGAATATATTTATCTGTCTTCTCGGCAGCCTGCACAGCTCTGTTATAGCATTCCCTTGACTCATGTTGACATCCTTTCACACACCCAATGCCATTTGGTGTAGGAAACTTCATTGAAAAGTGGTATATTGAGGTTACCACCCTCATATCCTTCAATATTGGTCTACCGAGAATTGCATTGTGGGAAATGTCTTCATCTACCACCATGAATTCTGCCATTTGGGTAGCCTTGCAGGGATCCATACCCAATGTCAGGGGCAATTTGATCTTTCCCATAATTTGGACAGGGTTGCCGGTAAACCCATATAGCTCATTATTGGTAGGCAGTAACTCTTTGTCCAAAAGTCCCAATTTCTGGAATGTGGTATATGCCAAGATATTTACTGAGCTTCCATTATCAACCAGCACTCTGTGCACATTCATTCCACCAATACTCACGGTTACCACCAAAGCATCATTATGAGGGTGGTGAACCCACTTGGCATCCTCCTCGGTAAAGGAAATATCAGCGGTTTCCCCTTTGAACAGCTTAGGGGGCCTTTCTGCAAGGTGGAACACATTAGTTAGGGGTTTGCCCCTGGCTTCCCGGGCATACCTATCTCTGGCATTCCGACTGGCACCTCCCAAATAAGGGCCGCCAAAGATGGTATGGATGCTATTAGCTCGGGTAGTCCTTTCTTGGTTTCCAGGAGCCTTGTCCTTGTTATCTCTACCTTCTTTATACTTCTTAGCCTCTTGGGCTACAAATTCAGTCAGGTATCCTCCTCTAATCAATTCTTCAATTTGATCTTTCAAGTGCCTGCAATCAGCAGTCTCGTGACCATTCACTTCATGGAATGCACAGTACTTTCCCTGATATTTCACTCCTAGGGGGCCTGCCCGGTAGGGCCTCCGGAATAGCCCATTCTTCTCATTCACTTCGAGAATATGACTAATTGGGACAGTCAAAGGAGTATACTCTGAGTATTTCTGAAAATTTGCCTTTGGAGTGAGTCTGTCCTTGGCAGAAACTCTATCCTTAGTTGCATTAACAGCAATAAGGGCAGTCTTGTCATCATACCGGGGGGCTCTTAAACCGGCAGTACCACTCCCGGCAGCCCTCTTATTTGAATCCCTTTTAGGGCTGTAAGAACGATTTCTTTTGTTCCTGCTCCAACCTCGGGAATTGGAATCTTTGGACAGTTTTGCCATGGATTCCTCAATCACTTTGTGGCGTTCTGCTTGTTGGTAGAATTCCGCCAGGGTTCCGGGCTCCTCAGTTTGCAATTCCTTCCAAAACTCGGTTCCAGGCCTAACCCCGGCTATCAGGAAATTCTTCAGAGTTTCATCAGCGGCCTTCTTCACTTTTGGCACTTGTTCATTAAATCTTTTGAAGTATTGTCTTAAAGATTCGTGGGGTTCTTGCTTGATATTAGCGAGAGTATTCACCGGTGGGGCATAGGCCACGGTAGCCCTGAATTGAGAGATAAACTGGTCTCCCATCTTCCTCCAGGATTTGATAGACCCTTCGGCTAACCTTTTGAACCATTGGTGGGCATTCCCACTCAGTGTGGATGCCAGTACCCTACACCTTGCTAAGTCCTCCACTTGGTAGACATCCATTTCCGTATTAAAACGGCTCAAGTATTCAACTGGATCTGAGTTTCCATTGAATTTCAGGTCAGTATTCATCTTGAAGAACCTTGGCAAGGCTGCCTTTTTCACTTTTACAGAAAATGGGGAACCGGCAGTGATACCGGACTTAAATTTTTTCTCCTCCTTGATCTTTTCCAAGGCCTTTTTCCAGTCAGACATCCTGAACTGTCCATTTTCACCATCCGAAAGCATATCACTTCCAGAGTCATCATCTTCATTGGCTGTCTTGCTTCTTCTAGGGACTGAACTTTGATGGAAGCCGGAATCCTGATCGGTACCCCCACCGGTTGGGACTTCCGGTAGAGCGGGATTTCCTGTTTCTATGCCAAGAAGAGTGACTGCTTTGCCTATAACTCCTTCTGCCATCAGATCTGGACCTCCTGGAAGTACTTCTTGGGGGTACCGAGTGGTACCTCTCTCGGCGTTCTCGGGAACCCTGAGTTATGGAACCCCCATTGCCATCCCTTCGATCTTTGCTTCCAGTGTGAATCAGTTTGTGACGAAGGTCTTTGTTAGTCAGTTTTTTGCCAACTCGATCAAAAACACTTAGACTTCTGGTGGGTGAACCTTCGGCACCCTGGGTTTCCGGGACATCAGATTGGTCGCCCTCATACTCTTCTTCCACAGGCTCTTCTGCGTCTTCTTCAGATGGGACATGATCAGTGTTGTCCTCAATATTGTCCTCAGACTCAAAATTCAGCCTTGTCGGAGTCACATTCTTCTTTTTTGACTTCGACTTGCACTTCCTTTGCCATTTTTTCATTTTCTCGGAACCCTTTTCCAAGTTGTTGACTCTTTCATTCATCGTTTTCAGATAGTCCATGATGTCCTTGTTACTAACATCATCACCACCTTTGTTTCGTCCATTACCATCCTGAGACGGTGTCTTATCACTTTCAGAATTGTCACTCGCCATATCTCCTCCAAATGACGATTTTTGAGGGCCCTCCTTCTAGCGCCAATTGTTGTGGGAGGAATTTAGCACAATAGATTATGAGGCCTCGTGCTGGAATAGCGCCAATAAACAAGGAATCGTCCAACCACCCAGAAAGGATCGTGGTTGAAGATCAATAGCTAGCCGCCCGGGAAGGCTCACGACTAGGGTTACCGAAGAACACGGGATGTGGTTCCTCGGAAGGATCGGACTGAATCTACGGGATGAGAGCTCAAGAACCAAATGTTGGCCAGCCAAGAACCCTAATTTGACTATGTCACACAAGAGTGCACGTGCTCTAGCTACTTAAGGAGTGTAAGTGTCGAAGAAGATCCCGTAAACTGCCTACATACCACTATTTATAGTGGATCAAGCCCGAATGTAGTTCTTGAAGGATATGATCGTTTGTTTATGATAAGTTATCCTCTCTCCAGTGGGATAATGACTGTTATTTCTGATAATAATCGAGTATGATGTGTATAATCAGGTTACCAAGCAGTTTAGGTAACATAGAATGATTATCTCTTGTATTTATCATGATTTTGTATCATTTATCAAGTATATATATGACATATATCCTCAAATAACTGAATGTTTATCTGTTTGAGAGTGTTTTTAGATGATATAAACGTGTTCCTAAAAAGTAGGAGGCGTGCCTTATCTGATTTGGCAGCCTGATCAGGCTTCCGGCGGAAGCTGGGGGTACCGCCCGGTAGCCTGGCTCCGGTACCCCCTCCGGTAACCCCTATCACGGAAGCTACTCTGGAAGCTCTAATGGATGACTGATAATAGTTATAGGTTATCCTCAAGGGGATACCTTGAGACCCTTAGTCATGCGTTCCCGTGCTGCAGTGTACATGGTAACCCCTAGGGCTACCGCAGACCTCCGAAAACCCGACAGATTACACATTCTCTTCATGGATCTGGACCCTAATCCTCTAGTGGGCCTAAATCTAACCCATGCAAGATTTTGGTCACAACAACCACCAATTGCAGAGTGGGGCTTCTCCAAGAATCTTAAAGATGGAGAATCAGGAATTGATGTAGATATCATATCCACATCCAGAGATGGAGTTGGTGATGGTGGATTGTAATGTGTATCGATTTGAAGGTTAAGATCAAGGGGCTGTGACTCCACATTTATTGAAGTCACATCAAACTGAATTTGAGAAGGTACAGTTTGCTGTACTGTGTGTGCACCCTGTGCTTCCCCTATGGTTTTAGATTTTACTTTTCTTCCATAGGTTTTTGAGTGAGAGCTAGTGTCCCTTACCCTTTTGTGCAGAGTTGCTGTAGAACTAGTAGTCACACCCTGTTGAGAGGATGTAACTTGGGCTTGGCTATTTGGTGCACTTTCCTCACCCACCTTATTCTTAGGGCTTGCACCCTGTCCCTCACCACTCACTACCTCCTTCACACTCCCCTCAAGAGTTGTGGTAGTTTTTGCAACAGGTGCTTTTTGAGAAACACCTAAGGTTTGTCTCTTAGATATTGGTTTGGAAACTTTTGTTTTAGTCACTTGGGTAGGAGCCTGTTTGGTCACTACTACAGACTCCATTGTGACTGAGGAAGGCAAAGAAATTTGGGGGTTAGGGATAGGAGTTTCAAGGTTAGAAAGAGTTACCTGAACAATTGGTAGATATACCAATTGTACTTCTGCATTGGAGTTCATTCGAATTAAATCACTTAAGACTCTCTTCTCCTGAACAAAACATGTGAACTTGCTATCCGGGTTAGCAATGGATAGCTTATTCTCAGATACATGCAGTGCTAAGAGCATCAAAAATCTAGCAAAATAGATGTTCTTGCCCCTAGTTTCCTTTTTACCTAATTTTGCTGCTATCTCATACATGACTAGTGTGCCAAAGTTATAGAATTTATCAGTCAGAAGCATACACAGCATAACTAGCATGGAATGGTAACAACATCAAAGTTACTAATTTTGCCTGAAAAAGTTTTAATGAAGGCATCACAAAAATAACTCCATTCTTTAACCATCCCTTTCCTAGCAATTTTTCCTAAATTATCAGTACTAAGGGCATAATTTATGGAATTAAGCATGGCAACTATTTCAGCATCACTGGGTACTTTCAGACAGTTATTCTCAGGCAATTTTAAACAAGCAGTTATCACATCAGAGTTAACTACATAGTTTTTACCCTTTAGAGAAAAAGCAATTGTACCGTCTGTGCCATTGTACTCAGCAGATGCCCACACCTCTTCAATTACTTCGTGGATTAGAGGAGTGGTGGCAGTCATAGCATACGAAAGTTTACAGTTCTTCACAAAATTCATCATGGTGTGATAAGCTTCTGGAGCATTCACTGTATCCACATAGGCCGCGAAATTGTTCTTCTCATAGGTGAACCCAGTGGAAGACATCATCTTAACAATAGGCGCCATTGAAGAGTTTGAACTTTTGTTGCAGAGAGTTTTTGTGAAGAAGATGCAGTTTACTTAAGAGAATCTTGAAAGTTGATAAAAGTGAGATGTGAGAGCACAAGACAGCCTTTTATACTTTTCAAGAATTGAAAATGAAATAATTAAAAGTAATTACCCATTGGTCAAAAGTAACTGTCAAATAATAAAAGAAAATAAATATAACCAGTCCTATATAGATACACGTTTACCAACGGTTATATTTAAAAGAAAATATGTATATCAACGGATATGGAATGAACGGTTGAGAAACAGTTTATCCGTTGATGACGTGGATAAGCTGTTATCCGTTGATATACAAAAATCTAGGAATGTGTTTATGCTATCAACGGGTAAAAGGATATCCGTTGATAAGATAATTTTGCCTTGGACAAAATTTCTAAAGAAAAATTTTTCTGAGAGTTTTTAATTCTCAAGTAAATCAAAACACATTCCTAGCGGCAATGCAGTGAAATCAAATATCACTAGGAATTATGACAAGTTAAGCATACCTAGCTCACCTACCAATCTTGTGAATGTGGATTCATCAAGAGGCTTGGTGAAGATATCTGCAAGCTGCATTTCACTTGGCACAAAGTGCATTTCTACTGTACCATTCATCGCATGTTCTCTAATGAAGTGGTATTTGATGTCAATGTGCTTGGTTCTCGAATGTTGCACTGGATTCCCTGTGATGGCAATAGCACTTGTGTTGTCACAGAAAATTGGAATCTTCTCAACTTTTAGACCATAGTCAATGAGTTGATTTCTCATCCATAGAATCTGTGCACAACAGCTTCCAGCAGCAATGTACTCAGCTTCAGCTATAGAAGTGGAGACTGAGTTCTGTTTCTTACTGAACCATGAAACAAGCCTGTTTCCTAGAAATTGACAGGAACCTATAGTACTTTTCCTATCAACTCTGCAACCTGCATAATCTGCATCTGAATAGCCAGTTAGATCAAAACCAGATTCTCTTGGGTACCAAATGCCAAGGTTTGGTGTTCCCTTGAGATACCTGAAAATTCTTTTAATAGCTATTAAGTGAGACTCTCTAGGGTCAGCTTGAAATCTAGCATAAAGACAAGTAGAAAACATTATATCAGGTCTACTAGCTGTTAGGTATAGAAGTGAACCTACCATGCCTCTATAGCTTGAGATGTCCACAGACTTTTCCTTAGTATTCAGCTCAAGCTTAGTTGCAGTGGCCATAGGTGTTTTTGCAGAGGTACAATCCATTAAGTCAAATTTCTTTAAGAGATCATAAGTATATTTTGTTTGACTTATGAAAATGCCCTCATTAACTTGCTTTACTTGCAGGCCAAGAAAGTAAGTTAATTCACCCATCATGCTCATTTCATACCTACTTTGCATAAGTTTGGCAAACCTTTTGCAAAGCTTCTCATCTGTAGACCCAAAAATAATATCATCTACATAGATTTGAACAAGTATTGAAGAGCCATTGATATTCCTATGAAATAAGGTTTTATCTACTGTACCTCTAAGGAAGTGGTTCTCCAAAAGAAATTGAGATAAAGTGTCATACCAGGCTCTTGGTGCTTGCTTCAAACCATAAAGTGCTTTCATGAGAAGATATACATATTCTGGAAATTCTGGATCCTCAAAGCCAGGAGGTTGATGGACATAGACCTCTTCTTCCAGTTCCCCATTTAGAGAGGCACTTTTGACATCCATCTGATAGACTTTGAAATTGGCATGTGCTGCATAGGCTAGAAAGATTCTTATTGCCTCAAGTCTTGCCACTGGAGCAAAAGTTTCATCAAAATCTATTCCGTCTTCTTGAGAGTAGCCTTTTGCCACTAATCTAGCTTTATTCCTCACAATTATGCCATTTTCATCTGTCTTATTCTTGAGAACCCATTTAGTACCTATGACACTTCTATCATTAGGTTTGGGCACAAGTTTCCATACTTTATTTCTTTCAAATTGGTTTAGCTCTTCTTGCATTGCTAAGACCCAATCTGGATCTAGAAGGGCATCTTCCACTTTCTTAGGTTCCTCTTGAGACAGGAAGCTACTGTATAGACATTCTGCTTGAGTGGCCCTTCTAGTTTGGACTCTTGAATTTGATTCACCAATGATTAACTCAAATGGATGATCTCTAGTCCATTTTCTTGCAGGTGGAAGGTTTGATCTTGATGAGGTTGCTTCATTTCCATGAGCATGATCATGTTGATTTAGCATTGAATTTTGACCTTGAGAAACTCCCCCTGAGTTTGTTGTCCTTGCTGAATTATGAAGTTGACTGTCAATGGATGCATCATTTTGCCTGTCGACGGATGCTTGAGAATCTCTATCAACGGATGCATCTCTAATAATGTCAACGGATGCTCCAGAATGACTGTCAACGGATGCTTCATTTTCAGTGTAAGCATCACTTCTAGTTGGTACAACAACTCTTGGTGGATCTCTGTGGTCATGATCTTCATCTTCCTCATCATCATCATAGTACATTCTTCCTTCACCTTCATTCTCAAATTCCAACTTTTCATGGGAGCCTTCATCATTTAGGCCTAGAATCTTTTGATCATTAAACACAACATGTACAGATTCCATAACAATGTTGGTTCTTAGATTGTAGACCTTGTAGGCTTTCCCTGCTGCATATCCAACGAAAATAGCTTCATCTGCCTTTGCTTCAAATTTGCCCAAGTTATCTCCATGATTCCTTAGCACAAAACACTTACATCCAAAGACATGAAGAAAAGCTAAAGTTGGTTTCTTGTTGGTTAACAACTGATAAGGAGTCATTCCTCTAGCTTGATTGACCAAGGAAATATTCTGAGTAAAGCATGCAGTGTTGACAGCTTCAGCCCAGAAATATGTTGGTAACCTTGATTCACTTAACATTGTTCTAGCTGCTTCTATGAGAGTTCTGGTTTTCCTTTCAACAACCCCATTTTGTTGAGGTGTTCTAGCAGCAGAAAACTCATGGACAATTCCATTCTCTTCACAGAAAATCTTCATTGTGGAATTCTTGAATTCAGTACCATTGTCACTCCTGATTCTTTGTACTCTGTCCTCAGAACCATTGTTTAGTATTCTGAGGTGATTGATGATGATTTCACTTGCACAATCCTTGGAGTGCAGGAAGAAGGTCCATGTGAACTTAGAAAAATCATCTACAATCACCACACAGTATTTCTTCTTTGAAATAAACATGACATTTACTAGACCAAATAAGTCCATATGCAGCAATTGAAGAGGCTTAACAATGGATGACTCTGTCTTGCTTTTGAAGGATGATTTCTTTTGTTTCCCTAATTGGCAGGCATCACACAGTCCATCTCTGACAAATTCCAATTGAGGGATTCCTCTAGCAAGATCCTTTCTTACCAAATCATTCATAACTTTAAAATTCAAATGTGACAGCTTCTTATGCCATAGCCAACTCTCATCCTTACTTGCTTTGTTGAAGAGACAAGTAATGGATTCTGAGCATGCTGAATTAAAGTCAGCTATGTAAACATTTCCTTTTCTAAAGCCTGTCAATACCACATTGTTGTCTTCCTTGGAAGAAACAACACAGGCTTCTTTTGTGAACTTTACTTCATAGTCTTTGTCACAAATCTGACTGACACTCAGCAAATTGTGCTTCAAACCTTCAACTAAAGCCACTTCTTCAATGATGACATTGTCTTTTGAAATCAGGCCATATCCCTTAGTATATCCTTTGCTGTCATCTCCAAAGGTAATTCTAGGGCCAACTCCTTCCTTGAACTCTGTGAGCAGGGTTGAATCTCCTGTCATGTGCCTAGAGCATCCACTGTCTAGGTACCATAGATTCCTTCTGTTTCCCTGCACACATTTAAAAAACAAATCAAGTTGATTTTGGTACCCAAGCTTCTTTGGGTCCTTTGTTGTTAGCCTTTGACTTTGCACTCTTACCATTCTTCAACTTAGGTGTAGATGCTTGAGTGATGGGGTTTGACAAATGCTCATTTGCATGAATATTTGATGCATGCATTTGCGGAAAATTGGCATACATATTATTCATGCTAGGAATGTTCCATGACATTTGTGGCACATTCACAGATTGAAAATAAGGATTAGACACATATGGCATGTTCACATATGGATTTGAAAAACTAGCATTTTGATACAAACCAGGCATAACAGGCATTGCAGGCATACATGACATTGTTTGAGGTACATGAACAGGAGCCTTGTTGACAATCTTACAATTAGAAGATAGGTGATTGACACTATTACAATTACTACAAGTTTTCCTAGGAGCAAACTTGTCAGGAGAATAATTGTTTTTCTTGTTGATACCTATCTTACCATTTCTATTCTTTTTCTTTTTACCTTCAATTTCTACCTTTTCATTATCTGATTTACCAACAGCCTTTTTGTTATGTAAATCACCTGCCTTAGCCTTCCCACTGGATTTGGTTTTGCTACACTCACCACTAACAAAGTTCTTGTTGACTGGACCATACTTGATATCCAGTTTCCTGAGTTCCTTCTTACTAACAAACTTTTTGTTAGTCGACGGATACCTCTCATCCGTTGATGGTTCATCTGTCAATGGATGATCACTATCCGTTGATTCACAAATAGTCTCTAGATCCTCAAGGCCAGGTTCTAGCTCCTTTTTCTTTTGAGTCCAGGTATCCTTCACAAACGATTCTATTCCCTGGACTTCTTTTATGTTTTGAGAAATATTCCTACAACTTTGAAATTTAGCAATTATCCCTTGTTCTTTTTCAAGCTGGTCTTTTAAAATCAGTTCTCTTTTTAACACAGCTTCAAGTTCACTTTTAGCATTATTGCAATCAACTCTCATTTTCTCAAATCCTAGAAATTGAGCTTCTAGAGCAGCATTTCTATCACTTAAAAACAGATTAGACTCTTTAATCCTATTGTTCTCTTTAGTAAGTGATTTAAGAGTAACACTTAAGTGATATAGTTCAGTAGACATTTCATCTATAACACTATTGCATTCCTCTTTGGTGAGCTCAGAGAGATTAGTAGAAAATACCTGATTGCTAGCTGAACTTGCTTCCTGCTCTCCAGAATCAGCCATTAAAGCAAGGTTGACAAACTCAACATCATCATCAGAATGATTGTCATCAACAGCCCAGTCATACTCTTGTGTCAAGAATGCCTTTCCTTTCTGCCTGAGAAGATCAAAATATTTCTTCTTATAGTCAACAGCCTCAGTTGACTTTCCCTTGTTCTCGGATCTAGGTTTCCTGCATTCACTTATCATGTGACCAGCAATTCCACAATTGTAGCATTTAATTTTGGATTTATCCACATAGTTGCTTGTGGAAAAATCCTTGTTAAATGGCTTGGCCACCCCAGAGTTTCTCTTGAATTTCAGCTTAGAGAATCTCCTAGATAGAAAAGCTAAGTGCTCGTCTATCTCATCCAATTCATCCTGCTGAAGAACATTCAACTCCTCAGACACCTTTTCCTTGCTCCTGCTTGATTCTGATCTCCCTTTACAAACATCCATGTTTGATGTAGAACTACCAGCTTCTGTCCTTTCCTCCTTTTGCTCCAAGTTGGCAACAAGTGCAACTGACCCACTTTTCTTTTGAGACTTCTCAATCTCTTCATCCTGCTCCATTTCCAGCTCATATGTCTTTAAAGTTCCATAGAGCCTTTCAAGAGTAAATGTCTTGTACTCTTGAGTGTTTCTTAGAGAAACAGTCATTGGCTTCCATTACTTAGGCAGTGATCTCAGAAATTTGAGATTAGAATCTTTAACTTGATAGATTCTTCCATACAGTTTCAAACCATTTAGTAGCTTTTGAAATCTACTAAATGTATCATTCAAAGTTTCTCCACTCTTAAAGTGGAAATGTTCATACTGTTGGATTAGTAGTTGCATCTTGTTTTCCCTCACCTGTTCTGTTCCTTCACAAAGGGTTTGAACAGTGTCCCATACTTCCTTGGAGGTAGTACAGTTAATAACATTGTCAACCATGTCTGTTTCTAGACCATTGAACAGTATATTCATGGTCTTTTCGTCTTTGTGGACTTCTGCAATATCTTCAAGACTCCACTCAGAAACAGGTTTGGGAATGAGAGTGTCAAGCACACCTTCAGCCAGGCCAACTCTTGTTGCAGTCTTCATTGGAACGTGAGGACCCTTGTCAATGCAATCCACAAAACCCTCATCAATAGACGAGAGATGTAGACGCATTTTTACTTTCCAGTGAAAGTAATTTTCTCTATCAAGAACTGGAATCTTTACTCCATAATCCTTCTTAGACATGTTGGAAGTGTGTTGATCTTTAAACTTCAAATATGTTAGAAGCTCGCTCTGATACCAATTGTTATTCCCAGATTACACACTTGTATAATTGTAGAAGGGGGGTTGAATACAATTCTTGATATTTATAAATTTCTTATAAGAACTCCAGAAATCTATACTTAGATAATTGCTGTAGAAAGATTAATGCACAAACACATAAAAATCAGGTGGTTAAATGCACCACCTGAAGCTTTTATTCGAAGAAAACTCTGTGATACAAAGTACACAGCTTCTGTTTTACAACTCTTTGCTTTCTAAGAATATTCAATAAAAACCCTAAGCAAAAATGTATTTGTTTTCTTAGCCTTCAAAGAGTTGCTACACTTGGTTATAAATCCCAAGTTTTACAAGTACTACTGGAATAAGATAATATTAATCTAATTCTAGTTGACTTGCTACTACACTCCAAATACACATGTAGCCGAAAGTTTGTCCTTGTGAACAGACATGTCTCCTGCACTTTTCTTGTATTCATAGTGTAAACGGAATGCTTCTTTCTTCTGTGTTTCCAAAGTATGGCTGCCATACTGCTTTTTGTATCCACTATCAACCCATGTGATCTGTCAGTCAAACATGTCCTTATCAACTGCTAATCCCCAGCTTAGCATAGAAGACAGTGTCAATGATTATCCGTTGATATTGTACACTGACATCCGTTGATGATGTATTGAGCTGTATCCGTTGATATTGAGACTTGAGCTGTATCCGTTGATATAGTGGATTTGAGTTGTATCCGTTGATAGAGTTTTGTCTTCATCTGTTGATACACTTTCACTTAGACATAATTACATAGCATAGCTTATTTATAATTGGCTACCCTATTCTGCCTATCCGTTAATGGTCAACATGACTGTGGATAAAAACACTATCAACTGATAACATAGAGATACTGCAGTATGCTACAAAACCTCATCCGTTGATGAGCTACCTGTCAACGGATAGAGTTATAAATCCTCATCCGTTGACAGCTACAAAACCTTATACAATTTGATTGATTGTGAAGTTATCATCAAGTACAACATATTCCTAACAGGAGACGAGAGAGAGGATACAGTACTGCTACAGTGCTTCGGGCACGCTACACGCAGTAGCGTGTTGCGTGGGTAGTGAGGTCCAAAAGTTCCGAAAATCAGTAATTTGGGCCATGGGTACCTCATTTTGAGGTATTTTGGTCATTTTCTCTTCATAGAAATTCATCGATTCATCAATTTGTTAAACTCATCAATTATTTTAGTTAATAATTAATAATACTACATAAGAAATAGTGATATAATTATTTGTTTTCCATAACAAAATCATTTGATAAATTAGCCTTGACCAATAGCTTCAATAATTTAAAGATTTTAGGTTGTGTTCACTTGGAGAATAGAATGAGGTAGGAATCAAATGAAAATTGTAAACAAAATATGAAGAAAAGAGAAATGTTGGGAAAAATAGTAACAAATAAGAGGGAGAAGAAGTTTTCTATAATAAAATATTCCTTCCAAAACATGTATGTTAGAACTTTAATTAAAACTAGCGTAACAGCCCGTGCAAGGCACGGGCCTCTATTTTAACTCGTAGCTTTCACAATTTGTACATATTTATAAATTACGTAGGCAAAGTCAGAAAAATTGATGAAATTTGCAATCAAAATAGAAATTTTTATAACACATCAAGTTCGAACTTCCATAATAGAAGTTGTTGAATGGAACTATGCATGACACATACAAAATCTCAAACTCCATATCCATCAGTACTCTTATCTTCACCACTTATTGGTAGCCTCCTTCTAAAAAAGATAAAAAAAATGAATAATCAATTTTAAATATTACGACAACTTTAGCCTAAGGAATCCCGCAAAAGCCTTGTAATTACTTAAGATACGGAACTTGAAAAGCATGGTGAGATGAGACAAATTGGTTAATATTAATAATCCACTGAAAATAATTACGCGGTCCACCATTACACAAACTGCAAAGTATGAACATGTGTTTACAGAAATACCCCAATTTTAGCTAGGAAAATAATTAAAACAATGAAGGCAAGAAAACGATAAAACAAACAAATTAAAGACGATGCAACTCCTTTTTCTAAACAACCCAGTGTAGAAGATATTGTGTACAATGCAAATGAAAATACAACCTTTCAACATTATTCAATGAAAATGGAAGTGAAGAGAGTAAAGCAATTGTTTTACCCTCAATATTCAGTTACAGAGGCTCGAAACCAGTCAAAGAACCATCAGAAATATAATAGAGACTTTGAGGTCTTGGCTGCTTTGTAGCTGCATCAGCTGCTACACCCTATTTTGGGTAGAAGCAAATCAAAAGACCAACCTTGTAGTTTCAAGGTTGTGTTGCCCTGCCCGCTCCTGAATTTCTCCTCTCAAGTAGCATTACTAATCTGAAGAGCAAAATGTTTATGTCACTGCACACATCAATGCTAAAGTCTATAACCTAACCTTTTAGCTGTTGTAAATTGTGTGAACTTGGACCAGCTCATTCAACTTTCCACATAAACACAAACATTTCCATGCCCCCTAAAAACCACACACACGTACACTTTCTACACACAAATATAAATAGATACAATTCCCAGAAACAAATATCACAATTTCAAAATAAGTACAAGTATTGCAGGAGAACTTTGCCCTACACAAACTGTTAAACTGATGGGACCAAATATTTATAATTTCTCCTCTCATCACCGTAACTGTCCTCCACACCTCTAAGACATGAATTAGTAGTACCCATGTACATAGTCAAAAAGAATTAGCACATCACAAGGATTACCTAAATATTATCTTAATCATGATATTTATCATACCTATCAAGTAAGAATCCATAATGACAATATTATTGCAGTGATTTTGCAGTCATATCCATTATGTGCGCATAACACTCCAAAGTGACCACATTAAGCTACTTTTGTCTACCGGCTAAAAACTTATAAACCTATTGATAAGTGGATTTTATATCCACTTGGATCGCTTAATTTCGGCTTAAATTGATTGTCTTGGACTCAAGTTGTTGTAGTTTTGATGTGTTTTGCTTAGTTGTGCAGAATTACGAGAATGTTGACTAAGGTGGATGTTTCTATAATTTTTGGGGAATTTATTTGATTAAAATTCGGATTTTTAAGAAGGGTTGCGCAGTTTACACTGTTTTGGCCATATCTTGAGTTCTAGAAGTCCGTTTGAGGCCCGTAAGCAGTCCACGCGAAGATAACGAGATTCTCTATCATTCTAAGGTGGTCCAGAGGTCCAATTACGTTGGGAACGTTCCAGAAAATCTGAAGAAAAGTCAGCCACGAATTTTCCTTACAAAACATAATCAATTTAGGAAACGTATCTTGCAGAAATTCTATTATAATTCAGTTTTTGTATTTTCTTGCTGGGCAAGACTTGGAGTGCCTATATAAACACATCCTATCATGTAATTTGTATCAGATTTTTATTATTGTAACGTATAACTGCAAGAGAGAAGAGTGGAGAAGGATTCAAGCTCGGTGACAAGCAAGATCTAGATCTACTTCATCTTTTGTATACTTTGGATAATAGATTTGTTTTCTCAACTCTTGTTTTTATTAATATTATTGCTTCTTTATTTTATATCTTGTTTATTATCATGTTTTCATCGAATCCCATGGTGATGAACGGTTCAACTATGAACTAATCGTTGTCATGGGATCCTAATGGATTTATCTATGTAGCTTAGTAGTTTATATGCTTTAAAGATTTATGTGTGGTGAATTCTTGATATCCTCGTATGGTTGTGTTTCATGTATTTAGATGCATCGCGAACATCTAATTTGTTAATCACTTGCTAAACGAGAGTGGATCTTGAGATTTAGAACTTGCCATGCTAGCATAGGATAGGTTGATGTTTTAGCATCATGATTTGTGGCGTAAATAGAGATATTATGCTGCCCTATGTGATCTAAGCGGATAACTTGTGCTTAAACCTTTATGTTTTCAAATTCTATAGAGATATAGGGTCTAAACATATTTGGTGTCTACCCGTCTTCTATCTCTTTTGTGGATGCATGCGTAGTTTGGTATTAGTATACCGAGAGGTAGCTTTTACTTGTTTCGTGTTATCCGATCAGATATCAAAACCATCACATGTATTGATTAAAGGCTGCGACTCTAAGTGAAGTAGATAATGAAATTAGGATTCCATGTTTTATCTCATATAAGTAATTCATATTAAATTCTCATTAGTTAATTATTCTTAGCTTAATAATTTGCATCCTAGTTAATTTAGATAATTAAAACCTCATTCTTGTTATTTGTCTTAGCAGTGGATTAAAACCAAACATTGTTGCATAGGCATATTTACTGATTTAAACTTAACCAGATCTCTGCGGAACGAACTTTAATTATATTACTTGTGACTACATGCGCTTGCGTAATTTTGTGATAACACCTATACAAAGAAACATATTCTGTAGGTAGATAACTCTCGGACTAAATATTTATACACGCAGACCATAAACTTGAGATAAATATTGGCAATTGTAATGTATTCTAGGCAGATGTAGTGATCATTGCAAAACAGGGAAAAACTAAAGAATCTTGTCCTTGGAGTCTTGGACGATGCACCTGGAATTGGGATTGTATCAACTTTTTTTTCTGGACAGATACCTCTTCGTATTTGCTCCTCATATTCAGGAATGATTTCTACACGTCTCATTTTCTTTCCTTTTTACGTGCTGGACCAGACATTTTTAAGCACTAGAAACAAAACACAATAAGATGGATAAATATAATACACATAAATCAATTAAACAAGGGCATTACAAAGGGTATAACATACTAAAATATTTTGCATTTTAAAGCCAAGAACAAAAATTAGATTGGACTATCTGCATGTATGACATAAACCTTAAATTCAAACAGAAACACATATATATTAATAAAAAAAAACTTAAATTCAAATTACATATGTTAATCAATAATCCAAACAATCAAAGTGCGGAGAGAGTACTTTAAAGTTCCCAAAAACATTAAAAAAAAGAAGTTTACATGAATAGGAAATTAAAAACCCTAAATTGATGAGAGAACAGAGGAATAGAGGATTGTTGTTAGGATCCGTACCTAAATATGAATTTCGTATAATAGGACATGGATATCGAATTATCGATCTTCAACTCTCTCGATCGCGATAATCGGTATCTGTATCTGGCTAATACTAGTAAAACAACAGTATAGAGGGTTAAATTTGTAATTTGATATGGAATAAAGTCAATCACAAAGTAGTATGTTGCCGTATTAGATATACAAGACTCACATTCATGACCAGTGCTCGCATTATAATTTTTTTGCTAGGATCTTAAACAAAATTTATAACATATCCAGAACACGAAATGTGCTTTCTAGTTTAAAGCCGTAAGATTGCAGAACACAATAACAGGTTATTACCACAGGACCACATGTAGATAGGAATAGGGTATACATGGATATTTAAAAAAATTGCCTATTTGCCTCTTGGTATATTAACATTGATCAAGATCAATTCATTGATAGCCCTGAAGCAGTTCATAATTTTTAAAATAGCTATAGCCTATAAAGCATGATTCATGAAAATGCTCAAATATAAGATAAACAAAGTTTGCCTTATTCAGTGGTTTATACAGAGTACTATAAATAAGCATGTGAAACCAAAAAAATAAATTAATTCATATGAGAATCAAGTATGATACAGTAATCAGGAGCCACAAGCCAAAGTGAAAAGAGTTATCCATTATGCAACTTGTAATTCTTGATCTAATATGCGACAACATAAATTGGAGCCAAAATCATCACTTAATACTGAAAAAGATTATAGTAAGCATAAAGAACTACATAAGAATGTAACAAAGCACAGACTTACGATTGAAGTGAAAGTGGGTAAGAAACCAAAGAGAGCACTCTCTTCTTAGGTATTTAAATGCATCCTCCAAATACAAAAAGCACGTGGATATACATCTGTTAAAGTAAAATTAGTGGTCGCATACATTCGTTAGCTTATTTTACATATATAAATATCAAACAAAATTTCATTAAATGTAGAGGTAGTCAATTTATTAACATCACAATCCTATCTTGGAATAAAAGTACATCATAATATAAAACAAAGATCAGAGTTCAGCTTACCACAAAGACAAGGTTCACATCATTGCTAACAGCATTAACATAGTCCTCGATGTCTACCAACTTTTTTGAACTATGTGAGAAGCCTGATTCGCATAACATTAATGATGAGATACAACAAGGTCGGAAGACACTATGAGGAAGAAAAATGAACCAAAGAGGATTTTTACCTATCATGTGGGAGTTAATAGGCAAATATTGGGTTACAGGGTTCTTGATCACACGCAAAAGCTTTTCACGCTTACCCACAGCAGATATACTAAGTTTCTGTAGCAACTGTACTGCATTGGTCATCAAACATGTTAAAATTCAATGCAAATGCATATCAAGTTACCGAAGTAATTGACAAGGGCTGAGAGTTTAACTTACAGATGATACCCGAGAAACGCTTATACGTCCTTGGAATACGAACATGTGGTTTAACTTCAAAAAGAACACCTTTCTCGCTTCTCACATACAGTGCCCGCAACTTCCCATCCTTATTCAGTGTGCTATCTAAAATCATTAGCATAGCCTGAAATGTATTAATTAGGACACGTGAATCAGATAAGTATGTGGCAAACTATTACTACACTCAAGGAGCTAGGATTATAATTTAACACAGTTCAATAACATAGTGAAACTGGTAATTTAACTTAACACCCCTAGTAAATTACAATAATAGAGCATAATCTACCAATGCTTATACTTCTCATGCATGGAAAAGAAGCAAAGGTACCTTGATTTATCAACCTTGATAATTTATATCCTACAGTAAGACTAAGGCTAAGCTGAATATACTAAAAAAGTTCATAAAACAATATCCCTACTACTATCTATAAAATTGTTAGCACAATATTTATAATGCATCAAGACAGAAATCAAACAAATCAATTTAATCAAATATCTGCATAACTGTGAATTGTTATAAAAAACCTAGTTATATACAAGGAAAGTAACAAAAGTTGTAGATAACTAACTTGATGAGCAATGTCAGGCCTATAATCGGCAGGGTTTTAGTAAGACTAAGGCTAAGCTTAATATACTAAAAAAGTTCAGAAAACAATATCCCTACTACTATCTATAAAATTGTTAGCACAAAATTTATAATGCATCAAGACAGAAATCAAACAAATCAATTTAATCAAATATCTGTATAACTGTGAATTGTTATAAAAAACCTAGTTATATACAAGGAAAGTAACAAAAGTTGTAGATAACTAACCTGATGAGCAATGTCAGGCCTATAATCGGCAGGGTTTTTGTTATTTCTCTTCAGAAAATTAGCATGCTCATTCGAGTTGAGTGACTGATAAGTCTGCACGAGTCAATAGAAGTAAGAGAACTATTTTTGAAAATAAAGAACTCCCTACTAAATCAATCAATCTATTTTCAAAAATCCAATAGTAACCTTGCCAGCTTTACCAACTTGAGGTGATAAATATTATTAATAAGGAGACCTTCTGAGGGTCTAATAATATGACAGGTTACATATATATACTTTTAGAAAGAGTTATCCATTATGCAACTTGTCATTCTTGATCTAATATGTGACAACATAAATGGGAGCCAATATCATCACTTAATACTGAAAAAGATTATAGTAAGCATAAATACTCTTTTAGAATTTCAATTGGGAAATACTCTTTGAACCGTCATTCAACTCCTGACTGACAACAGAAATGAAAATTAGAGTAATTATCTTGAGGACTGTCTCTTAGGCCAACAAATATGCTTTCAAGGAAAACCTGGCACCAACAAAGTAAGAGGCTCTTCCCTCTT
This sequence comes from Saposhnikovia divaricata, assembly GCA_036435485.1. Lineage (NCBI taxonomy): Eukaryota > Viridiplantae > Streptophyta > Magnoliopsida > Apiales > Apiaceae > Saposhnikovia > Saposhnikovia divaricata. The sequence goes on from CM071600.1 coordinate 49,133,640, forward strand.
GAGACAAAGATCATATAGTATATTTCCAGTCTCAAGGGAGATTCATAGTGAATCAAACTTCAAGAATCTAATATTTTCTCAGGGATTGCATTTTGTTAGCATTTTTTAATTAGTACAATTACAATAAAATTGAACTTCCCGGGGTTGTGATTTGGTGAAAACAATCCACACCTCAGGCTCCTTCTCTTCAACCTCACAAAAAGAAGACCAAATCGAAATATATAATCACAATTGATATAATCAAACACCCATAACACATCCTAAGCAAGGGTTGTTCATAATCTAACAAATAAACCCATCATTATCAGCACCCATATATACACAAAAAAACATATATTATAGCATATATGTAAACATACCTTTTGGCAAAAAAATTGTGAAACTGAGGAAAGAGAAAGGGAAGAGATTGAAAGTAATAGATAAGATCGTCGACTGGACGGAGCAATTTCACGATTAAACTGATTAACAGACGATGACAAATTGACAATTTGCGGAGCGTAACTGGGTCAAACAAAGCGTAGCTGGGTCATTTTGTTATTTTCAGTAAAATAAGGTTAGATAGGTAATTTCACAGACAATAAGAGAGAACTTTTTGCCCCTGTATTAGCGTATAATATATAGTAATAGATAGATTATATGAAAAATAATAAAAATTTAAACATTTTTCACAAATTTTTCCGCAGCAGCCATCAGTTTACTTGCTCTAAAAAAAAGACCACACATGTCAAAACCTCAAAACCCGACCAAACAGTAGATAGATAGGATGGAGTTGGTGTATCTACTCTGTTCCATAATCTCCACCACATTCACCACCCTTATTCTCTCCCTTGTCCTCCCCTTCCGCCTCCTCTTTTCCTCACGCGCCACCCCACCAACTCCCTCCACAGTATCTCTATATCAAGGCACTGTTTGGCACGAGCGTCGCCGTCCTGTACACCATTCTTTCAAGTACTCTGTTCGTTACGCTCTGTATGAACTCAACCATGACTCTCAGTCCCCGTCTGATCATTTCTCCGCTGATGAAGCTCGTTCCATCGCCAAAACTAATGGCCCTGTGTAATTTCACTTCCACCCTTTTTTTTCTTTTTTTTTTTAAATGTTTCTTGTGATCATTTCCGTGCAATTTAGTAATCTATTTTTTAATACATTTTTGTTTGTTGGTCTAATAGTTTACGTAGTTTTGTTTTAGAGTTATCTTTTTAATTGTACCTATTAAGCTGTAAGCTGATGTTTGTTTGCAAGGACTATTATTCGTTTGCTATTCATAATTTGCACTATTCTATCGATACTGAATGAATATAATCGAATGTATACCATTTTTCTTACAAAATTTTATAATCCTATGGAAATGTACCAAGTCGTTGGTTGAAATTTGATCTATGGGATAACATAGGAATGAATCGTAGTAGAACATTAAAGTAGATAAGTTAAGAACCTAAGAGATTACACGAAACAAACATGCTTAAGTACTGTTTAATACTTTAGAATTTATAATTATTACATTACTCCTGTGTGTGGCGAAAAATGTTGATATCCTAACTAAGGCATCCAGTAGAATAGATTGTTGTGTAACCTGTCAATTTTACAGAGTCTTTTGCAGGAAGAAGGGAGTGTATTTGTATTTATTCCAAGTCAACTAGGTTGGTACGGGAAATTGGTTGAACTGTAATCGAGTAGATGCTTAGTGATCAAAGTTTAAAGTTTTTATATGTGAATTTATAAATAGCCTGATGATGCTCTTGCTACGTGCAGTTTTCTCTTGACCATTCCTCCTAGTGTTGGATATGAGCAAAATCCATTGAGTCTGTACTATTGTTATGACATAGAAGGCTCTTCAAGGAGTTTGAAAAAGTGCATTGCTGAGGTATGTAACTGTTTTGCAAATTTTAATTGGATGTGCCGTCTCTAATATGTACTATTGGCAAAATGGCAAATGCATTGTAAGATGTTAGAAAACCTTTTTTGGGTCTAGTAGCTACTTGATTACCTTTAATTAGGTTGAAATATGTAAAAAACCAAGACTACAGCTTAGTGCGTAGTATGGGTCAAAAACACTTGATTCCTTTATAAATAGAGAAAGTTTAATAACCATTCTGTATTGCTTCAGAAAAACAAGTATATTGTCAATATTGAACCACCAATTAGGCTTTGGAACAGTCCTTCCCCCCTCCCCTCTTTTTTTTACATGTTTTAAACGAACTAAAGGGTTGCAAACAAGCACTCGTCTCGCATGTATTCTGCATACTTTTCAATGTTAAAAGGTAAGTCAAGGCGCCATCAAAGTGCCCTGGACTCCTAGGCGGTAAGGCGCTCGCCTAGGTGTCCATTAGGGATTCAGCTAAATATAGACATATGTAATGTATAAATAATTTTATTATGTTTTAATACATATTGTAATAGTATAAAAATATTCTATATTAATAAATTTAATTGACCTTAAGAACAAAATCAGGAATGTTTTAATAATTTATAAGGATACAGTTATATGATTAAAGTTAATGAATGAGACTGCCAAAAGATGTATTGTAATTGATATGAGCAAAGTCAAATCATATGTTAGAAAATTGTCCATATTATATCTGGACGCCCAGAATCCACATGGTCGCATGCCCTTATTTCTCACAATGAATGAACCTAAATCTTACTTTGCTTTTTATCTGCATTTCGCAATCTATTTTCTAAGAGCAGTATGTCATTTTCTGCATAGGTGACAAATACACCATGGGGAGAAAGGGTGTCATTTTTGTTCGATCCAAATGTTGATGTAGTTGCAAAACCACTTCATGTTAGCCCATTTATGGTAAGTGTTCATAAGGCGTTTCCTCATGCTTGCTAAACTGTTGTAACTCTCCTACCCCAATACATTTTGACAAGTAAAAGAACCTTCTGTCTTTCCGTTATCTCTCAGTATATGTAACATGACAATATTGACATTTTCTTCAGTTGATTATCATAACTAAGATCTACAAGTTTCCATTGCTATTCATATTTTTTAACTTCTCAGCATATTTGAGCAATACTTTATTCCCTAAATTTGGGTATTCTTCCTCAAATCTTTACATTTTCCTTCGTCCTACTAGTGAGTGGTGCTTCTTGATTATGCTGCCGTTTTTTATTTGTCACCCCTTGAACACAAAAAGCTATTGCACAATCTGGTAGTCTGTTGCGTGTGTCTTTTTCAGTATATTTTCCATTTCTTTTTGGTTTGTCTCTTAAAAGATATTCTAATGACAATCTATTGCAGGATATGCATGGAAGTTGGAAAATTAAAACAATTGAACCTGAGGATAATTTGTTTGTGGCGATTTCAGTTCAGCATCCCAAGCTTGGGGACTATTTTAGTGCTTCCTTGGTGGCCAGAAGAGTTCCATCATCAGCTACTGATCATGCACTCTTCTTTTGGTTGATGCCGCATAAAGTTGCATTGTGGATATACTGGCATGTAAGCCCTCATGTTACCCTTATTTTTTACACGCTACTCTATTTCTTCTTATAAGGTCCCTCAAATCTAGTTGTCTTTTGTTGCCAGCACTCATAGTTATTTATGTTTGTATATATATGTATATATCAGCTTAAATCTTTAAAGATCCTAATGTAGTTATATATTTTATGTCACGGAAAATATGATAGACACGTAGAGAGCTAAGAAACCTCAGTTTTTTCTACAGCTAATAATAGTTGCAAATATTGTCTGAATTCTGCAATGAAATTTTAAATAGGATAAGCGCTACATACTTGAATAAAATGACACGTAGAGAGCTAAGAAACCTCAGTTTTTTCTACAGCTAATAATAGTTGCAAATATCGTCTGCATTCTGCAATGAAATTTTAAAATAGGATAAGCACTACATACTTGGATAAAATTTAATGTACTCTGTCACTCTGGAGTAGAGCGGGGATAATTATTACAGATATATTGGATGGGTACTGCAGAATTAAGAGCAAAAGTGAAGAAATCTGAAATATAAGTGTGGGAAACAAATGTGAGGGGAATGTTGTTGATGTAATGAGTCCCCATTTAAACAATTCGGTCATATGTCTTGTGGCACTGGTCCAAGTCAAGTGAACTGACATGCAAAATATGTTTGCAAGGAATTCTGGTCATCTAAATAAAAGGGAACAACAAACAATCTTTTACCGTCAATATTTTTCCTCCCTTTTTTGGTGAATAAAAGACTGTAAACATAAACACCTCCCGAGTACATTCTATTGTCAAATTTTTTACATCAACAAGATTGCCTTCACAATTATTTCTATGTTGTGCATTTCCTATCAAAGTGATCAAAGCGTAGGAAGAGCATAATGTTACATTTACGAGAGGGCTATAAAGCTAGCGAAATAAATACTCTAAAATTATAATTTTCAGTTTTATTACCAAGTTTTATTTCTTGTAACCATGTATTCTAGGCTCTCAAGCTCTGGTGGAAAAACGTTCAGTTCATCCAACACCCAAGATATAGCAACCCAGCATACAAGGAAGAAGCTATGGCTCGTGATATTAAGCCTCTATCCTGTACAGGATTTGCATGTGATTCACAATATAAATTGCAAGTTAAGGAAAATATTCCCGTATCAGAATTGAAGGACAAAAGTGAGAAGGGTCACTTATTCAAATGGAGAGATGCCAAGTGGCCCTGGTGCTGATTACGAAACTGAACTGGAATTACTTTGGCTGTTACTTTTATGTGGTGGTATATTACCTACAGTGTAGGGAACTACTCAAGCGTTAAAGTTATATTCACAAAGTAACCAAAGTCACTAATTGCACCAGAATTTGGTTCTTGAATCTCTGCTGAATGTGTATTTGTAGGATGTTAGTTTTAGAAATTCTATACCAATTTTTCTTGTGTAATAATGCAATGTTGAATCTTGCATTTCTGCTGAATGTGTATTTGCAAGATGTTAGTTGTAGAAGTTTTATGCCGGTCTTTCTTGTTTAATAATGCAAGTTTGTAAGTTCCTAAATTTAACTTTGCTAATAGCTAAATGTGGGTTGAAGGCCTTGCCACATTGGCACATTTTAGGAAAGCTTAGTTCTAAATGCGTATATTTCATTGGCTCTTTGACTAGAAGTCGTTTACTTTTTGTGTGGGAAAATATTTGCTCAAAATACTGTCTTTCAAAACATTGGTTGTTCTTACAATTTACTAGACGAGACATGCTCGTAAAAATATGAATTATTTGCAGAGTGACACCATGTCCAGAACGAGTGTATTGTGTACACAAAATGGCGAATTTGAGCATTGCACCTGTGTGTATTACCAGAGATCTCCTGTGTGTAGTAGCTGACATCGGAGATGGGTGACAATCCTCGCCTATCATCTCAGAGATTTCGTGATACTCATGCATCTGCATTTTGCTCTATGCACGAAATACTTTGATTTTCTATCTATCATATACGCATACGAAAATGCATATTTGAAGTAATTAAGGATCTATTTCTTCATTTTTGATAATTCTTGTTCCAGATTTTCAGAAAGTTAATGTGTAAGTAATTCTTTGCGAGATGTGTGATTCATGCAGTGTATCATCTCAACAGCTCTAAATCCTTAGTTTTCAATTTAGCTTGTGAATGTTGTGTCAGCCTAAACAGAGATGTAGCACCATCACATCCACATGGTATAATCAATATTTCTCCTATAAGGAAGACCGTATCACTCATCTGTGATCCTTGCTCTCTTCATGTCTCTTTTAATCCTTCATAACTTTTGGAGGTGATTTAAACGTTTTTATCACGAACAAGTATTAATATGTTTTAGGATGTGTACACTTTTTTATTTTTAATCAGTTGGCTCAGTACATAGAATAAATGTTCCAATTCTCATCTTCTTCCCGTGCTAATTGTTTTTTTTTTTTTTTTGTCACAGTGATTCTATTATCTTAGTATTTCTGATACGTGGTAGGAAAGAATTTTGATGGTTCAACAAGGCATGGTCCTCATTTACCACATGAGCTATACCATCTAATTGTTAAGTCAACTCATCTAAAACCTTAAGGTGTTAGAGGGAAGCCATCTTATATTATATTCTAACACTAATAATATTACAAACAGAATACAATCGCAATCTTTCAATATTTTGAAACAATTACTTCAAAATATGATACTATCAGTAAAAAATTTTTTTGCCAAGGAAATAAAATTTCATTAAGATGATAAATCATTATTCATTACACGATAGAGGTTAGGGTAAACACTTCCCCTACTCCAACTACGATCAGCCACAGAACTATTATGTCTCGCTAGAAAGTGAGCCACTTTGTTCGCAGATCGTTTGACAAAATTCAACGTCACTAGACGATTTTTCAACTCACTAATCAAGGCCTTGCAATCATCTATCACCCTCCCAAGATATGATAGTTGGACAGAAGAACATCGAATCGCCTGAATTACCGAAAGACAATCTGTCTCAACTATGGCTGGTAGCATGTCTTGGTTTTTTATCCAGCTTAGAGCCTCTTTTACTCCCAGCGCTTCTGCTAACTCCGGGGCAACATGACCTTCTCTGCACCTCGTACTGGCCATCACCAGATCACCCTTATGATCTCGAACTACCATGGACCAACAGTATGTGTTAGAAGACTCAAAAATTGCTGCATCAACATTGATCTTAACCTTACCTTCCTGTGGTTGTTCCCAACACTCTTTGCCGTCCTCCTGATTTAGAAAACCAAGAAAATTATCATACGACTTATCCTGAGCGTTCTTCCATTGGTTAAGAAGAGCTTTTGCCGACCTGCATACATCTGAGCTTTCTCCCTCACGCTGATTCCACACTATCTCGTTTCTATTATACCAAATTGACCAACAGACCATAACAACTTCCTGCATCTCTCCGTTACTACACTTGTTAAATGCTGAAGACAGCCAGCTACTGAAACAGAACTGACTATCCTCCACCAGACTGAAACTCAACCTGCTCCAACATAACTTTGCAAAATGACAAGATACCAGACAATGATACACTGTCTCAATCTCTAAGTTACAAACAGGACACTTATCAATTACTGGAACCCGTCTGGATAACAGTTGATCTTTAGTAGGAAGAATATTTCTGACTGCCCTCCATATAAAATGTTTCACCTTCAGAGGTACCTTTAGATTCCAAACTCTCTTCCATGGAAAAGTTGCCTCCTCACTGCTATTATGCTTGGTCTCTTGAATAGCTGCGTATGCCGATTTGACTGAGTACTGTCCAAGTTTTTCCCACTTCCAGAACCAGCTATCCATGTCTGATGATCGCAGAGGAATTGACAATATCAATTGGGCATCCCTTTCTGAGAATACATCTTTTACCAAATCAACCTCCCATTCAGTCTGATTCGTAACCATCAGGGCATCAACTGTTTTATTCCTTATAGCTTCATGATCCGTATGTACATAAGGATCACTACTAGGTAACCAAGGATCCTGAGTTATACTAACAGTCTTACCTGATCCCACTCGACGAACTGCACCTTGTTTTAACAGAACCTGTGCTTCCATAATAGATCGCCAAATGTAGCTTGGATTGCTATTCAATTTTGCATTCAAAAAAGTTCCTTCAGGATAATATCTAGCCTTATAAACTTTTGCAACTAGAGTATCCGTTTTAACAATCAATCTCCAAGCTTGTTTACCAAGAAGAGCCACATTGAAATCCTGAAGCTTTCGAAATCCTAAACCACCAACAGATTTTTTTGTGCACATACGATCCCATTCCATCCAATGAATACCTTTATTGCCATTAGACCCTTTCCACCAGAATTTATTCATAATCCTCTCCATATCAGTACACAGTTTTTGAGGAAGAAGGAACATACTCATGGCGTAATTAGGAACAGCTTGGGCTACAGATTTTAACATTATTTCTTTCCCCCCTCTTGATTAGCATTTCTTCTCCCACCCCTGCACTCTCTCCTGCATTCGATCCTTCAAAAATCCCAACACCACTGACTTGTTTTGCCCTATCGTATTAGGTAAACCTAAATAGGTTGTGTGAGCATCCGCTTCTTTAAACTGCAACATGGAACAGATCACTTCCCTTACTTCTTGATCAGTATTACGACTGAAAAATACAGATGATTTATCTGTGTTAATCTTCTGACCAGATGACCTTTCGAATAATCGCAACAAATCCAAGATATGATCCACCTCATTCTCCTTAGCTTTACAGTAAATATAAGTATCATCTGCAAAAAACATGTGGGTTAGACGAGGAGCTCCCCTTGCCACCTGGATACCATTTACCAACTTCCTACTTTCATACTCTCTAATCAGAACAGATAGACCTTCCATACATATCAAGAAAAGATAGGATGATAGTGGGTCGCCTTGACGAACACCACGTTTAGGGATTATAGAACCAAACCTCCGTCCTGCATGACATATTTGAAATTTAGCTGAACAAACACAAGCCATTAACAACCGAATAGATTGATCTTCAAAACCCATTTGCTTCATCATTTCGCTCAAGAAACCCCATTCAACCCGGTCATATGCCTTACTCATGTCCAATTTTAAAGCCAACCACCCCGTTTTGCCTTGAGTTTTACGTTTCATATAGTGCATCACCTCGTATGAAACCATAATATTGTCAGTAATTAATCTCCCGGGGATAAAAGCACTCTGCGTTTCAGAGATCAGGACAGAAAGCAACAATTTAACCCTATTAGCTAGAACCTTCGATATGACTTTGTAAATCACATTGCATAAAGATATAGGGCGCAAATCTGTCATATTTAAAGGGTTCTTCTTCTTAGGGATTAGAACAACATTAGTATCCCCCATGCCTTCTCTCAGCTCTCCTGTCTCAAAAAAATTCCGCACGACCTCCACTACATCTCCACCAACTATGCCCCAAAACTTTTGATAGAACCCCGGGCTCATACCATCTGGGCCGGGAGACTTGTCAGGATGCATACTGAAAACTGCTTTCTTAACTTCACTGGCTTCAACTCGAGATAAAAGATTCGCATTTTGATCTTGACTTAGCCTTCTTGTTATTCCTTCGAATAGAGGGTTCCACTCAGTTTGAGATGTGTCGAATAACTTTGTGAAATAATTCACCATTGTATCCTGTAAACCTGACTCCCAACCGACTTCATTTCCATCATCATTCAAAAGAAAATCAATCTGATTAATTTTCCTTCGATTTCTAGCTGCAGCATGAAAATACTTGCTATTTTGATCCCCCTCTCGTAACCATAGTTGCTTACTTCGTTGACGCCAAAACACTTCCTGTTGACTATACTATCAGTAAAATTACTTACCACTATCATGGAAATAATTAATTACTACCATCATTTCAATATTATACCGCTGATACTAAGATTTTTCCTCCATAAACTAGTCACCTTTGTTGCATTTTTAAAATGCACTATAAGATTACAAATGTTAAGAAAATTAATTAAAGTTGCATGCGCAATACTCCCTCCATCCCAGTTTTATTGACCACTTTACTTTTTGTACGCATTTTAAGGTGCAAATTAAACATAGTTCCATATATTTTTTTAAAAAATTTCTTTTTCTGAATAAAAGTTTAGATACTAAATTTTTATTCAGAAAAAAAGTATATATACTCCAACCTAACATACTTGCTAAATCGAATTTTACCCTGTTATCTAAAATCTTAAGTTAAAAGAAAATCTAACATAATTTTATGTTTTTTTTTTGAATAAACATAATTTTATGTTAAAACGAATATTGTTAAACATCAATTAACAATTTTAATTATGTTACTTTCATTGCTAAATACTGTTTCTTGTTTTACTTGTTTGTGTTTTAAATATTTTTTTGATTTCATAAAAAACTAAACTATATTTTTTTTTTGCTAAATTTGGGTAAATTTATCAATATTACAATTTGCTACTTTGAACGCTTATTAATCCATGCCGAAGATTAAAAATAACATTTGACAATGAAAAATCATACTAGCAAGCTGATCCCTGATTGTGATTGACTTGGGGGGTGAATCAATCATTTTGTGAGACAGTAACTTTGACTCTTAGAAGCACTATATTTATTTAAAAAAAATCATGTAACTATAGCTGAAATTGTGACTACACCGACTAATTAGATAGTTAAAAACATTGCATGTATGACCCAAAATATATTCATTCTAATAAATTTTTAACATTTTTTATTTTAAATTTTTTCATTTATTTTATAAAAAAAATTTAAAATAGTAATTTTTTATTAATATTTATAGATTCCACTAACTTAAATCGACTTTCTTAACTTTGATTTTCCTTTATTCATTTTCTTAAATTTTATGTCCAAACAACATGCTAAAATCCTACCAGGATGGAGGGAGGGAAAATATATCAAAGTGTACATGAAATGAGAGACCACTGCAGGATTAGGATGATTGACTTCTAAAAATGTCACAATCTCTTGTTGATTTAAAAAACTAAAGTGTTCGATCTGTTTAAATATTAATCAGCCAGCTACTAAAAAATTTTTAAGTCTGGCAAAGCCACGGAAGGGAATACTTAACTAAATCAATAAATAAATTAGACTCTTAGTCAACTTATTTTTCTAAATACACATGCGCAAAAACAACTGTAACTCAATTTTTTTTTTTCTCATTTTTATAAACTAATTCACAGGGGCAGAACCAAGGGGGGGCTGGAGCCCCGACTAGACTAAAAAAATAAGTAAATTTTTTTTTCCCAAGATGTTTTTAAAGATAAAAAAAATCAAAGCCCCGGATAATTTTTAAAACTCCATTTGCATACGGATTTTTCTCATGATAGAATCAATAAAAATAATGAATATTAAAAATTATATATTTACTTAATATACCAAATTGGTAATCATTAGTATAAAATCAAAAGAAACAATGAAACATTAATATATTACTATTATTATGTAATACATAATTTACATAATTTAATATGTAAAAGATTTGTACCATATACATGTGGTGACTGATTTCTTAATTATTAAGCCAGGATTTCAAATCTTAATCGGTGAGACACTTCTCCTCCCATTCAGAAGACGAACGCCACAATCAAACAATCTTAACAATTGAGCATAAAAAGAGGGGAAACTAAAGGGCTTTTGTATCTCTCATATAAATCACTCTCGTGCTAATTCTTCTGGCCTTTCTCGGTGCTCTTCAAGTCTTCAACTAAGGTTTTACACTTTTTTCTTTACTTGTTCTGCCTATTGCGATAGCTAGTGTTGAGAGAGTCTTTTCAGCAATTAAAATAGTGAAGTCTTATTTACGTAATAGGATGGGGGATGAGTGGCTAAATGATAGTATGGTGGTATACATCGAGAAGGCTATATTTGCAAGTGTCGATGATGAAGCTATTTTACAGCGTTATCGACATATGCAAACTCGAAGGATTCAATTATCATCCCTTAATTCTTCAAGCATGGGAAGTACAAGTGTCAAAATATGAGAAAAGGTACGTTTACTTTTATGAAATAGTAACAAGAATTTTTATCGTTAAATATTTGAGCCCGATCCCTTACAAATTATTCTTAGCTCTGAAGCATTCCCTCCGAAATCAATCCATTCAAGAATTGTGATTTTAACTCCTGGTTCCGCCACTGCACATATTTCTCTCTTGTGTGCATGATGATACTTATAAGAGTGGACCTCTTGTAACAAGAACCTGCTACACATTTTAAAAATAAGAAGACTAAGAAGTCTACGAAGACTAAGAAGTCTTTCAAAAAAAAAAGTCTACGAAGTCTAATTTATTATTATTATTTTAAACTAGTTGTTAAAGCCGCGCTTCGCGGCGGCGTTACAATAATTTTAAAAAAATTCAATACATTTACGTTATATTATTATATTAATATTAAATTTTAATAATTAAATAATCTTCTCTAATGAATCGATTTCTTGTTAAACACGATTCTTTCGATTGAGCCGCTCTCACGTTAAAACCAAAATTTCAAATTTAACATATATTATAAAGACTTATATAATAATTTTGATTCACAAAATTGAACCGTAAAATATTTAAAAAAAAATATGACATCAGTATCAAATTCTAATAGCTAATACAATCTTTTCTAGTAAGCCGTCTTCCCGTTAAATACGTTTTGAGCCTCTCTTATTTTGAACCGAAATTCAAAATTCATTATATGAAGAGATTAAATTCCAATTTTTATATTCTTTAAATTTTCTAATATTTATGGAGTTTTAAATTTGAAAATACATCTTATATTTTCTATATATTATAAATATTTCTGTACTGCTTTCGCATGAGAATGTCTTCTGTTATGTTAACATATCAAAAAAAAATACGAAGACTTTTCGTTACGGAAATAATTTTAAATTTATGGATATATTTTTCTAATGGTAGTATAATTAACTTGTATAAAAAAGTTAAAATAAAGGATTTTTAGGAAAAAAGATATATAGTTTTAAAAAATCATATAAAATGTCTCCACGGTCCTCGTATTCTACTTCCAATAAAACATTTTATTTTATATATTCCTTATATATTCAAACATCTTTTATATGGTCTCATTATGATATTTTAATAGCTAATACATATAAAATAAAACCAAAAACACTTTCTCGTTAAATATAGTTATTAATATTGATTCGCTCTCTCGTTAAAACCAAAAACCTAACTTTTACATATATCACTTGTATGATAATGTTTATCAATAAAAATCAAATCCTAAAAATAAAATAAAATTTATAACATCATTATGATATTTTAATAGCTAATACAATATTTTATAGTGAGCCGTGTTTCCGTTAAACATGTTTCGAGCCACTCTTGTTTGGGATCTAAATTCCAACTTCAATACATATTATTGATGATACTTATCTTACACAACAACTTTTTTCCTTAAAATCAAAACCTAAAAATAGAGTGAATTTCGGTTTATATTTTCTCTAGACTTTCTAAAATTTATGGAGTTTTAGAAAATGAAAACACATCTTATTTTCTCTTTATATTATAGATACTTCTATATTTACTTAGCATTCCTGCATTAGAATGTTCTTTTATTATGTTAGCACATTAATTCTTATTTTTAAGTACGTGATTTTTTTATGACAATGTTATTGGATTTATGAATAAATTTTCCTATTAGAAGTATAATTAACTTATATAAAGAAAGTATAATTTAAGAAGATAATAATTTCTATAAAATATTTAATTATATGTTTGCTCTATATATTCAAACACCTATTCCACTTGTAATAAAACTTTTATTTATATATTATTTCTATAAATTCGAAATCTTATTCTCTATAAATTCGAACTCCTATTCTACTTACAATAGAACTTTGAATTATATAGCTTATAAATACTTATTCTACTTCCAATAGAACTTCTAATCATATGTCTTCTCTATAAATTCGAACTCTTCTCCTCTATAAATTCGAACACATATTCTACTTCTAATATGTTAAATGATATTTTTATAGTTATTAGTGTTTAAAATTCTAAAATTCTAAAAAATTAGAAAAATCGATTAAGACGATCTTAGAACGCCACCTATAAATTCGAACTCTTATTCTATATAAATTCGAACTCCTGTTCTACTTCCAATAGGATTATTAATCATATGCCTTATAAATACTTATTCTACTTCCAATAGAACTTCTAATCATATGTCTTCCCTATAATTCGAACTCTTCTCCTCTATAAATTCGAACACCTATTCTACTTCTAATATGTTAATTGATATTTTCATATTTATTAATGTTTAAAATTCTAGAAAATTAGAAAAATAGATTGAGACGATCTTAGAGCGCCACCTAAACTCCCGCTCTCCTCCTTTATATATATATATATATATATATATATATATATATATATATATATATATATATATATATATATATATATATATTGATTGATACTTATTCTATTGGACTTCTAATTATATGTTTTCCTATAAATTTGAACTCTTATCATCTATAAATTTAAATACCTACTCTACTTCTAATACTGTAAAATATATTTTCTTATTTATTAGAGTTTAAAATTCAAAATTCTAAGAAAATTAGAAAAAGATTGATGTCTTGTCTGTATTATATATTTAGGTGTTATAAGAAATTAAGTAAATAACGTTCAAAGCAACAAAAACGTCGGTTAGATTTTTAGATACACTTAAATTCTAAAAAAGAAAAAAGATAAGTGGGGTAGATGCTGAACAATTAGGCTTCTTTATTTTGATTGTGTTAAGTTTTACCTGCCTCGAATTTCTTGATAAGTAATAAAAAAAGGTGGTACTGGTAGATTAAAGTATGAATCAGCCATGTTTATTCTTATTCTTCAATGCTAGTTTCTATCAAATACAATATCCAACAATTTAAAACTAAGAAAATTAATCCATAATAAGCTAAAGCACAAACAAAAATCAACGATATGAGCAATAATTTTTTCTTCAAACGAAAAACAATATCAAGAATAATTTGAACATAAAATATACCTTTTATTGAAGATTTTGGTTGATCTTGAATCCGTGTTATTTTATTGTCCAAAAGACCAAAATCAATAAATCTACATTCATGTATCCTGGATTTATGAATCTTGCCTGCATAAAAATTTAACAATATTGATTTGCAGTAGGGATGAAATCAAATATCTAATGAGAAATAATATTGAAGGGAGACAAAAGATGCACACGAAGGTAAAAATAATACGACTGACATTTAGCATTTACCTTGGTTTCAAGACTTTAGATCATGATTTATATAGAGAATTACTGACTTTGTATCGACAAATTATTACCTATTATATATAAATTTGAACTCTTCTCCTTTATAATATAGAGAATTACTGACTTTGTATCGACAAATTATTATCTATTATATATAAATTTGAACTCTTCTCCTTTATAAATTCGAACAACTATTCTACTTCTAATATGCTAATTTATATTTTTATATTTTTTAGTGTTTAAAATTCTAGAAAATTAGAAAAATCGATTGACACGATATTAGAGCGCCACCTAAACTCCCGCTATCCTCCTTTATATATATATATTGACAGTTGGATTTAATAGTAAGTTTTTATTTTAACAGAATTTTAATTACTTGGTAATATATATCTTTTATTATAATATCTGAGTCTAGGCATATAGTTAGATGCACTTAACCAATCAGAAAACTATCTCATTCCTAAATTTTAGACCAATTATATTATATTAAAACTTTCCTTATCCTTTATTATCAAACTTGAGTCTACCACACCATCCAGTTAATTAATCACGTACCCAGTTAACCAATCAGAAAACTATGAAAATTATTTTAGAAACAATCATAGGCCACTTCTAAATCATGGACCAATCGAATTAAAACAAAATTGTTTCCTTATATAATTTAACTTGCTATCTTTTAACCAAGGTTAAACCCATCAATCATTCTAAATATATTTAAAATTTAAATCATGGACCAATCAAATTAAAACAAATCTATTTCCTTATATAATTTAACTTGCTATCTTTTAACCAAGGTTAAACCCATCAATCATTCTAAATATATTTAAAATTGAATTATAATCCTAAATAGAATTACAAATAGAATCATAATATTATTAAAATTATTAAACTAGAAATCAAACCTGAGTCTACCACACCAATAATATTTTATTAAAAAATTTCCTTATTTACCATTCTCATTCTATTATACTAACTATGGTTAGTTAACAATTCTAATTTAAATAGAGTAACTTACTTGATTTAACATATCCATATATTTTATTTTTTATGTCAAAAAATAATTATAATAAATTAATATTTTAAATCAAAATCAATCAGGATTATCCTTTATTATCAAACCTGAGTCTACCACACCATCCAGTTAATTAATCACGTACCCAGTTAACCAATCAGAAAACTATGAATTATTTTAGAACCAATCATAGGCCACTTCTAAATCATGGACCAATCAAATTAAAACAAATTTGTTTCCTTATATAATTTAACTTGCGATCTTTTAACCAAGGTTAAACCCATCAATCATTCTAAATATATTTAAAATTTAAATCATGGACCAATCAAATTAAAACAAATCTGTTTCCTTATATAATTTAACTTGCTATCTTTAAACCAAGGTTAAACTCATCAATCATTCTAAATATATTTAAAATTGAATTATAATCCTAAATAGAATTACAAATAGAATCATAATATTATTAAAATTATTAAAATAGAAATCAAACCTGAGTCTACCACACCAATAATATTATATTAATTTTTTTCCTTATTTACCATTCTCATTCTATTATACTAACTTTGGTTAGTTAACAATTCTAATTTAAATAGAGTAACTTACTTGATTCAACATATCCATATATTTTATTTTTTTATGTCAAAAAATAATTATAATAAATTAATATTTTAAATCAAAATCAATCAGGATTATACAAATATAAAATATGCAAAACTTTGAATTATTTTAGTACCAATCAAAGGTCATTCCTAAATTTTAGACCAATCATATTATATTAAAAGTTTTCTTTATTTACCATTCTCATTCTATTATACTAACTATGATTAGTTAACAATTCAAATTTAAATAGAGTAACTTACTTGATTTAACATATCCGTATATTTCATTTTTTTAATATCAAAAAATAATTATAATAAATTAACATTTTAAATCAAAACCAATCAGGATTATATAAATATATAATATGAAGCAATTTTCACAATATTAATTTTTCACACTTTGATTTATAGTTAATCATAATAGCATTATTATATATTACGGATTAATTTTCATAAATATATATAAGAGCCAGTAAAAATTAACCACTAAAATTAAATTAAACATAGCATTCTCATCCTAATTTACTTATCGTGGTTACTTAGCCTTCAAAAATTTAAGTTATATAAAGTTTTAAATTAATCAATTATTAAAAAAAAGGCTAAATTCAACTAATTAAAATATTAAAAATGAAATTTAAACCAGTTATCATTAAAATTTTAGTTATCGTTATTTTTCAAGAATTAATGGGACAAATAAATTGACTTGACGATATTTTTGAATTTTTCAAGATACTAAATAGACTCTCAAATAGTATTAGATATTATTTGGTGTATAAATTATCAATCCAAAAAATAAAATTAATTACAGAATCAATAAAAATATTGTTAGTGAATATTTATATAGCAAATTGGTTAACTCGGCGCAAAAATTCTAAAAAATCATTTTTTTTATTTCATAGCAAATTGGTCAACTCAGCGCAAAAATTCTAATAAATCACTATATTTGCTATGGTTAATTATTTATCAACAAAAGGGCATATATTATCATCCACACAAATAATCATTCAAATTTTCTTTTAAATCACTAATTTTTTTTAGGTAAATCATGTATCAATAAAATGTCATACATCTACAAAAATAATCAAGATTGGACAACACATATTAAAATAAAATAGATCATATCAAGGTAACAAGGTTTCCTTAATCCAAACTACAATCGTTGATCAGATCTTAAATTGTGGTACATCACTCGCTTATATCCCTCAATTATATATACTCTTTGGCGAAATAATCCAACAATTTATTCTAATCGTGAGGGAAATACATATGTGATTGCTGAGAATGTATTCGAACAACTCACCAAAAGTGCGATTCTATACTATCCAAATCAATGAATCAATATAACAAAATCCTGTAAATCTAAGATTCCGGATACCAAAATAAAGTAACCTACTCTCAAAAAATAAAGAACAAAACCCAATATATGGATAGACAAAATCCACTAACGAGATACTAGACTCTCAACAAATAGATATATTTATTGAAAAACGAAGTAAAATCAAAGAAAAGAAAGAGGAGTTATCATTCACTAGGAGAAGGTGCAAAATCCAATATATCAGTTGATAAAACCCACCAACGTGGTAATAGACTCTCAATAAAGAGAGATATTTATTGAAAAACAAAGCAAAATCATGAAAAACAATAAAAATGGGCTTATCATCAACCAAGTTGCAAATATCAACCCATAAACTTTGGGTTTACTATTTTTTAGGAGAGGAGAAGATAGAATGACGGCTACAACAATCGTTTAAAAATCAATATTATTGATAACTAGATAGGTCGATACATATAAAATTATATATTATTTCTGATAAAAGGTGCTCATTTTAATTTTGTATTCTTCAATTCAAGTAATAATATTTAATTCTCATATCCTAATCTAAGAGCAGATATATCGAATTTTGTTTGGTTGGTTAATAATATTTATTTTTAATATCAACAAAATCTTAAAAATTGGTAAAAAAATTTTGATAACTTGGTAGATAGATTCTAATCTAACAGAGGTATTTATTAACAATAAACAAAATTAAAGAAAAGGGCTTCATTTTTATGTACTCTACTTTTAGTTTTTTTTTGTAGTAATTCAATGTTGTTTTCAATTATATAGTAACATACTTGGATGACTTGGGCAGAGAGTAACATTACTTGTAATTGTCATATTTTTTTCATTTTGCGTATTATTTTCTTTTAGTGTACAAAAATAAAAAATGCGTAGTTTAGTAGCATTTTGTGTTCAAATTATGGGTATACAAAATAATTTCATGTCATTTTCATGCAAAACCCAAAATACACATGGTATGAATGTATATAACACGAAAAATTTTCCAGATCTACGTAAACTCTTTCTTTTAATATATGTTGGTCAAATATACTCATTGTTAAATAAAAATTAATTTCATGATTTTGAACTCGACAATTAAATTACAAGGACAAATATATAATAATGTGATTATGTGTTTATATATTACACATTTGATTTTAGTTTCATGTACAGTTTTCTATTTTAACATGTTAATCAAATAGAAAAAAGATAGGTGATACTCATTTTCAAATATTTTATTTTACGCGTTTGGATGACAACGGGTTGAGTTTGATCCGAATTTTGTAAAATTCAAACCCACATCCAAATATTTTTGGGTTTTAAAAAATAAATCCAAATCCAAAATTGAATATCTAAAACAAAATTCGTCGGATTTCGGATTAGATTTGACTTTTTTGGGTATCAAAAATTATTAATAATGTAGTCAAAATTAAAATAATTGTTACATGCAAACAATATTAAGTATATTTATACAAAAATTAAAAAGTAAAATGATTAACTTAAGTAGTCAAAATTTAACATATTATACGAATTAATATACTAAGTAAAATTTAAAATATGTTAAAAAAATAATTCTTTTTATACATAGAAATGAAAAATTAATGTAAACAAAATTACATCTTGAATATATCAATAAAATTAGATATTGAGAAATATAAGTTCTAATTACTAAATTAGTATTGACTATTTCTAATGAAATATTTGAAAAAAATAAGTAAAATAATATGTCTTACATCTAAAATATTACATGAAATAATTTCAAACTAATGTATTATATTACATATGTATAGGGTTTCGATAGTGTATTGGGTTTCGGATTTTGGATAGGCTATCGGTTCAGTACAACTTAAATCCAAATGCAAATCGAAAGTATTTCGATTTAAAATTTATATCCAAACATGAATCCAAAAATTCGGGTTTGGGTTCGAATCGGGTACCATCATATCGAATTAATTTCCCTTCCTTATTAATGCGTAAAAGAAAACTAATATTTAATATACCATATTCTGATAGAAAAGAATAAAAAATTCAACATACAAATTCCCAAACTAAATATGCACATTTAAAGTTGTCATTAAAAACAAACTGACCATAAACTCTAACAAATATATCTTACTCAAATAACGGGATGTATTGGATTTGTTTGGTTAATTGATAATGTTTATTTTGCTATATTACTAAATCAAATAACTAATAAAAGAACATAAAATTTGTAAAAATGATATGGAACAAACACATAGGAAACTTAAAATATGGACAAAAAACTTATGAACTTGGTTGAAATATTCTAAAAAATGAGAGAAATCAAATGTAAAATAAAATTAAGAAAAAACAATAAAGAGAGGTTTGGAATGTTTGAGCTGGGATGTGAATGGTATGATAATTGTTTGATAATATTGATATTAATGCAATTGGTATAAATTGATGATAATTTATACTTAAATTTTTATGAAATTATCTTTTTTTATAAGTAATGAATAATATTATGTTTATATTAATTAATTACTAAATTTTATCATTCGGTGCGTAGCACGGGTAGAATACTAACCAAACAGACCTCTAGAATTACTCTAGAAAATTGCTCATTTCCTATTTTATTTTCATTTATATAATGAAAAATATGCATTTGATTTATTTTTTCTATTAGTACTAATTATGTTTTTACTGTTTTCAACGCCAGATTCTCAAACATGATTATATTGAACCGAACTTTCCGTAAAAATAGCATAAAATGTCGTTAAATTACTTGGGGAAAAAACAAAAAGGAATAAGAAAATTGATATGTATCTCAAGTAAATTTTATCATATATCAAATTAATGTGTTTTGATATTAATCTTTTTTTATATTACAAATTTTCAAATTTTTTTAACACGCATCCATACAATTATACATGATTTGAGAAAAGTTACTTAGAGATGCATATTGGGTTCGTTACACTCAAAACAAAACATAACAAAATAATTTATTTTTTAATACATTAAATATTTTTGTAACTATTTTAAAATTTTAAAATTGTATTTTCGGTGCGTAGCACGGATAAAATGCTAGTTTTTATTATAATACCTGAGTCTACCCAGGCATACAGTTAGATGCAGTTAACCAATAAGAAAACTATGAATTATTTTAGTACCAATCAGAGTTCATTCCTAAATTTTAGACCAATTATATTATACTAAAACCTTTCCTTATTTACCATTCTCATCCTATTATACTAACTATGGTTAGTTAACAATTCTAATTTAAATATAGTAACTTATTTAACATATCCATATATTACATATTTTTTATTGTCAAAAAATAATCATAATAACATATCCATATATTACATAGTTTTTATTGTCAAAAATTAATTATAATAAATTAATATTTTAAATCAAAATAAATCATGATTATACAAATATATAATATTAAATGATTTTCGCAATATTAAATTTTTCACACTTTTGATTTATAGCTAATCATAATAACACTATTATATATTACGAATTAATTTTTATAAATATATATAAGAACCAATCAATTGGTAGCTAACTCATTAGTTACAGCCGAAGCCCCAAAACAAGAAAATAAATGAGACCCTGTCACAAACCACTAATTGTAATAACCGCGAATTTTCGAATAATTTTTCTTACGTGATATTTGAATTTTATTTAAGAGCGATGCACTAGTATATTTTAATTAACGAGTTTTTGTAGAATCTTAATATTTTATATATTCGTTTGGGAGTAAATATTATATTATAATTATTTATTCATATTTATTTGGTATTTACTAAAATCAGGAAAATTTAGGAAAATAGGATTTTAAATTTTTATTCGATTGATATTATTTATTTAATGTCCAAAATTTATTTTTGAGAACGAAATTAAAATCGAGTTTTATTTAGCCAGCAAGGGAGATACATACAATATATATATATATATATATATATATATATATATATATACAATCGCGTGTGTGTGTAATCGTGTACGAGTGTGTGCGTGGGTGTGTGTATTGGAGGCTGTTGTAGTTGAATTGAAGAGATCGGAGCAGGTAGCTGGGCGGCGAGTCGCGGTGATGTGGGGTCGTGATTCCGACGGGCGGCGACGGTGACGAGCCACCGATTGCAGGTCGGAGAATGACACTTGCAATCAGTTCAACTAACAATTGACACATAAAATATATGTAATTAACACACGTACATTACAAACAACTACTGAACCATCACCACCTGTTGTGATTAGCTGAAAATCGCCACTGGCGGCGGCGGTACCATCATCGGACAACTGGGCAACCTCGTACTGCACCCCAAACTCCATTTTGAACACTCACGAGCTGTTTTCATGCCTTACATCAAAGAAACCAAGCCCTTCTCATCTTCTCCGACCTGCAATCGGTGGCTCGTCACCATCGCCGCCCGCCGGAATCACGACCCCACATCACCGCGACTCGCCGCCCAGCTACCTGCTCCGATCTCTTCAATTCAACTACAATAGCCTCCAATACACACCCACGCACACACTCGTACACGATTACACACACACGCGATTGTATATATATATATATATATATATATATATATATATATATATTGTATGTATCTTGTGACAACCCAGGTCAAATCCCGAGCCTTTTCGAAAATCGGGTCGAGTCCCAATTCCGAATCCGAAATAAGCCAAAGTAAACTGGCCCAAATGCAACCAACTTGGGTAAACCACAAGCCCACCCAGGCCCCCAAAAGATCATGATTTGTTGGTGCACTTAGTAGTATTACTTTTGCTTATATACTGAACTAAAGTCCCAAATCTCCTCGATGTGGGACTGGGGTGTTACAAACTCCCCCACTTAAACTCCTGACATCCTCGTCAGGCCGAACGGATATCCCATAGGTCCAAGATCGTTCCTCTCTAGCCATTGTGGGATAATACCGGCTGGCTTCGTGTCCCCACCTCCGGATCTCTGTCCATTGTGGGATAATACCACCAGCCTTCGTGTCCCCACCTCCGGCAACTTGACGAATCAAGCTTTCGAGAGTCGGCTCTGATACCATATGTGACAACGCGGGTCAAATCCCGAGCCTTTTCGAAAATCGGGTCGAGTCCCAATTCCGAATCCGAAATAAGCCAAAGTAAACTGGCCCAAATGCAACCAACTTGGGTAAACCACAAGCCCACCACAGGCCCCCAAAAGATCATGATTTGTTGGTGCACTTAGTAGTATTACTTTTGCTTATATACTGAACTAAAGTCCCAAATCTCCTCGATGTGGGACTGGGGTGTTACATATCTCCCTTGCTGGCTAAATAAAACTCGATTTTAATTTCGTTCTCAAAAATAAATTTTGGACATTAAATAAATAATATCAACCGAATAAAAATTTAAAATCCTATTTTCCTAAATTTTCCTGATTTTAGTAAATACCAAATAAATATAAATAAATAAATAAATATAATATTTACTCCCAAACGAATATATAAAATATTAAGATTCTACAAAAACTCGTTAATTAAAATATACTAGTGCATCGCTCTTAAATAAAATTCAAATATCACGTAAGAAAAATTATTCGAAAATTCGCGGTTATTACAGTCTTCCCTCCTTAACAGGATTCCGTCCCCGGAATCCGCAGAAGAAAGAACGGGATTCTAAGACGCACCGCTTCCTTCCGACTGAAATTCCCAAGGCCTACGGAAATCCCCGCAACTTCGCTATCTCGCGACTCAGACGATTCGGTACACATATTTCCAATTCTTCATATCCATAGTGCTTCGGGTTAAACCGTGAAAAGAATTTCGAGAAACCCCTAATAGCCACGATTCCACTTTCAACGTACAATGTCGATCGAGGAACCTAACAATCGGAAGATCTCGATTTATTCCTTATTCAACTGTTTACCGAGAACAACGCTAGAACACGAACACCATGTCGCCATTCGTTAAGACACAAAAGAATAATGAAAACAACTGAAATGACGGAATCCTTGAATAAAATAGATTCCTTATCAATTTGAATGTCACACAATGTTGATGTGGCGGAAATGATACAATTAAAATCGCAAGCGCACGATCATCGTTTTAATATTTAAGATTCGATCCACAGGGAATAATAATTTCGCAAAACCTTAATTTCTAATTTAGGCGAATTAGAACAAGTGATTTTTGAAAATGTGGATTTTACAAATTAATTATTAAACTGAAAATCTATTTAAACAAATTTATACTAAATTATTCTCAAGACTCTAGAATTGGAATTAAATCTAAATTATAAAATTAACAATTACATTTTAATCTAAAACATTATTTTATTATTATTATTATTATTTATTATTATTTTTTTATTTAAAAGAACACATTTTATTTACATAAAATTCTAAGAAAACTTTGACATGACTTGGTTGTAACAATGACTAGCCAAAACTTACCAAAAGTATAACAACCATTTCACAATTTAACAAGAACCAGGATTAATAAGACTCGAATAAGAACTATAAAAATTAGACTTAGCAAAAACTGGACAGGACTTGGTGACAACTCGGTACAAAACAAAACAGCAATAACAATTAACATCAAAACATTTCATCAATACTTCGTCCAAACAGAAACGCGGCAAAGGATTCACAAAAACGCAGCAACCAATATTACTCAGGCTACACTATGGCATTCACAACGCAACGAAAACAGGGACACAACACGCAAACAGAGACTCGGCAATTGACTTGAATAGCTACGCAAACAAACAAGACATAAAAATGGGACTTAAAAACTCAGTTTGTTAACTGGTAATACAAGTTAGTTAACAAAACAAACTCAACAGGATTCTTGCAAACTCAGACATCGAACACTAGTCTCATCAACACAAACTCAATATCCATCTAATTCGTCAACTCAAACAAGCACAAAACAGCCGAACAAAGCTCAAACCGGAACAAAACAGCAAAACTCTCAACCAAATAAATACCAACAGCTACTCGAAAACTCCATGGAAAAACACAGCAAATTCGAGAACTCTAAACACAAGCAGCTCAGTAATAACTCGGCGAGACACAACCCAGCGAACTCAGCTAACAATGAACTCAACAAATCTCAACTACAAAACTGAACACAAAACTCGACTCAATTGAAATCAGAACTCAACATTCGGACAACTAAAACTTCGAGCGAATTCACAAAACATAACACTGACCCAGTTGACTCAGAGATTCATCAATGGAAACCAACGAACAATACAAACAACGAACAACACTACACAATTCAATAATCAATCCAAGCGAACTCTGCGAACACTCCAATTAACAAAACCGACTAACCAAAATCAATAATTAACATTGCAACTGTACGAATCAACCATAACTCGATTTTAACGACAACTAAGCTCAACTCGGAGAGAATCAATCGGTCAAAACAAATAAAGAAAAAACGGATGTTTATGCTTGCAGAGAAAAGAAGGGGAATTGAGGGCGCTTGTGGGGAAATCGAAGGGGGAGAAGGGGAATGGGGGAAGAGATGAGGGAGATTTGTGTTTCAATCAAAAGAGAAAAAGAGATAGAAGGGAGAGTGGTGTTCGTGGGGAAGAAAAGAGAGAGATTTGTGTGCAGAGAAGAAAACAGGGGAGGTGTGGGTTAATAACAAAATAGAATTGAAATAAAAAAAAAAAGGAACTGGGTTTGTGTTTAACTGAAAGAAGCAGGGGGATTTTAATTCGGAAATAACTAATACAGGGAATGTAGTTTATGAATTATGCTTTAAATAAAACAACCAAGAACACCAATTAAATGTTGGAAATTCATAAAACTAATTTTTTTTTATATTTTATTATTATATTAATACAACAAACATAAAATTTAATTCTATAATTAATAATAATCAAACCCACAATAAAATGGAAATTTAAAGGGGTAAAACTAATATTAAAACGGATATTAAAATTACGAAACAAATTCTTAAATCGATACTTTCAATCCCGTGTGGTTAGCGTTGCTACTTTATCCACCCGAGAATTTACGAAAATAACGAAATAAAGAACAAGGGAAATGAAATGAAAGAGGGATGCAAGAATTAAAATGAAACTTGAAATTGCATACAAATAAAAAGTGTTTACAAGGAAAAAAAATTACAATTATAATTTGGGAGATGAACTTAATTTTAATTCTAAGGCCTAATGCCTCATGTAATGTGTTTACAAATGAAGGAATGGTGGGTATTTATAGGAAAAGATTAGGGTTTTAGGTAGGTTAGATTGAATCTTGGCCATTGGTTTCATTTTTGGTTGGCTAAATCCTAGCCTTCCATTTGGTTTTGGTAAAATGTGCACCACCCTCCATTATCTTTCCTCTTTCTTCTATTTTGGTCCTTCCTTTCCTTCTTTTGTCATTTATTTCTTTATTTTGCCGTTTCTTCAGTTTTCTCGAATTTTCCTGAAACGCAACAAAATAATTTAATAAAATACGAATACAAGCAATAAATAGGCAATAAAAATATGCAAAATTATGCACTTATCAAATGTGATCATGATTAAAAAGCTTGAGGCAACCATTAAAGGTTACAAAAGAATAACTGAGAGATCAATATGATCCAAGAAACTCAACGTTGCTTGTCTCAGTTAAGACATTACTAAAGGTAATTAGCCTTCTTGTATTGCACAACACACAAGTGATGGCGTCCCATCCAACTTCCATCACACAGACAGATAGTCCTTGTGTCCCCTATATAATAGGGTTGTTTGTCTCAGCTAGAGTAAGGAGTTTTGGAAAGAAATTTCTGGTTAAACAAATAAATAGCATCTTATAGCAAGAAACTTTCAAACGTACACCTTGGACAAAACTAAACAAATTCCAAAGGTGTTAATCCCGAAAGAAAGATTTAACGGGAGAGGATACTAGCACATGACGAGCAAGTAGTGCTGTACCACGAATAAAATTTATCCACCATTAGAAAAATTAAGGCGGAAGTTCAATTTGAACAAACCTATCAGGGCTTCAGAAAAACCTGAAAAATAGGTATCATGACAGCCTCTGACACAATCGAAACCCAACATTCGGGTGAATACAAATGTTTAAAAGAATTATAACTTAGAAGACGGAAAATATCTTCTAACACAATCCTCCAATGAAGGAGTATCAAATAAATTATGGATGAAAAAGAATATTGCCGCGATCTCCACAGATGCATCCTCGGTCGGCTCTTCTGACGAACGATCAATCAATTCTAAACTCTCTTCGCAACGTCTTAAGATACACGATACCCTACATCGATAACAACTCATAGTAGTCTCTAAAGACTCTACTGCCACTATCTCCAATCACAAGGAATTCTACTCGGCTCGGAACCATCATCCTAAGGTAGAATCATAATCTCGACTTACTCATTGGAATATATCCGATAATCCAACACGCTTGATTGTCTTGGAGTGTCTTTTCTCTGGGTTCCTGTCTGTCATGGAACCTAAGAGAGTAGAAGAAGCTCTATCTGATCCTGATTGGGTGATTTCTATGCAAGATGAACTCAATCAATTTAAGCAACTAGAAGTATGGAAGCTGGTACCCAGACCTAAGGATAGAAAAGTGGTGGACACAAGATGGGTATTCAGAAACAAACTAGATGAAGATGGCACTGTGATAAGAAACAAAGCAAGATTGGTAGCTAAAGGTTATTCACAAGCTGAAGGCATTGATTATGACGAGACCTATGCTCCAGTGGCAAGACTTGAGGCCATCAGAATATTCTTGGCATATGCATCCTATTCAAGATTCAAAGTTTATCAAATGGATGTCAAGAGTGCTTTTCTGAATGGTAAGCTAGATGAAGAAGTGTATGTAGAACAGCCCCCTGGTTTTGAAGATCAAGATCATCTGTACTATGTTTACTTTCTTTACAAAGCTATATATGGTCTTAAGCAAGCTCCAAGAAAATGGTATGACACTCTTTCTGAATTTCTATTAGAAAATGGTTTTATAAGAGGTGTCATAGACAAAACTCTCTTCACTAAAAGACATAAGAATGATATAATACTAGTCCAAGTCTATGTGGACGATATTATATTTGGGTCTACTAATGAGCTTCTATGCAAGAAGTTTTCTAAGTTAATGCAGGGTAGGTTTGAAATGAGCATGATGGGAGAACTGAAATTCTTTCTTGGACTACAAATAAGTCAGAGACAAGATGGAATATTTATTTGTCAATCCAAGTACATCAAGGAGCTCCTCATGAAATATCACATGGAGGAGTGCTCATCAGCAAAGACACCATCAACTATAGCTGTCAAAATTGGTTTATGTGAAAGTTCTGCCAAGGTAGATATCACAGGCTATAGAGGTATGATTGGCTCATTGCTTTACCTAATTGCTAGTAGACCAGATATAATGTTTGCCACGAGCTTGTGTGCAAGGTTCCAAGCGAACCCTAAAGAAATCCATCTCACTGCTGTCAAAAGAATCTTAAGATATCTAAAGGGTACGCCTAATTTAGGCATCTGGTACCCTAATGAATCTGGTTTTACTTTAATTGGATATACAGATTCTGACTATGCAGGAAGTGTTGTAGACAGGAAAAGTACATCTGGGAGTTGCCAATACCTAGGTGGAAGACTGGTATCCTGGTTCAGTAAGAAACAGCAAACAGTTTCCAACTCTACAGCCGAAGCTGAATATATAGCTGCTGGAAGCTGTTGTGCTCAGATCTTATGGATTAGGAATCAATTAATGGACTATGGCATTGTATTGGAAAATATCCCTATTTTATGTGATAATACAAGTGCCATAGCAATCGCCAGCAATCCTGTGCAGCACTCAAGGACAAAGCACATTGACATAAGGTATCATTTTATAAGAGAGCATGTAATGAATGGTACAGTGGAACTACTATTTGTAGGCTCTGGAGATCAAACTGCAGATATTTTTACTAAGTCGCTTAATGAATCCTCATTCACTAGAATTGTTAGTGAATTGGGTATGTTAAACAGTCCTAGTAATTAATACTGTTAATATCTGAAATTTGATCTTTAATAATTTTGCAAGTGATTATTCTGTGAATATTTGTTGTTTGAAATCACTTGTATAATTATTTTACCAACTAATTTTCTTGCTTGTTTAGTTATTTTTCATTCTGTTTATTCATATTATTTAATACTTCATATTTCTGTATTTTTAGAATAGTTGTAGATATTTATTTCTATTTTAATAATTATTTTATTAAATGTTTTGTAATGTTTGTCCTTTTGTTATTTATATTTGTTCTCGTAAAAAGATTAATCCATGTTTCTGTAAAATATTATTTATAGTATTTTTAATAATATATTAGAGTGTATTTTAATTGGATTAATTTTGCACATTAATTTGTATTTTATTAGCATATTATTAGCAGTTTAACTAATTGTCTTGTTTGTAATTATAATATCAAGACAATCGCCAAGACAATCCACAGATTGTCTTGGAAGGTTATTTTGTTGTTAATAAAACATTTTTCAGATTTTTATTCTGTTTTTATTTTGTTTTAATCAAAACAAACGATTGTCTTGATAGTGTTGAACTACCAAGACAATCGGCAAGACAATCGCTTGATTGTCTTGGAGTGTCTTTTCTCTGTTTTAAAAATTATATTAAAAAAATAATAATAATATATGTGTGTTAATTTATTTTAATCAGTTATATACTTGATTGTCTTGATAGTATTTATACTACCAAGACAATCGGCAAGACAATCAACCCGATTGTCTTGTAGTGTAATTTTGTACTTAAAAAAAAAACAGACAAACAGATCTCAAACAACAGCAATACAATTATCCTTTCTCTCGTGTCTTACACAGAGCTCCATATATACATACAATACACGCACTCTTGTACTGAATTACTGCTAAAATTTTCTCAACCAAACTGAAATCCAAGAACAGATTCAAATAGATCGTTTGATTGTCTTTCTTTTGAACCGATCAGTTTCGAATTTGGTTAAAGTTTCTGAAAATCAATTTTCAAAAAGTTGAATCGGGTTTTAGATGTTTTAAGAGTTCTAGAATTTTTCTGAGAAATCTAAAAAAAGATTGAGACTCCCAGTGATCAAGAGAACATCATATAAATTTTTGGGATTTTTCTGACAACTTTGAATTAATTCGAATTTTTAATTAATTTTAATTAATTATTAATTCTGAAAATTTTCGAATTATTTTAATTTTCTTAAAATTAAAGTGTGTTTTTGTATTTAAAAATGGCTGATAATTTTGAGATAATGAAACATAATTTGGTTGGCTATTTTAATCCGAACGATTGTCCCTACGATCGATTTAGGCCTTGGATACGATTTTTGAATGACAATTCAATTATTCGAACTGCCATTTCGATTGAAGCCCCAATTAAGATAGGACCACTGAGATTGATTTGCACAAAAGCTATGGTGTCTGAAGACTTGACCTCATTTTCTTTTGATTTTGATGGTACACACCACGTCGTGACAGAATCAACCCTAACTACTGTTTTGGGCCTTCCGGTGGATAATTTTGATCCATTTCCAACCAGTGAACAACTATATCAATTTTTCATTGATATTAATTATCATGGAGTAATTGATATGAACAACCTGAGCAAAAGGAATCTGGTTCAACCATGGGATGCATTCTTCGACACGATCTCCAAGGTATTTGCTAATTCAGCCAGAGGTAATTTTCATTTACTCACCTCTATGTTACAAACTATTGGTTATGCTGTTGCTAACAACCGTAGAATCAATATTGGTAACCTACTTTGGAGTACTATTATTAACAGGATTGTTAAGGCCAGGAAGGATTTTGATGAGGGTAAGAAAGTTCTATGTTATTATCCTAGATTTTTAACTTTGTTATTTAATCATCTTGTTCCTGTTGGTCAACAAACAGTTTTTAGGAATGACAACCCTATGGTATCAGGCAGGCAAACCAAGAAAATATTCACTAGCCTTGATACACATAGAAAGTTGATAAATGTGCCAGTATATATTACACCATATTTGTCTAACTTCATAAATCTACCTGTCATTCCTCGACTTTTGAATGCACCTGAACCTGAACCTCAACATGTACCTGTCCCTGAACATCAACATCAAATGGAACTATCTATTCCTTCAGGTACAGCTACTGCATCAATGGAGCAGGTATTACCTTCTATCTCTCAAACTGTTTCTGGAGCCCAAGTGGCTGATAGATCAGACCAAGAGGTTGTAGAACCACAGCCTCTATCCCAGGTCTTAGAGCCAAACACTGTGTCTAACCAAATCTCTAAACCTAAAGCCAGAAGCAAGTTGTTAACAAAAAGAGATGATAGAAGAAGTGATGATTTGAGTGATCCCACAACTCTGCCTCCACCAAAGAAGAGAAGAAACCTATTACTTGAGGCATCTGTTAGCCCATCCATTTCCTCCCAACAGGACTTGGACATTGAAATGGCCGATGAACTGTTACTAATTTCATCCTCTCAATAGGATGCAATTATTGAAATTCGCCAAAGGGCCGTGGCACCTTGTACAGAGTCAAGCACACCTCTATTACTCACAATGGGGGAAAACATTACTGTAGAATCTGATGTTGCTAAGGACACTGAGCGAGGAGTGCATGATAGGATTGTTACTGTGCCTACCATTGTTACGGTAGAAGAGCATTCACAGGCTTCTGAGGGAAATCTTGACTCTCTGCCAAGTATAATAGAGTCATCATCTCCCCTCCCAGGAGGAACATTCCTGGCTCCCTCAAGGGATTCTTCACTCGCAGATTTATCTGGAGAAAGTGAAAGGCAACTTGGTCATCCTATCACTGAAGAAATTCAGTTATCAAATCCAAATGAATTGATAGAGATGACTGAGGATTGGGAATTGCGAACTCCCATTGCACCACCACTGACCTCTCCAGAAGAGGCTAGGGTGATTTCTTATGCAGGTACAGCTCAAGGAAAGGAGCTAGTGTTGAGTGATGTGAGGACCACCTTAAATATGAGTGAAACACATGCACGAAAGGAGAGTGACATATCCTTGAGTGAACATCAGGTGAGCGCACACACTAACACACACACTTTGTCTCTAATGGCTCAAATCAAAGATCTGCAAAAGAAATTGATGGAAACTGAGGCTGAAAAACAAGTTTTAAAAGCACATGTGGATGAACGGTCTTCTTCTTCCACCTCTGTCAACAATCAGCTCATGATCATTCGTGACGATGTCCACAACATAAAGACTACACTCACTCCAGCAATCAATACATTGATACAATCCAACTCTCAGGCATCTACAGAAAGAACAGATATTCTAAATGCTATTGACAGACTCTCTAATAGGGTGGATGAACTTCAAGTGGAAATGCATGAAACTGCTCAATCATATTCGACAACCTTTGCGAATCTTGAAGAAAAGTATGATTACATGTTTGAAGGACTTGATCATCTATACAACATTGTTAAACCTACTCATAATATCACACCAGAACAAAGAGCATATTTTGGAGACTATGATGATGATAATGAAGGGGATAATGATGCAAATAGGGAGCTTGACAGTCAACGGAAGTCTGTAGAGGATTCCTCAACTAAGGGGGAGAAGTCAGGAGGAGCAGGTAAGTCTGGAGAAGCAGGAGGTAGTAAGTCAGGAGGAGATCAAGGGAGGCATAAGGAGAAGTCTACCAAGGGAAAAGAAAAGGCTGCTCATGATCAGGATGCATTCGAGTTTGATTTCGATCTCAAGAATAGTAAGTTTGAAGTACAACAGTTAAATGATATCGAAGAAGATCTTTCAAACTGGCAAGATGATCCTGAGTTTGAGAAGGAACTTCAAGAGGAGAAAGCTGATCGTCAGATGAGACAAGTTAAGCTTGAGAAGACCAGACAGGTAGTGAATGAAAGATTGAAGCTGAAGCAAGCTGAAGATGCAGAGAAACAAAAGCTACATGTAATCATTGTACAGGAAAGGAAAAGAGATATTCAGTTGAAGATTGGTCCAAAGTGGGATAGAGCAAGAGAAATTTTTGATTCTATTCAGAACACTGCTAATGATGATGAACGTTTACTCCAACTACTTCAACAGTTTCAAGAGACCAATCCAGATTACTTGCAATATATGGATGCACTGATGCTGGAAATCTCAAGGATAGTAGCTGGATTTGACAGATGTGCAGATCAACTGATAATTCAGATTGATTCTCGTACAATGGGTTCTCTCTATGTGTCACTTCAAATCTTTCAACAGAGAAGCTTGATGGAACTATGGATTATGTCCATAAAGGTAAAAAGGTTTTCTGAACTGAATATTTTACTTCATGAAAGACTTTTGGAGTTTGCGCAAAGGAATAGTCCACAAGTTATTCAAACTCCACATCATGTTAAGTTTCTCAAGGGTAATACACTACACTCTTGTTTCCTTGATTCTAAGTCGATGAAGTTATACACTGCATCTCATCTGGTATGGTTAGAACATATGCTAAGGACTACAGGATTCGAAGATAAAGAAAGTATCTTTGTTGCTGACATTATTCGATCATATGCTTTAACTGGCTTTGAAAAGAAATATTACATTCTTCAGAATCGGCTATGGGGTAACCTTGGAATCTTGCCTAAGAAACCTAAAGGTCTTGTGTCAGATTATGAACGTGTACTTGACAAGGATTTGATCAAAACCTTGGATGATCAAGAACGATTTGACACAGAGAATATCAGAAGATTCCTAGAGCAAGA
This sequence comes from Saposhnikovia divaricata, assembly GCA_036435485.1. Lineage (NCBI taxonomy): Eukaryota > Viridiplantae > Streptophyta > Magnoliopsida > Apiales > Apiaceae > Saposhnikovia > Saposhnikovia divaricata. Next base: position 49,166,853 of record CM071600.1, read on the forward strand.
AGATGAAGTTGAACCTGGAGAGATAAGGGATGAAGAAACTTCAAAGTGAAGATCAGCTCTACATGTGATATCTTTAGAGCTTAGATAGGTCAAGATAGAAAACTGTATTATATGATCAGTCTAGAGGATCATCTATCTTGTATTTATCTTTTATGTTTGAATCTGGAAATTGTTAAATATAAACCAGAACTTTTCTTTTATTTACTTTGTGTTTAAAGTTTTATCCTTTACTAATTTAAGTTGAGTTAGTTGAGTAATCCTCTAGGTATTTGCTTGTTATCGTCTAACAAACAAATAGGGGGAGATTGAAAGGCATATGACACAACCTATTTGTAGTTCGAGGACTCAACTCAACTTAATCTTAGATTGTAATAAGTAAATAACTTTAACTGTCACAGGAATCTCAGGAGGTACTATCTGTCAGAAGAAAAACCCTAAAGTCAATCTATAGTTTTGATGTTTTACACTGGAAGAAGTTCAGATTGCTGATCAAGCCTCAGTATAGCATCAAAGAAGTGGATTTATTTCTAAGACAGAGATTTCTAGAGTGACATGTTCAGACAGTATACAGTCAAGTACAAGAAGGAGAAAGAGATGAGAAGAAAAATGAATCACATTTTTAATGTGAAAAATAAAGGACAGTCATTGAGGTTAGTCGTTCATGAACCAGACAGTACATGGAACGTCAACAAAATATTCAGTGGTATTCTTTTATTACTTTCAGTGATTCAGAAAAGAATTAAGACAATTCAAGGATATATAATTATTCTTATTTAATTAATTTAAATCAAGTAGTAAATTTAATTAATTAATTAATTCATCTTGAATTAATTCTTTAATTAAATTAATTATTAGATTAATTAAATCTGATTAATTATTTAAGTAAGAATAAATTAAAATGGTTATTTATTAATCAATTTTAATTTAATTCTGAAAAATGAACTAGCAAGACAATCCCTGATTGTCTTGCCGATTGTCTTGAAGACTTAATTCAGAACAGCAAGACAATAGGAGATTGTCTTGCCGATTGTATTGGAGAAGAAATCAATAAAGCAAGACAATTCCTGATTGTCTTGTCGATTGTCTTGGTAATGATAATGTCTGAATAGCTTTTGAAAAGTAGAATAAAAATCTAATTTGATTGTCTTGACGATTGTCTTGGCAGTTCAATTTGATTGTCTTGATAATGATCAAAAAGAAAAAGATTCAGACAGAATGATAATTTTGATAAAGCAAGACAAAGATATCTGAATTTGATTGTCTTGCCGATTGTCTTGGAAGAACCTGATTGTCTTGACGATTGTATTGCCTATTGTCTTGGCAGTACAAAACTGGTTGTCTTGGAAGAAGAAATTGTATTGAAGATTGTCTTGATAGTTATAATTGAAGATAAAGATGCAGAGATTAATATATATCAAGACATCTCGACAGAAGCAATCAGTAAGACAAGAACACAGAAAATATTACATTCAAGAACAGAATTCTCTCTTCTCTCTCATCAAGAACACAACACAAGAAGCAGAAAATTATTTAGAAAATCAAGTTCATCTTATTTTTAATATCTGATCCGATAGAACTGATTTCCTTGATACTCTTGTACTATTAGCGAGTTTTTACTCCTAATCTATATCTTGATTTTTATTAACAAATCTAGAAAAATTCATGTCGAATTTTCTAATTTGTTTTTATTAACTAGATATAAATTCTGTACTGTATTTGTAACAAACCCCTCAAGTTAATATAATTTTATATTCAACTTGAATTTTGTTTCATTTAATTCCGCTCAAATTTGTCAACATATAAATTAAATTATCCGGACAAATTTCGATAAAACAGTACTGTTTGTATTCAACCCCCCCTTCTACAAACATATTGGACCTAACACTAGGGCTTACGAATATCCATGATTAACTATCACGGGTATAATTCATATACTTGAGTGGTGTGATCATCGATATAGCGTAAGTAATAGTTAGTGCTAGGGGTTGTTCCCTAGGGCTTACGAACATCAATGATTGGTTGTCACGTGTATCATTAAAATGCGTGAGAAATACGATCATTGGTGTAGCGTAAGTAGTAGTGTAATGTAAATTATTATGTGCTATGTGCCGCATGTCTAGGCGGATACTTTTCCTTATGTGCTAGGTGCCGCATGTCTGGGCGGGTACTTTTCTTACTTGTTTACTTTTATGTTGCTGCAAGTTGAGGCAGCTTTATTTTTATAAAAAAACAGGGTTGTATTGTATTTGAGGGGTTGTGCCCATAGTCCGATAAACGAATAGATCATGCCGAAATTTTCTAAAAATCTCCTGCGTTTAAATTTATTTAACTTATTTGACTTTAATGGTCTAAAGGCATGTTTTGGGGTGCTAAATGTTTATGTATATGTGTCAAGGAATTCATTTCGAGGATTAATTGTGTCTTGGGGTTTAATTTGTCTATTTATGTATTAATTTGAGGATAATTGTTGTCTCGAGAATTTATGTGTTCTGTTGAAGATTAATTGTGAATTGAGGATCATCTATTAATTATTTTGTGTCATAGAATGTCAATGGCATTATAGTTGTATATGTTAAGTGGAGTTGATTAAGTGTTATAATTGTTTGAGGTGATTAACACCAGGAATGTCCACTTTATAAAGGGGACCCTTCCATTGTGTTTTCTTTACTAAATGTGTTATGTGTATTAAGTGTTAATAGAGTAGTCAACTATAGGGAGGACACCTATAATTTGACTTTGCGTGACTTATGGTAATTCCAAGTTGTGTTTACTCGAGATACGAGGTAGGACTGACACGTCTCGTAACTATTTCAGTACCATTAGGGTATAAACAAGTTGGAGCGACGTGCATCAAACAGGAAAGATCGAGGCGTCGTATGAAGAAAGGTAAGTTACCTCCAATGAATTGCTTGGACAAGGTGCGAAGGATTTATTCGCGGTTTTCTGCTTTACGCTCAGGACCAGAGGCAAGTTTATCTATGCATACTCTATCGTTCAGAGTATTCGTATTTTGAAATATATGAAATGTGCGAACTAGATTTAAATCCATAATTTGCAAATTATTTCATTTATGCTCTATTGTTCAGAGTATATATTATATCGAAAGTATGATGCATGTATTGCAAGTCTACTAACCGTGCTCTTTCATTCAGAGTATGCATGTTTTTAAAATATCTATGATGAATGCTCTAGTGTAATATTATGTTTTCTTAAAAATGAAAGTTCTGCAAATGCCTTATTTAAAACTCTTAAATTCGTGAGAAATCGTTCAAGTCTTGTTATCAGTTTTATAACTGCTTCCAATTTATCCCACTTGTGATTTTATCCATTGTGTTATAAAAGTTTACAATTGTTCTTCACCCTATAAGAACTGTTTTATTTTCTGTCGTGATTATGACACTTCAATATCTGTTCGGAATGTGAATTCTCCTTTTTAAATATCCTTATCATATTGGAACGTCCTTTTGACTGAGGCGCCAGTCACCAATTTTTATATTTACGTCATCGGTAGCAGTGACGCCTGATGATGTATAAGTTTTGGCTTGGGATCCCCTTTCATTTGAGAACCCGTATTGAGTAAACGGGATTGGAGCTCTGTCATGGGCTGATCACCCAGCTTAGCTCGTAGCGTCTTATCGTAGTTCCAATCTTTAAGGGTTATTCCTTCTGAAAAATCATATTCTTTTATTGTTGAGAATCAAGCGTCGTAATCTTTTTGATTTGTTCTAAATTAATTCGAGATTCAGACTGTCGTTGAAGCATTTGTTGCACAGTGACTGTTAAAAATCGAGAATGAATTGAGATCTTCTCAATTATTCAACTCATTATTGTCAGGCCGGTTCGGCAGCTAGGTATATGGGTGCCTAGTGGACAATAATGAGATTGTAATAGTTGCGAATTTCTTGAATGTTTGTTTAATTGAGAGTTGATGTAGCTTCGTGAATTTCTTAAATGTTGTCTCTTAGTAGCTGAAGCATCTGTTGCTCAGTTATTCAAAGTTTTGATCGAAAATCGCTATAAAAATTGTTGAGATAAATATCAAAATCGTTTATAAAGCTGTCGAGGTGAACTTCTTATTGAATTCTATAAACCTCTTTCCTATTGAAAAATTATCGTTATGAATATTTCAAGAATGGTATCATCCTCAAAGTTGGATTTTTTAAAACTTTCAAAGTTTTCCAAAAGTATTTTAGTATACTCTATTATATACTTGCTGAGCGCCTCTTTCGCTCATTCTTGCTTTTGTTTAAATCTTATTTTACAGAGATAGATAGTGGATGCAGTTGACTTAGTTTAGCTCGAAGCAGGGCAAGTCATGGATCGAGTTGATGTTCGGCTCAGAGTGATTCTGTATTTTGAGTTTGTCTACCAGATGTTTAGTTAGACTGGTATGGTTTTCATATTCCTGAGTTATAGTATTTGTTGTATTAGAATATTGCGGTTGTTGTATACCTTATGTCAAGGTGATACTAACAACATAAGACTGTATAAGAGAATTTTTGTATCACGAGTTGTAAGTTAATAAAAGAAGTTATTATAAGCATTTTTGGATTCCTTGTTTCCAAGTCTATAACCTGAAAAGATTCTTGGTAGTTAGGGGTCGGATGTCATGTTTTATTTTCAATATTGGCAGTTGATTGTTTGGTTGTTAAGGTTTTCTGCGGTAGCGACCCATATCCCTGACCCCGGATTTGGGGGCGTTACACTAATTAAACTAGGTTTCAAAAAAAAATTAAAATTTTAACATCAAGAAATCAAATATGGGTGACAAAATTGATTGTTAATTATATATATTTTGGTTTAATTAAGGTCCGTTTGGTTTTTATATTTTTTTCCCCAAAATAAGCATCAGGCAATGTCCCATTTTGTGATGAGTTACTGAACCAGAACAAATCGGACATGAATGCTATAATTATAATTTTACTTTTTTTTTTGACAGGGTGTATAATTCTAGTTTATTATTGTCATCATTTATTATAATACTTGAATCTATCCAGATAAATAATTAGATGCAGTTAACCAATCAGAAACTTATGAATTATTTTAGGTACAATTCGTTCCTAAATTTTAGACCAATCATATTATATTAAAAGTTTTCTTTATTTACCATTCTCATCCGATTATACTAATTATGGTTAGTGAACAATTCTAATTTAAATGTAGTAACTTATTTAACATATACATATATTACATATTTTTTATTGTCAAAAATTAATTATAATAAAATAATATTTTAAATCAAAATCAATCACGATTATACAAATATATAATATTAAGCAATTTTCGCAATATTAATTTTTCACACTTTTGATTTATAGTTAATCATAATAACATTATTATATATTACGGATTGATTTTTATAAATATATATAGATTTTTATAAATATATATAAGAGTCAATCATAATGAAGCACTACACTAAATTAATTATAACATTCTCATCCTAATTTACTTATCGTGGTTACTTAACAATTTTTTTGAAATGAAAATTTTATTTTAATATGTCAACTCTCGATCTACGATTGTAACATGCAATCAACTTTGAATAAAATGACTTTTACTGAATAAAAAATTTTAAAAATTAAAATATATTTATCACACTATCTTAAATACACATTCAAATTTAAGGTATAAATTTTTAAATTAAAATATTAAAATATTAAAATGAATTTTAAACCAATCACCTTTAACATTTTACTTATCAGTATTTTTTTGTTATGCAATAAATAAAGGAACAAACAAATTGATCTGTATGTTTGAATTATTCAAAATATTAAATATATTCTAAAATAATATTGAACATTGTTTGGTGTATAAATTATAAAGCAAAAAATAAAATACATTACAAAATCAATGAAAATATTATTAGTTTTTATTATAGATAATTAATTTATCAATAAAATGGCATGCTTCATTTTCAAAAATATACAAATTTTCAAATTTTCTTATAAATCACTATTTTTTAAATGTAATTAATTCATCAATAAAAGGTCATACAACATCTACAAAAATAATCAATATTAGACAAACACATATTAAAATAGATCATGTCAAGGTTTCCTTCATCCAAACTACGATCGTTGATCAGATCTTAAATTGTGGTACATCCCTCGCTTATATTACTAAAATATATAGCCTTTTTGGCGAGATAATTCAACAATTTATTTTAATCATGAGAAAATATTTATCTGATTTGTCAAAACGCATTCAAACAACCGACCATAACTGTGATTCTGTATTATCTAAATCAATGAACCAATATAAGAAAATCCTGTATATCTAATATCCCGAATGTTGAAATAAAGAACCTACTCTAATAAAGAGAAAGGACGAAACTGAATATATGGGTAGACAAAATCCAGTAAAGGGGTACTAGACTTTCAAGAAAGAGATATATTTATTGAAAAACAAATTAAAATCAAGAAAAGAAACGGGAGTTATCATTCACTAGGAGAAAGTATAAAATCCAATATATCAGTAAATAAAACCCACCAATGGGGAACTAAACTCTCAATAAAAAGAAATATTAATTAAAAAAACAAAGTAAAATCAAGTAAAACAATAAAAGAGGGGCAACCAAAATGCTGACGTCAGCCCCTAAACTTTAGTTTAGTATTTTTTGGGAGAGGAGGAGAGAGAGAGAGAGAGAGAGAGAGAGAGAGAGAGAGAGAGAGAGAGAGAGAGAGAGAGAATCGGTGCACTATTATTGATAATTAGATAGTTCAATACATATAAAATTATATATTTTTAATAAAAGGTGCACTTTTTAATTTCATATTCTTAAATTAAAGTAATAGTATTCATTTCCCATATCCTAATCTAAGAGCAGACATATCGAATTTGCTTGGTAGATTGATAATATTTATTTTTTTAATATCAACAAAACCTTAAATATAGGTAAAAAAAACTTAAAAACTTGGTAGATAGATTCTAAACAAATAGAGATATTTATTAACAATAAACAAAATCAAATAAAAGGAGTGCTACATTTTATGTACTCTCATCTTAGTTTTGGCTTGTAGCATCTCAATGTTGTGTTCAGTTGTATAGTAGAATACTTTAATAACTTGGGTCGAGAGTAATATTACATGAACCAATTTAATAAAAATAATGTAGATCAAAGATACCGAATGCCAGAATAAAAGAATCTATTCTCACAAAGAGAAAGAACGGAACCCAATATGGGTAGATAAAATTCGCTAACGGGGTATTAGACTTTCAATAAAGAGATAAATTTACTGAAAAACAAAGTAAAATCAAGGAAAAAAAACGGTAGTTATAACTCACAAGGAGAAGTACAAAATCCAATATATCAGTAGATAAAACCCACCACCACGGTACTAGACTAAATAAAGAGAATAAATCAGAAAATTATAAATTATTTTAGGACCAATTCATTCCTATATTTTAGACCAATCATATTATATTAAAAATTTTCTTTATTTACCTTTCTCATCCTATTATACTAATTATGGTTAGTTGATAATTCTAATTTAAATATAATAACTTATTTAACATATCAATATATTACATATTTTTTATTGTCAAAAAATGATTATAATAAATTAATATTTTAAATCAGAATCAATCGGGATTATACAAATATATAATATTAATCGATTTTCACAATATTAATTTTCCATACTTTTGGTTTGTAGTTAATCATAATAACATTATTATATATTACGAATTAAATTTTATAAATATACATAAGAGCCAATCAAAATTAACCAATAAAACTAAATTAAACGTAAAATTCTCATCCTAATTTATTTATAGTGGTTATTAAACAATTTTTTTGAAATGCAAAATTTATTTTATTTAGTACATGCATGAATTACAAATTTTTTAAAGTGATAATTTTTTTTACTAACTTATCAATCTTTTAATTTAGAATTAATTAAAATTATATTATTATACATTACGAGCTAATTTTCATAAATATCAACTACAATCATACTGTAATATATAGTTATATATAATGGATTAATTTTCATAAATACTTATTAACTAATTAACCATAATTTTTAATTTAAAATCAATCATAATTATATTATTATATATAGGCATATCTATTATTTGCGTCCCTTTCTATGTATAGAGTCATTTTCCAATATTGCGTATTCGTTAATTGATTTTATTACAAATATATTATTTCAATACATGAATCTATTGTTCAATATTCTATAATTTAATATTATAATATGTCAAACGCTCGATCTACAATTATAACATGAAATCAACTTTGAATAAATCTACTATTATTGAATAAAATAATTTAAAAATTAAAATATATTATCACACAATTCTAAATACACATTCAAATTTAAGGTTCTATAAATTTTTAAATTATTCAATTACATTTAAAAAACTAGATTCATGCACTTAAAATATTAAAATGAATTTTAAACCAATCAACTTTAACATTTTACTTATGGGTATTTTTTTGTTATACAATAATTAACGGGACAAACAAATTGATCTGCAATATGTTTGAATTGTTCAAAATACTAAATATATTCTCAAATAATATTGGACATTATTTGATTTATAAATTATTGAGCAAAAAATAAAATTCATTACAAAGTCAATGAAAATATTATTAGTGAATATTTTCATAACAAATTGGTCAACTCAGCGCAAAAATTCTTATAAATCAATATTTTTTTATAAATGATTAATTTATTAATAAAATGGCATATGTCATCTTCAAAAATATACAAATTTTCAAATTCTCTTATAAATCATTATTTTTTAAATGTAATTAATTCATCAATAAAAAGTCATACAACATCTACAAAAATAATCAATTCTGGACAAACACATATTAAAATAGATCATATCAAGGTTTCCTTCATCCAAACTACGATCGTTGATCAGATATTAAATTGTGGTACATCCCTCGCTTATATCACTAAAATATATGGCATTTTTGGTTGAGATAATTCAACAATTTATTGTAATCATGAGGAAATATTTATCTGATTTGTCAAAATGCATTCGAACAACTGACCCCTATCCAAATCAATGAACCAATATAAGAAAATTCTGTATATCTAAGATCCCGAATGTCGAAAATAAAAGAACCTACTCTCATAAAGAGAAAGGACGAAACCCACTATATGGGTAGACAAAATCCACTAAAGCGGTACTAGACTTTAAAGAAAGAGATATATTTATTGAAAAATAAAGTAAAATCAAGGAAAAGAAACAGGAGTTATCATTCACTAGGAGAAAGTACAAAATCCAATATATCAATAAATAAAACCACCAATGGGGAACTAGACTCTCAATAAAGAAAAATATTAATTAAAGAATAAAGCAAAATCAAGGAAAACAATAAAAGGAGGGCTTATCATCAACCAAAACGCTGATGTCAGCCCCTAAACTTTAGTTTAGTATTTTTTGAGAGAGGAGGAGAGAGAGAAATGGCAACAGTCTTCGTTATAAAAATCACTATTATTGATAATTAGATTGTTCGATACATATAAAATTATATATTTCTAATAAAAGGTGCCCTTTTTAATTTTATATTTTTAAATTAAAGTAATAGTATTCATTTCCCATATCTTAATCTGAGAACAGACATATCGAATTTACTTGGTTGGTTGATAATATTTATTTTTTAATATCAATAAAACCTTAAATATAGGTAAAAAAAACTTAATAACTTGGTAGATAGATTCTAAACAAACAGAGATATTTATTAACAATAATTTTTTTAAAAAAAAAAGGTGTGCTACATTTTATGTACTCTAATCTTAGTTTTGGTTTGTAGCATCTCAATGTTGTGTTCAGTTATATAGTAGCATACTTATATAACTTGGGCCGAGAGTAACGTTTCATGCATGTAACTATCATATTTTTTCTTTTTGCGTGTTATTTTTGTTCCGTGTACAAAAATAATTCGTGCAGTTTAGTATCGTTTTATGTTCGAATTTTGGATACACAAAAAAATTAATGTCATTTCCATAGAAGACCCCGGAGACACACGACATAAATGTACACAACACAAACGATTTATAAGGTCTATGTAAGCACTTTCTTCTAATATATATCGGAAAAATATACTCATTATTAAACAAAAATAAATTTCATGTTTTTAAATCCGATATTTAAATTACAAGGACAAACATACAATAATATAATTATGTGTTTACATATTACACATTTGAATTTAGTTTCATGTACAATTTTCTATTTTAACATGTTAGTCAAATAAAACAAAGATAGGTGATACTCATTGTCAAATATCTTATTTTACGCGTAGGGATGGCAACGGGTTGGGTTCGGCCCGAATTTTTTAAAATTCAAACCCATATCCAAATATATTCGGGTTTTAAAAATAAAATCAAATCCAAAACCAAATCCGTCGGATTTCGGATTAGATCTGGTTTTTTTGGGTATCCAAAATTAGTAATAATGTAGTCAAATTAAATAATTGAAATAAGTAGTCAAGTGTAACATATTGTACGAACTGATATACTAAGTAAAATTTAAATTATGTTAAAAAAATATTTCTTCGTATACAACACAAATGAAAATTTTATGTAAAGTAAAGAAATTTACATCTTAAATATTTCAAGAAAACTTGAAATTGAGAAATAGAAGATCTGGTTATGATAAGTGTTTGATAAAAGTGATAATATTAATGCAATTGGTATAAGTTGGCGAATAAGTAATTTTATACTTAAATTAATTACATTCGAATGATTTTTTTTAAATGATGATTAAAAGAATATATTCATATTAACTAATTAACAAATTTTACCGTTCGGTGCGTAGCACGGGTAAAACGCTAGTTGCTTGGTAAAAGAACCACAATACAAATCACAAAAAATGAAAAAATGAGAAGAAATTAAATATGTGACCTATAATATATAGGATTATGGACTCATGATTTTTAAAGTTATGATAATTTTTTCAATGTAAAAATAATTATGGGGCCCTACAGTGAAAGTGATTAAAAAAAATTCCGCATTTCATGCGTGATGACTGAATAGAAAGATGACATAAGTCCGTGACAAAATTTAATTTAAGTGACATTAACATGTGTTTATAGGTTCTATGAAAATGGTTGAAATAATCTAAAGTTTGATATAATAAGCTACCCAACCTACCCTACCCTATATATATATTTAAAAAGTGCAAACATATAATTCACGTGCTTTAATTCAATCACTCGTCACAACCGGCGATTTATTTAATGTTTTGTGTGCAATTCGTGTCACAATTTATTTTCAAAAACCTCTAGCCCCACAGACAGCAAGCATTATTATATACGTTACATACACGTCTGTATTATATTCCATGTTATACACAAGCCTACATTATAAATGTAGCCTCCCTTTTATTTCTCATCCTTTGTTTCTACATCATTCCTCTCTTCTTCTTCACTTGCTATATTTCTTTGCTCAAAAATAAATTAATGAGAAACTGCAACTTGGAACTTCGACTTGTAACCCCTTCATGTGATGAGCATACAGTGGGAAAAGATATATGCCAACGCCAATCAATGTAAGTCTTTCTCTGTATATATGTTGTATTCATTCGTAAAAATGTGTGCGTTGTGGCTAAAATTTCAAGGTCTTAGAAGAACGACGACTTAACAGGATCTTATACTATATTTTAACACGTGTATGGACGCTTGTGTTTGCAAAAGGATTGTTTGTGTATATCTATATGACTATATCATGTTTACTGATTTTAATATGTATTATGATTTTCTTGAGGTGACAAATAGAAATCCACGGGAGCAGCAGCAGCAGCAGAAGGGTACTCAAAAGCTAACAATTTTCTACCGTGGGAGAGTCAGCTCTTGTGATGTTACAGAGATTCAGGTTCGTAAATATATAATTTAAAGATTTAAAAATCTAGCTAGATAACATATTTTTAGCTAACTTTGATTCTTGGAAGCTTCTCCGATCCCATGCATGCTCACATCTATAACTATAATTGTTATCCTCACATCTATAATTGTTTCTTAGGTTATGTTGTTTCATTGTATGTGCCGATGTATTACTATCATAATATGCTAGGATGCATTATATCGGATTCATGTATTTGATCGATGATCTAGTACGTAAATGTCAACAAATTTTGTCGTCGACTGTTTCTAATACTTTATGTATAATGTATGCGTACATGTTGCAGGCCAGATCCATAGTATCAGTTGCAAGTGAAGAAATAGTGAGAGAAAAGGAAGCAGTGACACCAACTTGTTCAGAGACATCTTCAGATTCTGGCAAAAAGCCCCAAGTGATGTATAAACAGCAAAATACAGGTCTTTCTATGAAAAGATCACTGCAACAATTTCTTCAGAAGAGAAGGTCTAGGATCCAAGCAACATCACCTTATTGTATTCCCTAGATTTGTATAATACCAACTCATTATTATAAAGGCTTTAATTTTTGACAAATTTTCATTCTTTAGTTAAAACTGAAGACATTGTTACAAAACAATATATTATATAAGGGGTGATGACCCAAAATAATCATTTTTGGGATCAAGTGGCCCAAAATATTGATTCTGGAAAAAATAGTCCGAAATACCGACGGGATACGGAGTTTCGACCTCCGTATTAGCTGAATACGTTACACGGTCTACCGTATTAACTGGATACGGAACACGGTCTTCCGTGTTATGCATGTTACGGAAGAGCGTGTACCGTGTTTGTGCTGCGCACCCGCCTAACACGAGACACAGTACACCGTGTTACACAAAACACGTTACACCGTGTACCGTATCATGCACTATTACGGAAGACGAAATACCGTATTACCCCTCATATCACGGTACACGATTTAACGTGTCCCGTCAGTAAATAGGGCCAGTCATGCTCAAATATGAGTATTTTGGTAATTTTCTCTTATATAAGTTGCATTCTTCGTTAAACACCCTTTATATATTGAACAATAAAGAACATCATCGTAATATATTATTTCTCATGAAAATTGATTTATTATGTTAAGAATTACAAATTTTAATAACAATTAAGCTTAACATATTGAATCTAACGTATAATCTCATCTAAATTTAAAAATCATATGTTACATAGAATCCATTATAAAATCTTATACATATTTTTGTAACAATAAATTATATGTAATTATGTTATATTTGATTTTAATTTTTTCTTAGATTTTATTTTTATTCATAAAAAACCATTATTGGTGAGAAAGTTAGAATCCAAATACGATTTGATTTTATATAAGATTCTATGATGTACTTTATTGTTCTTTATATAAAGGTGTTCTTCATTCAATATATTAATATGCACATAAATACTTTTGTATATAACCTGGTGCGAAACGCTTATTATGAAAACCACTACACAAACAATACGCAATTAAGAAAACCAAAAATTCACATTTCAGCTAGAAAAAAAAGGATACAGAAGACATTGGAAATTTGGAAATACAACTTATAGGCTTCGCAAAATTTAATGATACAAATACTGAAATGCTGCGATACATATTATTGATACAAGTTTTCTGACATTGTTAATTGATTTGATACAAGTTTTCTGACATTGTTAATTGATTTGATACAAGTTTTTCTGACATTACAATATTTCTGATACAATATGCTTTATCTGACTAGTAAATTCTACCTATGCTACTTCTTTGAATGCAGTAAAAAATTGCCCACATACACTAAACAGGATCTTCCAACTAAATAAATTACTTGTATAAAGAACAGCCTAAATGATGTGGTCAACTTTTCCATCACTTAGTCGAAAGCACAAGCAGGCCAAACCTCTTGGGGCTGATTCAGTTTGCCGATAATTTACACCATCTTCTCTACTTCTGCACTTGAATACCATGTGAACTCACAAGGTGTAGTCTAATCCATCTGGTACGTGCAACTTCTCTATTGCAGCCTGTCACAAAGATGGAAAATGGCCACCATGTTTAATAAAATTAATATTGTATTCTGTACTCGTACAAGTAGCAGAATTAGCAATTTCGTGAATGACCGCAATCTTGGAAAAGGAATAAGTTGACCTAATCTACTTGTAAAATAAAAGAATTAACATAATCTAAAGATATTGCTCCATTTGGTTGGGAGGAACGAAATGGAGGTAAAAATAAATTAAAATCGGTGAACAGAACTAGGGAGAAAAATGTAAGAGGGTATGGTAAAAAGAAAATGAAGAAGTGAAAATTTCCCACAATGGGTCTCTAAAGAGAATGAGTAAAAAGGAGAATGGATTATTAATTCTTGAATTGGTGGGTTAGGAGCTCTAAATTAAATTGGTAGGAATGCAAAGGAGGTTGAAATTTATATTTAAAATATCACCCAGGAATGCAAAGGAGGTTGAAATTTATATTTAAAATATCACCCATCATCCAAATAGTACAAATTACATTCCTTTCCCTTTAGCAACAAATGCTAGTAGCCAACCCAAGTTGCTCACTCATTACAAAGAGAAAAAGGACCCTGAGATATATCTCATGGAACTTTTCCTAAGATACATACAAAATAATCTTTAAAATTTGTTGGACCCGCAGGGCTAATTAAAATTTTCCGAATTTACTAAAACGCTCATTCCATTTTTATATATAAAAATTAGGTATCTCAGGGAATTTACCTGACAGGCTCCCTACTCTCTATTACAAAATGCCTTCAGGGCAAAAAGCAGAATAGCAGTAAAGATCGTTAAAAAGTTGGTCACTGGCTTACGGTATCTTGGAGAGGGGGGATAGTGGATAGAATAAAAGCTAGGGGGGGGGGGTGAATAGGAGAGTCAGATATCAATTGTAATGTATTGAACTATATTTAGTGTGGAGGGTCACACCTTGAAGAGTGAACAAAACCATATCCATTTTCATTTTCTGAGTTTACTATTCCTGTAATTGAGCTTTAAATTTTGTTTGCAAGCTTATTAATTGCACCTTACAAATTCCCTCCAACCAAACTGAACATTTATGAACATGAGTAAAAAACTGTCTTAATGACCAATTAAAAATCAAAATTTCAAATATGCAATTATCTTTTTACAAAATTCATCTAACAATCTTTAGTAATGGAGTAGTGGAAGGCACCCTTAATTAATAGTATTATCATATAGCATGATGCACATATTAGGCCCTTCTCCTAACAAGTCAAGGTTTTGGGGGAGTTGGTAAACTAACACGGTATGGAGATCTACTTCGGTCTCAAGTTCAAAACATGGGTATCCTAACACCTCTTGAAATTAATTTATAGAGCAACAATCTCATTCATGGATGACCAACAAAGTTGGTGCTCTATTCCTCAGGTCAAAAAACTTTCCAGTAAGGGTTTCAGTGCTCCATTCCTTAAGTCAAGCAACTTTTGAGGGATGGTGGGTATTTACATAAAGCATGATATTGATAAGAGCCCATTCCCCTAACATCTTAACGTTCTAGGAAAGTTGGTAATCACACACTAGTTACAAGAAGACCAACCTATAGTAGGTGTACGTGTGTGTAGGTCAGATGTCCGAGAATAGCAGACGACACCCTGGAATCCTATTGATTACAAGAGGTCTCACAGGAGATGTGGAAGCCAGAAATATGCAAAGGTGGCCGATAATTTATAAGTAGTCAAGCAGACTGGAAACATTAGGGTGGCCGTAGGCATTTATAACATTCTCATGAACAGGCAGATTTAGTAATAGAGACATAATATTCTTTTATTTGCCCTCATTTTTTAAGAACAAGCTATATATACCAAAAAGATGTTATTAACTTATGCACTCACCTTGATGGTCGCAACATCTGTAGCGGATGGCTTCAAATCCAACGCTAGTCCAAAATGATGCATGGCTTTTCCATGCATTTTGCATATTTTATATAACTTACCCATTAAAGCATATACACTACTTTCACGAGGAGCATACTCTTTTAGCTCCTCTAGGACTTCTAGAGCTCCATGATAATTTCCCATACTTGAAAGTATATTAGCCTTCTGATACATGGGAAGAGGATTCTTCTTATCTGCTGAAATTGCATTCTCCATCATTACAAGACCTTCAACACTTCTCTGCCAGATTTTAAAACAAATGTTAATATCTACAGTCTGCGGAATAAAATTCCCATGCACTGGCTTTTGATAATTATTCGCGTAATGAAAGTGACCAGACCTTTAGGGTATGCAAAGCAGTCCCTAGATAAGTCATTATAACAGACGAGCGTGAATTAATATCGAAAGCCTTTCGGAAGTGATGCTCTGCAAACTCAAACTTCTCTTGACGAAGGTAGATCATACCTAGACCATACCAGGCATTGTAATGTCTTTCATCAATTTGTAGAGCACTTTGGTAACTCTTGATCCCATTCTCAAAATCCTCTAGGGCCACAAATCTGTAAATACAAACAGTTAACAATACAATACAGATGCTTACAACCCACATATAAAGATGTTTGCCACCATCTATTTACACAAAGAGCATCAAAAATCACAGATAAAGAAGTCATGACATACTCATGACCACAAAGAGTGTGAGCATATGCGAATCTTGGGTTTAGCTGAACAGATCGTTGAAAATTCTTAATAGCAGTTTCATGGTCTTTCTGCAAGCTATAACAATTCCCCATAGCAACCCTGCAACATCCCCATAATACTGATTATAAAGATAATGCTGTCGATTAATATCCAATACTCATGGCATTTTTTATATTTTATATCCTCAAAAAGGAAGTTTGCTGCCTCAGGCATCATGTTCAAA